>OX465288.1:90164077-91371755 GCA_949987695.1 Merzomyia westermanni
TCTTTTGATGCCGTGCAACATGTCCTTACGAAAGAGCAAAGTGTAGCCTTAGAAGGGATCAAGGCGCAGTTCCCATCTTTTCCTGTTTTATGGTTAGGGAAAACCAACGTGGAGGAACATGTGATTGAGGTTTTGGATGAGAATCTCCCAGTTAAACAGAGATACTATCCACTTCTAAGTCGCTGCGTACGGACGTGTTTCACTCGAGCTCTGTGTTTATTTTTGTTTATTTTGTTTATGTTTACTTTAAAATTTGTACAATACAAATATAGTTTTTGTGACAACAAATAAAGAAAGTAAAGTAAAGTAAAAATATTACATTTAAATTAAACAAATAAACAAATATAAATATACAAATTAAATAAAACAATTTGTGCACTACAATAACTTTAAATCAATTTGGCGCATATTCATATTTTGTCTGTATCTCGTATCTTATTTTACACAAACAATATGCCGTGCTTCTGTGGACAAAGAGTCGAACGCGCTCAAAGCAGTGCTCAGTGCGAAGAGTGTAAAGAGGTGTTTCACCTGCAATGTGTTGTTGGCACTTTGGCTGCTGATTTGAACTACTTTAAAAATGCCGATCAAATTTATATTTGTGGCGAGTGTGCTGTCGCTCATCGTGAAGTTGACATGTCTTCGCAAAATGCTGTCGCTGTGCAACAACAACAACAACAGCAACAACAACAGTATGTAAATGATAAAGAGCATGATTGTTTGTTATCGTCTGTTCTTGCTGAGTTGAGAAGTTTGCGAACAGAGCAAGCAAGTGCAGCTGCGGATATACACTCTCTGCAGTCTGATAAAAACAGGTTATTGGGCGAATTAGAGCTTATGCGCTCTGAGCTTATTAACTTACATAAGCTATATGATGAAGTAGTTGCTGGTGCGCTTACCTCGCTCACATCAGAGGTCAAGGAACTACTTTGCAGCGCTAGCATTAAAAAGGGAAAGATGGGTAAAGCTAAAAACAGCAAGCAAACGGCCGGAAAACAGAATAAAAACCCACAACATCCTATCGAGGTTAGAAACAACAATGCTAAGAGTACAGCAGTGACAGCTGACAATGGTTTTGGTAATAAAAATGTTAGCACTGATAATAGTAATGATGTCTTGCCTGCAAATGCAGCTGAAGCTCACAGTGCTGCTGATCTCTCTCAAACTGCTGCCGCTGTCGACGCCACCAGAGAGAAATCTGCTACAAATTTAAAAACACCTACACCATCATCACATCCGAACGTCGCTGCTACTGTTACGCTACCATCATATGCTAACGTCATTACTGCTACTGTGCCATTGCCACCGTCACATGATAAAGTTGCTGCCGTTGCTCATAGCGACTCTTCAATTGCAGTTGATGTTAATAGTGCTGTAGTTGCTGATAATGCACCCAGTAGGAAACATTTTACCGGTGAACTTTTAGTAATTGGAAGCAATACATCGAATGAATTGGAGGTTGCTAGTCACACTAAATGGGTTCATTTGTCGTCTTTTAACACCTCGGTAACTGCTGAAAATATTATCGCCTACGTAGCGAAGCATGCATCCATTGACCCGAAATTCCTGTTCTGCTTCGCTCTTGTGAAAAAAGGCGTGAATGTAGAGTCGCTAAAACGAGTTAGTTATAAACTCGGAGTGTCGTCGACTTATTACAACAAACTGCTAGATCACTCACTTTGGCCAGCGGGTATCAAGGTGCGACCATTTCAAAATTTTCAATAAACAGGGGAGGTAGCGTTTGCAGTCAAATGACGTCCTCCCGAGCTACAAATCAATGCAACAGGCTAACCAGCCCAACGTCACTTAAAGCATTTTCAATATACTACCAAAATGCAAGTGGTATACGAACAAAATCTAATAAATTTAGGATTGCTTCAGCATTACATGAATATGATATTGTTGCTATCACCGAAACCTGGCTGTGTGAGCAAATTTCCAGCTCTGAGTTCTTTGACAACCATTACACTGTCTATCGCCATGATAGGTGCCCTATTGCTAGCGGCTGCGCTCGAGGTGGAGGAGTGTTATTAGCAGTCAAATCAAGCCTAAATAGCAGTTTAGTAGCTCTGCCCTTTGCTGATAAATTAGTCGAACAAGTCTGTATAAATGTATCAATTTCAAATGCCAAACATATTTTCATCTTTATATCTTATATTCCGCCTAACTCTAGCTTTAATGTTTATGAACAGCATATAAATAACATAAAATTTGTCAGTGAATCTGTTGCACTTAATGGGCAGATAATTGTTATGGGTGATTTTAACTTACCTGACATTATTTGGTCATTTGATAACGGTTGGCTACTACCCTTTAATATTAAAAGTAAAGCTCTAAAAAAATATAGAAGGTCGAAGTCTCCCATGGACCTTCAGAACTTCAACCACTATAAAAGCGAATTTGACAGACTTCATAAATATTTCTTTAATCAATATATAACTAAAATTGAAAAAAGCCTGAAACTCAATCCGTCTTCGTTCTGGAAATACGTGAATTCTAGGCGTAAATCTTCCGGCATAGCTGATAGAATGGAATACAAAGGCTGTGTATCCAATACTACGCTAGAAACTTGCAATCTATTTGCCTCATTTTTTCAAGAAGTTTATGAAAGCTACCAGCCCTCAGACAGTCCTGCAAATTCGAGACAAACAAATTCTAATTTTATTGACGCATTTATTATCACTGAAGATGATGTGGCAGATGCAATCTCTGACCTCAAACCAAGCTTCAACTGTACTAATGGGTTTCCCCCAATATTTTTCATTCGGTGCGTGGATTCCCTTGTTAAACCAATCACCAAACTCTTTATGACATGTTTACGCCTAGGAATATTTTTAGACCGTTGGAAGTCATGTTCAATCGAACCCATATTTAAATCTGGAGACAAATGCCTCATCACCAACTATCGAGCTATTGTGAAGCAGGGGGTCTTTCCTAAAATTTTCGATCACATACTTAACAAAAAGCTACTCGAACATGTTCAGCATGCCTTAACCAGCTGCCAACATGGGTTTCTGCCAGGGAAATCAATAGTAACTAATCTGTCTCTTATTTCAAACCACATTATCACTGCAATGGAACAACATTCGCAGCTCGACGTCATATATACCGACTTTTCAAAAGCCTTTGATAAAGTTGATCATAACATTCTTTTACTGAAGCTCAACAAATTTGGTGTTTCCGGCACTTTATTGAAATTTTTCAGAAGTTTTCTTCTTGGTAGAAAATTATCGGTGATAATAAACTCAATTAGCTCGGCCACTGAGGTCTACGCCACATCAGGCATTCCTCAAGGAACTCACATTGGCCCTCTGTTATTTTTGCTCTTTATAAATGACTTACCGTCGCATATCATATCGTCCAAGTGCTTAATGTTCGCAGATGATGTCAAAATATTCCTCAATATTAATAATCTTCTTGATTGCCAAAAACTCCAGCAAGATTTAAACATATTCTTAAACTGGTGTACTGTCAATAACCTAAGCCTAAACATTAGCAAGTGCTGCGCTATCTCTTATAGCCGCCGCGCATATGTACATACTTTCAACTATTCTCTGGATGGCGTTAATCTGTTGCGTAAATCCGAAATTAAGGATTTAGGAATTATCTTTGACACCAAATTAACTTTTTCAAAACATATTGATCTGGTGTCATCTAAAGCGTATTCGATGGTAGGTTTCATAATCAGGAACACCAAAGATTTCAAGGACCCTATGACCCTGAAAACACTCTATGTTGCTTTGGTAAGGAGTACTTTAGAATATGGGGCGATTATATGGAACCCATACTACACAAAGTACTCTGATAAAATAGAGATGATTCAAAGAAAATTTACTAGATTTGCAATGAAAAGAGTGTTTATTGGAAATGATGTTCCAAGCTACGTATCAAGGAGGAAACTCCTTGGCTTACAATCTCTAGCGGACAGAAGGTCATATCTGTCGCTGTTATTTGCATACAACGTTTTATCTGGCAATATTGATTGCCCAGAAATATTTGTTCTTTTTCGAGTACAGGAATCTAATATAAGTCTTAGAAATCCCAGAAAGTTTGTTGAGGGTTCACATAAGTCGCTTTACTCTTATAACGAGCCGATAGCCAGAATCATTCGCCTTTGTAACACATTCGCTCCGCAAATTAATTTTAATGTTAGCCTTTCTTGTTTTAAGTTAAGCCTATTTGTACTGTTCTATTAAATATCAAAACATGATCATAGTCTGTAAGAAATTCTGTTTCGATGACTGAAATAAATAAATAATAATAAATAATAATATCACCAGCGATCCAAAAACTTGTTTTTGAAGAGCTAGACCGCATGCTGGGTTTAGGGGTGATTGAGGAGAGCAATGATAGCTGTAGCTCTCCCGTATCGCTGGTGATAAAGGGTCCTTCTCGATGGGAGGAAAGTGAATGAGCGGACTATAAAAGACGCTTAACCTCTTCCGAACATTGACGGAATTCTCAGCCGGCTTCAAAACACTAGGTTCATTTCGGCTATCGACCTAAAAGATGCCTTTTGGCAAATACCACTGGAGAAAAAGTCCAGAGAAAATACCGCTTTTACAGTGCCAGGGCGTCCCCTATACCATTTCACAGTCATGCCGTTTGGACTGTGTAATGCAGCCCAAAGAATGGGTAGACTCATGGACAAAGTTATACCCGCTTTTTTACGTGATTGTGTTTTTGTTTATTTAGACGATTTGTTAGTTTGTTCTGTAGATTTTGCGTCATATTTATGTTTGTGGAAAAGGTCGCTAGGTGCTTACGGGAAGCTAACCTTACTATTAATGTAGAGAAAATTAAATTTTGTATCAAGGAAGTTAGGTACCTAGGCTACGTAGTGGGCGATGGATGCATCCGAACCGATGCGAACAAGGTTGCGGCTGTGAGGGATTTCCCCGAACCGAAAACACCAAAGCAGCTTCGACGGTTCCTAGGGATGTCAGGATGATACTCTCGTTTTATCCAAGACTACGCAACCATTGCAGCACCGCTGCACGACTGTCTCACCAAAGCAAAGATAAAAAAGTTTACCATGGCAGAAGAAGCCAGAAAGTCGTTCGAGCGGCTAAAGGAGAGCTTAAGTTCCGCTCCCGTACTGGTACACCCTGACTTTGACAGACGCTTGTACATCCAGTGCGATGCTTCGACAGACGGAGTGGGCGGGGTACTCTTTCAATTAGACGTCGAGAACAACAAGCGACCTATAGCTTACATTTCCGCCAAATGAAATAAAGGGCAGCGCAACTATAGTATCACCGAGCTGGAGTGCTACGCTGCGGTAAAAAGTGTGAAAAGATTTAGGCCCTACGTCAAAGGTTTACCCTGTACGTTCATTACCGATCACGCGAGTCTTAAATGGGTTATGAACCAGGAAGACCTTTCTGGAAGACTCGCGAGGTGGAGTTTAAAACTCCAGGCGTACGACTTTCAAATCGAGCACAGAAAAGGAGCACTAAATGTGGTACTAGATACGCTATCGCGAGCACACATGGATGAAATGCAGCTACCAGACAGACTAATGGACATTGATTTAGTCTAGTTTAAAATTGAAGAGTATGACGAACTTAGGAAAACGGTGACTGAAAACAAAGACAAACTTCTAGAACTATGCGTATCGGACGGTTATGTATATAAACGGACGCAGTTTTACCGGGGGTACGAGCTTCAGCTGGACCAAGCCTGGAAACTCTGGGTGCCGTCCGAGCTGCGCGCAGGATTGGTGGAATCCTCCCACAGCTCACCTGCTACTGGCCTGGTATGGTAACTGATGTCCAAAACTTCTTAAAAGATTGTGAAGTGTGTAAGGGAAACAAAACCCAAAACGTGTTTCACAAACCACCCATGTGAAAACAACACATAACCGAAAGACCTTTCCAACGTTTGTTTATCGACTTTATGGGTCCATACCCACGTACTAGTGATGGTAATGTTTATGTGTTTGTGCGTCTTGATCATTTTTCCAAGTTTGTCTTTCTAAAACCTATGCGTAAGGCCACGCCTGTAGATGTTGATAGATTTTTAGAAAAAGAGGTGTTTCACATCTTTGGGGTTCCGGAATACGTTCATTCCGATAATGGGAAACAATTTCTCGCCGACATCTTTGCGAAATTTTTAAATAGGTAAGGAGCTAGACACATAAGAACCGCTTTTTATGCACCCCAAGGGAATGCAGCGGAGAGAGTTAATCGCTCAGTGCTCCAGATAGTGCGATCTTTCATTAAGGATAATCAGAAAAATTGGGATAGGTGCATAAGCGATGCGGCCTTTGCCCTTCGCAGTGCGATACACACTTCCATAAACTGCTCCCCATAGTTAATTTGGGTAGTATTCACGGTTGCTTGGGATCCTTGGGCTTGGAGTTGGTGATGGGACCTCCTGATCCTTCTTTTGATGTGCACACACTGCTTATGGCGTAGATGGTGGTTTATATGGTCTTGTACGATATACAAGGTTGGGAATGACGGAGTTCGGCAAAAACTTCGCTTTTGGTTAAGTTATTCCAATTATTTGATGTACTTTTCCAATTGGAAGAGTAGAAGTATATTTTTTGCTTTTCCTTTTAAAAGACTCTTATAGTCAACTTTGTACAGATTTTCCTCTGATTATAATTAAACGGAGTTATATCCTCCCGGATACCGGTCCACCTCCGGGAGTAACGGTGGACTTGCTACGGTATGGGGCGCTGCCGTAGTCGACCATTCCCTTCCCCTTTTTATATTTTATGGTCGCCGAAAGGACTCGTCTGAGTAGGCGACCAACGAAACAGATGCTATGTTTAAACCAAACTCCGCCTCGGATCCCTGCACGGGTAAAAATGCCGCCTCTGGACAAGGCGCTAAAGCAGTCCCTAAACCTAATCCCACCAGGATTAACCACCCGAGAACCGCATCGACGGGGTCGGGTAGGCCTTCACGGCCAACGTCCTCTTTTCGGTCGTCTGCACAAAGTGGTGCGGCCAAACCCCTTGAGGGAAAGACGTTACCACGCGAAACCGTACCAACCAAACCCCAAGAGGGTAAGGCAAACACGGGGAGCAATGGGCAGACGGCCAGACGGCCACAGGCCCGATCAGGGCATTATTAAAATGCAGCCCGAGGGAGCTGCCCCTAATCCCCCCACGGGAGGAGGGGCAGCCCCCAGAGCTGCCAACAGAGCTAGACAGCCCGAGGGGAAAAATGGGCGCAAAATTTCCCCCTCAGTCAGAGCACAGCGTGACCGCAGATCCGCGGCCAAGATAATAGCTCGACTGGAAAACGTGTCTCCCAGCGCACTGACGGAGGACCAAAAGGCCTCTTTAGCCTGGGCAACCAAACTTCTCGCCGCGAGACAGGAGCGAGAAGTAGGGAAGAGCGAGAAAATAGAGCATCTTAGGGCCGAGCCAAAAGCACTAGCCTCTAAGAGACAACGTTCTCAGGAAAGCACCGCGAGTGAATCCAAGAGACATAGACCTCTGGCGGCGGCCACGAGAACCTCTGCGGCGACCCTATCCAAGCCGTTCAGTGAGGCGGCCAAAGAGCACCTCACTCTCGCGGTACTCGACAAGGGACACCCAGACGGCAACATCACACCCGACAACTGGAAGTCGGTGCTAATAGGTTTGTGCAGGGTATACGACGAAGTCCTCAAGAGACACCCGGGCCCTGCACCGGTCATCCGTGATGCCGGCTGGCATCAGCGGCGAATAAAGATGGTCTCCTGCGCCGACGAGCGCTCGGCTATGCTGTATAAGGAAGCTATTTCCGCGTTAGGCGAGCTGTGGTCTGGGCCAGACTTAGTAGCGGTGCACAGGAACGAGATTCCTTGCAGGCTACGGGCCTGCGCCTGGATACCAGCAGCCGAACCGTCGTCGCCAGAGACCATTCTGAAAAACATTCAGAACGGAAACGCAGGCCTGCCCACTAATGGATGGAGGGTAGTGAGGGTTAGTGAGGTCAGGGAGAAACAACGCTATGTGACCTGGGTCATTAGCGAGGAATCTCTCACTGCTCTGGAAGCCTGTGGTGGAGTCATCAGCTACTGCTTTTACTCCATCACCCTGCGGATTGCGAAGAAGGGTGAGATCGCCACTGATGAACCTGGAACGGAGGAACCAGGAAATACCTTGAGTGGACCTGGGCCCACCGAGAAAGCCAGCTTGGAGGACGGATCAACCGGCAACGCCGTGAGCGAAACGGATGCTGCCTCCACAGTCTCACAAACCGCTTCAGGCGGTGATGGTCCCACAGGCAGCACCTTAAGTGAACCTGCTGGGAGGGCGCTCTCACTGGTCGGATACGACACCGCGAACGACTCCGAGAGCGATACGGTCTCGGTATCTGGCTACGTTGGGTCGACCTTTGGTCGGTGGGTGCACCAGTCTGAGAGCCAGCTACTGGAGACAAGGTTTGCGGACTAACCTCTGATGCCTACCAGGCTGTCAAGACCCCAGTTACAGGTAGGACCAGAGCGTGTATTCTTATTAAAAAGACTCTCTCTTACTTTCTATTATCAAATTTCAGTGACGCAGATACGGTGACCATCAGCCTTGAACTGGAAGGCAGACAGGTTTGGCTGATTGCAGCCTATATGGCGCATGATGCCCACCAATTTCCAACCACCTGCTTTATCAACGCAGTGAATGAGGCAAACCGACGGAAGCTGCCGATCGTAATAGGAGCCGACGCCAAGTCGCACAACGTAGTGTGGGGTTCTACAGACACTAACCCTAGAGGTGAGTGCCTTTTAGACTTTATTCTATCTCAAAACCTACATATAAGTAACTCTGGTAATGAACCAACGTTTGTTACCGCAAATAGGAAGGAAGTTCTTGATATCACGCTAGTCTCTGACCCGTTACTGGGCCAAATCGAGGATTGGCATGTATCAAGGGACAACTCCTTCTCTGACCACAGATACATATGCTTCTGTCTCCACATGAGACCACCTACTCTCGCAGCCTACAGAAATAAAAAGAGAACGGACTGGAATGTGTTCAAAAACGTTCTATCACGGTCGTTCTATGAGCACGCTTCTCACAGTAGGCTAGGCCTACCGCTAAGATCTGATGAAGCGCACAATGATTCTGAAATCGAGTCAGCTTCGATCGGTGAGCTTGACTCATCGTCTAAAATTGATGAAGCAGTAGACCTGATCACAGAGTCCTGTAATGCTGCTTTTAAAGCCTCCTGTCCTGTCACCAGACCGAGGAATAAGAAGAGACCACCATGGTGGAACTCCGAAATTTCCCGGCTCAGGAAAAACAGTGGGAGACTTTTTAATCAAGCTAAACGGACTGGCTCTTGGCACGAATATAAAGAAGCCCTAAAAATTTTCAAAAAAGCAGTCAACAAAGCCCAGAGGGATTCATGGAGAGACTTTTGCAACAACATTGAAACCAACTCGGAGGCTAATAGACTGCGTACAGTTCTATCAAAAAGTCCAACTGTTCCGAGCTTCATTCAGAAACCTGACGGAGTTTGGACATCATCTAGCGGCGAAATGGTCGAGCTTCTAATGGACACGCACTTTCCGGGCTGTTCCACGGAGCCACCAACAGTCGACTACATTGAAAGAAATTACCACTCTATGGAGAAGGTGGGCTATCAGAACCTTCGACCCATTTAAATCTCCGGGGCCTGATAACATCTTCCCCGCCGAACTTCAAATGGCGGGAGACATCCTCTGCCCTGTGCTGTCTAAAATCTACACAGCATGTCTAAGGCTATGCTACGTCCCACAGAGATGGACCGAAGCGAAGATAATCTTCATACCCAAAGGAGGAAGAGCTTCACACTCGAATCCAAAAGACTTCAGGCCTATAAGCCTCACATCTTTTCTTCTCAAGGTCTTGGAAAGAATATTGGATGCGCACATTAGGTATAATCTGCGCTCGCAAAGCCTCTCTAAGACTCAACATGCATACTCCAAGGACAAGTCAGTGGAAACTGCACTCCATGCTATCACTGCAAAGATAGAAAAAGGACTTGCCCTCAAGGACTACACTTTGGGTATCTTTCTTGACATTGAAGGGGCCTTCAATAACGTTAATCCTCAAGCGGTCAACGAGTCCCTTCTAAGATTGGGAGTGGTGCCCCCGCTGGTGGAATTCGTCAGTCAGCGCCTGTCAAGGAGAACTATCCAATCAAGTCTGGGAGAGGCCTCAATAGTGCGATACGCATCCAGGGGCACTCCTCAAGGAGGAGTTTTATATCCTCTCTTGTGGAACCTAACAGTCAACACCCTACTTCTAAAGCTGGAAAGCACCGGCTGCCAAATCATTGCCTATGCAGATGACATCGCTCTTACGGCGACT
Organism: Merzomyia westermanni; assembly: GCA_949987695.1. Taxonomy (NCBI): domain Eukaryota; kingdom Metazoa; phylum Arthropoda; class Insecta; order Diptera; family Tephritidae; genus Merzomyia; species Merzomyia westermanni. Next base: position 90,174,372 of record OX465288.1, read on the forward strand.
GGAAAGCATCTTCAGACCCTAAGCGAACTGCTTCAAACCGCCTTGAACCTCGTGGAGGACTGGGCCTTTGAAAGTGGCCTTAGTGTACATCCGTCTAAAACGGAAATGATCCTTTTCACCAGGAAGTACAAAATACCAGTTTTTGTACCACCACGCCTGAATAGGGTCAGGCTCAAACTCTCTCCAGAGGTCAAGTACCTCGGCATAATCCTGGATAGTAAACTCAACTGGACCAAACATGTTGAGGACAGATCCAGGAAGGCTATTACTGCCCTATATGCATCCAAAGCAGCCGTGGGGAAGAGATGGGGACTGAGCCCCCGTATCATGCACTGGCTGTACATCGCGGTAGTTAGACCCATCCTCTTCTATGGCGTTGCCGTGTGGTGGCCAGCACTCGAGCGTAGCAGCAACATAGACAGGATGGGCAGAGTACAGCGATCGGCGGCGGTACTTATCACGGGTGCACTTCCATCAACGCCCACAAAAGCTTTGGAGATCATGCTCAACCTACTTCCGGTTGACTTGTACGGTAAACTCCAAGCTAGCTATAGCGCAGTGCGACTGAATGCCGTTCAACACTGGAGCGACACCAGATTCGGACACACAAGCATTCTGGAGACCATACCCAAAAATCTGAAGGTGGTAGACTACACTACGCCTACCGGCTATGAGCCAAACAACAGGTTCTCCACCAGAATCCCTACGAGGCACAAATGGGAGGACGTGCACATTCTACACCCACAATCAACCTCCATTTTTACAGACGGCTCTAAGCTCAACGGCAAGGTGGGTTGCGGCGTCTACTCGGAGGAACTTTCACTCTTCCTAGGCGTCAGACTACCTAGCCACTGCAGCGTATTCCAGGCTGAACTTACAGCCATAAAGGAGGCTGCGCGCTGGCTGCTCTCGAAAAACTGCACATCAGTGTCTATTTACAGCGACAGCCAGGCAGCGATCAAAGCCCTTCAGAGTAGCGACACTGCTTCGAAGGTAGCACTCGATTGCAGGCGATCGCTGAATGAACTGGCCTCAAAGTGCCTCACAGCAGTGATATGGGTCCCTGGGCACAGGGACATACCTGGAAACTGCACTGCTGACGAGCTGGCAAGGAAGGCCACAGAGCAATCAGAGGTGAATCAAACAAGGAGTATCTCCATCCCTCTTGCCACGACTAAGCTCTGGCTCCTACGCGAATTCGAAGAAAAAACTAATTCTAGATGGACTAGGGAGACGACATGTGAGGTGTCCAGGCAAACGTGGCCCTGCATATGTAGGAAACGGACCGAGTCCATACTCAATTTAAAACGATCCTTCCTAGCCCCCTTGATCGGGGTACTCACCGGACATTGTCTAATGGGAATACATGCTGAGCGCACGGGGGCCCCTGCAAATGACTTCTGTCGCAGCTGTAGGGACGAGGAGGAAATAGAAAGTGTTGAACACTTCCTCTGCAGCTGCCCTGCACTTGCCAGGACCCGTTTGGAGTGCCTAAACAAGTGCCTATTCGCTAGTTTAACGGAGCTGGGCTCTGCCGAAATCGGAGACATTCTGCGCTTTATTAAGCGGACAGGGTGGTTCGACTTTAAAAATGTTTAACAAAGGAGGAAGGGTCGCAACCCATTCAGTGGTATCACAATGGGCCATTTGGCCTAAGTGCGCCTCTCGGCGATGCAGAGTGGCAGCCACCTTAACCTAACCTAACCTAACCTATTTCAATGGCGTTTGAGAAAACTTCACAAAAAATTAATCACCTTAGCTTTTTATTTCTTTCTATATTTTATTTTATTTTTGGAATTTGACACCTTTTTTTTGTATTGCAATTAATCACACTTTTTTAGCGCAACGACGTAGGTTGGATGGTTTTTATTTGTTTTAGCAGGGAAAAAATATATATTTTGGTTGGCATGCAAAAGAGCCGGTGTCTTCCAAAGAAAGAAAACAATAACAATATATAATGACAATGTAATAATATAATGGCCGCCTACATGACAGCTGTCGGTCATGCGGCGAATTGGTGTGGGGTGATTTACGCGTGGTTGCCACACGCCCCAAATCGTTCCAATTTTAACACTTAAACCTAAAGGTGAGTTCATACTCTGAGGTGATTAAATATAATGTAGGAATAATATGATGTGACATAATACATACGTTATAATGAAATTAGTTACAATTCATGGAAAAATATTTATATAACGAGTAATATTCTATGTAAAATTCATGAAATATGTATATAACGGGTAGGTTTTGGAATTGGGACGTGTGGCTACCTATGTCGCGTAAACATTCTGCCTCCCCTAGGCGTACTAAGCGCCTAGTGTATGCTGCAACTCCTGCAAGGCCCGAACTGCTTCCTGAATAAGGATCCGCCCCACTTAATTTTTATACGTGGCCGTGCGTAAGCCGGTTGCGGTGCACCGGGTGGTGCGATCCGCGACGCTGGTTGGTCGTGATGGTTGACGTGTATTTGGAGCACGACCATTAGCCCTGCTGCGGTTGAAGACGGCGACGGCGAGTTGCTGCTCGAAGGCGCGGTGGCGGAGGGATTTCCGCTACAGGTGGTGCGACATACGCGGGTTGGCGACCTCCGGTGTCCCGATGAAGGAATGTGTGGTGGTGCTGCCCGCAGACGCGGCAGCTTTCTGTGGAGGTGCACTGGTTGGTGCGATGGGACAGCGCTAAGCAGTTGGTGCAGTAGTGATGTGCCCTAGCGACCAAGAAGCGGTGTTGCGGCTGCATGGCCGTGAACACAGGGCACATCAGCAGCGCGTGATGACGCATGCACAACTTACATTTCCGGTAATCCGGTACGGGTTCGCTACGGCGCGGACGGGCTGCGGGCAGGGTCACTTGCGATGCCAATGAGCGGCGTGGTGTTGGGACCGGAGGGCGTTGACGATCCATCTGTTGAAAAGAGAGAGTAGTATATGCATATTAGTTATACGCCTGGGATTAAGCATAGGTCTGGGGAGTGCCTAGTTTGTTGTCTGAGTGCTAACGATAGTACGAGCTTTGTGGACTGTATTAAGTTAGGGAGATGGGAGTGGGCACTGAGGGCCCTCGTCACTCTCAGATGACGGTAGAAAGCACAGTTTCGTGAGATGTCTCGTGAGAATACCGTTCTGGGTGCGGACGTCTACGACACGAATGTGTCCGTCTCGTCCTGGGTGTAGGCTTTCTAATCGACCTAGTCGCCACTCGGTAGGAGGTAAATTGTCTTCTTTAATGATGACTAAGTCGCCAATTTTTGGGGGAGTTTGAGCATTTTTTTCCAACGGTACCGCTTTTGAAGGTCGGTGACGTAATCAGTTTTCCAGCGTTTGCTGAACTGATGATGCAGAACTTTCAGTCGTACCCACCTATTTATCAGGGAGAGATTTTCGTGATTCAGTTCGGAAGCGAGAGCATTGGTGCTCCTCGAAGGAAATGACCTGCGTGAGGGCGGTGAGATCATTCGGGTCCTGAGAAAGCTGGGAGATGGGACGAGAGTTAAGTACGGCTTCTATTCGAATTAATAAAGTTAAGAACTCCTCGAAGGTAAAGTTGTGGATTCCGCTGACCTTTTGAAAGTGCGTTTTAAAGCTTTTGACAGCTGATTCCCATAATCCGCCCATGTGAGGTGCGCCGGTGGGTATAAACTTCCAGTTGATTCCTTGAGGGGCGTACTTCTGTACGATATCCGTCGATACTTCTTTCAGGAACGATACGAATTCCAGTTCGGTAGCACGCTTGGCGCCGATGAATGTATTGCCGTTGTCGCTCATCATCTGATTCGGGTATCCTCGGCGTCCTACAAATCGGGCGAAGGCGGCAAGAAAATCCTTGCTAGTGAGGTCTGAGCATAATTCCAGGTGGACCGCTTTGGTGGTAAAACAGAGACGGCCACGTAGCCCTTTACGAGGGTTTGAGATCGGAGCATAGATGCTTTCAATTGAAATGGGCCAGCGAAATCCACACCAGTCGTGGTAAAGGGTGGAGCGAATCTACAACGTTCGGGGGGCAAGGCTGCCATAATTTGTGATCGCGTTTGTTGTTTGTGAGTGGTGCAGACTTTGCACTGGAATATGCATTTTTTGATCAGTGGTTTGAGACGGGCAATGTAAAATTCTTGCCTTAAGATTTGTTGCATGAGACGAGCTTCCACATCTAGGAGCATTTCGTGAAGGAATCGCATATATAGAGTACAGAGCCGAGATTTTTCGGGTAGGATGATGCGATGACGCTCATTGTGAGGGTTGCACGGGCTAGTCGACCATTCACTCGGAGGACTCCGCTCTTGTCTAGGAAGGGATTGAGTACGAGTAGGGAGCTCCGTTTTCCAATGGGGTTTGAGTCTTCTAGACATGATCTTTCAAGAGCGTAGTATCGAGTTTGGGCCATTATGATCAGGCGATGTTTCGATCTTTTGAGATCAGCATTAGTTAGAGAGGGTTCGGCTGGGTCATTAATACCGTTCACCGCGTCTTTTAGCCGACGTACAAACTTTAGCACGTCAGCCATTACACGTAAAGCACGAGGGTATGAAGAGAACCGATCTAAGAGATCCTCCGTCTCTTCCGTAGCATGTAGGGCTTCTACTTTACGTGACTCTGGGGGGTTGACGTTGCGAACTGTTGGTTGAGGCCAATCTTCAGGGGGTTTGGAAAGCCACTCTGGACCATTCCACCAGAGGGCAGAATTGGAGAGATCGACTGGCGTACAACTTCGGGTTCGCAGAATTGCGGGGTTATCTTTACTTCGCACGTGTCGCCAAGGGACATTACCTACGAGGTCTATGATCTGGGCTGTACGATTGGAGACATAGGTCTTCCATGAGTGAGGCGGCTTTTAGAGCCAGGCTAACACTATTTCGGAATCCGACCACATGGTCAACTTTCTTCCAGTGAGGCCGAGATGGGGTTGCACTACTGCGACTAGTTTGGCGAGTAAGAGAGCTCCGCATAGTTCCAGGCGTGGCAGACCTATAGTTTTGAGAGGAGCCACTTTGCCTTTGGACACGAGGAGGTGAGAGTAAACTTGAGTGCCGACAGTAGTTCGCACATAGAGAGTTGCGCAATAAGCCTTTTCAGAGGCGTCGCAAAAACCATGCAGCTCGACCAGATGGTCAGGGGCGAAGTTAATCCATCGGGGTATTTGTATATCTGAGATTGACTGCAGATTTCTTGAGAATTGCGTCCATTTTACGAGACGTATCGGTTTAACCCCTTCATCCCAATCAGTCCCGTCCAACCACAATTCCTGCATCAGGATTTTTGCCTGTATCATGGCTGGCGTCAGCCACCCTGCTGGGTCGAAAAGTTTTGCGATTAAGGAGAGTATCTGCCGCTTGGTGGCTGCTGTTGAGGCTGGGTCTGAGTCCACAGTATACGAGAATGTGTCCGAGAGCGCATTCCATTGAATTCCTAGGGGTTTGGCGGTACTACTTTTCTCGAACTCGAGGAAGTCGGTTTCAAGTAAGGCCGCCTTGGGAATTTGTTTGAGTATGTCCGGATGGTCTCTTTTAGGGATTGCTCGGCTGAGGGAAGATCATGACTGCCGGATAAAATATCGTCAACATACGTCTCGGACTTTAATATTGGGGCTGCGCGTGGATAGGAGTTAGCTCTATATCTTTCGACAGCTCGTGTAGCGTGCGAATAGCCAGGAAGGGAGCGCAATTCACCCCAAAGGTGACCGTTTTCAACTTAAAGTCCTTTGTTGGACTGTCTTCGGGAGTTCGGAATATTATCCGTTGGTAGTCTCGGTCATCGGGGTGTAAGATTATCTGGCGGTACATTTTCTCTACATCGCCATTAAACACATATTTATATGTCCGCCATTTTAACAACATAAGTCGGAGATAGGGTTGGAGGGTTGGTCCGGTACATAACACATCGTTAAGGGAGTGACCGGAACCTGACTTCGTGGAAGCATTGAATACAACTCTGACTTTTGTTGTCTTCTTGTCTGGCCTGACGACGGCATGGTGAGGGAGATAGAAAGAGCAGTATTTTCCTTGGGATTCCAATTCATCTGGACTGCATTCTTCCATGTGGCCGAGGGACAGGTATTCTTCGAGTACCTGGTCATACTGCTGTTTGAGATCGCCCTTTTTTGAGAGACTGCGTTCCATTCCATGAAACTGTCGTAGGGCTGCAGTACTGGATTGGCCTAGGTCGATATCGTTCGGGTATGATGATTTAAATAGGAGGCGAACCATATATCGACCGTCATCCATTCGAGTGGTTGTGCTTTGATAGAGCTCTTCGCACATTTGATCTTCGGGGGTTTCCACTCCATTTCCCAGAATTGTCTCAGCTGTTCATTGAGCTGAATATTTGTGATTTCCCATGCTTGTGAGGAATGTGCTCCAACTTTTTCGGGAGTTTGGCCGCTTATGATCCATCCAAATATTGTATTTTGGGCTAGCAGGCTGGGAGAGATCTTTTCTATGCCATTTAGCATTATTTGTGGGATAAGATCAGTACCCAATACCAGATCGATTTGGGATGGGTTCTGCGAGTTCTGGTCTGCTAATTTGAGATGGGACCATTTGCGCCTTTGGCTGTCATTCAGCCTGAACGTTGGGAGCGGCCTAGTGAGCCGGGGAAGCACTATTGCCTGGGCCTTTATTCTCACCTTATTGTCATTTGAGACTAGGGTCAACGAGCACAGCTTGTTGGATGTTTGTACCACTCCGCCTCCCATACCCGATATTTCAAACAGAAAGTGGGTATAGGGAAGCCCGAGTTTGGTCTGAGCTTTGGCGGATATGAAGCTTCTTTCGGAGCCTTGGTCCACTAAGGCTCTAAGCTTAAATAGATCCCCTCTATGTTCCACCAAGACTATTGCTGTAGGGAGTATGATTTGGTTATCATTTTCAGCATGGAACGATTGTACTTGGGAGCTGTTGGGCGTAGAGGGTTCTCCTTCCTGGGGTGCCGCCTGGCTGACGTCCTGAAGCCTGGGATTGCTGGCTTCTATTGTGGCTACTTGGGATCGTGTCCTTTGGATTCCGGAACTGGTGCTGGGGGTTGCTGTGTCGTGAAGGGTGGTGTTATGCCGGCCTTGGCAGTGCATGCACGTTCTCGTACTTTGGCAGTCTTTTAGCACATGGGTTTGAGCTAGACAATTTTCGCAAATATTATTTTCTCTTACGAATTTTTTACGCTCGGAGATTGGCAACCTTTTATACCGCAAACAGCTTTGTAGAGTGTCGGTGGACTGTTTGCATAATTTGCAGGTATAAAATCGTTGGTGTTCTGTAGCATGAGATTTTGTATGTGTAAGGGAGTTGTTGCTGTGGTTTTGGGGTTGAGCCTGTCGGAACTGGGGATTGTTCTGACTGGGGTGAGGCCTTGAGAAGTTTGTGGAGGGTGGATTATATCGGGGTTTGGCAGGTCGCCATTGATCCACCCTTTCCACTATCTCGTAGCGAAGGGTCAGAAACTGGTTCATATGGGACCAGTTCGGGAGGTCTCTTCTGGAGCTTAATGATTGCTCCCACAGGGCAACTGTATTCTCTGGAAGTTTTGAGGTTACCAGATATATTAATATGGGATCCCAACTGGAGGTTTCGACTTGGTGTGTCGCTAGAATTTGGAGACAGTTGTTTACTGAGGATTGAAACCTCTGGATCTTATCGCTATTTTCCGATTGAATCGCTTTTAAATTCATGAGTATTCGGATTTGGTTGTCGACCAGGACTCTTTTATTTTCATAACGCGACTTGAGAGCTTCCCATGCTAGGGAAAAATTGTCGTCGCTTAGCGGGAATTGTTCCACTATTTGACCTGCCTTTCCTTTAGTCTTATGTCTGAGGTGATACAGTTTCTGGGCACTGGAGAGTTTCGAGTGGTTGATATAGACCGCCGTGAACATGTCTCGGAAGGACGGCCATTGATCATACCCTCCATAAAAAATTTCTGTATCACATGGGGGGGGCTTTCAGGTTCATATGGGAGGACTCTGGGGGGTTGGGGTTGCTCTTGAGGCGCCGGGTTACTCAATGCTTTGAGTTGGAGTTGGTCGCCTATTTGAGCTTTGGTGTCCTCATATGCGATTAGGCAAGCTCGGTATTTACCGAAAGCGGCGGACTTAAAGTCCTTGGGGAGGTCCTGGTCGTCAGTCTCTACTACCACGTCGTACGCGCTCTGTACTCTAGACCAAAAACCATCTATGTTTTAGTCCTTTAATTTTAGGGCTGCCTCGGTATTGTCTTGGATTGGGGTTGAGCGGAACCGAGTGCAGTAATCCGTAAAATTATCCGTTTCGGAAATAAATTTATTTTCGGCAACGGTAGTCATTTGGAAAAATGATTTACTGAATTTTACGGTGGCAATTTTGGGAATTATTTGTAGAGACTGTTGCGTTTATTTACGAAAAAAAGTTTGATGGGGGATGTAGCAGTCTTGTACCACTGTTCAGGGGATATATCACCGTATGCTGTTTATTAATATGTGGCAAAGTATTTATTACAGGGAGCAGTGGATTGTTGGAATATCTTAATTTAATTAATTAATTTTATGGGATTTGCGCAATATATAATTTAGTTTTTTGCTTTATTTGGCTTTGCCACGGAATTTTACTTGTTAAACCTTAGAGACTTGATTTTTAATCTAACTGTGAGAAATTTATTAATTATTTTTTGTTGGGTGAAATTGGCGATAAGGATCACTGTCTTTTGGTTGTATATATATATTTTTTATTTTTTTTTGTACCGCAAGGGATTTTAGTGTTTATTTTAACACTGTATTTGTGAGAATTTTCGCCGCAAGGGACTGGCAAATAAATTGGCGGGAAAAATTGTTTTTGGCGGGAGTCAATAAATTGAAATTATGGGAATTATAATTGTCTGTATTAAAATAATGATGGGGCAGGGGCTGGTTTCTTCAATGGCGAAGAAGGACCATTAGTTAATTTGGGTAGTACTTACGGTTGCTTGGGATCCTTGGCTTGGGGTTGGTGATGGGAGCTCCTGATCCTTCTTTTGATGTGCACACACTGCTTATGGCGTAGATGGTGGTTTATATGGTGTTGTACGATATACAAGGGTGTGAATGACGGAGTTCGGCAAAAACTTCGCTTTTGGTTAAGTTATTCCAATTATTTGATGTACTTTTCCAATTGGAAGAGTAGAAGTATATTTTTTGCTTTTCCTTTTAAAAGACTTTTATAGTTAACTTTGTACAGATTTTCCTCTGATTGTAATTAAACGGAGTTATTTCAATGGCGTTTGAGAAAACTTCACAAAAAATTAATCACCTTTGCTTTTTATTTCTTGATATATTTTTTTTTTTTTTTGGAATTTGACACATTTTTTTTGTATTGCAATTAAGCACACTTTTTTAGCGCAACGACGTTGGTTGGATGGTTTTTATTTGTTTTAGCAGGAAAAAATATATATTTTGGTTGGCATGCAAAAGAGCCGGTGTCTTTCAAAGAAAAAAAAAACAATAACAATATATAATGACAATGTAATAATATAATGGCCGCCTACATGACAGCTGTCGGTCATGCGGCGAATTGGTGTGGGGTGATTTACGCGTGGTTGCCACACGCCCCAAATCGTTCCAATTTTAACACTTAAACCTAAAGGTGAGTTCATACTCTGAGGTGATTAAATATAATGTAGGAATAATATGATGTGACATAATACATACGTTATAATGAAATTAGTTACAATTCATGGAAAAATATTTATATAACGAGTAATATTCTATGTAAAATTCATGAAATATGTATATAATGGGTAGGTTTTGGAATTGGGACGTGTGGCTACCTATGTCGCGTAAACACCCCATACTATGCCACGTTTGGCATGCCCATGATGCAACATGCGGCATCATATGAAATATGCCGCAAATTGGGGGCAGTTAAAGGCGCAGATTTAGAGATAGCCGCTAGAGTGGACAGGCTACAGACTATTAGAGATTCAATAATGAAGGAGCTAATACTAGCACATGGGCGGAGAAAAAAGTTCTACAATACGAGAAGTAAAGATGTGAAATTTCAAACCGGACAAGTGGTATACCGCCGAAATTTCAAGCAGAATTCGAAGATTTAGATCTACAACGCGAACCTTGCTCCAAAGCAAGTTAAGTGTTTAGTCCTGAAAGCTATTGAAAGTTCAATGTACGAGCTCGGCGATACCAGTGGCAAGAAAATCGGCGTATACCACGCTAAAGATATGTTTGTTGCATAAATCTAGGTTGCATGTAGTAAATGTATGTTGCATGTAGTTTACGTAGCAGTGTTGCATGTTTCACGTCCTAAAGTCTTGATTTGACAGAGCATAACGATATTGACAATTATTTATACATCTTTAACTATATTTTTATTTATTTATTATTTATTAATATTTATTTGTTTATAATTTTTTTTCTCTTTATTTAATTTTTTTTTTTTGTTGTAATGCTTTATTTATTTATTTGCCTATTTATTAACCACTTTAGTCACTTATTTATTTATTGATACCCGATATATTAACCTGCCAAACTGTGATATAGATATAGATACTTACCCGTGATATAGCTTTATCACATCATTCTAGTCCTTTATATTTTAATCTGTGATATAGATTTTAATAGTCATTATACAAAACTATTCTGAGTGCCGCCCTTAAAAACGCGTACCTTAATCTAAATAAAGAATAAGTAAGAGGATAGCCCGGCTGTAGGACGTGGGTCGAAGCCACATGTTGGGCACATCAAGGGAAAACAAGCCAGACTGCGCTTTGAATATTTTTACGGACACGCTCCATGTTGCATGCAGCATCGGCGGCATCCGAGCCTGTAGTGGCAGCCTGTGAGTTATTCCGCTGTATCTGGGCCTTAACAGCACCCCTATATGTGCTAAATATAGATGTATGAATAGGTATATGTTAGTGTGGGTGAAGTTTGTGTCGTGAAAGTATATCTGTCGTGTCCCGCCTAATCTGCATAGGTGTATGAGTGTCCTTCGTCTTTGAGTGAAATGGGAAAGGCGAACATTTTTGGCTTAAGAGGTACGATCGCCAAACGAAGCTAGACAAATATCAGAAGTAAAGTTGCGCCAAGCTAATACGGAACGCTTTTACAGGCTGGTGAAGAGGTTGCAAAAAGTTTCTTTTTATATATATATTTTTTTTTGGTTCACCGCATTAACGGTCTGCAGAAATACCGGTCCCCGAAGGAACCAGATAAATCCTGTCCAGCTCCTAATTGAATAGGAAACTGCCAAGCAAACAACGTAACAAAGCAAAGAAACAACATAACTCACACAAACGGAAGATCCAAATTTATTTTTAAAGGGGTAAAGGCGACAGAGTGCCCCTAAACATTCCTGCCACAGCAACCAATCATCACCGCACAAACATTTGAAAGAACGAGAAGAACGAGTAGAGGGAGGAGAGACGAGCCTCCGGTTAGATCCTGTGTTTTTTTTTATTAGATTCTAAATTAAATTTGTATTATATTTTTATTAGTCACTATAGTAACATTTTCGTTGCTTTTATTTCAATATGATTTCTTAAACTTTTTGCTTAAGTTAGATTATCAAATATTATTTACTCTGTACCATTTTATTCTTTTTTTGAGCCACCCTAATGTTAACTTCTTCGTTGCCTTTTCATTTAATTAGCTTTTTTTTCTTAACCCTCTAACCGGTAAGATTGCCTCAGGGCAAGCATCACAAAAATCAAATTTTCCATATGAAGAAACTATTTTTTGTTAAGAAAATGAGTTTAACTTCCTCGGCCATATTTCTGGTGAAGTTTCTTTCTCAAATTAAAACAAAATCCGTGAACCGTTTGTCTTCTATAATCAGTTTTGTGCGAACAGGTGGAGAAAAAGGTATTTTTTTGTATAAAACAATTTCTTATTTTCAACATCAAAACTTTTTATTTTTGACAAGTACCCTGGACTTCATAATTTTTTTTTGTAAAGCTATATTCATAAACTTGCTGATTTTATATCTACAGTGTTAAAATTAGTGGGATTTTTTTTCCGGTAGTAGAAAAACTAAGTGTGTCCCAGGGCACTGTTATCGTTCGGCGCAAAGTTTTTACGTGTTTTTTTAAAAGTGGTAAAGTAAACGTTGTAAAGTGAATATTTAGTATTATTAAACCACTGTACGATGTCGCGTGTGAAATTGTCGAAGTTATCGGAGGAAGAAATAAATGAATTCATGGAATCGGTAGTGACAAGTGATGAAGAAGATTCAAACAGTGAAAATGACTTTGCTTTTCGGAACTACGAGCCTGAGGAAATAAGTCCAGAGGACGAACATTTGATATCCCACTGTCTTTGAGATATGGATACCAGTGAAAATTTTTTCAACGAGGCAGCTAATTACTCACTGACTACTTCTGCAGTCAGAGATACCGTACCTACCGATGAAGGTAACATTCCATCAAAAGATGCGATTACCGCGACCTACGCGGCATTGACTTCAACTCCAATAAAAAGGAAGAGAGCTCGCTCGCCGTTACCTAGATCCGAAGATATCGGTCCAGCAGTTGTGCCAACCAATGGTGGTTTTATTGCAAGTAAGTATATCTCCCCATCTTTGATCATCTTGATATTGTTTTACCGTTGTTTCAGACATTAAATCAATTAACAAAGATTCTGCTGAATTTAGCAAGTTGATCTGGCGCAATACACCCCTTAAGTTTCATGTAAATGAGGGTGCATTCCGGGGATCCACAATTTTACCTGACATGATTGTTCAAGAGAGGAACCGGTGTGCTTTAAATGGGAACATCAACTCAAAATTCAATGTGACTGCCGAGGATATCTACCAATACATCGGAATTCATTTATATATGTCATTATATCGATACCCGAATTTAGAAAGCTATTGGGGAAAGAACGCTTTCGAACAATGGCATTGAAACGGTTTGAGGCTATAAAAAGATTCCTATCATTCCAAGATGAGGAGGAAAGGGATGCTTAATTTCGCGAATATTTTCAATGAACGCTTTGATTCCATCCCGCTTTGATTCCATCCCAAAACATGCCAGACTTTGGTAAGCTTGTGCTATTTGTAAACTCGTATAAATAAATATTAGGTTTTATTTTTTTTCTTTGATAGTGTCGATGAACAAATGTGCTCGACGAAAATGAAACATCATTTAAGGCAATATATGCCAAACAAGCCGCACAACTGGGGTATCAAATTGTTTGTATTATGCGATTCGTTTGGTTACGCATATAGATTTGAAATCTACAACGGCGCGGGCGACAATGTTATTCTACAAAATTGTCCCGATCTAGGCAGCTCAGCAAATGTTGTCGTTCGTTTGTCCCAAACTGTGAATGATTTAATGTACCATATAATTTACTTCGACAATTTGTATACGTCGTTACCTCTGTTGGTTTATTTGCGAGCTCGTGGTATACGAGGTGTGTTCAAAGAGTATCGCGAATTTTGAATTTTCGCTGGTTACGTATATTCGAATTTCGAATTTTTTGTGGCGTTATGTTGGTACTCATGTCTCTCACTTATGCCGACAAGCTCGGCCATTTTGAATGTTCAGTTAATTGTTGACAGCTGCTTTGCTTGCACGTGTTTTGGATCGTCTTTGATTTTCGTACCAAAATTGCTCAATTGTGACCAAAAACAGCATCGCATGAACATTGCTAATGAGATGTTAAACTCTGTCTGCGACGACCCAAATTTGCTCCAGAGGGTGATAACTGGTGACGAATCGTGGGTTTATGGTTATGACGTGGAAACCAAAGCTCAATCATCTCAATTGAAGCTGCCGCACGAACCAAGACCGAAAAAAGCGCCCCAAGTTCGGTCGAATGTGAAAGTTTTGCTGACAGTTTTCTTCGATTGCAGGGGCGTGGTGCATCATGAGTTCTTGCCACAGGGAAGAACGTTCAATAAGGAATATTACCTGCAAGTTATGCGCAATTTGCGCGAAGCAATCCGCCAGAAACGCCCGGATTTGTGGAAGAACAAAAATTGGCTTTTGCACCACGATAACGCCCCTGCTCACGCATCGTTGCTTGTGCGCGACTTTTTGGCCAAAAACAACACACTAATGATGCCGCAGCCATCGTATTCCCCAGATCTGGCCCCCTGTGACTTTTTCTTGTTCCCTAAACTGAAGAGGCCCATGAAAGGACGACGTTACGCTTCTCTTGACGAGATAAAGACGGCATCGAAGGAGGAGCTGAACAAGATACAAAAAAATGATTTTTTGAAGTGCTTCTAAGATTGGAAAAACCGTTGGCACAAGTGTATAATATCTCATGGGGATTACTTTGAAGGGGACAAAATAGATATTCATGAATAGATAAATAATTTTTGAAAAAACACAAAATTCGCGATACTTTTTGAACACACCTCGTATTCGGTCTTGGCACTATTCGAGTGAATCGCATCGCAAATTGCAAGCTGGCTCCGACTTATGTAGGAGTTGACCCATTCGATGGAAGCAATCCGAATGAGCAAGTAATAAAGGCTAAACGATATGACAGGAAGAAGAAGCAAATCGTGGAAGTTCATTGCCCACAAAGCATTCGGGAATACAACAGCCATATGGGAGGCGTCGACTTAATGGATGGTTTGATGGGACGATATCACGTAAGAGCCAAGACACGTGATGTAATGACTCGCCTTTTTTATCACTTTATTAATATGGCTGCAACGAATGCTTACCTTCTTTATAGACGAATCAGTATGGAGCAGATGAATAATTCCAGTAATATTTCTGATGAAGGAGGAAAAATATTACAACTGCCGGAATTTAGAGAACAAATCGCTGCTGGTCTTGAGAGCTACACTCAAATGCGTTCGGTGGGTCGTCCATTTTCAACAATCCAACCACCTACTACACAGAGGAGATCTTTACCTGATTCTCTTGAGTGTGGGTAGAAAAGCTGTGTATCCCGTCGATGATGTTCGTTTCAACGGTAACACTCACCTTCCGAAATGGCTTAAGAAAAAAGGTGGTAAAAAATGGTGCAAATTTTGTAAAAAGTCCCAAACTCAATGTGTCTGCGAAGTATGTAATTTACATTTAGGCTGCTCCGCCACCAAAAACTGCTTTGGGGAATATCATACAAAGAAATGATCTATTTCTTTTTCATTCATTGTTCGTTTAAACTTATTGCAATAAATACATGGTTCCTTAATAAAAAATTGTACGTGTTTAAATTTTTTGCTCCAACCGACAAGAGGCACTGTTTCTTATTTCTCACCTGGGCCGCAAACAAAACGACATATTGAATTTTTTTTTTAGTTTATCATGTCCTAATTAAGCTAGAAAAAAATTCCCAACCGTTTCTGATCATTATTTAAAGGTTGCTGGTTTGAGGGTTAATATTGTTTTTGTAATATGTAAGTTAAATAATTTTATTTGCCGTTGGGTTTTTTTGTATACCAATAATCAAAAGCTTTTCTTTGTGATACTCTTAATTTTTTTAGCTCAGTTGTAGGGCATAATTTTATTATTTTTTTTTTTACTTCGATCTGCCTTAATACTAATTTCAGACCAAGTCGTTGCCCTTTGTATTAAATTAGATTTTCCTTTTTGTTAGTCATTTCTCTTTAATTGGTAATCTTCAATTCCGCATATTGTTTGTTTATTGCTTTATTTTCATTTTTTTCTCTCTTTTCTTTCTAATTATCTAAACATCGATTTTCGCGGTTCTTTTTGTTTCATTTCGTTGGAATGTTCCCATTTTTTTTAAGTTCTAACTCCTTTTTTTTGTCCACAGGCAAAAGGTTCCATATTTCTAATTTCATTCAGTTTTTGTTGCCTTTTTCTTAATTTTAATTTCATTCGTGGCTGCAATTACAGTATTAGTTTTCACTTTGTTTTTCACTTTTTTTTATTAATTTTTAGTTTTCTTTGTCCGCAAAGTATTCATCTTTATTTTTAATTATTTTTGCTTTGATTCGGACGGCAGCCGCGCGTCCGAATAACTTCCACCAAAAAGTTGGTTACCTCTCCCAGCTACGAATGAGTATGGGAATACCTTCCAACATATAATACCAAGAGAAGCATTTATGTATGTATGTATGTATGTGTGGTAAGTTTCTTTTTCAGCAACCCTCTCTCCGCGACGCAGGCGCCTCTGTCACAGGAAAGATCGGTGAGTGCTAGTTCATAAGGTATATTTACCTAAACCAAATCTCCCTATACTTACCTACATACGTATGTAAAATTCGAAAAGGTGTGAATATATTGGAAGATAGGAGATTATTAAACTATCGGAGCACAGTGGTAGTCAGATAAGCCACAGTTTATTATCTGCATTACATTTTTTTTCGCTTTATTTAATTTTTAACTTAATTAAATTTTCTTTGGTAAATTTTTTATTTCATTGATTTTAGTCTGGATCCCATTTTGTTTTATCTTCTTATTTTTAAAGCGAAAGTTTTTTTTATAGGAATTAGTTATTTTATTTCCCAGATTAACGTTTTTTTATTCACATTGAATTTATATCTATATTTATAATCTTATTTTTAATAAATTTTGTAGCTGTAATTACTTTAATTTTAATTACCTTTTTAATTACTTCAGCACTTTCCTAATATTTTTTTGAATAACTAAGATGGTATATTTTTTTTAGAAACGTTATTTGCCTTATTATTTTCTTATCTTCCTTTCTTTTTGGTTTTACATGGGGTGAAATATAAACACCACGTCTGGCTAAGTTAACAGTCAATTGGTGTGGGTGTAACACTAGTGCATTAGAGGAGACGTGAATGTGAGGCGACTATGACTGACTGGACTGATAACGATAACGGACAATAGACCTGTGTCCGGCAAAGGAAGTGTTGCTAAGTGTAGGAGTCTGAGCGACGCTCAAGGCTGCGTCGAGGTTTTGCGCAGAAGGGGAGGGGTGACTCCACCTGACACGGGCAGACCTCCTTTCTATCTCTTTTCTTTCCTTCACAGGCATGAACCTTTTTTTTATTTTTGTTTGTATATCTGTAGGTAAGGCTGGTGAGCAAAAACTCACCCCAACCGACGAGCTAGCGGGCTGCCACCATGCCACTTGCCACCTTTGCCTTACCCCAATAGCTAGGTAAACAACAGAACTTATTGTACCTTTAGAAATTGTCCAACTGTAAAAATTATTTTCTTAAAAATCGAATTTATTAGTGCACTATTTTATACACTACTAGCAGACCCGGCAGACGTTGTCCTTTCTATAATTTGAGTTGCCTACATTTATCAAATTCTACTCACTTCCCTCCCCACTTGGCGCTTCCTCTTAATTTATTCCTATATCTTAATTTTTCTTTCTGCTTTTGCTTTCCCCCACCCCCATATGCCGATAATTTATTTTAACATCCTCAGTTTCCTCTAACACCTCCACTAATTCCTAAATTTAATATTCATACTTCCCTTTTTATTCCTTTTCCTCTGCGGGTACTGATATGTACATTAGGGCGGATCGATTTAAAAACCGCTCATTGCTCTGTGAAAATCGTATTCTAGGGATCAAAATAAGAAACTTTGCCGAAGGAACCATACCTCTAAAACGAATTCTGATGTCCCCCAATTCGGGTCGAACTTTTGGGTAGGGGCAAATTTTGAAAAATCCCACTTTGACCCATTTAGAGTGCTCCAATCGAGTCCAAATGTATGACCGACCCGCACTAACTTTGGATGCCCGAACCACCGATGCCAGTGGCACACCCCCTGGAACCCCCCTGGGGGTTCACCATACAAACATTTCAAAAAATCGCCGGTTTTGCACTTTACATTAAAAAATCAGCGAAATGCCTATGTTTTTTCTTTTTGGAGTTTATTTTTCTCTTTAGAAATTTATTTAGTCAGAACATATGTAAATGAAAAAATTAATTTAACTTAGGAATAGAAAAGAAATTAAAAAAAATTATTAGAAATTAGCGTTTTTACAACCCTTTTAAAACCAAGGCATCACTGTGATGCATTTACATGTCGTAAACATAGTTGTGTGGGTTTTTTATTCAAACGTTTTAAAAAATGAAGGTATCACTGTGACACAATTGCAGATCGTAAAATTGCTTGTGTTGTTTTTTTTAAGCCACCACAAGACACAGCAGGTAGAATTGAAATTAACATTTCATTCTTATTACCTCGTCTCGTAGACCATATATAACGAAACAGTTTTTGTGAATGCATTAAGTCGTTGTGAAGAACTCAAAGTGTGAAGTGCTAATTTCAGATAAAAAAATATTTCAAAAAAAAAAAATAAGTGAAGTGACCATTCCAAATCAAAAAGTTTACAATGAATCCATCATCCTCTACACCGCAAGATGAAGCAACTACATAAACAACTATCGAAAACCAAATGGGTCATATACCCAAGCATGATGTTACTGTTTTTGGTGTGTCTACTGATTTAACTGATCTTAATTTACCAACCCATCTGGATATCTTGAGATATTATTTTTACTTAAGCGAACATGCTAAAACAGAACAAAAAAAGTTTTTTCATAAATCATTCACTATTCAAGTACAAGATAAGTTGATTGGAATTTGGGAAAAGCTTGGTATGGAAATAATGCTGAAAAAAAGTGTATTTAATAAATTGAACAAATTGCTTGACAAGTATCAAGAGCAAATCAAGAGAAGAAACAACACCCAACAATTTACAGAGTATGTAAAATCTCTGGAAACAATTTCTTACATTGGAACATGTAAATGCGATTTGAAGGCAGCTCCATGTGCATGCGGCTGGGTTCCCGAACGCCTCAAAGAGTTCATGCACGATCAATATAATCAGAGAAGACTAACATTGGATGCATTTATGATGGAAACTGAAGAGCAAGGAGCAACGTCTATGTCATCAATGCCAACATACCAGGATCCCGATGATTCAACATACGCACCGCCACCCGTTCAAGAAGATATGGACAGAAGCACAAGTTCACAATACACAGAGAGATACGATTGTTTTAACTTTGCCTTGGAATGTGACAGATTTGGTGTGCCTGACAGAGTAGCATCAGCATTGGGAAACGCTCTTTTGCAAGATTTTAAAATTAAAGATAAGCACGGGAAACCTCTCATCATGGATAAATCGAAAGTTCGCAGAGAAAAAGAGAAATGCAGACAAGAAGTGCTTCGCAAACGGTTAGATGATACCAATTTGTTAGCGTTTTCATTCGATGGCAGAAAAGATGATACTTTAACGATAGATAAAATTGATGAGAAGTATCATACTAGGATGGTAAAAGAACCTCATCTTGTTATTTTGAGAGAACCCAATTCTGAATTGATTGGTTGCGTAAGACTGGAACATGAAACCGCTGAATACAAAACAACCAAATTAAATGGTTTTTTCAACGATAAAAATATATCACTGGATGCATTAATTGGAATACGCACTGACGGTGAGGTAACAAACACTGGCCCACACGGTGGAATTATACGACGATTCGAATTGCTGTTAAAAAGACCATTGTATTGGTTCGTTTGCCTTCTATACTTCAACGAACTTCCGTTTCGGAATTTGTTTGAAGCTTTGGATAAATCAACCAGCACTGGACCAAGATCGGCAACCGGAAAACTGAGCCGTCAAATCGAAACTTGTCAAACTCTTCCGGTAAGTTATTGCTATCACTCATTTATTATAATTGTCATTTTATTATTATATATTTTCAGGTAGTGGACGGCTTCCAGAAAATTGAGTTGCAAAATATGCCCCCTACTCCAGAAAAAATTTAATTTTCCACCGATTCGAAGTACTTATACGACATGGCCCATGCAATTTCTAGCGGCGTGGTTCCGGTGGATCTGGCTAACATCAAACCAGGGAAAATTGTACATTCTCGGTGGCTCACCAAGGCCGCTAGATTATTGCGATTATATGTGACAACGGAAAATCCAGATGCAAATTTAAGAATTCTGGTTGAATTTATAATTAAATGTTATGTGCCCATGTACTTCAATATCAAGTATTACAGCTCTGTCGTGTACGGCAGTGCATTATTTTTCAAGTTCATTGGTTTGTCACGATTTCTACTACCTCGTTTACGCAAAATTTTCAATCAAGTAATTAAAGATAATTCATATTATGCGCATTCGGAAAATATCTTGTTATCATTGTTGTTTGATGATAGGAAAGAAAAGCGCGACTGTGCCATCAAGAAAATTCTACGCTATCGAACCGATGTTGACGAGCCAATAGAACTTGGAGTTTATAAAAAACCAGATATAAACTTTAATTGCACAAGTTATACGGAAATGATCAATTTGAATGATATAAATATCGTATTTGAACCACCATTCACGCGAAGCATTCCGTACGATACATTGAAAGAATATTCAAATCAAGATGATCCACCGTTTAATGATCCAAAAATTCCATCACACATACAAGGAACGGAACGACATGTTCAATTGCTAGCTAGCGTTTCCAAACGGGTTGTACCGGAAAATGTAGAGTCTGTTATGGCGACGACATTAGAGAGCCGTGCGAAATTGCCCAGACTTGAAAGTAAAAAAGACTTCAAACAATAATTTTTTTAGTTTCTTTTCTATAACTCACTTAAATTAATTATTTCATTTACATATGTTCTGACTAAATAAATTTCTTAATAGAAAAAATAGATATTATTATAAATAAATAATAAATATTATTATAAATAAAAATAAAGAAAAAAAATAGGCATTTCGTTGATTTTTTCATGTAAAGTGCAAAACCGGCGATTTTTTGAAATGTTTGTATGGTGAACCCCCAGGGCGGTTCCAGGGGGTGTGTAACTGGCATCGGAGGGTCGGGCCTCCAAAGTTAGTGGGGGTCGGTCATACATTTGGACTCGATTGGAGCACTCTAAATGGGTCAAAGTGGGATTTTTCAAAATTTTCCCCTACCCAAAAGCTCGACCCAAATTGGGGGACATCAGAATTCGTTTTAGAGGTATGGTTCCTTCGGCAAAGTTTCTTATTTTGATCCCTAGAATATGATTTTCACAGAGCAATGGGCGATTTTTTTGTCTCCCCACAAATCGACCCGGCCTAATGTACATGGTTTCGAAGATATGGCGGCTTAACTTTTCTTGGTCTTGGGCCCGCTTACTTTTTCCAAGTTTTGATATATAGATCACATATCTATGCATGAAATATCATTAACTTGAACGAAATAAATTCCTAGCTATACCGAATTGCAAGTTTATATACCCTGGGGACTTTTGCAAAAACTATATACAGCCTGTGTCGTGCCCAACGAACTTCTATACCTGCCGTGAGAGTTTCAGAGACATCGGCAAATAAAGCACAAAATATGTTGGCAGTGACACAGCCCACTTTTCAAGAGTTATGTAAATCTTAACGAAAGGATACAGATATCCAAATATTATAAATATAGACCAAATTACCAAATACGTTCAGAGTTATGACTTGAATTGAAATTTTATATGGCCTGGGGGCGTGGCACCGCCCACTTTTCCAAAACTATATACAGCTTATGCTGTAACCAGTGAACCCAAGAATATACTGTGAAAACTTCATGAAGATCGGTTGAGTTCTTTGGATGCCTGACACACCGACACACATCCATCTTTATACCTAGTAGCGCTACGCACACAAGGTATATTAACTTTAGTCGGCGAACGGTGTTATGTAACGGCATAAACGGATTGAGATGGATATTGTCTTATATATATTAAAATGTTCAGGACGAAAAGAGAAATTGATTAAGCCATGTCCGTCCGTCGGTCGGATTGTTCAGTACATAATACACTTATAAGATTAAAATTTGGTGTGTCCACTAATGTTAAGGCAGAAAATAAAATTTTTCAGGAATTTTTGAAAATAGGAGTGGCGCCGCCCACTTTTGATTAAGGCAAATTTAGAAGTATTGTGAACCATAAATCAAAAACCGTTCAAGATATCGAAACGAAATTTAGCACACATATTTATATTAACGCAAGGTATGTTCCGGAAAAAAATGGGCGAAATCGGTAAAGGGTCACGCCCACTTTTATACGAAAGATTTTGAAAAGGATCATAGATATATTTAAAAGGCAATAACTTGGTGTACAAATGCTTTATATGAATTCTCTTTCACTTTCAAAGTGTCCGTGGACGAAGAAAGTCTAAATATATTAATTTTTGAAAATAGGCGTGGCGCCGCCCACTTTCAACATAAAAATTCTGCTACTTTCAAAGGCGATTGCTTGTAGTTTGAACTAGATATTTCAATCAAAAGTGGTCAGGTTTTTCTCAATATTATGTAGTATACTCCTACCAAAAAGTAAGCAAATCGGATAAAACACAAGTAAAGTATCTGGGCAAGTTGTTGATACCCCACTGCAATAGGGAAGTTATACACCTTTTTGGAATTTCATACCTTTAATGAACGTGTTTGTAAGTATGAGAATAAGTAAAAAGGACGATGAGCTGAGTCGATTTAACAATGTCCGTCTCTCCGCCCGTCTGTCTATTTGAACGCAAATTTTTCAAACACAAAATGTGCATGTTTTTTTAATTTATATTAGAGGAAAAATTACAACGATATGCACAGCGATGGTATGGGATGACATGTTTCGAAGTGCCCAACTTCTCATCAGACCCCTTCTCGGATACTGGGATACGAACCTAAGTGTCTGCACCAAAGCCGCTGTTAGAGTACTCTAGCAACTAAGCTATGATCCCCTGTAGCGTCACGTGCCATTTGCTTTATTGTGCATGTATTGGTATTTTGAAAAAATGTGGTTAGCAGTTGTTGGTAGGGAAGCTATTTATATACAAATAAATTAATGGCGGCCGCCGTGGTGTGGCGGTAGTGTTGCCGGCCCACCACACCGAAGGTCCAAGGTTCAAGTCCTGGGACAGGTAACATCAAAAGTGGTTTGAAACAGTTTTTCAAAACGGCGTCACCCCTCGGCAGTGGTTCGGCAAACTCTCCGAGTGGCTTTCTCCTATGTAAGGCTTTTCAATAAAAAGTCATCTCCTTCGTAGATGCCGTTCGAAGCCGGCAAAAATCTGAAGGTCCTGCCCATTTGTAGGAAAAAATGCAAAACGGCACACCACAAATTGCACTTTTTAAATGATTGTATTTTGGGTAAGTGTACCTCTTTATTATTTTTTTATTATTCTACTACTTCCATAGGTGCCTGTCTTTTAGGCGAAGTAGGACCATATACAATTCGGGACACTTCACTGCATTCACCTCGGAACGTAACTTGCTCAAAAGATGCAAACAAAGATTTAATTTTTATTATAATGAAATTAATTAATTATTATTTATAATTATTTATTCGTTTTGGCTCAGGCTAATTGTGGTTCTGTTTACAAATCGCTGCCCTAGAATTACACTGTTCTATGTGCAGCTAAATCAGTTTTGAGAAAATCGAAAATGAAAAATATGGTTGTTGTTATGCCGTAACAAAGAAACGCACGTTGTTGTGGATTTGGGATAATATTTTGTATTGTAAAAGTATTTGATATTTGACCAAAGTTCTCGTCGAATTATTATTTTTCAATTAGATTTAGAATATCACAAAAAAGCATACAACTATGTGTCAGTAACGAAAAAACTTGATTGCTAGTAAAGTAACATACAATTTTGTATTTTTTCTAAATTAGTAACTGAACTTAAAGTAAATTTCTAATTATACTTGTTGGTTTTGTTAGTTTTTTTGTAGTTTAACGATTATTCATATTAACAAAAACTATTTGGGCAATATAGAGTTATAATAGGCTTCGTCTACTGCTGGCATGTATTTATACATACTTCTTATCGCTAATGTTTTATTCTGAGGAATTGTTTTTGATATAGATATGTTAGTTGGAAGTCGCATAAAATTATCTTCACCTGTAGATTCGGATCGTGTACCTCGATATCCACGAACACATACTTTCTTCCATTCCTGGTGAGAGTGGCTTACTTTGTACTCTATCTCTAGAAGAGATCGAGAGAACTTAAGAGTAGTGACTTGACTGAAAGGCACCAATTTGTAATTGTACAAAGCTGCACATGTTTTGTAGTCTTTAAATCCATTTTCTTTGAGTTGCATAATTTTATAAGGCTTTTTGGAATTTACTTTCAAAAGAGAACGTAAAAGCGAAACCGGGGAGGAATTATCATGTCCTGCATATCAAAGACTAAAAATATATTTCCATTGTCTCTATCTTTCTGTTTTTCTGCTCGAGCTGCATTTTTCTCTTCAATGTGCTTCTCGTAGTCCGTCCTTCTCTGGTCTGTGAGTGTTTCTTCATTGATCTTCATTTTAACTTCCTCGCAAAAATCACATCTATCTTTCTTTGGTATATGAAAAGATAAGTTGTAGTGTTGACAAAACACAGATCATTAAAAGGACTCCTTCACCGGTTGTTTGTTTGAAGAGGTACATACATCTCTATATAGTTCATACATTTTCTTTATATTCAAAAAAGGATCTAAGAATTGTCGTTAGGTTTCAGCTCTGCAGTAGTGCGATTCGACTCGGGGAAAAGAGTCAATATGCGTTTTAACGCCATTAAGATCTTCCTCAGATATCTTGTGTTTTGTATGCTTACCTTGAGCAGAACAAGAAGGTATATTCGTAATGGCATCTTTATTTGCATGTACTGCGTAAACAGGTGTTTGGCTTATTGCCAAAGTGCTCAGATAAAAACTTTTACAAACTTCAATCTGCCGAGTTCCAATATTAAAATAGTAATTGAACGTCCGCTTTCTTCTGCTATTGGTTTGGGTTTTCCCTTTTCTATGATGCACAACATCAAAACTTTTGGTTGTACTTACTAAATATAACTTTTTCTCCTATTGTGTTAGCGTATAGTAACGTTCAAAAAGATGTTCCCTCTCATCCGCAGTGATAAATTTTTGACAATTGTACACACATTTGCTTTGACCAATTTTTATTGTTTTAGCTGGTACAACCTTCTTTCTTACGGATATGTATGCTTCTCCGGAAGCGTGAGGAGCTTTTCGAACATTACATTTCCATAAATCCGAATTCCTCTTTCTTTTCCGCGTTAGAATTTTTTTAGGGACGTTTTCAATTGGAGATTCAGAGGTAATATGTTCATGACCTAATTCATCGGTACCATGGGTGTTCGCACTACTATCAGGTGGTACATATTCAGGATCTTTGTCAGAATCATAACCATGAGTATTTTTGATGTCAGCCAAATCTGCTACCTGTAAATCACGTGAAGTGGAGCTTCTAGTGGAGCTCACAATTATCTTTTCGTTCAGTATTTTTGTTCTAAAAAAGTTAGTACAATGTTTTTCATTTTTACTCTTTCCATTAAAAAATAAGAAATGTTACCTCAAATCCGCCAATGTTTCAGTATCAGAGTCCATATTTTCTATTTTTTTTCTAGGGGAGACAAACAAATAATTATCTCTAAATCTGCAAAAATAGTTTTGGTTAAATCTAACCTCACTTTGTGAACTAAATTCTTTTATGCAAAAAAGAAGACAATTTGAATTATCTTTACAATATTAAGATGTCTAAGCAACTTACCATTTAAGTCCATAACACACCTTTAAGAAAACTTTTACATTTTACGTTATCACTGCAAACTTTTCGCGATTTAAAAAAACACACGCGCAAAACAGGTGGGCCATAACAAAACCCTTAAGCTAACGTCACTTTGCGAACTAAGGTTTTGTTTTTTGCAAACTTTTCGCGACTAACAAAAACACACGCCAAACCGCCCGGGACAACAAAACTGTATGTCAACTAAGAATAATATTCGTTTCCTTCTATCACAAAGTTGTATGTGACACATACAACTGAGTAACTGAAATGTGATGATTTAATCGTCATACAACTAGGTAACTTTTGTTGCCTACGGCATAATATTGGATTTAGGACTTTGAAACGCTATGAGAACTTAGGCATATCGACATACATCTATGTAGAAGTGAAAGGTCAGATTTTGAGAAAATGTGACTTACAACAGTGTAACTCTAGGGCTGCGAAATGTTTGTGTGGTGTTGAAAATTTGTGCGTGCGTGACTGTGTTAATGTTGGTGTGTGATGTGGTGAATGCTGGCGACAGGGTTTTACTCGCCACTGTTGTGGCTAATCTAGCTAACTCTGGTGGAACATGTTTGTGAGTTATTGAGAAACCGCTTTCAAAAAATAGTCACTTCCTAAAATAATATTATAAGATACATACAACTTTTAAAACACTGTGATCTTTTATAGAATTTCTGAAATTTTAATTGGTATGTTCAATTACCATAGACTTGCATTCTATCGATAATTAAACTTTTTAATAACATATCCTAATCCTAAAAAATTTATGAAGGAACATACAATTTTACATGTTTTGATAAAACGCAAGAAGCTCGACTGAGATTAAAAAATTTCCATTTCTAATTCTCTAAATTGAAATTCTCAATACAATCAGATCGTTTAAAGAAATTAATGATATGATGATTTCGATAGCTCTGGAAAGGGATATGACACAACGAAAGAAAATAGTGTTTGGAATACAAATGAGGAAAGGTAATCTTTTTATTGTGTTTGTTTTAAATGGTTAATCCATTTTAATTTTTCTTACAAATAAAATCGTAAGCTATGGAAGTTTTCTATTCAAATAAAATTTTTTCCTACTAGTTAAAAAAATAAAAACAATAATAAATTTCATAAAAATTATTATTCTTGACCTTGAGCTCATTTATAGTCATGGTTACTTTAATATGTATAGGCTGTTAGCGCAACAATTCAATTCATATGAATAAAAGCAAAACTCGAGAGCACTTTGTAAAGCTGTCGATAATACAGATACACAAACAAAAATCCATCAAGATCAACTATTGACTGCCATATGGCGAGGGCTTGCTCATAGATATATGCTAAAGTGAATAGAAATATGAGTTTCTTCTTCTTCTTCTTTAAATGGTCATCTAACCGCCTGGGCGATTTTGACCGTCCAACATAGCTCGCCAGTTGTCTCTTCGTTGCGCCAATTGGAAACACCGCGGGATCGCAAATCGGTCTCCACTTGGTCCTTCCATCGGTGTGGTGGTCTCCCTCTTCCTATGCTTCCACCGGCAGGTGCCGATAAGAATACCTTATGGACTGGATCATCTTCGCTCATTCGCACTACGTGGCCTAGCCAACGAAACCGCTGTGTTTTAATTCGCTGAACTATGTCGGCGTCTGCGTAAAGTTCATACAGCTCATCATTAAATCTTCCTCGGTACTCGCAGTCGCCAACGCGTAGAGGTCCACAAACCTTTCGAAGAACCTTTCTCTCGAATACTCCCAGAGCCGCCTCATCAAATGTTGTTAGTGTCACCGCTTCTGCACCATATAGCAGGACGGGTGCGATGAGTGACTTGTAGAGTGTTATTTTCGTTCGTCGAGAGAGGACTTCACTTTTCAATTGCCTACTCAGTCCGAAGTAGAATTTGTTTGTAAGAGTAATTCTTCGTCGGATTTCTAGGCTAACATGGGAAGTTATCTGACAGAAAACTAGCGCTCTGTTAGCTTAGTTTTTATAAAAACTATTATTGTTGGCCTTGAATCCATTTATAGTCATGGATAGTTTAAAAAGAAAATATAAAGGAAAGGAAAAGCAGAGGAAAGAAGGGAAAGAGGGCGATAAAAGGAATAGCTAATAACTAAAATGAAATAAAGTTTTTTTAAATTTTTGAGTTAGGCTCTTTTGACCATTAATTGTGAAGTGCAAATAAAAGAATTTATTCCACTTTTCCAACCCAACGTTTCGCTAGACTTCCTAGCATCCTCAGGGGTGATCTATTTATTTATTTAAAGACAGACAAAAAACAACAGTGAAAAAACAATAATAAAACTTATTTGAGACACTTATTGACAAATTTACGTGTAACAACAATTAAAACAACGAGAAACAACCCTTACACAATATGTTTTGTTAAAATCTAAAAATTAAAAATAGTACCATCATTGTTTGGTATCATCGTCATACTAAATTATAATTATAAACATAAAAGGTAAGCTGCTGCGATGTTTTGCGTGTCTTCTTTTTTGTTTACCGTATTATCTCTTTTTTCTAATATTCGCAAACTCTCTAATGTGTATCGCGCTCTCCCATATTTGTTGCGGTCTATTATTTTTGTGTTTGCTAAATCAGCTGTGTGGCCACTTGCCGTGATATGTTGTGATAAGGCAGTTGCACTTCTCTTTTTCAGTATATCGCTCTCGTGCTCTTTTAGTCTGATGTTGAGGCTTCGTTTCGTGGTTCCAATATATACCCGGTTGCAGCTTTCATCTTCTTTACCTTGACATGTTACTTCATATATTATATTATGTTGCTCGAGTTTGTCGATCGGGCTTTTTGTTCGCGTAAATATATTCGCTAGTGTGGAGTTTGACTTGTATGCTAGGGCTATGTTTTGGTTATTTATTGTTACTGCTTTGCTGATGTTTTGAGAGAGTTTGGGAATATAGGTTACACCGAAATATTGCTTAGTTTGATTTTCTCTATGTGTTGTTGTTTGGTTTCGTCTCGTGTTTGTTTCTCTTATTCCTTGTTCTGTTAGATTATTTATTAGGGCGTATGGATAGCTATTGGTTTTTAATATTTCATGTATTTTTTGCAGGTTTTTGTTCCAGTATTGTTGGTCGCTTATGGTTAATACCTTGTTTATTAGATTTTTCGCCGTATTTATTTTATATTTCATGGGTTGGCAAGAATGAAAATTAATAAGACGACCAGATGCTAGGGACTTTGTGTACCAATCAAAGGACAGACTTCCATTATTTTTATTTTTGAAGATTCTGACGTCCAGATAAGGGATGCTATAATCATTCTCCATCTCGGTAGTGAATTTGATTTTGTTGTGATAACTATTTAAGCTTTCTTGTATTGATTCTACGTCTTTCCGTTTTACTATTGCGAGGATATCGTCAACATATTTTACTATAAATTTTACTTCGATGTTTTGTTTTTGTTTTAATATATTTAGCGTGCTGTCTAAAAGATCGTCTAAAATGATATCTGCTATTGTTGGGGATAGGGGGTTGCCCATTGGCATTCCAAAAGTTTGAGTATATACCTCGTTGTTATAGATAAAATAGTTGTTGTCGAGTAGACAAAATCTTAAAATTTCATGGAATTTGCATCTGGGTAAATTAGTCATTGATTTTATATTATCCCATTTATCCATTATTATTTTTATAGCTAGATACCCATGAAATATAAAATAAATACGGCGAAAAATCTAATAAACAAGGTATTAACCATAAGCGACCAACAATACTGGAACAAAAACCTGCAAAAAATACATGAAATATTAAAAACCAATAGCTATCCATACGCCCTAATAAATAATCTAACAGAACAAGGAATAAGAGAAACAAACACGAGACGAAACCAAACAACAACACATAGAGAAAATCAAACTAAGCAATATTTCGGTGTAACCTATATTCCCAAACTCTCTCAAAACATCAGCAAAGCAGTAACAATAAATAACCAAAACATAGCCCTAGCATACAAGTCAAACTCCACACTAGCGAATATATTTACGCGAACAAAAAGCCCGATCGACAAACTCGAGCAACATAATATAATATATGAAGTAACATGTCAAGGTAAAGAAGATGAAAGCTGCAACCGGGTATATATTGGAACCACGAAACGAAGCCTCAACATCAGACTAAAAGAGCACGAGAGCGATATACTGAAAAAGAGAAGTGCAACTGCCTTATCACAACATATCACGGCAAGTGGCCACACAGCTGATTTAGGAAACACAAAAATAATAGACCGCAACAAATATGGGAGAGCGCGATACACATTAGAGAGTTTGCGAATATTAGAAAAAAGAGATAATACGGTAAACAAAAAAGAAGACACGCAAAACATCGCAGCAGCTTACCTTTTATGTTTATAATTATAATTTAGTATGACGATGATACCAAACAATGATGGTACTATTTTTAATTTTTAGATTTTAACAAAACATATTGTGTAAGGGTTGTTTCTTGTTGTTTTAATTGTTGTTACACGTAAATTTGTCAATAAGTGTCTCAAATAAGTTTTATTATTGTTTTTTCACTGTTGTTTTTTGTCTGTCTTTAAATAAATAAATAGATCACCCCTGAGGATGCTAGGAAGTCTAGCGAAACGTTGGGTTGGAAAAGTGGAATAAATTCTTTTATTTGCACTTCACAATTAATGGTCAAAAGAGCCTAACTCAAAAATTTAAATTAATATAAAAATTGACCGGAAAACCTCTAAGAAATAAAGTTTTGTTGTTGAACTTCAACCACTGGAAATGTCTAATTTAATTAAATTTATTTGCACGATACACATGTCTACACATCAAACTCTACGAGTACTTGGTACTGACGCCTTTTTTTATGTATTTTATTGCTTCACAATGTGCAAATTGGAAATTTTGTTTGCAATTGTTTTGTCACATGCACAACATCTGATCGTTTCACAGAAAAATTTGTCTGACTAAAATTTACAACTGATGAGCTTTATATACTCTATTTTAATGCTCTCAGTAGTCCGAGAACAGAGTACTTGATTGGTTACCTGAACTAACTATTTTTGAATACTTGTGACCCGTACGAGAACAAAAATAGCAGTTATATCCAGGGTCGTTAGTATTCAAAAACAGCCTTCGATCAAAATAACCCGAAAGACCGTAGAACAATAAGAAGGTCCAACAGCGAATGCAAGCGCCGCTGTCACGTCGCTGATGGGTAATTCACCACTGTATCTGCTTGTAAAATTCTCAAATTCATTGCGTTTTAATTAAATACTTGCAAACAAATTATAGTTAGAGCTACAAAATCGGTAACTTGTAAATATTAGGTGTGCTCCCGAAAGTAATAATTACAGCAAAATTTAAAGAACAGAGGGTCGACACAAAACTACATGTAGGAAAAAAAAATTTTTTTTTCATGTTTCACAGTAGAATTTGATTAAAGGGAATATCCTAGGAAGGCACACATGGATACAAAAAAGGTACATATCGTTAAAAGCTGAATTAACAAGAGATTGTTTCGAAATAATTTTACATATGCACTGGCTAACAAATTATTCGAGAAAAACATGACTAAAAATTAAAAAATGGGATTTTCCCCATTATTTTTAAGGTTTCTCTGGCATTTATAAAGATACACAAAAAACGACGTCAAAATTGTGTTGATAGAATAATTATAAACAAAGTTATGGGGCAGTCCATGCTTTATTCTATTAAAAAGGGAGGTTTGGCCCCCATCTCGAAAACTACACGTAGCATTAAAAAAGTAATGAGCAAATTTGCATCAGGGTACCGAATATACTTGAAATCAGTTTTACTTTTAGGGCCACCCAAATTATTCTGAGAATTTACGTCATTGGCATTAATTCTCTTTGTAAAAGCGAATTAATATCAGAAACGCTAAATATCAAAAATGCTTTACTAATTTCTATAATAACAACGCAACTGTTTTTTACGGTGCAGTTACATACATAGATAATGGATTAAGCAGGTTTTACTCCAAATTTTCATTTTGTACCTTATATATGTATGAATATGAAATATAAAAATTGTATTACCTTATTTTAATAATTTTCAGAAAACCGGCGCAGTCGAAAATTTGGAAGAAAAAATCGCACGTTTTTATATTCTAAATGTTTATGTCACTGACGTTAATTCCATTGACATTATGACACGTCACCTATTCATACCAGTTTGAGCGATTGCAACGTTTCCGCTGTCATAAGCAGCTTAGGCTGTGTAACGCTGCTCGGCTTCACGAAATTGCGCTGTTGGCGTCATTGGCGCTGATACCTCTATTTGTGATACCGTAATGCCATGACGCCGGCAGCGCCAGAAACACTAAACTACTACAAAATACAGCTGTACTGGAGTGGCGCTACTGTCACTATTGAGTTGAAGTGCTGCCAATAGCTGATATGTAAGTCTATTGTATCTGGCGCTGCCGGCGCCATTGAGTTTATGTTTTGCTTTGTTTGCCACTGGCGCCATTTACTTGAAGGTCTTTTGGCGCTGCTGACGTCAGGACGTCATGGCGTTACGGTATCACAAATAAAGGTATCAGCGCCAGTGACGCCAACACCCGCGCTACAACTACCAAGCCACTACCAAAAATGTGGAGAGGTATAGCCAAAGATGCGTTTCGGTTTCAGGAATCACAATCAGAATGCGGAAAATTAAGATTAGAAACAAGTTAAAAATTATTAACAAAAAAAGTTTGAAAAATTGGAAATTTTTTGTTCATTACTTTTAAACGGGTAAAAACAGTTAAACTCGATGGTTTCTCCACGAAGAAAAGTGAAAGCGAAACGATGATTTGTCAAATCAATTGTGTGAGTAAATAACATTTCTTTTTGAAATTATTTAAGTAACCTTTTTCTAATAAAAAAGTTTTCAAAAACTTCACAAAAGAAATATTAAACTGTTATTTTTCCGGGTTGATTTACTGTGATTGTGAAATGAAGTTTTCATGAATAAAATAAGAATGAATCTCCAACGGAATCGTTTAAAAGCTGCAACAACGAAATTGGGAGCAGAGGCACATACAATAACACGGTAGTTAAAATAGCACTGTTTAAAAAATTTAGTTACTAAGAACTTGCACATTATGTATTAGAATTTCATAAGCGAGTTATCTGCCTGGTTATTTGCAAAAAACTCCGAAACTTAAAATTTTCACCATAAAAAGCGAATCTTCTTTGAATTTCCTTAAATTTATGTACAGATATTTTTACAAGTAGGGCTTAGATTCTATCTGAGATTTATACCTAGTTAAGTTTTAAAATTTTCCATAAAATGTTTCGAGAAAATTTTAAGATTTATGCCTGTGAAATCAATTATAAAATTCATTCAAAAAAGGAATATTATTAAAAAAGAAGAATATTACTTTTAAGAAATGTTTTCCAAGCGTAAAATTGCTTTGAAAAGCGACTACATTTTTATGGAAATTGGTTTCATTTGCTTAATATAGTAATAGATATATTTTTATATCTGATGACTGAATTTACAATAAAGTGGGTTGTAATGTAATTTTGCAATTTTCGTGTATTTTTAAACCAAAAATTATCTAACCTACTAAGAAGTGGTACATTAGCTGTTATGACACTGATGCATAGGCTGACTTGTATGACGGCTGGTATGATTCTGGTGTATGTACTGACTAGTATGTAAACTGGTATGATCCTGATGTATATACAGACTAGTATTATGAATGGTATAATATTGATTTATATGAGGACTAGTATGTCAACTGGTATATTGCTGATGCAGAAACTGGTATGGTGCTGATGCAGATGCGAACAATTGGCGTCTAGTAGGACATCGCCGTGTTAAAAATACCAGTCGCTAATATCGAAAAATTACAGAACTCGAACTAGTTGAGCCGGTTTGGCAAGCTAGTATAAAAATAGTATAAAACTAGTAGAATTGACTGCAGGGTAGCTCAAAAACTAGTAGCGAGTTAAAAACAAAATTCCTCCAGTGGTGAGTTACCTATCCGCGAATTGATGGTTTACTGTTTCCCACT
Source organism: Merzomyia westermanni (assembly GCA_949987695.1). Classification (NCBI taxonomy): domain Eukaryota; kingdom Metazoa; phylum Arthropoda; class Insecta; order Diptera; family Tephritidae; genus Merzomyia; species Merzomyia westermanni. The sequence goes on from OX465288.1 coordinate 90,207,759, forward strand.
TTTCGTCGCGTTAAACCTTCTTCGTGGTCTACGTTCGTTGATGTTACTCACTGTCGTTAAACTCACACCTGCTGCGTACTGAATCAACGTTTACTTACCTCACAGCTAGAACACTATGCCTTAAATGAACGCTTATTTATGCCATATCACTAAGGGAAAGTATCCCTCACAAATTTGAAAACTACCCATTATATTGTGCGGGTAAAAAGTGAAATGTAAGATATATTGATAAAAAATCCGAGTTACGTAATCAATGAAAAAAGATAAGAAATTAATTTTCGGAGTACGGAAATTTTTTTGTTAAAATTGATATTTAGTTACAATTATTTAATAAATCAACTTTTTGAGGGATTGAAAAAAACTCTTTCAAAATTATTTGCTGATCGATTTTGACATCGCGATGTACATTGAGTGAGCCTAAACCGTTCAGACGGTCTTTAGACATTGTTGTCACAGGCAAAACTGCCATAACGCGAAGCATTTGGTTAACATTTGGAAACGCATCTTCATTAGAAATATCGAGTGCTTCAAGTGAGTTTTTTTCCCCTTTCCGGCAAAGAGCTTCCGCCAAAGTTGTACATCGTTCACCCAGGTGTCAAGGGAATCGTCGTGCAAAAATGAGCTGTATGATTGGAATAGTTAAGCGCAGGACTCTTCTCCGAAAATTTTCATTTTGTTGTGATTTAATAATCGATCTTGCAATTATGTCAGAAACGAATCAATGTACGGTATGTAGATTGTTATACGGAAATAATCTTCAACTAAATCAGTTTGTACGTTGGAACGTTGGGTTTGTTTCGACGCAATCCTGGGCTTTCGCATTTCAATTTCGTATTGCTCGCTAATTTAGCTCACGGGTTGAAAAATTTGTCTGAACTCCCACTTAGCGTTTTCTTCTTTCTTTCCATCAAAATTTATTTCGCAGCATCAGCCAATTTGACAGCCTCTCCCAGATCTTGATTTTCTCTTTGAAGTACTCAGAGACAACGTGAGAGAATACACCGAGCTCTAAATATGCATGCATATCTGGAAACTGCGGAAAGCAGTTGGAAAGCTCCAGATGAAGTCGTTGAGTCTTTCCAGTTGGTGGAAATCACTTGCAAATGGAGATATGTTGCGACGGACTCATGCTGTTCTACCCATTTGGTTTTTACAAAATTTTTTCAATTTCTTCACTCGAGTTTCCGATAGATTTTCATTTGCATTTATCGCATCCTTAAGGGCATTTTAGCGTTTCGGATAAATGAAGAAGGAATGGATATTCTCTAGAACTCAAACACAATTTTTGATTCCCGTTATATTGCACGCAGAGCTTACAGCCAAATTGAAGCTATGAGCAGCATAATGGGAGCCCCTTGGAACTCTCCGCTAACCGCTCTCGCACCGTCATATCCTTGCCCGAAGAAATACCTGCAATCCAGTCCGGAAGATTTTCGGAAATCAAGGTAAGCAGTTCCTGGTTCCTTTCCAGTGAAATCGGTGATAGGAATAAAACACAAGAAACCTTCCTGAATAATAAACTTTTCGCCACATTTATTCAAGTAGCGAATGCAAAATTGAACTTTGTTTTACTCCTGCAATGTCTGGCGTGTCATCTCCGAAAAAAGAAAATCCCTTCGATTTGTTCACTCGATCGATGTTGTAACTCATGATGAGGTGGTGAAAAATGTTGATTATTTCATTCCGGACACGGTTGCTTATGTACATAGCATTCTTTGGTGAATCACTCAAGTGTTTTTTCAACTGCTCATCAGTTTTGGCTTGATATCTTAAGAGAGCTCTAAAGTTTCCAACATTCGTCAACGATTCGTCTTCAGAAATTCTTCCCGTATCATTGGAACCTCTGAGAGTAAGTCCTTGTCGGCCACACAGGATAACTGTTTCAATAATTTGAATCATGCGTAGTTTGATTTCATTCAGAAAGTCTAATTTTTGTTTCGACAGTTACAAATCAATGGGTAAAGCATTTTGTTCTTCGATTACCACTCTCAAAGACCATTGCAACAGACATTTTTTGTGGTATTCTAATGAACTGTGCTTTTCGAAAGTTTCCAGTGCTTTTTTCCAGTTTTTTAATGGGGCGGTAACTAACTGGCCCAGAGTTTGATTACCGACTCCTCTCAATATAGCACAAAATAAGACACAGTATTTGCAATATGCACCGTCTTCTATTGTAGAATACGCTAGCCATTGATGTTTTTGGAGCCAAGAGCGTTGAAACTTCAAACTTCTAGGGCCCGATGCAGGAAAACTATAGCCGTCAGGGGGACTCCAAATCTTCTTTTGCAATCCAGGAATTGAGTTTATTCCATCAGCTGCTGATTTTTCAACAAACAATCGAATATCATACATTCACCAACGTCCTAGCATGAACCAAATAATATTATGCGCTAAGTAAAGGGTGTTTTTTTAGGGGTATAGAACTTCGAATTGAAATAAAACACAAGAAAATCGTTTTAAGATCCATCAATTTGGCTTTATTGGAAGGATAATTTTATGCCATTAATGTTTAAATATGATTTCGGGCATGTGGCCGCCGCGGCTGGCTCGAATAAAGCCAATTCTACAGGTCCAATTTTCAACCACTTTTTCGAGCATATGGGGCCGTATGTCGGCAATAACGCCACGAATGTTGGCTTCCAATTCCCCTAACGTTTCTGGTTTGTTGGTGTAGACGAGCGACTTCACATATCCCCAAAGAAATTAATCCAATGGTGTCAAATCACACGACCTTGGTGGCCAATTGACAGGTCCATTCCGCGAAATTATGCGCTCATCGAATGTTTCCTTCAATAAATCGATTGTGACGTGCGCTGTGTGGCATGTAGCGCCGTCTTGTTGGAACCACAACTCATCCACATTCATGCCATCCAATTCGGGAACAAAATAGTCGGTTATCATGGCTCTATACCGGTCTCCATTAACGGTAGCTGCCTCTCCAGCATTATTGCGGAAGAAGTATGGCCCAATGACTCCACCAGCCCATAGAGCACACCAAACAGTCAGTTTTTGTGGATGTAATGGCGTTTCAAGGGTCTCATGTGGATTCTCTTCACTCCAAATGCGGCAATTTGGCTTGTTGACGTAGCCATTCAACCAAAAATGAGCCTCATCACTGAACAAAATTTTGCGATGAAAATCAGCATCGAAATCAATCTCATTTTCGGCCCATACACCAAAATCACGACGCATTGCATGGTCTCGCGGCTTTAATTCTTGCACAAGCTGGATCTTGTAAGGTCGCAAGCCAAGATCTTTGCGCAAAATCTTCCATAAAGTTGATGGACAAAGCTCCAATTGCTGTGCACGGTGGCGAATCGATTCATTCGGGTCCTCTTCAACACTTTGCTCTACAGCGGCAATTGTTTCTTCGGTGCGCACTGTTCGACGTCTCTGCGGATGCGTATTATCACATAGAGTAAACGTAGTGCGAAAACGATCCATGGTTAACCGAATTAATTGCTCTGATGGACGATTATGTCGACCATAAAATGGACGGAGCTCACGGTAAACTTCGCGAACTGAACCATTATTTTCGAAATAAATTTGCACGATTTGCAAGCGTTGTTCTTTTGTCAACCTGTTCATGATAAAATGGCAAACCAAACTGAACATAAATGACATTAGAGTTGCCAGATTTGACCACAAAATGCCAGTTTTATCTCTATTCGAAAAACAAACCTGTAAAAAAACACCCTGTACAAATCTGAATTTATGCTGTATTTAATATTATGTTAAACTTACATCTTCGTTCTCGATTCGCCTTTTTTTACACAGAAAACGACGAATATCTATGGTAAAAAATATTAGGATAGGACTTATACAAACTATTTAATAATAATGCAAATTAAATATGGACTTAATAAGCATTTATATAAGGGATTGTTATAGCAATTATACGATTATATAAGGGAAAACATAAGCAATTCAATAGTTATATAATCTATTAAATAAGGGAATGAAAAGGAATAAAATAAGGGATTATTTGAAGAACTATACATTACCCGGTTTTGCATCCTCGTCGTAAATAAAACAATATTTTATAAGTACATATTTATTTAAACACATAAAAGCTTTATTTATCAAGCTATTTCTTATGAGCATACAAAAGAAAAAATATAAATTAGTTCATTTTCAGTAACAATTGATCATTCTTATAAACTATTCGTTTGGGCTGCAATTCAATTTTTATTATATAAATGATTAAACATGTTAATTTTGAATGGGCTATATTCCACTTTTGGAGTAATTGATTATTACAATTCCTTTTATGTACACACTTATTGATATATGTAATATTATAAATAAGGTATACAATTTAAATGCAATTGTTATATAAATACCAAACAAGCATTTCTGTGAATGTTTTAAACAGAATTTAAAGCAAACTTGCTATAGTAAGCGGTATGTAAGCCTTTTCAGTTTGAATTAAATGTTTTTTTTACCAACAATTTTTGTTGATTTACGGCCTGTACAATTACAAGTCTTCATGAAACGAGCTCAAGGCCAAGAATAATAATTTTTCACTTTTTAAATTTTTATGAAAATTATTGTTTTTATTTGTTTTTAATAATCATTTTTAATTAATTATTAAACGTTTTTTAATTGAATAGAGTAGGAAAAATGTTTAGAGATAACCGCCATATCTTTTCTTATAGGTCCATTTCGGAAGCTGCTAAGCTCTTCATCAGAGAAATTTTGGCACGCATTGCTAACCAACAAAGCCGAGAGCACGCGCTAAGGCAGTTCTGCTGATAAAACAGATCTGCCAAAAATCCATCATGATCACAGTACTAACTGTCAAATAGCGGAAGTGGTTCATGCATATGGTAAAGAAGAATAGAACTAGGAGTTTAGATGACATCAAAACCAGCGTATTGTCAGCTTAATGGTTAGCAATGCGTGCCAAAATTTCTCTGATGAAAAGCTTAGCAGCTTCCGAAATGGATCTATAAGAAAAGCTATGGCGGGTGTCTTTAAACATTTTTCCTACTCTATTCAATTAAAAAACTTTTAATAATTAATTAAAAATGAATATCAAAATAAAAATAAAAATACAAACAATATTAATTTTCATAAAAATTCAAAAGGTGAAGAATTATTATTCTTAGCCTTGAGCTCGTTTTAATTAATATGAAAATTTGAAGTCAACTTTTTATATACCTACTCCAAAAATAAACTGTTGTAAATCATTTCACTTTAAAAGTGAAATACAAATGTTCACAAAAAATCCAGACAAAACAAATTGTCAGTTTGTTTCATTTTAACTTAAAAAATAATATAAATTCTAAAAATTCAAGGAAAATTTTGAGGTACTTTCACCTTGCATACTCAGAATATTTCTACAAATTCTGGCCAAAAATATGGAAATTTTGATGGCAATTTTTCAAACTTTTACCAATGTGGTTTCTGTTATAGATTTCTCTACATTTTAAATGGAAGTATTAAAATTACACAAAGAAATATATTTTACGAATGAGATAATTTTTAATTTTAGCGCACATTAGTGCGCAATACCAAATTCTATATAGCATACAATACTGTAATCACTCATTCCCACAACAGCCGGTTCTATCGCACCGGAATGACCCGGATTTTTTTACCCGGCCAAGGGCTGTTATTTCAGTGTAACCCTGTCCAATCTCTCCCGTCCCACCCTTAAATTGTCATCCTCGGAGCAAACCCTTCGGACTTCCGTTAGAAGAGCCTGATGACAATTTAGAGTGATCGAGCCCATTGGGCAGGGCGAAGCACTGTTAACAACAACAACTGTAATCACTTGTGTTCTTAACAATTATTTTGAATAAAAGAAATTTTTACTTTTTAGACAGTAAAAATTTATTTTGGTGGAAACGACCATTAAACATATACAAGAAACACTACAAAAAACATTTGATGAAAGAGATTACAAGAATATAACAGAAAACCACGAGCAATTTTCAAAACAAATTACCACAAATACAGGAAAAACTCACGAAAAGAAACTTCAAACACAAATTTCAAAAAACATCAGAAAATACGGATTTAATTTCAATGAAGAGTGGTTCATAAACAAAACTAGTATTGCGGTACCACAAGAAGTACGTTGGTTACTTTCACTAGGCAACAAATTTTGCGTTGCCAGTTTCAAAAAAGAACTTGTAACCGATCCAAATTGTAGCTGACTTGGAACAGGATATTCAAAATGTTGAAGAGGAAAGAGACAAGGATACAGCTAGGAGCGAAATTGCAGCAAACATTAACACCTTGCAGAGAAAGTTCAAAAACAACACAAAAGAAAAAATTTTTATTAAAAACGTATGAGGATACTAAGAAATTCATTAATCAACACAAACACGAAATAGTTAAAACCAACGCGGATAGAGGTAACAAAACAGTATTGATGTACAAAGACGACTATGAACACAAAATGAAAGAACTACATGCAAAACTATGAGAAACGATCCTACACAAAAGCTACTTAGAAAAAACAACGCTATCATAAACGACTTGTAAAAACAATGTAAAACAAAAATGTGACCTTACTTCTGCGGCTGCGACTATATGGCCTCCCAAAAATCCATAAGACAGATACACCATTAAGACCAATATCCTCATCCACAAATGTACCATGTTACAAATTATCCAGATTTATAGGGAACATTCTAAAAAACATCATATCGGAGGAGTACAATATTATAAACTCTTTTCAGTTAAAAAATAAACTCAAAAACATTTCAATTGAAGAAGACGAACTCCTAATATTATTCGATGTAATATCTTTGTTCACAAACATCCCCACAAATTTAGTTATACGTACAATTATGCAAAATTGGAATGAATTAGAGAAACATACATATATAGAGAAAAGTCAGTTTCAGACGATACTAGAATTTTGTTTGCGCGACAACAATTACTTTACTTACAACTGCACCCTTTACCAACAAATTTATGGAATGCCTATGGGCAACCCATTATCACTAACGATAGCACATTTCGTGCTAGAAAAATTTTTGGACGACACTATAACTGAACTGAAAAAGAAGGGCATACATGTCAAATACGTAACAAAATATGTAGATGACATATTTGCTATAGTTAAAGCTAAGGACGTGGAAGACATTTTGACAGTATTAAACGTACAACATACAAAAATACAATTTACAAAAGAAGTAGAACTAAACAACAAAATAGCCTTCCTACTGCGACAAGCCTCATCAGTAAAACATATTTACTTAGCGGTGAAGAATTTGCAACGGAAAACAAAATCAAAATAAAAAATATATTATTCAAAAATAGCTACCCATACAAAGCCTTATGACGACAACACTGATCAAAAGCAAAACAACAAATCAGATTCCGATAATACGAACAAAAATATATCCGGATCTCATACATACCAGGACTAACCAACAATCAAAAATTACGGAGAATAATTAAAAGTGAAAATATAAATTACGCATACAGACCACATAATACGCTAAATAATATATTCACCAAAACCAAAGATAAAATTCCAAACGAACAAAAACACAGTGTGGTCTATGAAATAGAAATGTTTAGGGAATGAACGGGAAAATTGTTCCAAATGTTACCTGGATACAACCAAAAGAGCCCTGTTTAAAAGAATCCACGAACATGAAATGGATGCAAAAAATAAGAAAATGACAACGGCGCTAGAACAACATCTGACCACCACATCTCATACCGCGAATTTCGCTAACCCACGAATAGTAGATATAGAAAGAAGAGAACAACGAAGAATGTCATTGGAAAGTCTCCGCATTCAACAACAGCTGAGTCATGTGATGAATTTTAAAGACGATATAAAGGGTTTAGTCAATAATTACATAGCAACAATAAAACAAAATATGTATGCAAGAAAGTAGTGTGAGACGTCAAAACGAATTAAATATGTCTGTGATATTAAAAGCGTTGTATTTTTATAAAATGTTTAGCGAATGTTCATAAGTCTGAATTGAATGTAAGTTAAGGTTAATTATTATTGTTTGACTCATGTTTACCGTATAATTCATGTTTATTGTTTAAATTAAAAACAGATTCCCTTGAAGAAGGCGCGGAAGACGCCGAAACGCGTAGGAAAGAAATGCAAACAATTTAGTTTTCATTAAATATCAAACGGCCGAAGCAGCTCAACCCAGCGAACAATATTTTCAAAATTGGCCCAAAAGTAAAAAAAAACATGTGGCTTAATTCCACGCTCTTCCTTAACGCCATTTCATTGATGACAACCCTTTGTTGCGAACACCTGTAAAAAAGCAAACAAGTAAATACCTATTAGTATATAAATACCAACCAAGCAGCTTTTCCCGTATAAGGCCTGTAGTATTCAATTATGTTTCAATTGACGCGAGAACAAAAAAACGTGATCAACCCTCAAAGGGTATACAAATCAGAATCACAGACTTCTACATGCCAACAAACCAAACAATGACCAACCATGGCTATCCACTTTTCATCAATTTTCTATCGATTTCCAAAACCATCTCTATTTTTTTCTCCGTCATACCAACACCAACGCATTTTTTATTGATATTTTTCAGGGTTGTAAAAAAATTTAATGAGTGCGAATGAGACAGTAAGATGCTCATTACTGAAGTGAAAAAAAAAAAGACTTTCGGCGCCATTTGAAAAAGAATTTCGAAGAGTTTGCGCGAGTTTTGGAGTATTCCAGAGATTTTAAGTTTTTAATAATCAAAACGATTGAGAAGAATATTTCATTTGGTAAGTATAAATTTTTAATAAGTTGGAAGTGAAATATATGTATTAACATACATTTTGTAACGTATTTGGCTGTAGCCATAAAATTCAAATGTACATGCGCTTGTGGATTATTGTTACCGAGGTCAAAACGCGTCTTTTGATACCTCCATTTTTGGAGGAAACAATTACCAAGACTTGTAAAGAAATCGCTGTCTTCGGCTGTGTCGAAGGCTTTATACCTTTCATGAATATGCATCACGGTTTTAAGTGTTCAGTCCTTATGTACGATGATGCAAACTTAAGCAATTTGTTTTTACCTTGTTAAGTAAATGATATCTAGCCAAATCCCATATTGCCGGAACAATCGTTTGTTTGTAGGGAGTGTTGGGCAAATTATAATTGTTAAAAGAATTAATAATTAAAAAATTAACAATTAATTGTTAGTTGCAACTTCTAAAATTAACAATTTTGAATCTAATTTGTTAAAAGTTACAATTAACTTAGTCTAATGAATTGATTTAATTGCAGCTAATTTCTTAATTAATAAATAACTCAATTAAAAATTTAATTATTGAACGCCCAGCACCCCGAGTAAATTTAAGTTCAAACATATGTAATGAAACACGATTTTAATTTAAGATGCCTGAACGTAGTGAGATACTGGCCCAAGGCGTATTACTGAGAGAGTGTAAGGTGATGTTTTTCATATTTTTACTTTGAGTGATTCTTTAATTATTTATTCGTATTTTACAGGTATCCATTCTTTGGGAAACGCAAATCCTGCGAATATATGTATTTAAAGGTATGTCTTTTGTCAATATTAATAATATGTGTAGTATTAATTTATTGCAAATTTTGTGAATTTTGTAAACACATATGTGTAGTAGAAAAAAAATCCATGGACTTTTTTTAAAGTGTAAGAAAGATAAGTTTTTTCTGTAAATATAGCTTAAAATTCAATAGTTGTTTAGCATCAAAAGAAAGGCTATTAAATTACCTTTCATTTGATGCTAATTGCGTTAAAATCGCTAAATAATTTATTGTAAATATTTTAAATTTTGTAAACACTTATATGTGATCAGAACGAATGTCATGTATTTTGTAAATTTCAGTAAAAATAGCTAATGTTGTATTTATTTACATAAAATAACTTTAAAAAAATTTTATATTGTTTTTATTCAAATATGTATTCTTATTTTGATTAAAACAGATTTAAAAACCGAAGTTGTGTTGAACTATTTGGATATTTATTTCTCAATTTAGGCGACTTTTTGTGCTTTTTGCCTTTTTTTGGGCATACCATGTTTCAGATCTGGCAACCCTGTGAAAATTGCAACCCTTTGTTTTGGGAAATTTTCTTACTTAGAACGGCGTAGATATATTTTTTCTTACGGCGTTTATAAATGTGTGCGAGGGTGATGCAAGGTCACACGTACACGAAATGTACACGGGGAAAGTGGATAATATCTGCACGCCGCCCATACAAAACTATCCATTTTTTATCTTCATTTGTGGATAGCGCGACCTATGTTTTATCCACTTTTTTATCTGCGTATGGTTGGTAGGTCATACTTCTACCCTGTCGAAAACAGCAATAATAATAAAAAGGACGATTCAACTATTATTTTCGAATAATATTAAAATAAAAACTATTCGATTAAACGAATAATAATATTCGTGTCCAAAAATTCGAATGGTATTATTCAAAAAGTGGTACCTATTCGAATAGTTGTATTGAATCGCAAGAGATTTAGAAAGTGAAATTCACTATTTTCATCGCTTGTGCCCATGAGGATGCACGATTTGTATGTATATATGTATGGTTGCGTGTACAAATGTGTGCATAAGCAGTTTTGATATTTGTTTAACTATTCGAATAGTTGTTGTTTATTCGGTTAATGGGGTTTGATTACTTTTTCCTTATTATATTATATATTAATAGGCTAAACTTTTTTTCATACAATCAATTGCCAGAGTATATCTATATCTAAACATGCATAATTTCAATAAAAATGTATTCTGATATCTTCGTATGGGTCAGGAGCGGTGCATAGGCATATTATGTTTACAAATAAGGCCTCATTTACTTGTAATAATTCATTAAAGTTTTCTGCATAAAGCCAAAGCTGTCACTACAGTATCTGACTGCGTTATTGTACATACAGTAGTAGCGCAGGTGGTAATCGTTTCGGCTATGACGCTTGCATTCCAAGGTTCGAACCCAGGTTTTGGACAACTTTCTTTATTGTTTGTTAAATTTAATTGGTTTTTAAATATGTATATGAAAACTTCTTATCACGATTTTTTTTTAAATTTATTAAATTTTTAACCCAATATTTTTCTGTGTATGACCTCTATCTTGGAGTGAAAAAATAAAATTTTTGCAAAAAAAAAACCGTCAAAAAGTGTTTCCAGTTTATCCAAACAAAATACTTAAAAAAATACCTACATAGCTTTATGAATTTTTTAAGAAATTAAATTTTTTCTCAATAATATTTGACTTAAGGTAAACATATATGTAGCCTATGTGTAATAATATTATAATAATTTTATATATGACAACCCAATACCGTCGGAACGAAAAACTAAGTAGAGAATTTTGATAATTTTCATTATTTCTATCGGGGTTTTCCGATAAGACAGAATGGTTGATAGACCCTATATTTAAAATATAAAAAGGCGAAAACACAGTTTGTAGCTTCATCAATTTTCTATTTACGAAGTGGTTAGAAATCGTGTTAGTTTTTCTGAAGACATCAAATATTTTCTTCTTCAAATATTTTAATTTGCAAAAGGCAGACATATAACCCGAGCCTTACATATGGCCAAAATCGCGGTCTGTTACCATCAGACGCACTTTTTAGTACAAAGTAATACAAAAAGAGATATATTTGGACACTTTCAATATTTTTGACATATGTATCTTAAAGTGCACTACTGAAGTAACATTTTCTATAGATATGAAAATTTTTGTAGGTCTTCTTATTTAAGAGTTATGGACCACTTTATAAGGTCTGTTATGTTACACTTTTTGGAAGTAGGTTTCGAGGTTGCTTCACATTATTGAAAAAGTCTGCTCTTCTGTCAGATTAATTTCAAAATGTAGTATATAATTTTAAAGGTGTAACTAGTATGTAATGAGTGAAAAATAAATTACACTGAAAAAAATTTTTTTGTGCTTTTTATACACATAACTGCTCGGTCTGTTACGTTACACAAAAAGTCTGTTACGTTACACGTGCGATTTGCCCTTAGGTAAGAAATGTTTTGGAGCATTTAATAAAGCTTTGAATGTTGTATTTCTTAGTAGATAACCTAACCAGATAACCAGTTGTCTCAGGGTTAGAGATCCAAAAATTTGCACGGAATGAGCAAGAATTTCGAAGGAACCAAAAACTCATTTATTATTAATTTCAGTGAATTCATAGACACAAATAGGAATATATGAAGTTATTAAATTTAAATATCATATCCTTGTTTTGAAGTGTTAAAAGTGACAATTTTCCCATCAATCACTTGAATTTGGTGAGCTGATGCTATATCACGGATATTTTTTGCATTGTTGAAAACTGCATTTATATTCAAAATGTGGTTTACGTCGGTAATATAACATTCAGTAACTTCTTCAATCAGAATTTTCGAGATTGTACGATTGAATGCAGCAACAAAATCGGAAGCGCAATTAACAGTACACTTTCGAGACAAAACTTGCTTTTTCACAATAATTTTGGAAGTTGCGCCAATACCATCGACACAGCCTTTACCGTGTGAGGTAGCAAAATCCAAATTTTAAATATCTTCACCGATTTTGGCAAACCTGTTAGCAATATGTACATGTAAGGAATAATTGTTTCTTTGGTGTGTATTAAGCTGTTTGATACGAAGACCTTTGACTGGAAGTCCTGATTGTGATAAAAGGCAGTAGTTCCTTAGATAGTGATATGATACTAACGAGTTCATTTCTGTCGTCATGACCCATGTTCATTATAATCTTCGCTTAAACTGATTTTTTACGTATTTCAGATACAGGCAGTGTTTGTTCAGTTTTCTTCACTGCTTTACCAAGTGCTTGCGTGGATTGATAACCCTTTTTAGTTTCATTGACACGATTTTCAGTCTGTCTTTGCACTAAATTTGATTTGGTTTTCTTTCGGTATTTTTGCACACGTGTAAGAATCGCTCCACGCCGTCTTTCAACGAGATTTTTCAGTTTTGCAATCGGCATTTCCTCATCGGCTTCTTTCATCTTCTTTCGCCGTTCCTTCTGGGCAGCTGCACGTTTCTTTTTAAAATCATCAAATTTGTTTGATCTTTTAAGTTTTTCTATGAAATTCTGGTTTATTTGAGCCCTGCTCAGCTTTTGCTAAACATCAAAAAAAAATTGGGTTAGTCGAAGTAAAAAGTCTGTTACGTTACAAACAACTTTTGGCTCTGAACAAAGACATAACTACAAACTCTACAAATGTAATGGTTTATATATAAAATATACTGGAAATGCTCGAAGAAAAATGTTTTTTTTCGGTTTGTTAACGGGCCAGATTTTGCACAAAAAAATTATTTTGACTTTAGGTCTGTTATGTTACATTAAAAAAATGCGGTCGTATTCGTTGTAATCCAAAACTGTCATAACATTTTTCTCCCCTAAATATTTAAATTATTTACCTTCAACTAACTTAAATGTATCTATGAAAAGCAAATACAACATTAAAAATAATATTCCTTAGATGCAACTTACTTTTTCGTTTCGTAATGTAAATTTTTCCATTTTTGTTTTTCACGCGACACCAGAGAAACTATTGCAATTTTTTTAAAGAAATAATAGATTTTGTGATGACATGTGGTGCATAGCATAAAAAAATTCTGTGGTTTCTTTTTTGGCGAAATTGGCCATATGTATACTAAATTTGACCAGTTAAGATGATAACCTTCTTTAAAAATCCACATAAAATGTGTTTTAAACATGTCTAAGTCGTGGTTGAGGAAAAAGCCAGAAAACCATCATTTCATTGTAATTTTCTCCCCCTAAATGGACTTCAGAAAAAGCCAGATGTAAAAAAAACCGCAAGAAAATTACTAAACTTTGACCATTACAAAATATGTAGGATAAATACTTACATAGTTACATAGTTTTATGAATTTTTTTTTAAAGAATTTACTTTTTTCTGATTGATATAGGACTTAAGGTAAACTTATACGCACAGCTATAAGAAATAATAAGTTCAGGTCATATACATATATATCAGAAAATATTATTGAAATGATATAAAAGTCAATATGAAATGTCTTTATACATGTCTAAACTGTGGTTAAGGAAAAAAATCAGAAAACCATATACTGAAGTTGTAATTTTCCTCCCCTAAATGGGTTTCAGAAAAGCCAGATCTAAAGGAAAATTGCTAAATTGACGGCACTGTCTGTATACTCAAACCAAAAAACCAAAATGGAAACTTAAGGAACTTCAAAATAAACGCTAAATTCATTTTCAATCAAGATATGTATATGTGGACACACTCCTAACGGTGAAATATTTTCATTCTCTCACTCATTGAGCATATTGAGTTAAGGTAGTGGCATCGGTGCGCCCAACTCATACTTCATTTGCTCTCCACAAGGCAGAAACATTTTCATTCTCTTACTCATTAAGTAAATTGAGCTAAAGTATACACCGGCGTCGGCGCGTCTGTCCAATTTGATTTTGAGCGAGAGTTGCGCTCCCTTATACTGAATTGTACCAAAGTCTTTAAAAAAAAAATACCAATTTGTTTTCAACATATCTCGCGCGTTTTATTGCAAGCAATAGTTCAAAATTAAAATTTTTAGGGAAAACACAATAAAAGCTTAATTTTTTTGATAGAACTCTATTATAAAAATGAGATTCAAAAGCATCCAAAGTCGGTGCTGTTCACATAATTCAAAATTAAATTTTTTTTAAAACGCAATCAAACTTCTAATTTTTGTAAAATTCTATAATGAAAATAAGATTCAAAGATATTTATGGCCACTATTTTCGATATGTTATTTAGTTGCATCGTAAAATATTTGTTTTCAACATATCTCGCAAGTTTATTGCTCATAGTTCAAAATTAAAATTTTCACTCCATTATAAAAATGAGGTTCAAAAACACCCATAGTCGCCCCCTGTTGATATAATTAAACTTTTTTTTATGGCTATCAAACTTCTACTTTTTTGTTGTTTTAAAATTCCACAATTAAACTGAGATTCAAAGGTATTCATGGCCTCTACTTTCGGTCAGGTATTTAGATGCATCCTAAAATCCTGAAAACCCTAAGGGTTTATAATACAATGTAAATTTTTACTGTTCATAAAACTCCAATATTAAAACGGAATTCCAAACTAGCCATGGCCGCCTTATAATTCAAAATTTCAGGTCAAAAGAAAGCAGAGTCAAAATAGGAAGGTGAGTCATTGAAAGGAGTGGTGGTTCTGATGGTGGACTTTCAAACATTCCTAGGGACTGTTTTTGCCATCTGCTGCTAATGATTACGGTCTTTAATGAACTGATTTTTTTCGGTTAGTTGTTAAATTACCCGCCGTTTAGTGTGAACCGACTTTTATGAAAGCGGCCCTAAATTACTCAACTATATATAATCAATTTCAGAAACAAAAATGTCTCATATATTTCGGCCTCTAGGCAGTGCTGGAAAAAACATGAACAGAGGATTTAATAACTTAAACTAATTTAAGGTGGTCGAATTTCGGCCACGGGATATACTAGTTTCAAAATTATTAGAATGCTGTTCTGCGAATAATTAAATACCGTTTTTGTGAATAAATGAAGCGATTAATAGATATTTACTTCAAAGTTACTATAAGTAAATATATAAGTAAATATATATATATATTGTATGTTTATTGCAGTTATTTTGCATAGCAGGTTTTGTGCTAGGGCTTTAAGCAAGAGAAGCCAGGAGCGAAAGTCATTGGGGGCATAAACTATTTATTTAGATACACATACGAACATAAAAAATCAGCACGAACCAGCTCTTTGCCTACCATAATAAACAGTATATGTTTATCCCCACAATGTCTTTCGCTCCTGGCATCTCTTGCTCAAAGCCCTAGCAAAAAACCTGCTATGCAAAATAACACTGTGGAACAAATTCAGCTTAGCAAAAGTTAGGTCGATTCTAAGAGTGAGGGGTGAAAATAGAGGCTGAATTAGAAGACCCGTATCGCGGCGTTTGTTTATGTTAGTTCGAATTTTTTTTAGTCGACCTTCGAACTTTGCAGTCAAATGCAATAAATTTCTTCCCCTTCTTCCTCTTTTTCCTCGTCTTCCGCTTTTTTGTTTCCAACCACCGCACAGGTAGCGATTTTTATTTATTTCGTACAAGCGAACTAATATCAAAAATAAAGATTCAATTAAGACTCGAAACTCAGCCGAAGCTTTTAATTTTCGGTTGGTCGTGATAAAATTCGCTATTAATTTTTTTGTAACTTATTTGATTTTGTGAGTGATTTAAGTTAAGTGCATCGGTTTCATAAAAATAACAGAAACAACATTGTATAATATATATTGTATTAAAAATGTCGGAACCAAAATGCAAAATGGACCATTTTTGTAATGTTTGTGAACGTTTCATAGCAAGCGATGAAAAATGTAACAATGCGATTGATTGTTGTTTGGAAGCCTATACACAATATTTCTCGCAAGAGTTTATCACTGACGTAAACTATGCCCCTAAAAAAGTTTGCTTTAATTGCTATTCAAATGGAAAGGTGAAAAGAAGAAGGCTTTGCCTTTTGGTATACCAATGATGTGGTTAGACAACAGCCCGCATCAACAAGAAAATTGCTATGAATGTATCAACTACCATAAAACTTTGAATCGAGGGAAAGCAAAGTATAAACCATTACCGCACTCAGAATTCGTTCCAGTACCAACATACCGAAGTATTGATCTTCAAACAGATATCAGTACTACAACCGCCGCTGCTATATCCATGCATTTCTTCTCAGAATACGACCCGAAAAGTTAATGGAGACGATAGGGCTAACCTATAAAAAAGATGACTGGCGTTTATTCATCGATAGTGCACTAATCAGCTTAAAAGTTGTGCTTTTGCACAAGACGAATATAATGCCTTCTGTTCCAATTGCGTATTGCACTGACACTAGTGAAAATTTCGATAATTTGAAATACATTCTGGAAGTAGTCAAATATAACGAACACCAGTGGCGCATTTGCTGTGACCTCAAAATAGTTAATAATAGCTGGCGGTCCAAATTATCCGTATTTTTTGTGCGATTGGGATTCACGATACGAAGAAGGTATTAGAGGAGGAAACCAGTACAAACAGCATAACTGCAATAGTCTCATTGAGCGGAAATGGCCCAAAGACAATAGGTTACACGAAAGCCTTGTTCCTGAAATGAAAATTTTGTTGCCGTTAGGTTAGGTTAGGTTAGGTTGCAAGGGCAGGACAGAGTACCTGGACTCTGCCCAACACTTAGGCCACTAAATAGGCCCATTGTGATACCCTATACGGTCCCTACGCACCTCTATGCCGACAGCAGCTCAGCCGCTTTACAGTCAGCCGATCTAACAACCCTAGAGTAATCGTGTTCAATGATCTCCAGAAGGCTGAAAAGGACCAGCCGACTCACACGTTCGCGCTACCGTCGACGCCAGGGGAAACCAACTCACACCCAGGGCAGGGGATCGAACCACTTCGTGGAGTTAATACATTTGGATAACGCCCTTATATCTATTTTTGATACCTCAGCGAGGTCATCGAGAAACGGTTGGCCCAGGATAGCCAACCATCGCCTGCTAAGTGCAGGGCATTGACACATCAGATGCTGAACACTTTCCTCCTCCTCAATACATCTGCAGCTGCGACAGTAATCATTAGACATTGCGCCCATTCTGGCGCCGTGAGTGCCTATTAAACAGTGCCCTGTTAGAACCCTTACCAGGGATGAAATGCCCGATTTATTAAGGGACAGCAGGGAATTTGTACGTCTTTTGTTGTAAGAAGGCCAGGTTAGCCTGGATATCTCGCAGGTCGAGAGCCCCGACCAGAGCATATTTGCTATTTTCATTGTGTTTGTGCTGACACTAAATTTAAAGGAGGCCATGGGTATGCCTACCGAACTTCATATTTCCTGGAAGGAGACGAGTGGTGGTTCCTCGTCTGACCGCTCATCCGCTCTGCAGTTACCTTCAATATCCCTGTGCCCAGGCTAATACTGAAGTGCTGAGCCATCCCGTGGAGAGATCTGCGACATTCAGTTAACGACTTTGCATTGTCGCCGTATGAGTTCAAGGCTTTAAGTGCGGCCTGACTGTCTGAGAAGATATAAATCTGTTTACCAGCATGGGGCATGGACACCAAGCTTTTCACCGCGCCGTGTATTGCCCGCATTTCCGCTTGGTACACGCTGCAGTGGTCGGGAAGACGGAAGGAGATCTCTAGTCCCAGGTCCGGTGAAAATATCCCTCCCCCTACCCTCCCCTCAAGCTTGGAGCCATCAGTGAAGATGTTAATGGCGCCCCGAACCGTGCAGCATAGTGTTAAGTGCTTCTGTCGGGGTTGACCCAAGGGCCCCGGTTGTGCAGAGTTTTTAACTCCTTTGGACTTTTTGTAGCTGCTTGACGTACGTATTCTTAGTTAGTGCAGGCCACCAGACCAGCACTCCGTAGAGTAGAATCGGGCGAACAATGGCTGTGTAGATCCAGTGTACCACCATGGGAGAAAACCCCAACAAAACACCAATTGCCCTCTTGCAAGTAAACAACGCGCACGTTGCTTTTTTCACTCGTTCTGTTATATTGTCACCACAGAGTAGTTTCTTGTCTAGAGTAACTCCTAAATATTTGACTTTGTCACTGAATGCCAAAGTCGTGTTTCCAATTTTTGGTGGTATAAGGTTCGGTATTTTGTACTTTCTGGTGAAGAGGACTAGCTCGGTTTTCTCGGGGTTAACCCCCAAACCTGTTGACTTTGCCCAGTCACATATTTTAGATAAGGCTGTTTCCATTAAATTGCATAGAGTTTGAGGGAATTTTCCCCGCATAATAACGCAGATGTCATCGGCGTACGCGATCACTTCGTGGCCTTCCGCTTCCATGAGGCGTAGAAGCTGGTTTACAGTAACCACCCAAAGTAGCGGTGAGAGAACACCTCCCTGCGGGGTACCTCTGTTAACGAGTCTGTGAATCGAGTTCCCACCTAGCTCGGTTGTGATCCGTCTGCTAGTAAGCAGTTTACGAACGAACTCTACAAGGCAGGTATCGACCCGCAGACCCGTCAACGCCGAAGTGATATCATCCGGAAGGACGTTATTGAAAGCGCCTGCTATGTCGAGGAAAGCCACCAATGTGTATTCCTTTAGGTTAAGTGACTGGTCTATCACAGATACAAGGGAGTGCAAGGCAGTATCGGTTGACCTACCCTTACTGTAGGCATGTTGAGCCCGCGAAAGCTGAGTTGGGTCTATCGATCTTCTGACATAGTCCTCCAGAAGTCTTTCTAGAGTTTTAAGAAGAAATGAGGATAGGCTTATAGGCCTGAAATCATTAGGTTTAGTATGAGATGGTTTCCCGGCTTTGGGGATAAAGACTACCCTAACCTCCCTCCATGAAGTGGGTACGTAGTTGAGCCTTAGACAACCTATAAACATAGTTTTCAACCAAGGCTTCCGTGGTAGATAAAGCCCAATCTAACTTTTTCTCATCGGTGATTTCCCTTATCATTTGATCGGAAGGCAACCCTCCGCCGATCGTAGTAGTAGACACGTCTGTGCATGGGAAGTGTGTATCCAGGAGCATTTGGACGTGGCTCAATGTTGCTGGCGCTTTTGAGAGTACCCTCTTCAAGCGCGAGGCAGCAGATGTAGATTCAATTTCACTGCAGAAGTCCACCCAGGAGGCTTGTTTGGCCTTGCGGATTTCTTTTTTATATGAGCTTAGCTTAGTTTTGTAAACAGCCCAGGATAGCTCGCGGCCATCCTGTTTGGCTTTGTTAAAGGCAACCCTACATGCCTTTCTGAGTCTATTTAGATCAGACGCCCACCAAGGTGAGTTATGGGTTTCTGTTACCTTTTTGGTCGGGCAAGCCTTATCTAAAGCAAGCTTGCATTGTCGATTAAATTTGTTGACTAGCTCGTCTAGTTCCTTGTCATTTCTTGGTGTGACCATTTGTTTTGATAGATTTCTAACAATAAGCTTCTTGTAGTAGCCCCAGTTTGTTCTTTTGTGTGCGTATCTGCTATTGAGAAACTAATATATCTATGGTCTGAGAAGGAGTGTTCTATTAGGACCCTCCATGGTTCTATGAGGTCGCTGAAAGAGTCGCTGACCAATGTAATATCGAGGACTTCCTCGCGGTTCCTTGTTATGAAAGTGGGGTCACTTCCCCTGTTGCATAAACTTAGATTAGTGCCTAATAAGTAGTTATATAGTGACTAACCTCGGTCGTTTGTGTCAGTGCTGCACCATTGTGTGTGATGGGCATTTGCATCGCCTCCAAGCACAATTAGATTGTTTCGTGGTCTAGTGGAAGTCACGAGCTCTCTGAAGTTATGTGGCGGTAGTGGACCTTCGTGATCATGGGCCAGATAGAAAGAGGCAAACCTACAACTTCTACCTAACCCCTCGACGCTAATCGCTGTCAGATCTCCGTCACTAAATTGGGGTAAAAGAAAAGCGTTAATATTCGACTTAGCTAAACTACACGTACGAGGCTTACCCTTATCTTGAGCGCTGTAGAGCTTGTAAGTAGGAGTCTTCAAACCACAGATCCTATTGCCAGTGATCCACGGTTCTTGAACTAGAGCGATATCTACTCCACCTGCTGAAAGTTGTAGTAGAAGTGCAGCTGACGCTGCTTTACTGTGATGAAGGTTGATTTGGAAGACCCTCATCATCTTGCTTCTTTTCGCTCTCCTCCGTGAGCGTCGCGTCCGCGTCGTCCTCGCTCAGAAGCTGACTCTCGGAGTAAATCCTCCTGAGAGTCCCGCTAACGTCCAAGCTGGACGAAGAATAGCCGCTCCGCACATCCGACCCACTGTCCTCAAGCTCCATCTCGTTATCGCTGGGGGAGGCTCCACCTCCGCAAGAGATGATAAATTAGCAAGGCCTTCGGCATCAGCCTTATACACGTTCAAGCTAATGTTTTTGAAGCCATAGCTCACTCTGTAGTCGCATCGGTCCAGGGCCTCGATGATTGCCTGGTCTTACAGCAGAACTATCTGCATCGTTGCTTGTCCGGCTGCTGTGTCCACGCTAACCACCTTCCAGTTTTGGGTCGGTAGACCCGCAGTTGCTCCAGGATTTCCTCTGGCTCCGTTGGCGTCACTGGAACCCAGGCTCTAGCGCTTGGCCGTTGCGGGATGTCCCACGCATCCACTGCTTTAAGGCACGCGCCAGGGTACCCTTCCCCTATTTGCTGCACGCCGATCTTATATAGGTCCACGGACCTAGTGTCTCCGTAGGCGATCAGCCTGACATTACCTTGGTACCAACCTGCATCGGTATAGGTTGGTGGCGGTCCAGGGTTCTCCTTCTTCACCTGGACGGCAGCTTTAGCGAGCGCGGCCTCGATCACTTCCATTGCTGTTTCGGGATCCTGCCATCTACACTGCTCTCATCGATTACGCCAATGATCTTGCGATCCTTGGGTACTGCTGCGAAAGACCGTACCTGCGTTTTGGCCCTTTTCGGTGCCGTTGGGGTAGTCACCGCCACTGAGCGATTTCGCTTAGTGCATTTGCCCCACGCCTTAGATTCGTCAGCGGCTCGGCTATTTTTGCATAGTCGCAAAGGAATTTTCGATAATAGGATGTCATTCCTAGGAAACTTTTCAAATCTTTCAAATGGTGGTAAAATTAAATTCATCGCCTCGGCCTTTTTTGGGTTAGGCCGAACACCTTCGGGTGTAATAATATACCCAAGGAATTTAACTTCAGTTTCGAGGAAGCACGTCTTCTCCAAGTTAACCCTTAGGTTAACCTCGTGCAATCTTGAAAATACTTTTTCTATGCTTTGTGGATGGTCTTCCATGTCCTTTCCAAACACAATGATGTCGTCGATGTCCACATAGCACAATTTTGGCAATATATTGCTTGAGGACATCGTCGATCATTCGTTGGAAGATTGCCGGGGCGTTTTTCAACTCAAAGGGAAGCCGCAAAAAATCGTATTTCCCATTCATCGTCGAGAACGCAGTTTTGGGGATGTCAGGTTCTTTCATGGGTATCTGGTGGAAACCAGATGTCAGATCAATAGTGGTATAGTATTTGAATTGGCCTAAGTTGCATTTATGTCAGGAATTGGGTAGGTATCAGAAATCTTGACCGCATTCAATCTCTTTTAATCGATGACCATGCGGTATTGTTTCTCGCCATTAGGTTTAAGTTTTTTTGGGACCATCCATATCGGGGAGTTGTAGGTGCTTTTTGATGGCCAGATAGCACCTTCTTCAAGTAATTCGTTCACCTGCCTATCGACTTCCTCTCTCATGCATGCAGGATAAGGATAACTTTTGCTGTAAATTGGGTCGAATGTCGATGTCCTTATCTCCGCACGCACACTAGTGTCTACCAATTCGTTTCCATTAATTGGTTGGAATAATTCGCCATGCTTTTCAATTATTTCGCCTACCCTTCTTTTCGCTTCTAGGGGAAGGTCCTTAGACATGTATAATTTACTTCGCTGGATATTCGTGCCTTAAGAGGTATTTTATACTCCTCAATTTTTAAAATATTGTTCTTCCTGTCTACTACTGCTCCGATATCCTTAAGGGTATCATCGCCAATAATACCATCAACGTCCTTCCTGGCGTTATTTTGGAATTAATGCATATATCTGTAAAAAATTTCAATGTTATCTTTTCATTTATATCTACGCAAACCCCCGCTGATCGAACCCTAAATGATTTCCGCACAGGACAGCCCTGTTTGGCTACAGTTGACATAATAAAATTCTTATTCGCACCCGTATCGACCAGGAAGTCCAGCGTGCGGCCAAGTTTGAACTCTATATATGGTTCGGCTTCCTTCTCCACGTTGTTTGTGGTCACGTGGTAAAGCCGCTGTTGCTTGCGCGGTAAGTTTTCAGACCTGGCTCCACGTTCGAAGGGGTTTGGCCGGTTCATGTAATTTACGCGCCTACTTTGTATGGACTGGTCCACGTACATCTTTTCAACTGGTGGTTGCGAAGAAGTTGGTTGGTCTTGCCTTGGGGGGTCTCTGTTGAGTTGAGCTTCGTTTTTCGAAAGGGAATCTACGCTCCTGGGGACGGCCTGTTGTCCTTGGTGGTGCCCTGGTGGCATCGAAACCATGCATGCGATCTGGTATCGCATTAATTGGTGCAACAACGCGATTCTTGGGGCGTGCGCTGTGAATCGTGTAGTTCCGGAAATTCGTGTTTTGAATTTCGAGGCATGCGGAATATGCCTCAGGTAGGGGTTTGGGACGTTGTATGAGGAGCATTTTAGCCAGCTCCCCGTTCAGACCGCGGACAAAAAAAAACATCCAAGACGCGGTTCCTTTAGGTATCTATGAGGACTCTTGTCGTCTCCGCAGAGTATGTCTCCGTTTTGATTTTATTTATAATCAAAGAGAATTGGTGATTCAAAGCAGCGTAAAATTCATCAAGCCGTCAATCTTTTTAAGTTAGTTGATAGAGTTGGTACTCCAAGGTGCGTATATCGCTTTTATCCGCGTAATGGAGTGATAGGCACTCCTTAATTGCACACCAATTGGTGTCGACTATGTTGTACGATATCAGAGCAGCATCAGCTGCTCCTCGTACCTTTTTGCGAATGTGCTGTAGTATAGCACATTATATTGGTTTGCTTTTTACTACTTTAAAGTCGGACAGGATGCTCTCAACAGAGTGCACCCATGAAATATATTGGACGGGGTTGCCGTGAAAGGCTTGCAGTTCCTTTACGCAATCAGGTAATCTTGAAATGTCCTTAAGATCCGCCTCCGTTGCAGGAGCTCGCGGTACTGCTTCCGGTACTACCGATACATATGGTTGGCTAGCTCCTTCTAAAAGGGTGAGACGGGATCGCAGATTTTCTAAGGCTGTTCACCTGACTTAGCGGCACGTGTATTGGTCAGCCGTGGGGGCGTCGCAGCGAGCGCGACTCATGCGTGTTAACTTCTATGTCGTTTGCATCTTTTTAAAAGTTCTGAACAATTTTTCAAAGTAATGTTCGTCGGAATGAATACGTCGTAACCCCGCCACAAAGTCATTTGCGGAATCTTTCTTTATCTGTTGAAGTTTATTACACAAAGGCAGAACGCATTGTGTTTGAGTATGGGATTTTTAGTTTTCAATGCTGCCCTAAGAATTTTATAATACAAAGCAATAGAGAAAATGTTGAAATTTCATAAATTTTGCGCCTTTAGCATAAAAAAAGTCACAATTGGAACAATTTTTTGCCAACTTTAATTTAAAACTGAATAGGTCATAAAACTGCACATCCACACCTTTACATATAATAAAATTGTAACAGGTCGATGTCTGTACATTGAAGATATTCAAGAA
Organism: Merzomyia westermanni; assembly: GCA_949987695.1. Lineage (NCBI taxonomy): Eukaryota > Metazoa > Arthropoda > Insecta > Diptera > Tephritidae > Merzomyia > Merzomyia westermanni. The sequence goes on from OX465288.1 coordinate 90,231,986, forward strand.
AAACTGATAGGAGAGGTCGTTATTGGACCAGCGGAACCCAAATCTACAATTTTAAGAATTTTTGTCTGTCTGTCTGTCCGTCTGTATGATTGTGCGCATATCACGCAAAAACTACTGAATATAATTGGATGAAACTTTCACCATCCTATCACTTAAAGTCTAACTTAAAATTAAGGACAACTTTCATTTGGAGCTATTGACCAAAATGTGGGAAAAATGTGACCAAAAATGTGGTTTTTTTACCATAACGCCCGCGTCACACAAAAACGACTGCATAGAAATGAATGAAACTTTCAATAATCATTTTCTAGACGTCTCTCCTAAAATTTAAGATATCTTTCACTTCGATCTTTTACCCGGTTCCCAATTTATTGACCTAAATGTGGACCCAGGGTGACTGTATGATTTGTGCTTTTAAGGCGGAACAAAGTTCGGCGGGTCAGCTAGTTTTTTATAAAAATTCTGATTAAAGAGTGTGGAATTTTGATGAAACTTTGGTCAAGTTTTCTAGGTTTTGTACAAAGTATGAAATTTGTCCCTGCATATTTTTTATTAGATAATGGGCTGCACCTTTATAACAAACGTGTACAAAATTCTAGGCGTTACTTATCTATTTTTTCTCCATTGTGTGCTCTGATTAAATTAATGAGCCTGCACACACTATTTTTTCATACCGTCTGAATTCGGATTTTAAAGACGTGAGAGATAAGGGAGTAGAGTTTTAGGTCAGCAATTTCAGACCACGCAAATCGCAGTATTATTTCGGTCTGTTATGTTATTACTACCAGAAGGTTTTTTAAATTTTTTATGTTTTGCTACACAGTGGCGTGTAAAAAGCGTCATAAAAAAATGAAGTAAAACCAAATGTACCTTCCAATTAAACTCTGGTTTAAAAAGGACTCCCGAAGTAAAACCGAATTTACGTTCCAGTAAAACTCTGGTTTAAATAGAAAGTACACATATTTTCTTAATGAGTATGGGGATGAAATGAAAGGCTCTTTACACGCATCTCATTTTTACATAATATTTAAACAGAAAGGGCGGTGTCGGACTGCATATAAACTCTTATTTCTGTTAGAAGAATCCACTACTGAAAAGTTCCCAAGATTTCACCGTGTTTATAGTAGACACCTACACACAAACAACATACAGGCGAAGCTAATTAAGCGTACTAAAAAATGTATTTTGAGATATGCAATATGTATGCCTTAATGCATGACAGAGGATCACTTTTCGTAGAGTATTATGAGTTTTAAAAACTATGCTACATATAAGTTCAACTTATTGTAACTGACGATTGGTTAATCTTAAAACACGTTTTGACCAGTTTATTACTTTTTCGGTATGTATATATGTATGTACATATATACATATATGCGTACAAACCAAACCATCGCTAAAATGCAGTACCTCGTTTCTAGCATTTTGGAAACGGCGCAAATAATACAACCCAAATTCTGTGCCTATAAGCAAAAAGGATAAAGAAATTTTTTTTTTACTTTTCGGCAAAGCACTTTCAAAGTTAAAATGGTTGTATGAATTCATGGATTTGAGATATTGTAAAACGCACAAAGTTTGAGTAAAATCCCTCATAATTTGTGTGATAATAGATTTGTGTACAGACAACACTATGCTGGTAATAACTCACTTTCGCCCCATTGTGAGTTCGGCTCTTAGTGATGGTGGTTACAACATTGTACAAGAGTCGCAAACACTAACATTTACTTAAAACCAATGGAGTAATTTAAATAGGTGGTATAAAATAATATTTCAAAAAATCCGTAAATTAAGAACTTGTCAAAAAACAACCAGTTCTTAAACCCTTTTCCAAAATCCAAATTTCTGAAGGAAGTTTTTTCAGAGTGCTGCCCTGTAAAAAACGATGGAGCATCAGAGTACTCCAACACTTATCCTCATTCATATAAAAAAGGTGGTCCAATTTACATGGCGATGTCCGGTGATTGGATTACCTAATCCTACTCGGAGTACCATTTACTATGCTTCCGAATAGTCTTTAGGGCACCTACATTGGAGTACTTTGAAAATGCTGCCAAAAGATTACTCTATAGAGTATTCTAGACGAAAGCGAGAAGGGAGTATGTGTTCTTTTGAAGAACACCTACTCCCACTCTCGCTTTGCTGTTGAATACTCTATAGAGTAATCCCATGGGATTATTTTGAGAGTACTCTCGCGTAGGTGGTCTATAGAGTATTCAAAAGCTAAGAAACGGAGTACTCCGAGATGGATTAGGTGATCCACTCACCAGACATTGCCATGTAAATTGGACCACCTTTTTTATATGAATGAGGATAAGTGTTGGAGTACTCTGATACTCCTTTAGGAGTATTCTTTGGAGTATGAAACGGAGTATTTCCGTTTTTTGCAGGGTGGTAAACCGGTTTCCTACTTTCACGACAATGTGTTTGTATGTATATATATTTGGATCATCACTCCTGTTTTTACTTTGCATTACCTTGAAAATTCGAATGTGCACATTGATGTATGTACGTAAGTACTAGGGATGTCGATCTCGGGTTTAAGTTTTTCATTCTTGTTATATCGTGATTATGCAGCATTTTTAAATTATTTTATTTAAAATTTCTTTCCCAAACATACTCTTAAGAAGAATCTTCAAAATAATTTTCAAAATATGCCGTTTTGTCACACCGAAGGAAAACAATTTAGTCTTATGTCGAAAACGATGGATACTCCTCAATGTTAACCTGTAGCTCGACAAAAAATTGAATAAAGGTCTATTTCGGTACAAAAAATTCGAAAACATTTACAATTCTAATAACAAGCTAAAGCTGAAACTTGTCAGCGGCGCAGACAGGGGATTGGAGGGATAGATACCTCGACGTGAATGAAATATGCTTTCTACTTAAGGTATAATAACGGGTCTGGACTGAAAAAGTTTTTCCCCGAGTGAATTTCTGCCATGAAGAAGCTTCTCAGAAAAGTTCTACTCGGAGTAGGCATAGAAACATTTAGATCCCGTATTATTAGCAATGTACGCAAATTTTAGAAGAAAGATTTAGATGGTTCTCAATTGAGAAAAATACTATGACTATAACTGATTAAACCATGTGAATTTTATATAAGAAAACCTAAATACAGTTTGAATCCTCTTAAATTCTAGTTAATTTTTTTAGGCAATGAAAGTTATATTAAAGTATATATTTTTTAGAAATCGCCCTTAATTTAAAGCATTTTTTACACCCCATTATTTTCCATACAACGCATGAATAACATTCATTTTTATATGGAAAAATCCGGAAGATGGCTTTAGAAAAATATTCTAAAAAATCGACGCTATTTTTTAAACTTAAAATGTATTCCTCACAAGGAGATGACCGAAACTTACTTCATTTCAATGATAATATGTTGCAGATTACAAATGAAAAGATCATTATCAGCAGTAATTTGAAATTATTTATTTATAAACAATGTTTGTCGTTGTCCCCTCTATAGCACATATACAGATTATTCGGGTGAACTACTCGAGGGCAAGCACTTGATCCTTAGCTGAACACCAGCACCATAAAGTGTATGTCCTTGTGATTTCCCCGCAAAAAAATTCGATTAGTTTAGGATGCATCCGGGCTGAGTCGCAAAGGAGGATGCGACTAATGCCAGTTCTGACCACTTTGTATGCGTTGAACTGTTCACATTTGTTTGACCATGTCCTTTGGAGGGACCAATTGTACCCATTTATATCCGAACGGGTACGAAAAGACTAATCCACTTTCTACCCAAACGGGTACTTTTCAGTCCTCTAAGTATGCTTAAACAACTGAAATAGACTTACAGCCCTTTGAGCATGCTACACAATTAAAAATTTGCTTATGTTATTTAATTATAGCCAACTGTAGGCTAAAGGGACTAACCGAAGATCCCTCTTGGTTTGCATTGAATGAATTTAAAAGTTCTACAGGGTAATTAGTCGCATCATATTTATAGATGTATAGACGTCTCATTTCTGGAAAACAGACCATAAATACAGATCTTGTAAATATCTCGACCCCAGCGACATCTAGCGTGTTTGCTCACGTAACATATCCGCGCCAAGGCACTCATTCCCTCAAAAACATTAAACCAAATTGAGTTTGGTCATATATGTAGTCCCAAAAATTTAAAATTTACGCTTAAATTTGTAACCGCGTATAAATTTGGTATTTATAAAGTGAAGTGTTTATTACGTAAATATGTTATCTATAGCAAAAGAAGAAGATTAATATAAACGTTTTGGCAATATACAAAAACTAGAATTGATTGTGTTCAGAAGCAGCCCTCTCGTGCAGGACTCAAACCCCGCGGGTTACGGACCGCACAATATATCCGTGGTTAGGCATACCCATTGTACAATTCTACAACTAAGTTATGTCGGCATTCCTTTCTCTTCCTTCTCTCTCTAGCTCATAGGCGTTTGACACTCACTCATATGTCAAACAAGCGTCTGCCACTCACTCATATGTCAAACAAGCATTTGACACTCACTCGTGGCTGGGTTGCTGGTCAACTAACAATAAAGGGATGCAAAGGCTTAGTGCAAAAATGGACTGAATTTTACAGCTGGGCTGCTGTTTACTGAATTTAGTATGAAAACGTGTTTACAAATTTGGAAAATAACTAATAATAAGCCATAACTGAATAAAAATAAAAGGTACGTAGCTGCTAAAACACGTCCAAAATTATCAGAAAACGCGCTTTGACCTCGGGATCAATAATAATCCGAAAGTGGAAACTCGATTATATATTTCTATTAAGAGATATTTGCAATCAAAGTTTTACAATTTCTGTCATTTTCATGTGTGTCAAGAAATACTGGGGATCGCGTAACCGGTGTTAGACCGGCTAAGGGTTATTTTTCTGAAGCGCGGCCTACGAAGAAAGGTGTTCTGCATATAAATACAATCGATCAGGCCCCCCTTTTGGAATCGGACCTAGGCCATTTTTTGGTTTTTTGCCAATAACTTTTCACGGAAATAAAACATTTTCCGCTTTCGGATTATTGATACCGAGGTCAAAACGCGTCTTTTGATACCTTTCCCGATATTTTTGGGCGTGTTTTAACGGAATTACCGTTGTTTTCGTTGTTAGTAAAGTTATTTCCATCTAATTATATGATTAACTAATTAGAAATATCTGGATTATTTGCAATAACTTTTCTTATGGTAATATTACTGAGGCCGTGTGCTAATCGGAAACATTTTACTCAGAGGAAAAATGAGGTGAACTTATTTTCTATGGTGTAAAAATATTTTTCATTTCGTTGTGCCAAATGAAATTGTAAATTTTGACAGTTGTAAATTTTGACATCTGAAGCAACTAGTCTGTGAATAAATTTTAAATGTACTGCTTTTTTTGCCATTATGTTTCGTATTTTTCCCGTTAAAGTACATTTTATCGTTTAATAACGTGTTGGTATATAGATTTATTTGAAATAATATGATTGGCAATACCGAATGCATATATGTGTACACATTCGTAGTTGTCAAAATTTTACCTAGCCCTATGGACTAGGGTAAATTCTGACGTTCATACTCACCGCGATAAATGTCCGAATTTTCTTTCGCTCTGTCAAAATTTACAATTTTCAACCGATTGGCACAGGGCCTGAAAAAGACATCTTTACCATGGAAAAACAGTTCAGTAACTGCGAACTTGTGAAACCGCCTTAACTATTATTTTTTAAAGTAGTTTTGTTTAGTAATTCTTTTTTTTCAATAAAAGGTTGAATTTATGAATTTTATTTGTAAATATTGCGTCAGTTATGTATATGGGTGATAATAGGCCTACAGGGGAACGGCACACGCAATAAAATTTAGATAGCGGGCCTACATTGCAGCCTCCTGGGTGGTGTGGGAAAGCAATGGTTAGCAAAGTGTCTAAAAGGGGTCTGATGAGAAGCGGATGGATTCCTAACATGAAACCCCAATCATCGCGTGCAAAACGTTTTAATTTTTCTCTAATATCAATTCAAATATAACTTTTATAATCTTTTCTAAAAAATAAGGCACAGCTACGATAACTACAGCGCTCGAGCGACGTGGAAGTTCACATAAGCGCACCCTTATATGTACGCTTCGTACACACCATGCACACACAAAAGAAAAATAAGAAATGAGCATGTGCATTTTAGGAGACACACTTTAAATGGTAGGGCACTTTATTAAGATACGATATAAATTAGAAAAATGCTTCTTAAGTTGAAATATTTGAAGATCATTACCAAATTAGCACGTGCAATTTTATTGTAAACAAAGAAGAACAAGCGAATTGCCATGGCAACATCAACTACATGGTTGTTTTTTATAGGTAGCACAGAAATTTTTATAAAGATTTCAAATATATCAAAAACTGGTACTTAAATAAGTAAAACTATTGCAAAAATAGTTCTACTTGAAATTATGCGCTTTAAACAATAATTTGCTGCAACTAATTTCTCTTATTTATTTATTTATTGTATATTTTTCTATAGCATCGCCTACTTCTTGTCTGCTGCCAATGAGTACGACTCTGGCGACTAATGGCCTCTGAATGACAAGCTCTTTACATGGAGCACACAGCTGTGGACAAACAGCTGATACATATCTTACTTGTAGACCTTTACAATGGGCATATCTATTCAATGGGTCAAACATATCGTTCCCTCGGCATTAGCAGTAGTATAAGAACGTGCCACTGAGAACTGTTGAGCTTAGCCGAATACGTTTTAGTATTCGAGAAGAAACTCGAAAAAGATGTTAGAGATAATTTTCAGTTAAAAAGACTCTTCGAATACTCTCTACAAATGAACAAGTGAGCGCACACAACAAATCTGTACTCAAACACTTCATTATAAATTCTACAGACATACTGTAGATTGAATTAGTTCTGTAGTTAACGTTTAAGAAAATGCGGCCATACGTTGTGCTCAGAGAGCGTGTAGTAAGTAATTGTCAAGTCCGTCTAACTTTTTAATTGCAAGTTTGATCCACATTGTTAGATGTGTATATTCTGTTTTCGCTTTATTCTTTTAGCATTTTTACTTCATCCGCGTGATCCACTCGACAGATTGAAAGCTATTTACAGGGTGGCTGATGAATTTTGCTACATTAAGAAACTCAAATAATTTTTTCTTCAGTGTATGGAATTCATTTTTCTTTTATTCATGTTAAAGCTCATTAAATTTTATTAAATATAGCTTAATTAGTTTTAAAAATAATGGAATTTAAATGCCCCCCCTGCTCGTCGATGCATGTGCGGCATCTTACCAAAAAGTTGTTCATTACTGCTTGGAGAGTTGAGACAGGAATAGCCGCATTTGTTTCTAGAATGGATTGCCTTTGTTCATTCAAATTTGTTGGTTTTGCTTTGAAGACTTCCTGTTTGCAATAACCCTACAAGAAAAAGTCAGGTGCAGTAAGGTCAGGCGACCTGGGTGGCCAACGGAATGTGGAGTTTCTGGATATCAGCTTATTGGGAAATTTTCGTCGCAATTCTGTCATAACAGGTTGGGCTATATGAGGAGCTGCACCATCTTGCTGAAACCACACTGAGTTGAAAGAAATTCTCATTCGGCGTAATTCTGGATAGAAAAACTCTCTCAACATGCTCAAGTAACGGTCTCCAGTAACCGTAACGGTGTGACCGTTTTCTTCGAAGAAGTAGGGCCCGACAATGCAGCGTGATGAAACTGCACACCACACTGTGACACGAAGTGGATGCAATTCCGTCTCATGGAGTATCTGTGGGTTGGAAGCACTCCATATTCGACAATTTTGTTTGTTTATGTTGCCGTTTAAATCGAAATGGGCCTCGTCAGACATGAAAAGACAGTTCAACATGTTTCCATCCTCTTCCACCATTTGAAGCATCTTCTGGCAAAATTCCAAGCGAATCGGCAAGTCTGCAGCGTTCAGTTTGTTGGCCATTTGAATTTTATATGGGAATAAGTCCAAATCTTTGTGCATAATTGACTGTAATGACTGTCTGCTTACACCCATTTGAGCAGATAAGCTTCTTGTCGAAACACGTGGATTGTTTTGTATGGCAGCAGCTACAGCAGCGATTGTTTCCTCCGTTTGAACTGAAGGGTTTCGATGGTAAGGTCTTCTGTTGACTGTCCCATGCTCGGCAAAATTGTTTACAAGTCTTATTATGGTCCATCTGCTCGGAGGATTGCCGCCAAACGTGCGCCTATACTCTCTTTGAACCGAAACTACGGACTCCAGTGCGTGATAGCGGCGGACAATCCAAATTCTTGTTTTCGTGTCCCAGTTATCCATTTTTGTTAAATGTAAAAGTCAATCTGCAAAATAAAAAAAAAATTAACCAGATTCATTAAATAGAAAAAAAATTATTTAATTTTTTTTTGGTAGCGGCTTTCATTAGCCTGCTGTATTTGAACTCTCTTACTTCTTAAACTTTCAGCGAATTTAAATTAAATAAGACTTTATAAAAGTTAATCTATTTCGCCAAATGCATGTAGGTTGTACTTTTTCGGTTCATACGTCATTAACCTACAAGATTATGCTCATACGTAAATCCCATTTAGTGTCAGGACATGAAGCGCGGAAAGTAGAGTGTATTACATAAAAGTGCGTGTCATCAGCGAAGTTTAAATTACAAAGCTTTGCACAGTGAATTATGCGACTACTTTAAATAATGCAAATGATCCTGCTATTGGCTTAGGTAACATGACAGTTGTGTGCCCATATTGTTCCCGTTTAAAGTTTAAAAACGAATCCAAAGGTTTTCAATTTATTTCTTTTATGAGCAATCAAGTTACGGGACTAAGCTTCATGCCAACATATAAAGTAAAAATGCAAGTGTGCTTTTTCCTTTTCAACCAAACGAAGCAAAATTTCTGCAGATTTATTTTATTGCAAATCTAGAAGAACTGCCCTCTACGGGATGTTCTATTGCTGGACAATCTTTGGACGGTTCGTTAATAAGACGATTGCAGGACTTGTTGTGGAAATGTAATATGTACAAGGTGGCGCAAAAGTAATCCTCCTATCAGAAAATGCTATAAATTTTGCGATTGGCCCCTAAAGTCAGTTCTGTTTTGACATTTGTGTAGTAAACCCATGCGAAATACACGTTAATAAACAACGTTACGCTACACTGCTCCAGAACGCGGAATATTGCTGACTATTTATTTTACCAATAATCGGTCGGGGCCAAACGGTTACTGTGAATGGTGAGCGCTACAGAGCAATGATCAACGAGTTCTTTTTGCCGCAACTTGATGAATTGGGATTGGAAAACATGTGGTTCCAACAACACGGTGCAACAGCACACACTGCACGTGCCACAACCGATATGCTGAACATCGGAAGCTTACTTTTGCGCCACCTTGTATATACAATCTTCAAAAGCGGTAGTTGATAGTGCTCCCGGAAAGTCCCAGATATCAATGTTGTTATCCGTGAGAATGAGACAAACAATTTTTTTGTAAATTATATTGAGCATTTGGAGGGTGGGGCCATGTTAACGCAAGTGGGGAAAGTTTCTGATAGCCAGAACGATTCTTTTGCATGCGGTTCAAGCAGCTCACTACTTCCGTGCCTTGCGTCCAAGTATCCTCTGGGTAGCCACCGAACATCCATTTGGTGGCGAGCTAAACGTGAGAAGGCGACAACCGCTGCAATCGCGCGTCTGTATTGGATCAAGCGGCTCGCTATACAAACGTGTAATTGAATTCAACCTCCCGCGTAACGGGTTGTGCGTTGTGGTTGGGACCCACCACAAAAAACAACCTTCCAATGAAATTCAACAAAGCCTCGGATATGAGAACCGGTCCGGCTGAGGAAAGCAAAAGCTGACATCACCGCCATACAAGAGATGCGATGGAGACATTGCAACATCTACTGGAGTGGGCATGTAGACAAGCGCAGATTTGTAGTGGGAGAGAGACTCCGTCACCGAGTACTGTCCTTCACACCCGCAAAAGAGCGTCTCGCCGCATTCCGCATAAAAGTACGAGTTTTCACCATATCGTTTATCTGCGCTCCTGCACCGACGGTAGAGAAGGACGACGTGGAAAAGGATGCATTCTACGAGCGCCTGGAAGAAGCATATGAGTGCTGCCCCCGTCATGATATCAAAGTCGTGCTTGGCGACTTTAAAGCCAGGGTGAGTAAGGAGGGTGCATTTAGCCCACTGTCTGGCAGTTCAGCCCCACCGATCAGAATTCGCCAAAGAGATACAGGCTGATCCACTTCGCCGGTGTCCGAAACATGGTCATATCCAGCACTAGGTTTATGCACAAGAAGATCCTTCAGGCTACGTGGCTGTCCTCCGATTGAAAAACACGCAACTAGATCGACCACGTTATGATAGACGGACGGAATGCTTGGAGCGTTCAAGATGTTCGCACAATATGGGAACCTAGCATCGACTCTGATCACTACCTAGTAGCAGCCAAGATTCTAACCCCCTCTGTACGAGAGAACAGGTGGAACAAAAAACGAAGGGAAAGCTGGACGTCGAAAAGTGCCAATCGCAACAAACCAGCAATTATTTCGCAGATCGCCTCTCACACCTGCTCTACGAGAGCACAATTCAACGGTACCGCAGCCGAAGAAGTAATTGGATTCCGGCGAACGCAAAGAAACAACTGGTATGATGATGAAGAGTGCCGCGCTGCAACGAACCGAAAGGACGAAGCCTACAAGGCCACGCTGAGTGTGTGGGCTAGTACCGTAAATTGAAAGGGAAGCGAGGCGGCTTTTCCGGGCGAAGCAAACAGAGGCAGAGCTTGAGATGCTGGCCAACAGGGGCAAACTCCTGTAAGAATGAGGACGGCGATCTGGTGGCCGATGTTCAGAGAGCACTCAGAATATGGAGGGAGCAAGAACCAGAGAAGATGCCGAACCCGAGCCCACAATCGAAATGATGGAATTGACGTTCCACAACAATGAGGTGCGAATAGCAATATCCGGATTGAAAAATAATAAAGCAACTGGCGCTGATGGTTTGCCTGCTGAGCTATTCAAATACGACAACGAGGAGCTGGTAAGGCGCATGCATCAGCTTCAATGCAGAATATAGTCAGATTAATGCATGCATGAAGATTGCAATCTAAGTGTTCTCTGCCGAATCCACAAGAAGCGCGATCCTGCAAACTGCGCCAACTATCGCGGAATCAGCCTCTTGAATAACGCATATAAGGTACTATCAAGCGTATTGTGCAAAAGGCTGAAGCCTGACGTGAACAGACTGATTGGACTTTATCAGTGTGGCTTCAGACCTGGTAAATCTACCATCGACCAGATGTTTACAATGCGTCATATCTTGGAAAAACCCCATGGGAAAAGAATCGACACACATCATCTCTATGTTGATTTTACAGCCGCTTTCGATAGCACGAAAAGGAGCTGCCTATATGCCACTATGTCTGAATTTGGTTTCCCCGCAAAACTTATTCGGCTGTGCAAAATTACCTTGAGAAACACCACCAGCTCGGTCAGAATTGGGAAGGACCTCTACGAGCCGTTCGAAACTGAACGAGGTTTCAGACAGGGTGACCCCCTATTGTGCGAGTTCTTTAATTTAATGCTGGAGAAAATAATACAAGCTGCAGAACTTAACCGTGCTGGAACAATATTTAATAAAACCTTGCAACTGTTGGCGTATGCTGACGATATTGATATCATTGGCCTTAACAACTTCTGTATACTCCAAATTAGAAAAAGAAGCGGAAAAAATGGGTATGGTGGTGAACGAGGGCAAACCGAGGTGCATGTTGTCATCAACAAATTTATGTCTTGGCAACCACACCACTGTTGGCAGCAATAATTTCGAAATAGTAAAGGTCTTCGTTTATCTGGAAACCAGCATTAACACCAGCAATAATGTTAGCCTAGAAGTCCGACGAAGAATTACTCTTGCAAACAAATGCTACTTCGGCCCTCTCTCGACGACCGAAAATAACACTATAAGTCACTCATCGCACCCGTCCTGCTATATGGTGCAGAAGCGTGGACACTAACAACATCTGATGAGGCGTATGAGTATTCGATAGAAAGGTCCTCTACGCGTTGGCGACGGCGAGTACCGAAGGATATTTAATGATGAGCCACGGTGTGCGAATGAGCGACGGTCAAAATCCTCAGGCGGTTAGATGACCATTTAAAGAAGAAGATATTGAGAATGTTATTCAGACTGACGAAGAAAAGTATAATTCGCTACCAACCACTGCTAACCACTGCCAATTCCTTATCGAATTCCTGCACTATCTCCCAGGGGCTGCTGAAGACGTGGGTATGGTGGGTAGTACTACCCACCTGAAATTTCCGATGATGGGTAACCAACCTTAAATATCGAGCAGAAAAATTATTATTTCGGCTTTGAAAGATTTTTGCGCGAATTTTGACCAATCAGCGCATTATAATTAAGTACATCAGTTAATGCCTTGCATCCGTGCTATAGTCCCTGAGGTGCTTTTGTAAGAGCGCTCTAGTTTTAAGTGTATGTGGCCTATGCGGCGACTGGCCAGAGGCTGATCGCGCCACCACTGAAGCGAGAAAAAAGGGGAGAGACTTTCAAAGCACACGTGCAGGAGAGCAGTTGTTTCGACGACCCATTTCCTCCACCTGGTATACTCTAACCACCAGCCGAACTACCCACCCGGGCTCACGACGTTTTGCCGCCCCTGCCATCTCCATACCAATACCAACGCATATTTATGAATTATTTTTCCCAAACCAAAATCATTCTGATTTCTCACTATTGGCACTCCTCTGTGTGTGTATGAAATAGTAAGATTTTCATAATTGAAAGCAAAATCATAGCAAAGGAAAATTTAACATCTGTTTCTGTAAATTAAATTTTCTGCCAAAATCGAAATTGAAAAATTGTAAAGTTTTTTTTTTTAATTTTTTTATTTATTTAAAAAACTAGTTTAGTGCTATAATTTGAAGCCGTTTTAATCATAATATTAATAGGACTAATAAAGCCCATGTTCCCACAGGTAGAAACTGTGGTGGCAATTCCAGAGAAGGGAATAACGCCTAAAAATTCAATAGCCCACAAATTCAGTTACCTCCAGCCAGTCCAGTAATTCCGCTACAATTTAAATGTAAGATCAGTCTGGTGGCGGGGTAGGCGTCAATTTAGAAGATGTTACGCAGTCTAGAGGGTTGTGGTGTGGCCAGGTTATTTAGTATTACATTGGAGTTGATGGGCCTGACTCACATGCATGCTGGTAGAGGGGTAGTCATATTGGATCGCAGTGGCAGAAGCTAATTGGCCATGTCTATCCTGCCTCGAAGAAAGATTGTTCATTAAATTCCATTTCATTACGTTTAATTCTTTTTTTTTTTCAATTTCCCATTTTAGTTTACCTCATTTCACTTTATTTCATTTCATTTTATTTTACTTTCTTTTAATGCTTTTTTTTATCATTTTCTTTTATGTTATTTTATCTTATTTTATTTTTTTAAATTTATTTTATTTTATTTTTGTTTCCCTTTATTTTATTTATTTTTATTTTAAATTATTTTTTTTCTATTTTATATCTTTAATTTTATTTAACATTGTTTTTATTTGGTTGGTTGTGCTTTGTTTCGGTTCATTGTTTATAAACATTTATTATAATAAACTTATTTATTTTATGAATATATTATATATTCAATATATTGCGTTAATTGAATAAAAATAAAGAAAAAAAGTTATTTTAAAATGTTGTTTGGGTGGCAACCCTAGCAGTGCCTAAAAGTATGGAGTCTTTGTTGCGTTGTCAGGTTTGTTTTGGGACATTTTGTGGTAAAAGGAGTGTTTGTGAGTGTATGTTTTTTCTTACTGCGTTTTTGAATAAGTTCGAGGGCGATGCAAAGTCACACGAACACGATATGTACAAGGGAGATAATATCTTCACCCCGTCTATATTAAACTATCCACTTTTTTATACCTTTCCTGAACATGAAATGGTATTACAATTTTGGCCCGGTGTGTGTAAGTATGAGAAGAAGAAGAGATAGACCTACCAATAAGTATACCGAAATGATCAGGGCGATGAGCTGAGTCGATTTAGCCACGTCCATCTGTCTGTTTGTACGAAAACTAGTCCCTCAGTTTTTGAGATATATTGATGAAATTTGATATGGAGCCGCCATTTTGGATCAGATTAATCATTTGTCGTAATCAACAAGATCGGATCAATACAACGCATGGCTCCCATACAATCGATTGTTCCGATTAACGGAGTTTGACCTATAACTGTTGGAATTAAAATTCTAGGAAGGTAAAACTTTGCTGGTTTGGTACTTTTTAGATATGTAATGTGTGTACTGAAAATCACCTAGATCGGACCAACATAACATACGAGTATAGCTCCCATACAATCGATTGTTCAGATAAATGGGGTTTGGGCTATAAATTTTGCAATTAAAAAGCAGGTTTGGTACATATTATGTATGTAATGTGTGTAGTGAAAATCACCCATATCCGGTCAACATAACAAATAGCTCTCATACAATCGATTTTTCCGATAAACGGGGCTTAGGCTATGTACCTTTAAATTAACAGTTTTGCAGAGTGTGTGCTAATTGTGAGTAAGGATCGGACACTCTGGTGCGTATTCATGAAAGGTATAAAGTCTTGGGCACAGTCGAAGACAGCCCTTTCCTTACTTGTTTATCTTCATTTGTGGATAGCGTTACCTATGTTTTATCCACTTTTTTATCGGGGTATAGTTGGTAGGGCACATTTCCCAAAACTACCAACAACTGCACATGTTTTGCCTAAAAGTTTCCCAAAAATTGGAAATACGACAGCTGTCTTCATAAATTAAATTATATTTGTCAAATTTTTTGAAGTACGCAAAGAGGTAATAACAAAATTTATTTATATTTAAATTTTTATTAAAACTCCCCTTATCTTCTCCTTTTTCTTTCAATTTGTGCTTTTCCTCTATCCCCACATACCATTGCTCTTCTTTACCCTCTTAATTTTTCTCTAACACCACCTCTATATCCCAAATTTCTATTCCTACTCAAATTCTTCTCCCATTTCCTCTGCGGGTACTGATATGTACATACTTTCGAAGTTATATCGAGTTTCCTTTTATTTGATCCTGGTACTGCTTTCTGTTTCCAAGTTTTTTTGATGTGTAGAACACATATCTATATATAAAATATCATTAACTTAAACCAAATAAATTCCTAGCTATACCGAATTGCAACTTTATATACCCTGGGGGCTTTTCTAAAAACTATATACTGCCTGTGTCGTGCCCAACGAACTTCTAAACCTGCCGTGAGAGTTTCAGAGACATCGACAATAAACTGTGGACATTTATGAAGCACAAATAAAACACAAAATATGTTGGAAATGACACAGCCCACTTTTCAAAAATTATGTAAATATTGGCTGAAGGACACACATATCCAAATATAATTGATTTAGACCAAATAAGTTCAGAGTTATGACGAGTTGAAATTTTATATATCCTGGGGGCCGGGCACCACCCACTTTTCCAAAACTGTATATATCCTATGCTTTAACCAGTGATCCCAAGAATACACTGTAAAAATTTCATAAAATTCCGTTGCTTCATTTGGACGCCTATGAAGTACACACAGACACACATTCATTTTTATACCCAGCGTGTACTAGTACACAAGGTATTATAGTTTTGGTCATATAACGGTGGTTTGTAATGGTACAAAATAATGGAGATATAGATATATAGTTCCATATATCAAAGTTCTTAGAATGAACAGAGGAATCCATTAAGACATGTCCGTCCGTCCGTCCGTGGACACGATAACTTGAGTAAAAATTGAGATATTTGAATGAAATTTCTCACACAGGTTGCTTTCTGGCCAAGGTAGGTTGCTATTTAAAATGGGCGAAATCAAACCATAAGCCAGCCCCTTTTTTCGACATCGAAAATTTCGAAAAACGTTTAAAATGAGATAATTCAATAATAAAAGTAAATACAATAATGAAACTTGGTATATTTATTAAATTGGTCGTCCTATTGACAATTATACTAAATTTTTGGAAAATGGGAGTGTTACCGCCCACATGTGAGTGAACAAATTCTCAAACTTCGACTGTTAATAACTAGTTTATGCTAGAATAACGAAATTTGGTAGGAGGTATACTATCGTTGTGCTACATACACCCGTAGAAAATAAGCGAAATCGCTTTTCGACCACGGCTAATTTTTCATAAAAGTTATCTGAAAAGGTGGTAGAAGTACTGAACTGCCCATATCTCATTGACTGATACAGGTAGAATGATATAATTTGGCAGTTACCTCAAGTTTCTAATTTTTATATTATTTTGCAAAATTTTGAAAGGTGGGTATGGCACCGCCCACTTATAAGTCAAGCAAATTTCAAATTCGATTGTTAATAACTTCAGAACGGTGGAAGATAGAATTACGAAACTTAATACGAGGTATACTATAGACGCCCACGGAAAAAAAGCAAAATCGGAGGACGACCACGCCCACTTTCGGAACAAAGTTTTCTAAAAGAGAGGTTGGAAACCGGAACATTCCATATCTCCTTCACTGATGCAGATAGAATGCTAGAGTTTCGTAGTTACAATGAGCTGATGATCTTATTAAGGATTTTTTTTAAATATTAGAAAATGAGCGTAGCACCGCCCGCATGTAAATGAATAAAATGTCAAATTTTAGCTATTATTAACTTCAGAACCGTGTTAAATAAAATTACGAAACATGATATGAGGTATACTATCTACTCTTTTCAAAATTATATATAGCCTATGCTGTAACCAGTGAATCCAAGGATCTACTGTGAAAATTTCATAAAGATCGATGAAGTACTTTGGACACCAGACACAGAGACACACATTCATTTTTATTTATAAGATTGCACACATGGTAGTAGAAAAAGTTCAAATCCTCTATAGGTCATAACTCCACAACAATTTACCACGACCACTTTTACACAGGTGGGTATTTAATGTTCTGTTCCACCCGAACTTAGACTTCCTTACTTGTTGGTCACAAGATTTTTTCATATTTCAGGAAAAGCTGATTCTCAACTAACCCCAGACGAGTAAGAGATGAATATTTTTTGTAACGCCTCCACAGCCAAGAAGGAAACATCTCCTTTGGTAAGTATCGCTGTCATATAACAAATGTATCTTTCATATAAACAAATGTATCACCTCTAAATGCAGAAGAACGCGATCTTCCGGCGGAGTAGACTCTACCAGCAGTATACACACTGACTTTCATATCTCTAAACATATAGCAGCTGCAGCGTGGCTTTAACTTGCATTACGGCGTTCACCTGGAACTCACAAAGAGTCCTACCGATTGGTTGCGCAGATGTTTCATTAATTACCGTGGAGGCGGCTCAATTTTTATATTCATTTAATACTTTGTGTATATATATATATATATTTTCGATTAAATATATCTAAGATTTAGTAATAAAATTTATCTGTTGGCGTGCAAATTCATTAAAAAAATTGGTAGCTGTCGTCTAATAGGCAATAACCACTATAACTGGTATTGTTGCCTCTAAAATTTTTCCTACTCCATTCAATTAAACACCTTTTAATTATTAATTAAAAAATTATTATTAAAAAAAAAAATAAAAACAATAATAATTTTCATAAAAATTCAAAAAGTGAAAAATTATTATTCTTGGCCTTGAGATCGTTTCATGAATACTTAAAAATGTACAGGCCGTAAAATCAACAAAAATTGTTGGTACAAAAAAGCAATATTAGCCAATTCAGCTAATACAATTAACCATATGTTAGCCATTTCAGTAACCATTTCAGGGGGTCAATTCTGGTTTTTGTTATCGTAAAGTGAAAAAAATCTTTTCACTTTAGTTTCACTTGACTTTTCCCTTTCTTCTATTCACTGAGCTCTACATTGCGATTCTGATATTCGCGCTGAAAGTTATCGTATTCACTGAAGAGGTGTACTAGAAAATCTAAAAAATTTAAATCCACAAATCAAAATCCGCAAAACCAAAATCTATATCACAAAATCCATTTTGAATTCAGTTACACAGTAAATAGGAACTCTATATTCTTATCTCTAAAATTAAAACTCACAGTTTACGTATCTGGATTTAACAAATATTTAATAACACAGAGAAATATTATATATTTACGTAATATAAATAAATACAATCTTCACTGTGTTTGAAATAAATGGGCAAATCATATTTTCACTGAAAGTAAGCCCATTGGCCCGTCACTTAAAAATTACACAAATTTTAAAAACTGACTTTGCATTTTGTTATTTGTTATTTATAGGCAAGACATTAGTACAATAAGATCTGCGACCTTTTATAGTACAACAGTAATCTTAACATAACAAGGTATATTTTAAAATACATATATGGAGGAAAACAAATATAAGGAAATAAAACAAATATATATATAAGGGATTACAAATATTAACAATCATTAAAACAAAGACTGTGTGTGATTGTAACAAATCTTCTGCGCAATGCACTTTTTTAAGTCCAAACTCTAGTGAGAAGATTTCGAATAGGTGACTACTATTTGTATACCAGTATACCAATCATACATATATATATATATATATATTAATGAAAAAGTTTATACGTACAAAGAAAATATAACTATAAGAAGGTTCAACGCGACGAATAATAGCAAACCATTAATTCCCTGTTAGGTAATTCACCACTGGGAAACGCGACTTTTAGGCCCGTTTACTCAATGTCTGGTTATGATAAACTTTATCACATGATAACCTAATCATGGCTTGCCTCAGAATGACATTTTCGTTTACACAAAAGTCTGATTAAGTTATCATGATAAAGTTGGTCATTGTGAACGTTTATGGAAAAAAATTCACAAAATTTGCATTGTGAACGAATAAAAAGTGACATCTGCTCTGTTTTCAATTTTAAACAAACCATTTTGGCGTACAAATTTCGATTGTGATATTTCTTTATATGGATATTATTATATTTTTAAACTCTATTACTTGCAGAGTTTGATAGTAACACAATTTATCACTAAATGAGATTTATACTTTCAGCTGTCACTTTTTGTTTTGCTAAGCCCATAATCCGTCCTTTTATAACTTTTGCACTTTGTAACTCCCACTACAATTTTTTTGTTTGAGTTTTCAATTAAAACAATGAATTCAAGCATTTTACACGCAGGTACAGTGGTGAATTACCTACCATAGATTTGACAGCGGCCACTTTCATTCGCTGTTGGATCTTTTTATACCATATATTGCTAGTAATTATGAGTGTAATTCGCCAAACATTACATTTCAGATATACAGTGGGAAAGGGATATAAAATCTCAGTGGCGGCCGTAAATTACCTAGAGGTAAACATTTTTTAATTTAGAATTAATGAACTTTACGTATGTCAAATGCGTTTTTCATGGGGAGACAAAAATATATAAATATGTGCAAAATGTATGTGTAAAGAGTTATAGGGCTATACTTGGACACTTGATTGTTTTTTGAGACAAAGAAAAAAAAACAGACGAAAAAGAGTACTTGCGAAAATAATTTACGAAGTTGATATAATTTCATAACCAATAAATTATAATTAACTAATGTAATTAATTTCATCTAAGTAAAGCAATATACATCAATTTATTTATTGTTTTTTTTTTTTAACCATTTATGTATGTGAAAACTAAAAGCTATGTGGCTGCTAACCATGTTTAAATAATAAATAATTTGCCAAACATTTTACTATATTTATTCGTCTTTCATTATTCAATCCCTTAGGGCCGCTTTCATAAAGACCGGTTAAATTATTCCTAATCGGTGATTGCTTAACCGCTGATTTTCTGAATTGACAATTTCGTTTTCACCAAAGCCTGGTTAAGTTATCGCCGATTAGACCGATCATTGTGAATAAATTAAAAAAAAATTGCATTGTGAATTGGCAAAAGCCGCCAAAACAGCTGATTTTCGTTTTGTTTACGATTTCAAAAAGCACCAATTTCCTGCATTAGTTGTTATTAAATAAAACAGAAATGAAAACGACAGCGAACCAAAAAAAACATCGTCTCCCTAACTTTACAACTGCGGAGGAAGCGTTGCTAATATCCTTGGGTGAGCAGCACGCCAAAATATTGGAGAGCAAATGAACAGACGCGGTTGGTGTCGAGGAGAGAAAGAAAGTTTGGGAACAAATTGATCGCGCTTTTGAGGCCCAGATGGGTGTCAAGCGTGGCTCAAAAAACTTAAAGGAGAAATATGAAAATTTGAAAAGGAAAGCCAGAAAGTCCCTAGCTGAAGAGCGAAGGGAATTGTATAAAACTGGTGGCGGACAATACCGGAGCTACCCAGCCACGCTTGACACCCATCTGGACCTCAAAGGCGCGATCAATTTGTTCCTAAACTTTCTTTTTCTCCTCGACACCAACCGCGTCTGTTCTTTTGTTCTCGAATATTTTGGCGTGTTGCTCAGCCAAGGATGTTAGCAACGCTTCCTCTGCAGTAGTAAAGTTAGGAAGACGTTTTTTTTTTATTTTAGTTTAAACTAAGTTATTTAAAAAAATTTTATAATTATATGAAGGCAAAGGTCGAAAAAAGAAATAAATATAATAAAAATAAAAATTTGTTTTTTGCTTTACAAAATGAAACCTTGAGACAAAGTATATTATAAAATGTACCTAAAAACAAGTAAGTCGAAGTTCGGGTGGAACCGAACATTATATACCCATCTGTCATCTATACTGACATACCGGAGTGTACTGGGTTCATATCTGGCAACGGACTGCTACTTCCTTCGGCGAGTTTTTGTCGCCAAAAACAACAACAAACCACCAAAAATTTCAAGTTTTCTTTAGAAAATGTTTATTGAAGATAGGAATATCAACTGGGTTTTGAAATGCTTTATATATATATTCATACGTTAATTTAAATTAAAAAAGATATTGAAATGAAGTTTATGCGGCTAATTCACCTTCTTCCTCTGCGCAAACTCAGTCTCATTTTGAGCTAATTGCAGTAATATTTTCGTAACTATTTTCGTAGTCCTTTACATCCAACGTCAACTCCAAAAACTGGACTAAAAATGTCAATATTGGTACCCAGAGACGCGTTTCGGTCCCAGGAACCATTGGTATAAAACCAAAAAATGTCCCAGCCTCGATCCCAAATTAGGGGCCTGTTCCATAGTATTTATGTAGAGAACACCTTTCGGCATAGGCGGCCTTCGGTCGCGCTTCAAAAAAATAGCCCTTAGCCGGTCAAACACCGGCTACGCGATCCACAGTATTTCTGCGCATAACACACTTCAATCCGGTACGATAAAACCGACTGTTGTGGGAATGCACGATGATATGTACATCTGGGACATTGTTATAAATAGTCAGAAGGGTGGGTGAGTATCCAGTGAGTTAACAACTCCGCTGCTACCTGAAAATACTTTTTACTTAGTATTTTGGATTGATTTCATGTCAAATTAAAACTCACTAATTCGCTTGTTCCCGATAATATATGCGCATCATTTAATGCCGCATTCAATATGATGCTCCTCAGCTTTATGTCCTGTATACTCTGATAACAAACTCCCGGTATCGCAGTGGCTAAACACATTGGGGAAACTCGCAATACGGTGGAAACTACGGTTAGTAATTTCCAGCTCTGTACTGGTTTTAGGCATTTGTATGTACTCTTTGGAAAGTTCTTCAATTGCATGAGACGCTTTCTTTACGACCCGGCTGGCAGTGGCCACACTCACTCCACAGAAATCAGCTACTGTAATTAAGAAGCTTCCTGGCGCATAAAAACGCAAGGCTAACAATAGCATCTCCATAGGGCTAAGAGCTCGGTTTCTGTAAATCGAATTTTATTAATATAAGCCATAGAATTGAATACATTTTCACAAACCTTTCAGTGTAGTTTCGTATTTTTCCTTCAATTTTCTCTAAAACACCAGAAACACTTTGTTTGGAGAGACGAAACCTTTGAATAAAGGTGGCATCGTCATACTTTTCAAAAAAGTTTCCCCTACTTTGAAATGCACGTGCTTTTCTTGTATAGCGCCAAGAGCCCCAACGTGACATATTCTATAGCTCCATATTACGCTCCATTACTTTATTATTGCGCTAAATACGTTTGTATTAATTTTTTGGTAATTCTATACGACAGCACGTAACTGCTAATATACGTCCAAAAATCTCGGGAAATGTATCAAACGACGGGTTTTAACCTCCGTATCAATAATCCGAAAGCATAAATTCGATATTTTACGTCTGTTCAGAGATATTTGCAATCAAAGTTGAAAAATTTCGGTCATTTTCATGTGGTTGTTGTAATCACAGATTAGGGTGTAACGAAAAGTGCAGAAATGTGTTCTGCGCAGAAATATTGTGGACCCGTAGCCGGTGTTGGACCGCCTACGCAGAAAGGTGTTGTGCACATAAATACCTTGGATCAAGCCCCCTATTTGGGATCGGACCTGAGCCATTTTGGGTTTTTTGTTTTCAATTAAACAAATTATTTAATTTCCGCTTTCGCATTATTGATACAGAGATCAAAACGCGTCTTTTAATACAGTTTCGTGCTGTCGTATAGAATTACCTAATTTTTATTGCACAATTTACGTTTGTTGTTACACGTTTCACTTGGCCACAGTTATAAATAAGAAAACGAAAACCTTTCGGTATGATAAACTAGCATAAATTTTACAAAATCTTTGAAAACAATATGGAACACTAACGAAGTAGCAGTTAGTTAATAAATTCAAAGTTTTTCGTGTAAATATGAATAAAATTTTTTTCTCCACAGCTGACAAATGTCAATTTTTGCTCGGTTAACAGATAATCGGCCATCCATCGCCGCTAAAATTTATCGGCCGTTAATCAGCCGATTTGTTCTAATCGGCCTTTGTGAAAACGGTTTTTAGCCAAATCACCGATTAAACTCCGATTAAGCACTTACCGGCTTTTATGAAAGCTGGCCTTAAACTGTTTTATAACAACCATGCAACTTTTGTAAAAAGGGGAGTACGCCCCTTGAATAGCCCTTTAATACTTTTGTTTCGAAACGCTACTACAATTGTTTAATTGTGTGTTCACATATATACACATACGAGGTGTGTTCAAAAAGTATCGCGAATTTTGAATTTTCGTTGGTTACGTATATTCGAATTTCGAATTTTTTGTGGCGTTATGTTGGTACTCATGTCTCTCACTTATGCCGACGAGCTCGGCCATTTTGAATGTTCAGTTAATTGTTGACAGCTGCTTTGCTTGCACGTGTTTTGGATCGTCTTCGATTTTTACCTATTTTTTTACCAAAATTGCTCAATTGTGACCAAAAACAGCATCGCATGAACATTGCTAATGAGATGTTAAACTCTGTCCGCGACGACCCAACTGTCATAACTGGTGACGAATCGTGGGTTTATGGTTATGACGTGGAAACCAAAGCTCAATCATGTCAATGGAAGCTGCCGCACGAACCAAGACCGAAAACAGCGCGCCAAGTTCGGTCGAGTGTGAAAGTTTTGCTGACAGTTTTCTTCGATTGCAGGGGCGTGGTGCATCATGAGTTCTTGCCACAGGGAAGAACGGTCAATAAGGAATATTACCTGCAAGTTATGCGCAATTTGCGCGAAGCAATCCGCCAGAAACGCCCGGATTTGTGGAAGAACAAAAATTGGCTTTTGCACCACGATAACGCCCCTGCTCACGCATCGTTGCTTGTGCGCGACTTTTTGGCCAAAAACAACACACTAATGATGCCGCAGCCACCGTATTCCCCAGATCTGGCCCCCTGTGACTTTTTCTTGTTCCCTAAACTGAAGAGGCCCATGAAAGGACGACGTTACGCTTCTCTTGACGAGATAAAGACGGCACTGAAGGAGGAGCTGAACAAGATACAAAAAAATGATTTTTTGAAGTGCTTCGAAGATTGGAAAAACCGTTGGCACAAGTGTATAATATCTCATGGGGATTACTTTGACGGGGACAAAATAGATATTCATGAATAAATAAATAATTTTTGAAAAAACACAAAATTCGCGATACTTTTTGAACACACCTCGTATGCTAACACAAAAAATACCGGGCATGCGCAGAAATTACATTTGCGCTCATAATGTTTGACGGAATTCAAACACATTGCGCAGATAGCATAGTAGCAACATATATGTTTGATACATATGATAATCTGATTTTCTCTGTTCTGTTGCTTTCGATGCTTTTATTCGATAACAATGCTGCTGAAAACCACTGCTTTTTATACCTTGCGTAGATATATATTGCTAATACATTTCTAAGTTTATCGCCAGTTTTCATATGCAGCAGTGGCACTGTGGTTAAAGCGCACAACTAACATGCAAATTGCGGGACTCTGTTATTTTATTATACCTAGTAGTGCTTCGCACACAAGGTATATTAACTTTAGTCGCGTAACGGCAGTACGTAACGGCATTAACGGATCGAGATAGATATTGACTTATATATATCAAAATGTTCAGGACGAAAAGAGAAATTGATTAAGCCATGTCCGGCCGTCCGTCTGTGAACACGATAACTTGAGTAAATTTTGAGATATCTTAATGAAATTTGGTATGCGCTTTCCTTGGCACTCATCTTCGAGCGCTATTTAAAATGGGCGAAATTGGATGATAGCCACGCCCACTTTTTATATATATAATATTTTCGAAAACACAAAAAAAGTGATTACTCAGTACATAATACACCTATAAGGATAAAATTTGGTGAATACATTGAAATTGAGGCATAAAATAAAATTTTCAAGAAATTTTTGAAAATGGGCATGGCAACGCCCACTTCTGATTAAGTCAAATTTAGAAATAATACTAATCATAAATCAGAAACGGTTCAAGATATCGAAATGAACTTCAGCACGCAGGTTTTCAGGTATGCAAGGAATGTTCCAGGAAAAAATGGGCGCGATCGGTTTAGGTCTACGCCCACTTTTATATGAAAGATTTTGAAGAGGATCGTAGATATATTAAATAGGCAATAACTTTGTGTAAAATAGCTTTACATCATTTATATTTCACTTTTAAAGTTTCCGTAAACAAAGAAATCCAAAAACTTAAAATTTTTGAAAATGGACGTGGCGCCGCCCTTTTTATAGTGGACTATTCCACAAAACTTTTTATGCCATAACTCCGCCAAAAATTGATTTGTGGAAACGAAATTTGGTGATAATGTTCTATATATAAAGGTAACTGTTTGCTGTAAAATTGGGCGAAATCGGTTCATGTCCACGCCAAGTTTTTTGATATAGTTCTGAAAAACTTGTTTGTAAAATTTAAAGAGCGATATTTCTACAACTAAGCAAGGTATATCAATTAGATTTTGCACACATAATAAGCTTTTTAAGAAAAACTCGGCCGCAAAAAAAATTTTTCAATTTCGAAGAAGTAGGCGTGGCGCCGCCCACTTTTCAGCATAAAATTTCTGCTCTTTTCAAAGGCAATCGCTTATAATTCGATTTTGATATTTCAATGAAAATCGGTCAGCTGCTTCTCAGTAGTATGTATTATACTCCTGCCAAAAATTAGCCAAATCGGGAAACACACAAGCAAAATATTCGGGCCCGTATTAATAGCCCACTGCAATAGCGAAGTTATATATCTTTTTTGATTTTCATACCTTTCATAAACATTAAATGTATGTAAGTATGAGAACAAGAAGAGAATCTCTACAATGATCAGCACGATGAGCGGAGTCGATTTAGCCATGTCCGTCTCTCCGTCCATCTGTCGGTCTGTCCTTCTGTCTACTTGAACGCAAACTTGTCTCTCAGTTTTACAAAAGAATGCTGAAATTCGTGGTTTGCTTTGGCCGTTTTATAATATACTAGCAAACCCGATATACGTTGTTTTGACGTTTTGATATATAGAACACATTTATATATAAAATTTCATTCTTTTGAACCAAATAAAGTCCTAACTATACCGAACTGCAGCTTTATATGACATGGGGGATTTTCCAAAAGCTATATACAGACTGTGTCGTGCCCAGCGAACTCCTGAACTTGTCGTGAAAGTTCAAGAGCAAAACAAAACACAAAATATGTGGGCGTGGCACCGCCCACTTTTGAAAAATGATGTAGATATTGACTAAGTGACACATATATCCAAATTTTATTAATTTAGACCAAAAAACTTCGGAATTATGACGAATTGAAACTTTATATAGCCTGGGGGCGTGGCTCCGCCTACTTTTCCAATACTATATATTGTCTTTGCTGTACCCAGGGAACCCAAGTATATATTGTGAAAATTTCATAAAGATCGGTTGAGTTCTTTGGCGCCTATAAAAGACACCCTTTTTTATATCTATTTTTGTTACGCACACAAGGTATATTACTTCATTCGGCATAAACGAATCGAGATATATATTTATTAATGTATATCAAAACCTTCAGGATGAAAAGTAAAATATCCGTGCAAGTAGTTAATACCCCACTGCAAAAGCGAAGTTGTATATCTTTTTTGATATTCATTCCTTTCATGAACATGAAATGTTTGTACGTATACTGAAATGATCAGGAGGATGAGCTGAGTCGATGTAGCCATCCTTCTCTCGATACGTCTATCTGTCTGTCTGTCTGTCTATTTGAACGCAAATACGAACTGAAAGTAATAAAATAGACCTGCGTATATTGGGATGCCATAATAAATCACTACTAGGTATATAATGTTCGGTCCCACCCGAACTTAGACTTCCTTACTTGTTTTGTTTTTGCGTTTTTAATCAGTAAATTTATCATAATGGTTTTTTTGTTAAAATAAATTTTGCTTCTGTAAATCTTATCTTTCACTCATATCTACATATACGTTTTTTTATCTTATATGTGTTCATATGTATGTAACTACATATTATAAATTAAATAATTTGTGGGTTTTGTTTTCGTGGATTTTGTGACACTGCATTCAAGAAACAGTGTGGACTTAGTGTTTGGGGATTTTGATTTGTGGATTTTTTTAGACGTGGAGTTTGTGCTTTTGGAGATTTAGTGGCACTTCCTTGCTGAAATAGTTAATATTGGGAACGATCCTATTTGGGAACCAGAATTACCAACCAAAAAAGCTCCAACCAAGCTTTTTAACGGCATCAGTGACTGAAAAAAACTTTATTTATGTGATAGCCTTCATAAATTTTTTGTTTTTATATGCGACTTTTTTTATTTTCTGTTAATAAATTTTTTGCTTAAGTGCTTAATTCTCAGAAATACCCCACCTCTAAAAAACGATTTCAAATATATACATATTTATTTAAAAAGCTCTAACAGTTTGGGCACTACATTTTTATGGTGGGAAATTTCTTGGCTATTGTATTTGGTGAGCACAATTTCTATAGATTTTATTTTATTTAAAAATGTATGCTTAGGCTTACCAAGCCTTGCCTATTCTCTCTAGTTTATCCAACCTCAAGAAGAAGATTTTTTTTTAATAGCGGGTAAGATCCAGAAATGTAATCAAGCCGAATTTCATACATTTCATCTTATTCAAGGATTTTATCTGAAACAAATGGGTCTTATTTCATTTCTGTAAATATCGCATCTGTTCCCACGTGCTTACCATAACTTTCTGAAGATAGTTCAGTACTAGCAGAGAAAACATTTAATCACTCCCTGCAATCAATTCTACTAGTTTTATACTAGTCATACTAGTTTGCCAAGCTGGCTCAACTAGTTCGAGTCCAGTAATTTGTCCATATTAACAACTGGTATTTTCAACACGGCGATGTCCGAGGTGGCACTTGTCCCCTTCTGCATCAGCACCATAGCAGTTGCACTCAGTCTCTGCATCAGCAATATAACAGTTGACATACTAGTCATCATATACATCAATATTATATAATTCAAAATACTTGTCCGTATATACATCAGGATCATACCAGTTTACATACTAGTCAGTACATCCACCAGAGTCATACCAGCCGTCATACTACGCAGTCTATGCATCAGTGCTCAGGTTAGGTCATTTTTGGTTTAAAAATACACCAAAATTGCAAGATTACATTACAAAACACTTTATTGAAAATTCAGTGATCAGATATGAAATATATGTCCTCAGATATAAAAATATATCTATCACAATAATTAAATAAAATAAATAATAAAAAATTTCTTGAAACATTTTATGGAAAATTTCAAAATTTAAATATTAATCTCAGTTAGAATCTAGTCCATACTTCTAAAAATATATTTACATAAAATTAAGGAAATTCAAGGAAGATTAGCTTTTAATGGTGAAAATTTTAAGTTTCGGAGTTCTTTGCAAATAACTATGCAGATAACTCGCTCATGAAATTCTAGTACATAATGTGCAAGTTCTTAGTAACTAAATTTTTTAAAATGTGTTATTTTAACCACCTTGTTATTGTATGTGCCTCTGCTCGCCAATTTCGTATTTGCAGGTTTTACCCTCTTCCGTTGGAGATTCAATTTAACGAGTCCACATATGTGGGCTCTAAAAGATTAAAGTTGGGGGCCGCCCCGCGGCCCCATGCACTCCTATGGAAAAATAAAAGGAAGCTAAATGCGGTTGATAAGTATATTTACCATTGACGGCTCGATCAAAAGTGAAGTTACAATTTTACTTAAGCCTACCACTTAGCTTCTAAACAGTTTGACTTAACTTATTAATTGCTGACGCTGCGCTTCCCATGATTTGTATTTTGGTTTATGCAACCAATTCGATAGCCAAATTGTTTTGCATGCGTTGCAGATCAAGTTACGTGCATTGGCTATGCGCGTGTTGTGGGAAGTGCGGTGTCAGAAAATTCGCACCATTAGGTGTGTTTGCCCTCTTGTTAACTACCCCCCCTTTAAACATCTGCGTCCCGCTGATGACATGGTTCTCGAAGATTATCGCTGGCATGGGTCCGTGGCTGATCCTGACATGTTGGCTGGTTTAATTTTGGAAAATGAATCGTTGTTGTTAGTTTCTTCCAGATTATGTAGCATACGACCGCTAATATTGCCAGGCCAATAGCGTCGGCGATTAGAGATAATTGAAAATTGTTGCCCAATTGACTTAATTGGTGAATATTTTCTATGCTGAGCCCGTGGATGTAGTCCAAGTTCAGTTTTAAGCCCTCGTTTGTAACGTTTGTCAGAACTGGTGGTAAGGCCTGCACTGTGCGTACTGATCTGATGGTGAAGGACTGATTTCCCACCGTGACTGTTTCGTTGCCATATGTTCCATTGAGGTATGTTGAGTAGTTTCTCCCCCGCAATGTTCCTTCGAAATTGGTAGTAAATATTGTCGCATCGGCGATCATTTCAACGATTATGTTGTTGTCTTGTTCAAAGTGACATCTGGCATTGCCGCCTTTCACTAGCCTAGCTAGGCATCCGTCTTCGGGAAGTTTAATTAACGATTTTGGGGAGCAGATTGTCGTGTTGCTAATTGAAGGACAGTCCTCCCTTAGTCCGAATGTTTCTTCTTCGCTTACTAGCATCTTTTTGTAACTAAGGTCGACGTGCTGCCTTTTTATGATAGCGGCGCGTGTTATTAAAAGTCTATAGCCGTCTGGATTAACTTTTGGCATTGACAGTACGTATAAAAGGAGACTACCGTTCGAATATACGGAAGCCGATCCATATTCTATAGCTTCGATGGTGTTTTGGTATGGTAGCGAATCTTCCTCTACTAATAGACTTTGGATTTCGTCGCGGTCAAGAAGATTTGTGTTTATGATCCCGGACTTTGCCATTTGACAGGCTTGGACTATTTCTGATACCTGCTCCTTCAAAATTAGGACTTTTCCCAACTCCAGCAGCTCTAAACTGTCCTCGCTAATATTTTTAGTTATAGCGTTGATATGTAGCATCATTTGGTTTGCTTTTTCGATCGCCTCTCGCGTAATGTTGAAAAGCTTTTCATTGATGCGATACTGGTGGTTGTTGTTTACCACAACGTCGTTCATGCTTCGAAGGATATAATCCCAATCTGCTGCATCTGGAGACCCAGCGATCCACTTCCATGAAGAACCAATCCAGTCGATAGAGCGTGTTCTTCGTGACTTGCTTATTTGGAGTTCGTCGAGTCGCAGCTTAGTTTGGCTTAGGTGAAATTGCAGTACAGTACGCACAGCCTCGCTTTTAATATCGTGCTGTGTAGACTCGGTCAATTTCTCTAATGCCCTGTTAAAATATGTTAGGTCGACCACATGGACTAGACTGAAGTGTCCGTTCAGGATCCAGCCACGACCATGTTCAATTGTAACCAAAGGGGAGTCATAGTTGTAAATGTTTTGGCCGCAAGCGCCAGTTATTAAGAGTAAACTGAATCTGATCGTGATTACAAAAATAAAAGAAATGTTTCTTAGATTAGCGTTAGTGTTTTATAAGGTTAGCGTTTTTTACTTATCCGCAGGGACGGCGCAAAATTTAATGAAATTGAAAAACACATATGGAAATATTTAGTTGTTATTATTTTCCTAAATCGTGTTTAGAACTCATTTTAGGTATATCTGTAAATATTTTTATTTATGGAGAAGAAACTTGAATCGATTTTTCCAAAGTTTTCAAAATTGTTTGAGAGTTATTACGTGAGGAAAAATAACAACCAATTTATTTTCCTTGGTTCTTTTTTGTTTATTATTATTTTTTGTTTAATTCTTTGGAGTCGTGCTCCTATTTTTCTGTGTATAGGTATAGCTAATTTTCTATTGCCGTCCCCGATTGCATAAGTCTAGTCATTGATAAATCCGCATAGGATTTTCTATTTGTATGTTTTGTATTAATTTTTATCCTTTTTCGATATATTTTAATTTTTCCTTCTTTACAATTTTTTTTTTTTTTCTTTTTTTTTCTTTTTTTTTTCAGTTGGGCTAGATTTGTCTCTTACAAGGTGTCTGAAGGATTTTCTATTTGTGTCCTCTTTTTTATTCCTTTTCTATGTATATTTTTTATGCAGTTGGGCTAGATTTGCCTCTTTCAAAGTTTTAAAAATTTTGCCATGGGCAATACTACGTGCCTCTTTTTATAAGGGTTACTTTACCCTGCTTGAAGATTTTGTGCTTTTAGTTTCGTTTCGACTGTGCTATATTCCTTTTTTTTTTTTTTTTTTTTTTTTATTATTGGGAAGCAGTTTTAATTTGTGTCTTATGAATTTTCCTGCCAATATCTGTGACCAAGGTTACCCTATTATCTTTGCCAACAATTTCCTTTTTGTAAAGTGCTTTCTGTTTCGCTTTTATCTGCTTATGCCTAACGTAAATCTCCTCGCCAGGCCTGAATTTTTTTGGGTTTTTTCGTTTTTTATTTAGCCGAAGGTTTCTTAGTTCTTGGTTTCTCCTGATTTGTTCCTTTATCTCCTTGTAAACCCTACTTTTGAAGTCAATCAATCCCTGGTAATTAATTCTTTCGGTTCTATTTAAAAATATATCGCTAGGTTTTCTTTTTGTTATGGAATGTACTGTTGAGTTGTAACGATCGACTGCGATGTACACCAATTCCTTTGGCCTTACGTTGTTTATCTCTTTGCTAAGGCATCGATAAATTTCAATAATGGTAGAGTGGAATCTTTCGACCTGGCCATTTACCTCACTCTTTTGTACTGGAGTTTGATATAATTTAATCCCTAGGCCCAATATGTAGTTTCGTACCAAGGGAGTCATAAATCCCCTTTCATTGTCGGTTACTATCATTTTTGGGGTTGTAAAATAGTGAATTAGTTTGGCCATCTTGGCACGAAGGGTGGTGGACGATCGATTTTTAATGTGAAAAAGTTTCGCGAATTTGGAAAATTTATCTATGCTGGATAAAAATTTCTCTCCTTGAATCTCAAAGATGTCCACATGGATTATTTCGCAAGGGTAATTCAGGACGGGAGTGTCCTTTATTGGTGGTACTGGAGGATGCCTATCGTATTTGTTTGTAAGGCAGG
The DNA here is from genome assembly GCA_949987695.1 of Merzomyia westermanni. Classification (NCBI taxonomy): domain Eukaryota; kingdom Metazoa; phylum Arthropoda; class Insecta; order Diptera; family Tephritidae; genus Merzomyia; species Merzomyia westermanni. The sequence continues at coordinate 90,263,819 of OX465288.1, forward strand.
TTTCGCAGATGGATGCGAATTTCCTTATTCGGCTTGACATTTTGGGAAAATAGTATTTTTCTAAGATTTGCTCTCTGTTTTCCCTCGAGTTCCTATGGGCTCTCCTATGCTCGTCCTCTATTATTCTACATATTCTATCTTCGTTGGCGACATCTTCGACCACCCTCTGTGTTATCCTGATCTTATACAAAAGAAAATTTTCTAAATAAACTTCTTGTAGAAGTCGTAAATAGTTTTCAGGAATTTTTATTCCGTTCATAAGTGACGGACTTAGGCGTTCTTTTAGAGACTCGGTTAAGTTCGATTTCTCGATAGTAGCTAATCTTACATAGTGACGAGTGAAACCTGCATGCGGATTCTCCACGCAAGACATTGCATTACCTTCCGTGAAAATTATTTGGTTTCGAAAAACGTTTATAGGACTTTCTACATGGGGAATAAGATCCGATGCATCCTGATCCGCACTGTGAACCGTCCCCTCTTCGCTTTCAGCTTCTGCTGATGACTCATTAGGTTCCAACGATGCTGTTAGATGATTTGCCTGGCATGGAATTCTGGAGAGAGCGTCTGCCACAACATTTGATTTACCAGGAGTGTAAATCAATTCGTGGTTATACTCTTCTATTCTAGCCTTCCACCTCTTCAACTTTGCGTTGTAGTTTCTACTTCCCAATGCGAAAGTGAGAGGTTGGTGGTCAGTGAAGATCTTAATTTTTTTCGCCCCATAGAGGCAAGACCTCAAGTTATCCAGAGCCCAAACTATAGCCAACATTTCTTTCTCGTTTGTGGCATAATTTTCCTCGGTTTTAGTTAAGGATCTTGAGATGTAGGCGATGGGCCGATCCCTTCCAGGTTCTCCCTGGGACAGTACCCCCCCAATGGCATAGTTTGACGCATCTGTAGTAAGGTTAAATGGTTTTTCGAAATCAGGGAATGCTAGGATGTCTGAGGAGACGAATAATTTTTTGAAATTATCGAAGGCTTGGAGTGCTTCAGAGTTTAAACTAATGCGTATGTTTCTCGATTGATTTGCCTTGACTTGAGCGTTTTCTCCCCGCGTGAGATTGGTTAAAGGCTTTGCAACCTTCGCGTAGTCTCGAATAAACTTCCGGTAATATGAGGTCATTCCTAGGAAACTTTTCAGTTCCTTAAGTGTGTTAGGAGGTGAAAGGTTCTCAATAGCTTGAACCTTCGAAGGATCTGTTTTCATCCCGTTAGACGTGATTACGTACCCCAGGAATTCTACCTCTGTTCTCATAAATTTGGTCTTTTCCAAATTAACCCTTAAATTCGCATCAGCGAGCCTTTCGAACACTATTTCAATATTTTTTAGGTGTTCGTCGACATCTTTCCCAAAGACAATAATATCGTCGATGTATACGTAACATATCCTCCCAATATATTCTTTTAAAACATCATCGATCATCCGTTGAAATATTGCAGGTGCATTTTTCAGTCCAAAGGGTAATCGAAGGAATTCATATTTACCATTCATGGTTGAGAACGCTGTTTTGGGTATATCTGCCTCCTTCATAGCAATCTGGTGAAAGCCTGAGGTGAGGTCAATTGTTGTGAAGTATGTATATGGCATTGCCTAGACTAGCCAAAGTTGCGTTTATGTCGGGAATGGGATAAGCATCTGACACTGTAACTGAATTCAAACGTTTGAAATCTACTACCATTCTATATTGTTTCTCACCAGACGGCTTGGGTTTTTTTGGGACTACCCAAATAGGAGAATTATAGGGGCTTTTGGATGGTCGAATAATGCCTTCCTCAAGCAATTCCGTAATCTGTTTATCCACCTCTTCCCTCATGTTCACAGGATATGGATAGCTTTTTGTATATATGGGTTCGTCAGTAGTGGTTTTTATTTCAGCCCGAACGGAGGTTTTTATGTTGGATTTAATATTCAATGGGCCGAATAAATGAGAGAATCGCTCTATCAGAGACCTTAGAACAGGAAGTACCGCTTGGGGAATTTCGGATGTTTCAGAGAAATTAACGCTTCCGATTTTTTTGTTTCTTAGTGGAATTTTAATGTTAGGCTCAATGGTGAGCAGGTGATTTTTCCTATCTATTACAGCGCCAAGTGCCTTCAGCGTATCGTCTCCTATTATTCCGTCAAAGGATTTAAGTCCTGGTAAAGAGTAGAAGGTTGTTTCGGTATCGTTTCCTATATTGTGGAAAAATCTTCCGCAAATTTTCCTTTTTATTAAAATTGGTCCTGCCGCTGTCTGCACTGAGAAAGGTGGGTCAACTTTTATAGAGTGAGGAGCTAGATTAGGCTTGATGAAATTTTTATTAGCTCCTGTGTCTATGAGAAATTGTAACACAGTATTACTTTTAGTCAGGCACGTAAGGTAAGGTATGCTGGAGTATGAGGCACCGCCTCTCATATGAAATAAGCTGGAGGCCCGGTCGTCAAAAAATTTACTTCCTGTGTCTCGTGCTCCCCGGATTCGAGATAATTCAAGGACTCTTGCTTTTCATAGGTATCGGTTTCCGTATTGTACAATCTTTGCTGTTTTTGGAAGTTTCCTTTTGAGATGTAGGTCCCCTCTTAAAAGCGTTCGAGCCCGAAGGTCGATTCATGTAATTTACTTGCTTCGTCTGTATGCTATTGCCAACTTCCATTTTTTCCGCGGGTTTAGGGGCAGTTGGCCTGGCTGGGGGCAATGAGTTCATTCCTTGGCTTGGCTGCGACCTGTTGTAAGGATTCCTATATCCCGAATTAGAGTTCCTGTTAACCCAGTTATAGTTGGAGCGTCCACGCGGGGGTATTGGTGGCCTCTGCACACTTTGCAGCAAGTTGTTCGTCGGGACGATGACCCTATTCACCGAGTTCGTATGCACTATTGTGTTCCGCAGGGTAAGGTTCTGAATGTCCAGGCAAGCTGAGTATGCCTCTGGCAACGTCTTTGGTTTCTGTACGATAAGCATGCGGGACAGTTCAGGACTTAACCCGCGGATAAATACATCTAAAGCTCTATGCCGATAGGTTTCAACAAGGACAGAAACTGTTTCTTGTGAGTAATCATCGCATTTTATTTTATTGACTATTAGCGACAGTTGGTAGTTGACGGTTGCGTAGAATTCGTCCAACTTGGAAGTTCCTTGGGCAAGCCTGTTCAGCTGATGCTCGAGAGTTCGAATGCCCCTCTTATCAGCGTAGTGAAGAGATAACACAGTTTTTATTTCCGCCCAATCGCTTTCAAAAACGTTATATGCTACCAAAGCAGCATCAGCTCCACCCCGAATCTTTTGTCTGATATGCTGCAAGATAGCACGATACAGAGGTTTTTCCTTGACTACTTCGTAGTCGGACAGAATACTTTCAACATTATGAACCCACGAGATGTACTGGGAGGGGCTTCCCTCGAAAACTTGTAGTTCCTTCACACAATCTGGAAGTCTACCAATGTCCTTCAGGTCCTGTTCTGAAAGTGGTGTTCGCACCACTGCCGGTACTCCTTGAGCCTGCGCCCCAGCGCTAGCCTGCTCTACGCTACCTAACCGTTCTTCAATTCTTGACATATTTTGGTCTAAGCCTGCGCTGTTTAACTCAATCCTTAATAACCTAGCCTGAAGGGCTGCACCGGTGGTTTCAATACCACTAAGGCGGGTTTCCATCCTTCTAATCTCTTCAAGAAGAGCGTTGACACCCCCGTTAAGTTCATTCACTTTAGTGGTGAGAGCTTCCATTTTTAATGAGTTTATATAATATGATTAAAGACTTGTGGGACAAATTAAAGGGATAGGCACTTGGTTTTTTCTTATTTCTTATAGCACAGTACGAAACCTTAGTGGCACACAATGGCTCTTAAATATTTTGTTGCAATTTTTTTGCGTTGGTAGTTTGGCACACAATGGCTCTTTAAATAATTTTTGCAATTTTTTGGTATTGCTAGTTTGGTGTGAATAGTTGTTACTGCTCCTTTCTTACGCTTTGACAGTTTCCTGAAAAAGAACAAGAAAGGAACTGTAAGTAAGTTTGTGAAATCTCTGCCGTGTTCTTATGGTAACGGCGACATGTACCCGGTTGGCGTTTCACAGTACATCGTCTTTAAATTAAAAATTTCGGTCAGGGAGGGCCGTGTTATCCTTTTTAGTCGTCAACAATCAGATTGAAGGCAACCTACTAAGGCACAGCTTACTCCACAACGTAATCCTGGGCCAGACGCAATCTCCAATGTGTTCGTATGGGTACATTGGAAGGCAGGTATGGCAATATCCAGTGTGTTCTTATGTGTACCCTGGAGTTATTGCAGGTAATAAATGGCAGTTTCTAGTGTGTTCTGATGTGTACCCTAGAAACACCATGCTACAGGAAATGTAGCCATCCTCAGTGTGTTCTTATGTGTACTCTGGGGATAGCCAGTACAGAAAGGGAGATTATTGCCGCATCCTTAAGGGAACGACAACGAGCACGCTGCGTGCGAACTTTTTTGGTGCATATTGCAAGGCCACAGGATTCGTTAACCATAATTTGGCCTTCGGTATGGTGGGATCCGTCCTAGGAGTATAGGTACACGGACCCACCCAGCCAATGTGATCGTACTAGGACATTCTGCGTTGTGGTTGCGGAGCGGTAGGAAAAATCACTTTCACTAAACGTTTCACTTTCATTTTATTTTAATTTTTTCACTTGCGCACCTGAGGGTCTTCGGGGTCACAGGATTGCTTCTTTTCGTGTTATTCCTGTTTCAGCCACTCAGGGCTTGTAGGATTGGACGTAGTAAGTTATTCTTAGCTTTCGCTGTTTCACTTAGCACTTATATTTGTTTTATTATACTTTACCTCTCCTTGGGAGAGGAGCTTTTATATCCTGGAGGGTCCCGAAGGGAATTGCAGAATTAAGCTTATGTTATAAACCGGAGGGTCCCCCCGAAGGTGGTGAATCGCGGTTTCTGAAATGGTTGTTATGGGCTGTACAAGCCTTAATTCACACTTTAACTGTTCAAAAATTTTTTTATAAACCGGAGGGTCCCCCCGAAGGTGGTGAATCGCGGTTTGAGCAATATTGCTTTATTGGCCCTTATGGAATTATTTTACACAATGTTTTGGTTTTTCCTACCACTCGCACTAACACTTGGCAGTTGCCTGCACTTTTATCACTATGTAAGGACCCCTCATTTAAGAGGTCCTTTTTCCAGGAACCCACATCTCAGTGGGTCCCTGCTCGGGCGCCACTTAACGAGTCCACATATGTGGGCTCTAAAAGATTAAAGTTGGGGGCCGCCCCGCGGCCCCATGCACTCCTATGGAAAAATAAAAGAAAGCTAAATGCGGTTGATAAGTATATTTACCATTGACGGCTCGATCAAAAGTGAAGTTACAATTTTACTTAAGCCTACCACTTAGCTTCTAAACAGTTTGACTTAACTTATTAATTGCTGACGCTGCGCTTCCCATGATTTGTATTTTGGTTTATGCAACCAATTCGATAGCCAAATTGTTTTGCATGCGTTGCAGATCAAGTTACGTGCATTGGCTATGCGCGTGTTGTGGGAAGTGCGGTGTCAGCAAATTCGCACCATTAGGTGTGTTTGCCCTCTTGTTAACTTTCATTATTATTTTATTTATGAAAACTGCATTTCACAATCATAATAAATCAACCCTAAAAAATAACAACAATTCAATATTTCATTTGTGAATTTTTTGAAAACTTTTTTATTAGGAAGAGGTTACTTAAATTATTCCAAAAATAAATGTTTTTTACTTACACAATTGATTTGAGAAATGATCGTTTCGTTTTTAATTTTCTTCGTGGTTTCATTTGAACATTTCTTATTCGTTGTTGCTTCGCTGATGCGGCGTTATTGCAGTAACGACGTGTCAAAAATATGGTGACTTTTTTGCCATGCACATACATACAAGATCTGCAACCCAAATGTACTATTTCAACCACGAAATCCTAAAATTATCATTTAGTTTAAGTTATATGTTGGTGAGCTCAAGGCCAAAATTGAAATAAAACACGGTGTTTTTATTTTTAAAATTTTTAATGGTCGGTCGATATTTCGACTTCAATCTGAAGTCATTATCAAGACTATTGTACACAAAACATGGAGAAAAAACATAGATAAAAATATATTAATTATATTGCAAAACATGAATTTACACTCTGGCATTACAACTTACTTGCATGAATATGCTTTGTCGACTGTTTAAATATTAGAAAACATGTAATTGAGAAGAAGGTGAAAAGCAAACAATTAAAGTACCGCAAATATAAACAAATTTTAAAGAACAGTATATGTAAACAAACATGTATATACACCAACTATCTTACATTAAATTATAAACAAGACAAAAAAATATATAAACAACATGTGCCATCCTACATGCTAGTTGTTGTCCTCAAACTTGTTTGTAGCGGGATGTTATCTGGATTGTGGCGCTCTCAGTGAAACAACAAAAATACACTAGAGGTGTACAAAACCATTAAACACAAATATGATAACCAGACCAATAGATTCATCAAACGCTACCAACATAAGAGAAACCAAATCACAAGACTAGCTGAGTCGATAAAGTTTTTGGAAAGATGCAAAAGAAGCAGATTAACACCGCACTTCATAACTAACGCGACAAAAAACATCAGTTACACCATCAACAACAACATTTATAACAATAAAATACCACGTAAGTTCACAAACATAGTTTCCTCATATATTGATAAGGTTCAAACGAAGCTTATAAATATCATCATATGCATAAAACATGAACTCTTAAGACAACACAAAAGAGAGACTAATAGACTGCGAACACAAATCACACTAGCAATGGACACCTCTCATTCAATTGCATTTTTCGAGAGCGAAGACCTGTTGATGAGCAAACTGACGAAAAGAATTAAGAAAACGCAAAAGTCAAAGTATGACAAGATTAGACAAAAAGAAAAGAACAAAATGAATATTAGGGTAGTACCAGAATGGTTCCGGAATACAACAAATACAGACATTCCACAAGATATACAGTGGCTCCTATCTCAAGGTCCAAAACATTCTTTACCGATTGACAACAAGAAATTCCCCCTCTTTCAAATCATTACGGACGGTGAAAATATCATACAAACTTTAAAAGAGAAAAAAGAACAAGAAATGGGAAGAAATAATTTGACGACCCTAATACAAAACCATATCAACAAAAATAAAGTTTCAGCGAGAGACCGATTTCTACATGAGACCGTACATAAGACCAAAAGTTTTCTTAAAAATAATAAGCACTTGCTCGTGCTTAGTGCCGATAAGGGTAATGTCACCGTGGTCATGGATAAAACAGAATACGACAAGAAGATGCAAATATTGGTTAACAATATTTCAACGTACAGGGTACTGAAACGCGACCCTACGAACAAATTGCAGGAAAGAAACAACGAAATTGTTCATAAGATGTTTAAGACAGGTTCCATTGATTTGAAAGAAAAGAATTTCCTGATGTGCAAGAACGCAAACCCACCTAGAATTTACGGTTTACCGAAAATACATAAAGACGAAATACCACTCCGACCAATATGTTCGTCCATTGACTCTCCGTCCTACAATTTGTGCAAGTACGTAGTCCGAATTCTCAAAAATTTAAACAAATCGTCTAAATATAACGTCAAGGATGCGTCAGAATTTAAAGACAAGATTAAAGGCACATATGTATATGATGATGAAAGTCTAGTTTCATTCGACGTGGTCTCCTTATTCCCCAGTATTCCCGTTGATGTAGCTATCGAAATTATATCCCTAAGATGGAATGACATAAAAGAGTACACGGCATTACCAAAGGAACTATTTCTTAATATAGTCAAATTTTGCATTAAAGAGAACAGGTACTTCAAATATAATGACAAAATTTTTGAGCAACGTACAGGAATGCCCATGGGATCACCAGCTTCCCCAGTAATAGCGGACATCGTCATGGAAGAATTATTAAAGAAATTTGAAACGGATTCGATGAACAAACCCCGCCTATTAACTAAATATGTAGATGATATTTTTGCGGTTGTGAAAACATCAGAGATAAATAATACTCTAACCTTATTAAATGGATATCATAATACGATTAAATTTACAGCGGAGATGGAGGAAGATGGACAATTGCCCTACCTGGATACACTAATAATAAAAAGGAATAATAGATTACTTATAGATTGGTATAAGAAACCCACAGCATCGGGAAGACTCATAAGCTATAATTCAAAACATGAACCAAAAATCATTAAGAATACCGCCAAGAATTTTATATATAGGGTCCTCACGATAAGTGAGAAAATATTTCACAAAAAGAATATTAAAATTATTAAGAAGACGTTAGAAAAGAACGAATTTCCTCGAGAAACAATAAATAAGCTCATACGTGATTTCTACGGGAGAGAGAAGAAAAAAGACAAGTATACCGACAACAACAGCAAAATATACAAATCTGTAACTTACATTCCCGGAATAGCAGAAAGAATCAGAAACTCGAACCTATTTGATAAGGAAAACTACCAAATAGCATTTACGTACAACAATACACTTAGACAGCTTTTTAATAATATGAAGGACAAGATTCCCAACACGGAGAAATCCAATTTAATTTACCAAATACCTTGCAATGGTGACGAGTCCCACGTATGCGAGAAGGTATATGTAGGGACAACAAAACAAAAACTAAAGACAAGGATTTCCGGCCACAGATCGAATAAAGCTACGTAACGCTTCGTCTGAAAACAAGACTGCCTTGTCATCCCATTGCACCAATACTGGACATCATCCTGACTTTGAAAATGTTAAAATCCTCGCCAAAGAAAAGCACTACAATAAACGCTACATTTTGGAAATGCTTCACATTATGAACACACCTAATAATAAAAGGATGAATTTCAAATCAGACACAGACCAATGTGCCTACGCTTATCGCAACTTGGTTATGAAACAACAACAACACAACACACAATGTTCACTGAGAGCGCCACAATCCAGATAACATCCCGCTACAAACAAGTTTGAGGACAACAACTAGCATGTAGGATGGCACATGTTGTTTATATATTTTTTTGTCTTGTTTATAATTTAATGTAAGATAGTTGGTGTATATACATGTTTGTTTACATATACTGTTCTTTAAAATTTGTTTATATTTGCGGTACTTTAATTGTTTGCTTTTCACCTTCTTCTCAATTACATGTTTTCTAATATTTAAACAGTCGACAAAGCATATTCATGCAAGTAAGTTGTAATGCCAGAGTGTAAATTCATGTTTTGCAATATAATTAATATATTTTTATCTATGTTTTTTCTCCATGTTTTGTGTACAATAGTCTTGATAATGACTTCAGATTGAAGTCGAAATATCGACCGACCATTAAAAATTTTAAAAATAAAAACACCGTGTTTTATTTCAATTTTGGCCTTGAGCTCACCAACATATAACTTAAATATAATTAAATAAGGCCAGCAAAACTAACAATAATTATCATTTAGTTAAATTAATATTTAAAAACTCAGAATATTAGTTGGATAGATAATTAAAATGTAGGACGGCGTTGTTAACTGAGCAATTGCGGCGAATACTGAATTGTTTTCTTCTCCGCTCGTGTATGCATGCATCGAAAATCATAGAGGGTTGCTGTTGCTTATGATAGCGGCAACGTTGCAGTCGCTCAAACTGGTATGAATCAGCCCACGAAATTCTAGCTAATGAACTAGAATGTTTACTAATGAAACCACGAAAAAAAACTGAAAACGAAACAATCACTTGTCAAAGCAATTGAGTAAGTAGATAACTTTTCTTTTTGGAATAATCAAAGTAACCTTTTTCTGATGAAAAAGTTCTTAACAAATTAATAAAAAAATATTGAATTATTTTTATTTTCAGGGTTGACTTATTGTGATTGTGAAATGCAGTTTTCAAAAATAAAATAACAAGGAATAACGGAATCGTTTAGAAGCTACAAAAACGAAAATGGGTAACAGTGACACGTACAATAACAAAGTGGTTAAAAAAGCACTTTTCAAGAAATTTATATATTATGTACTAGAATTCCATACTCGAGTTACCTGCATGGTTATTTGCCAACAACTCCAAAACTTATAATTTTCTCCATAAAAAGCTAATCCTTTCTTAAATTTTCTTAATTGTATATAAAGATATTTTTACAAGTATGGATTATATTCTATCTGAGATTAATATTTAAATTTTCCATAAATGTTGCAAGAAAATTTTAAGATTTCTGCCTGTGAAATCAATTATAAAATTCATTGAAAAAAGGAATATTTAAAAAAAAAAAAATCACTTTTTATAAAGGTTATCCAAGCACAAGATTGCTTTGAATAGCGACTTTACTTTTATTGAAATTTTTTCAATTGTTCAATATAGTGAAGTAATTTTTCTTTTGATAGACACACATTTCATATATGTATTTATGATGACTGCATTTTCATCAAAGTGGTTTGTAATGTAATTTTGCAATTTTTGTGTATTTTTCAACACAAATTGGTACAGTCCCCTAATTAAGAAAATGGTCGGAATTTAAAATTCTATGGATACGTTTTTGTTTTTTTTTTTTTGTTTTCTAAAATTTGCCTTTTTTGAAGGGAGATCCATTGGTTTTATCATATCTCTGGAACGGGTTGTCCGATTTTTTTGGAGAAAACAGCATATAATAGCAAATAAAATTATCTTAAAATTGTTTAAAAAAGTCGACTTTTTGTATTAAAAATTTCCACTTTTTTTCTTCTTTAATTCGTAAAAATCGAAAGAGCCAAAAACTTACAACTTTTATTACATGATCGTAAAACTGTGAACATTCCAAATAAGGCAAGCTTTATTTCATGAAAATCCATGGATAAACGGTAATATTATTAACAATTAAGTGAATGAAGGGAAAATACGTATTTTTAATATTTTTGTTTATTTAACTATACTATAAAATACCTTTATTAAAGAAATTCTACAAAATTTAGTACTTGAAATATTTAAAAATAGTTTGTACTTTTTGCTTGTCTACTGTAATTTTCTGAATTTGATTCTCGTATAAGAAACCAATTATAATCCCCCATCATATTTTCGTTCCAGAATCCTTGATAACGCTCCTCCATTGGATTAAGTTGTTGGTGAAATCGTTCTCCATGCTCGTCACTGACATCACCAAGATTTGAAGGAATTAAATCCAAATGGGAGTGTAAGAAATGCATTTTTAGAGACATGTTTGGACCTGAAATTATATGTATATGTAATTTAGAGGTCACAATTATGATGAATATACAAAAATCATATCATATTCCTACTTACCGATTTTCGAATAGTTGGTTAGTAAATCAGAAATGATTTCTTTATAATTTGGACCCCGATTATTTCCTAAAACGTTTGAAACAATCAGCCTAAATGAGTTACAAGCAGCCTTTTCATCGGGTGATAGTAACGTCTCGAATGTTGAGCTCTGTAGTAGTTTTCGGATTTGTGGACCATCAAAAACACCTTCAGAAATATTTGAAGCGGATAATTTTGGAAATATCGTTTGAATATAATCGAATGCTTTTTCATATTTGTTCAGCGCCTTAACAAAATTCTTGACTAATCCAAGCTTGATGTGTAATGGCGGAAAAATCACATTCTCCTTATTTATTAGAGCAGCATATTTTATATTGTGTGTGCCTACTTCGTGATTGGTTCTTGCTGGCCAGTCCTTCCTTACATAATGTGCCTTCGATCTCGGCTATCCCAAAGGCAAAGAAAACAACAATGTTTTGTGTAACCACCTTGTAGTCCAGTCAGTAAAGCTACCACTTTCAAGTCGCAACATATTTTCCAATCGTGTTTTTCATAATGATTTAATATTTTAAAAGTTTGGACATGGTTTCATAAGTCTCCTTCATATTTACGGCGTGTGCGATGGGTATTGATGGCTTCTGATTGCCTTTGTGTAATAAAACTGCTTTAAGGCTTTCTTTGTTACTATTAATAAATAATCTCCATTCACTTGCGTCATATGTTTGGCCAAGCTTTCCAAAAATTCCAGTTATATCATAGCAAAAACATATATTGTCTTTATTTCTATAAAAACAAGCATATGGCGTATGTCGCTTACGATAGGTAGTTATCGTAACCGGTTTTTCTAATAAATTTCTTTCTTTTAGACGGGATGCAAGTAGCTCTGACTTATCTTTTGGAAGCTCTAGGTCTCTTATAAGATCGTTTAACAAGGACTGTGTCAGAGACTTTGGGCAAAATCCATCTGATATGCTGGAGATTTTTGGAGAAGTAGGCGTTAGAGGAACTACAGTATACGTATTATGTTGATTTTCAGGACAAGGAACTCCATCTGAATCTAGCACGGGAAGAGTAAAACCACCAGCTGAAATCGTGAGATAAGACCAAATCATATGTTTTCCAAATCCTTTTTTTTTTTACTTAAACAAAAGAAACAGTTAGCATCATGATCACATGTTTCTCTCCACCTCATAGGTTTGATCATAAATATTTTTAATTAATAAATGTAATTGTTACTTACTGAGGGTAGGATTTCCATTTCTTTACAATATATGTACAGCTATCACAAATTGAATTTGGCGTCTATTATTGGCTCAAATTCTCAACAGCTATTTTAAAATAATCCTTATATGAATTTAGTAGTGAAATAGTGAAATTTCTCCGCCCTTTTTCTGTAGTGTAAAGACCACATACATAACAAAATATATTCGGGTAATTTTTGCAGACAAATTTTCTACTGTTATTATTTATTTTTTTAAAATTCATTAACCAATTAATAGTTTTTTGCTGTTGTTGACAACTTGACTTTTCGCGATCAGGAGTGCTAGTTAAATAACATTGAATGAACTAAATGAATTACTTCCGTTGGAGATTCATTATTATTTTATTTATGAAAACTGCATTTCACAATCATAATAAATCAACCCAAAAAAATAACAACAATTCAATATTTCATTTGTGAATTTTTTGAAAACTTTTTTATTAGGAAGAGGTTACTTAAATTATTCCAAAAATAAATGTTTTTTACTTACACAATTGATTTGAGAAATGATCGTTTCGTTTTTACTTTTCTTCATGGTTTCATTTGAACATTTCTTATTCGTTGTTGCTTCGCTGATGCGGCGTTATTGCAGTAACGACGTGGCAAAAATATGGTGACTTTTTTGCCATGCACATACATACAAGATCTGCAACCCAAATGTACTATTTCAACGACGAAGTCCTAAAATTATCATTTAGTTAAATTAATATTTAAAAACTCAGAATATTAGTTGGATAGATAATTAAAATGTAGGACGGCGTTGTTAACTGAGCAATTGCGGCGAATACTGAATTGTTTTCTTCTCCGCTCGTGTATGCATGCATCGAAAATCATAGAGGGTTGTTGTTGCTTATGATAGCGGCAACGTTGCAGTCGCTCAAACTGGTATGAATCAGCCCACGATATTCTAGCTAATGAACTAGAATGTTTACTAATGAAACCACGAAAAAAAACTGAAAACGAAACAATCACTTGTCAAAGCAATTGAGTAAGTAGATAACATTTCTTTTTGGAATAATCAAAGTAACCTTTTTCTGATGAAAAAGTTCTTAACAAATTCATAAAAAAATATTGAATTATTTTTATTTTCAGGGTTGACTTATTGTGATTGTGAAATGCAGTTTTCAAAAATAAAATAACAAGGAATAACGGAATCGTTTAGAAGCTACAAAAACGAAAATGGGTAACAGAGACACGTACAATAACAAAGTGGGTAAAAAAGCACTTTTCAAGAAATTTATATATTATGTACTAGAATTCCATATTCGAGTTACCTGCATGGTTATTTGCCAACAACTCCAAAACTTATAATTTTCTCCATAAAAAGCTAATCCTTTCTTAAATTTTCTTAATTGTATATAAAGATATTTTTACAAGTATGGATTATATTCTATCTGAGATTAATATTTAAATTTTCCATAAATGTTGCAAGAAAATTTTAAGATTTCTGCCTGTGAAATCAATTATAAAATTCATTGAAAAAAGGAATATTTAAAAAAAAGAAAATCACTTTTTTTAAAGGTTATCCGAGCAGAAGATTGCTTTGAATAGCGACTTTACTTTTATTGAAATTTTTTTCAATTGTTCAATATAGTGAAGTAATTTTTCTTTTGATAGACACACATTTCATATATGATGACTGCATTTTCATCAAAGTGGTTTGTAATGTTATTTTGCAATTTTTGTGTATTTTTCAACACAAATTGGTACAGTCCCCTAATTATTTTTTTTTTTTTTTTTTTTGTTTTCTAAAATTTGCCTTTTTTAAAGGGAGATCCATTGGTTTTATCATATCTCTGGAACGGGTTGTCCGATTTTTTTGGAGAAAACAGCATATAATAGCAAATAAAATTATCTTAAAATTGTTTAAAAAAGTCGACTTTTTGTATTAAAAATTTCCACTTTTTTTCTTCTTTAATTCGTAAAAATCGAAAGAGCCAAAAACTTACAACTTTTTTCAGATGATCGTAAAACTGTGAACATTCCAAATAAGACAAACTTTATTTCATGAAAGTCCATGGATAAACGGTAATATTATTAACAATTAAGTGAATGAAGGGAAAATACGTATTTTTAATATTTTTGTTTATTTCTCTCTCTCTATGGCGCGATATACAACAGGTATATCATCATAAACCTCCTAAGAGATTTTTGCGCCAAGCTTCTCTTCCAATTTGTTGTGTGCAGATTTGAATTTTCCCTACAAATTGGTGGGACCTACAGTTTTTTGCCGACTCCGAACGGCATCTACAAAGGAGACGAATTTTTTGCTGAGAAGCCTGTCATGGCAGAAATACACTCGGAAAGTTTGCCAAACCACTGCCGAGGGGCGACCCCGTTTTGAAAAACTTTTTTCAAATCACTTTTGATGTTACCTGTACCAGGGCTCGAACCATGGACCTTCGGTGTGGTAGGCCGGCAACACTACCTTCACACCACGGCGGCCGCCATTTTTGTTTATTTATATACTATAAAATACCTTTATTAAAGAAATTCTACAAAATTTAGTACTTGAAATATTTAAAAATAGTTTGTACTTTTTGCTTGTCTACTGTAATTTTCTGAATTTGATTCTCGTATAAGAAACCAATTATAATCCCCCATCATATTTTCGTTCCAGAATCCTTGATAACGCTCCTCCATTGGATTAAGTTGTTGGTGAAATCGTTCTCCATGCTCGTCACTGACATCACCAAGATTTGAAGGAATTAAATCCAAATGGGAGTGTAAGAAATGCATTTTTAGAGACATGTTTGGACCTGAAATTATATGTATATGTAATTTAGAGGTCACAATTATGATGAATATACAAAAATCATATCATATTCCTACTTACCGATTTTCGAATAGTTGGTTAGTAAATCAGAAATGATTTCTTTATAATTTGGACCCCGATTATTTCCTAAAACGTTTGAAACAATCAGCCTAAATGAGTTACAAGCAGCCTTTTCATCGGGTGATAGTAACGTCTCGAATGTTGAGCTCTGTAGTAGTTTTCGGATTTGTGGACCATCAAAAACACCTTCAGAAATATTTGAAGCGGATAATTTTGGAAATATCGTTTGAATATAATCGAATGCTTTTTCATATTTGTTCAGCGCCTTAACAAAATTCTTGACTAATCCAAGCTTGATGTGTAATGGCGGAAAAATCACATTCTCCTTATTTATTAGAGCAGCATATTTTATATTGTGTGTGCCTACTTCGTGATTGGTTCTTGCTGGCCAGTCCTTCCTTACATAATGTGCCTTCGATCTCGGCTATCCCAAAGGCAAAGAAAACAACAATGTTTTGTGTAACCACCTTGTAGTCCAGTCAGTAAAGCTACCACTTTCAAGTCGCAACATATTTTCCAATCGTGTTTTTCATAATGATTTAATATTTTAAAAGTTTGGACATGGTTTCATAAGTCTCCTTCATATTTACGGCGTGTGCGATGGGTATTGATGGCTTCTGATTGCCATTGTGTAATAAAACTGCTTTAAGGCTTTCTTTGTTACTATTAATAAATAATCTCCATTCACTTGCGTCATATGTTTGGCCAAGCTTTCCAAAAATTCCAGTTATATCATAGCAAAAACATATATTGTCTTTATTTCTATAAAAACAAGCATATGGCTTATGTCGCTTACGATAGGTAGTTATCGTAACCGGTTTTTCTAATAAATTTCTTTCTTTTAGACGGGATGCAAGTAGCTCTGACTTATCTTTTGGAAGCTCTAGGTCTCTTATAAGATCGTTTAACAAGGACTGTGTCAGAGACTTTGGGCAAAATCCATCTGATATGCTGGAGATTTTTGGAGAAGTAGGCGTTAGAGGAACTACAGTATACGTATTATGTTGATTTTCAGGACAAGGAACTCCATCTGAATCTAGCACGGGAAGAGTAAAACCACCAGCTGAAATCGTGAGATAAGACCAAATCATATGTTTTCCAAATCCTTTTTTTTTTACTTAAACAAAAGAAACAGTTAGCATCATGATCACATGTTTCTCTCCACCTCATAGGTTTTCCAATTTGCATGTGAAAAATGAGTATCATAAATATTTTTAATTAAAAAATGTAATTGTTACATATGTACAGCTATCACAAATTTATTTTGGCGTCCAATATTGGCTCAAATTCTCAACATCTATTTTAAAATAATCCTTATATGAATTTAGTAGTGAAATAGTGAAATTTCTCCGCCCTTTTTCTGTAGTGTAAAGACCACATACATAACAAAGTATATTCGGGTCATTTTTGCAGACAAGTTTTCTACTGTTATTATTTATTTTTTTAAAATTCATCAACCAATTAATAGTTTTTTGCTGTTGTTGACAACTTGACTTTTCGCGATCAGGAGTGCTAGTTAAATAACATTGAATGAACTAAATGAATTACTTTAAATAGTCGCAGGCCACTTCGATTTTCAAAAGTATGTATCTTTTTTATACCTAGTAGTGCTATGCAAACAAGGTATATTAACTTTAGTCGCCTAACGGCAGTACTTAACGGCATAAACGGATCGAGATAGATATTGACTTATGCATATAAAAATGTTCAGGACGAAAAGAGAAATTGATTAAGCCATGTCCGGCCGTCCGTCCGTCCGTCCGTCCGTCTGTGAACACGATAACTTGAGTAAATTTTGAGATATCTTAATGAAATTTGGTATGCGCGTTCCTTGGCACTCATCTTCGAGCGCTATTTAAAATGGGCGAAATCGGATAATAGCCACGCCCACTTTTTATATATATAATATTTTCGAAAACACAAAAAAAGTGATTACTCAGTACATAATACACCTACAAGGATAAAATTTGGTGAGTACATTGAGATTAAAGCATAAAATAAATTTGTCAAGCAATTTTTGAAAATGGGAGTGGCACCGTCAAATTTAGAAATAATATTAATCATAAATCAGAAACCGTTCAAGATATCGAAACGAAATTCAGCACGCAGGTTTCCAGGTATGCAGGGAATGTTCCAGGAAAAAATGGGCGGGATCGATTAAGGTCTACGCCCACTTTTATATGAAAGATTTTGAAAAGGATCGTAGATATATTAAATAGGCAATAACTTTGCCTCAAATAGCATCATTTGTATTTCACTTTTATAGTTTCCGTAAACAACGAAATCCAAAAACTTAAAATTTTCGAAAATCGGCGCGGCCACGCCCTTTTTATATTGGACTATTTCACAAAACTTTTTATGCCATAACTCCGCCAAAAATTGATTTGTGGAAACGAAATTTGGTGATAATGTTCTATATATAAAGGCAACTGTTTGCTGTAAAATTGGGCGAAATCGGCTCATGCCCACGCCAAGTTTTATGACATAGTTCTGAAAAATTTTTTTGTAAAATTTAAAGAGTGATATTTCTACAACTAAGCAAGTTATATCAATTAGATTTTGCACACATAATAAGTTTTTTAAAAAAACCTCGGCCGCAAAAAAAGTTTTTCAATTTCGAATAAGTAGGCATGGCGCCGCCCACTTTTCAGCATACAACTTCTGCTATTTTCAAAAGCAATCGCTTATAATTCGATCTTGATATTTCAATGAAAATTGGTCAGCTGCTTCTCAGTAGTATTTATTATACTCCTGCCAAAAATTAGCCAATTCGGGAAACACACAAGCGAAATATTCGGGCACGTAGTTAATAGCCCACTGCAATAGCGAAGTTATATATCTTTTTGGATTTTCATACCTTTCGTAAACATTAAATGTATGTAAGTATGAGAACAAGAAGAGAATCTCTACAATGATCAGCACGATGAGCGGAGTCGATTTAGCCATGCCCGTCTCTCCGTCCGTCTGTCTGTCTGTCCGTCTGTCTATTTGAACGCAAACTAGTCTCTCAGTTTTACAAAAGAATGTTGAAATTCGTGGTTTGCTTTGGCCGTTTTATAATATACTAGCAAACCCGATATACATTGTTTTGACGTTTTGATATATAGAACACATCTATATATAAAATTTCATTCACTTGAACCAAATAAACTCCTAACTATACCGAACTGCAGCTTTATATGACATGGGGGATTTTCCAAAAGCTATATACAGACTGTGTCGTGCCCAGCGAACTCCTGAACTTGTCGTGAAAGTTCAAGAGCAAAACAAAACACAAAATATGTGGGTGTGGCACCGCCCACTTTTGAAAAATGATGTAGATATTGACTAAGTGACACATATATCCAAATTTTATTAATTTAGACCAAAAAACTTCGGAGTTATGACGAATTGAAACTTTATATAGCCTGGGGGCGTGGCTCCGCCTACTTTTCCAATACTATATATTGTCTTTGCTGTACCCAGGGAACCCAAGTATATATTGTGAAAATTTCATAAAGATCGGTTGAGTTCTTTGGCGCCTATAAAAGACACCCTTTTTTATATCTATTTTTGTTACGCACACAAGGTATATTACTTCATTCGGCATAAACGAATCGAGATATATATTTATTAATGTATATCAAAACCTTCAGGATGAAAAGTAAAATATCCGTGCAAGTAGTTAATACCCCACTTCAAAAGCGAAGTTGTATATCTTTTTTGATATTCATTCCTTTCATGAACGTATACTGAAATGATCAGGAGGATGAGCTGAGTCGATGTAGCCATCCTTCTCTCGATACGTCTATCTGTCTATCCGTCTGTCTATTTGAACGCAAATACGAACTGAAAGTAATAAAATAGACCTGCGTAAATTGGGATGCCATAATAAATCACTAGTAGGTATATAATGTTCGGTCCCACCCGAACTTAGACTTCCTTACTTGTTTTTTCGTCAGTAAATTTATCATAATGGTTTTTTTGTTAAAATAAATTTTGCTTCTGTAAATCTTATCTTTCACTCATATCTACATACACGTTTTTTTATCTTATATGTGTTCATATGTACAGGGTGTTTTTTTTACAGGTTTGTTTTTCGAATAGAGATAAAACTGGCATTTTGTGGTCAAATCTGGCAACTCTAATGTCATTTATGTTCAGTTTGGTTTGCCATTTCATCGTGAACAGGTTGACAAAAGAACAACGCTTGCAAATCGTGCAAATTTATTTCGAAAATAATGGTTCAGTTCGCGAAGTTTACCGTGAGCTCCGTCCATTTGATGGTCGACATAATCGTCCATCAGAGCAATTAATTCGGTTAACCATGGATCGTTTTCGCACTACGTTTACTCTATGTGATAATACGCATCCGCAGAGACGTCGAACAGTGCGCACCGAAGAAACAATTGCCGCTGTAGAGCAAAGTGTTGAAGAGGACCCGAATGAATCGATTCGCCACCGTGCACAGCAATTGGAGCTTTGTCCATCAACTTTATGGAAGATTTTGCGCAAAGATCTTGGCTTGCGACCTTACAAGATCCAGCTTGTGCAAGAATTAAAGCCGCGAGACCATGCAATGCGTCGTGATTTTGGTGTATGGGCCGAAAATGAGATTGATTTCGATGCTGATTTTCATCGCAAAATTTTGTTCAGTGATGAGGCTCATTTTTGGTTGAATCGCTACGTCAACAAGCAAAATTGCCGCATTTGGAGTGAAGAGAATCCACATGAGACCCTTGAAACGCCATTACATCCACAAAAACTGACTGTTTGGTGTGCTCTATGGGCTGGTGGAGTCATTGGGCCATACTTCTTCCGCAATAATGCTGGAGAGGCAGCTACCGTTAATGGAGACCGGTATAGAGCCATGATAACCGACTATTTTGTTCCCGAATTGGATGGCATGAATGTGGATGAGTTGTGGTTCCAACAAGACGGCGCTACATGCCACACTGCGCACGTCACAATCGATTTATTGAAGGAAACATTCGATGAGCGCATAATTTCGCGGAATGGGCCTGTCAATTGGCCACCAAGGTCGTGTGATTTGACACCATTGGATTATTTTCTTTGGGGATATGTGAAGTCGCTCGTCTACACCAACAAACCAGAAACGTTAGGGGAATTGGAAGCCAACATTCGTGGCGTTATTGCCGACATACGGCCCCATATGCTCGAAAAAGTGGTTGAAAATTGGACCTGTAGAATTGGCTTTATTCGAGCCAGCCGCGGCGGCCACATGCCCGAAATCATATTTAAACATTAATGGCATAAAATTATCCTTCCAATAAAGCCAAATTGATGGACCTTAAAACGATTTTCTTGTGTTTTATTTCAATTCGAAGTTCTATACCCCTGAAAAAAACACCCTTTATGTAACTACATATTATAAACTAAATAATTTGTGGGTTTTGTTTTCGTGGATTTTGTGACACTGCATTCAAGAAACAGTGTGGACTTAGTGTTTGGGGATTTTGATTTGTGGATTTGTTTAGACGTGGAGTTTGTGCTTTTGGAGATTTAGTGGCACTTCCTTGCTGAAATGGATAAAATTGGGAACGATCCTACTTAGGAACCAGAACTACCAACCAAAAAAGCTCCAACCAAGCTTTTTAACTGCATCAGTGCCTGAAAGAAAACTTTATTTATGTGATAGCCTTCATACATTTTTTGTTTTTATATGCGATTTTTTTTATTTTCTGTTATTAAATTTTTTGTTTAAGTGCTTAATTCTCAGAAATACCCCACCTCTAAAAAACGATTTCAAATATATACATATGGCTTTAAAAAGCTCTAACAGTTTGGGCACTACATTTTTATGGTGGGAAATTTCTTGGCTATTGTATTTGGTGAGTACCATTTCTACAGATTTTATTTTATTTAAAAATTTATGCTTAGGCTTACCAAGACGTGCCTATTCTCTCTAGTTTATCCAACCTCAAGAAGAATATTTTTTTTTAATAGTGGGTAAGATCCAGAAATGTAATCAAGCCGATTTTCATATATTTCATCTTATTCAAGGATTTTATCTGAACCAAATGGGTCTTATTTCATTTCTGTAAATATCGCAGCTGTTCCCACGTGCTTACCATAACTTTCTGAAGATATTTCAGTACTAGCAGAGAAAACATTTAATCACTCCCTGCAATCAATTCTACTAGTTTTATACTAGTCAAATACTAGTTTGCCAAACCGGCTCAACTAGTTTGAGTCCAGTAATTTGTCCATATTAGCAACTGGTATTTTCAACACGGCGATGTCCGAGGTGGCAATTGTCCGCTTCTGCATCAGCACCACACCAATTGGCATACTAGTCTCTGCATCAGAAATATACCAGTTGACTGACATCAAGATTCTACCATTCAACATACTAGTCCGTATATACATCAGGATCTTATCAGTTTACATACTAGTCAGTAAATACACCAGTATCATACCAGCCGTCATACTAGTTAGCCTATGCATCAGTATCATACCAATTACACTAGTCAACAAGAGAAATTACTTTGAAGTCTAACTATTTAATTTCGATGTATTATGGCCCCCTAAGTACAAAAACACCCAAAATTTTAAATTCTATGGATACGACTTTTTGTTTCTTTTTCTAAAATCACGAATTTTCACAGAGGTCTTTCCATTTATTTTATCATATCTTGGAAACTATTTATCTAAATTCGTTGAGAGAAACACCAGTGTATTCACCGCAAAATTTTCTTCAAGTCTTGATAAGAAAATTTTTTTATATGATCGACGGTTGTGGAGTTATTCGCATAAAAATGTAAACAAATTTTTTTTTGCAAAATCGAAAATTTTTTTATTTTTCAAAAATTCATAAAAAATTGAAGGTTTCAAAAACTGACCATTTTTATTTCACGATCTTAAAACTGTGAACAAAGGCAATAAAACGGTAGCTATGGATATAAGTGACTACAATAAGAAAATGGGCGATATATTAAATGACTTGACAATGTACAAGGTGGCGCAAAAGTAAGCTTCCGATGTTCAGCATATCGGTTGTGGCACGTGCAGTGTGTGCTGTTGCACCGTCTTGTTGGAACCACATGTTTTCCAATCCCAATTCATCAAGTTGCGGCAAAAAGAACTCATTGATCATTGCTCTGTAGCGCTCACCATTCACAGTAACCGTTTGGCCCCGACCGATTATTGGTCAAATAAATAGTCAGCAATATTCCGCGTTCTGGAGCAGTGTAGCGTAACATTGTTTATTAACGTGTATTTCGCATGTGTTTACTACACAAATGTCAAAACAGAACTGACTTTAGGGGCCAATCGCAAAATTTATAGCATTTTCTGATAGAAGGATTACTTTTGCGCCACCCTGTATAGGGTACAAAGACAGGGGCCGAATTACGACATCCGTTCCGTGATCGTAAACCATTTTTTAAGTCAAAATAACTTTGAAACTTTCCAATTTTTAACAAAAGTAATAATGCATAATTGAACCTACTGATACTTCAAGCTAATTGCTCAAGTATGACGTCATTCCGAGGTTAAGAGCTTATGCGATTCAAAAATTCGCTTTCGATCACGGATTGTATCACGTAATTCGGCCCCAGGACCCTACATCGAGAGTACAAAGCAAAAATAACAGTCTGGTCGACAAACTTTACAAATTGGATTTAATTTCGAAAATGGAGAAAAATAAAATTTCTACAACAACTGCTCTACCTCCGAGGATATATGGACTACCAAAACTACATAAGGAAGGAACACCGCTCAGGCCAATCTGTTCCGCCACTGGATCACTAACACACAACCTATGCAAATATATAGCCGATATATTAAAAAACGCAACAGCAAACTCGGCATACAACATCAAAAATACACTGGAGTTTAAAACAAAAAGTAACAACACCTACATTTCTGACAATGAAAAGCTAATATCTTTCGACGTAATTTCCCTGTTTCCCAGTATTCCCACACAATTAGCCCTTGAGATCATAAGAGACAATTGGACGAAAATAGAACAACACACAAATATACCAAAAAAGACTGTTTATGGAAATACTTACGTTTTGCATCGAAGAAAATAGGTATTGCAAATTCAATGATATATTGTATACACAGCTAAAAGGATTGCCGATGGGATCCCCAACTTCACCAGTAATTGCCGACATAGTGATGGAAAAACTATTAGAGAACAAAACAACAAAATTAGCAAGAGTACCGAGATTACTCACAAAATATGTCGACGATCTATTTGCTATAATACACGAAGATGATGTAAAAAGTACGCTGGACACACTTAACTCTTTCAACAAATATATAAATTTTACAACGGAACTTGAAGACGACGGAAAGCTACCATATCTTGACTCAATTATTATTATAAGCAAAAATAAATTGAAGTTAAAGTGGTATAAGAAATCAACATCAACAGGACGAATCATCAACTTTTATTCAAAGCATCCAAAGACGATGATAATGAATACAGCAATGGCCTGTATAAGAAGAATGTTAGAAATTACGGACGGCACTTTCTTCTTTTTTAAATGGTTATCTAACCGCCCGGGCGATTTTGACCGTCCAACATAGCTCGCCAGTCGTTTCTTCGTTGCGCCAATTGGAAACACAGCGGGATCGCAAATCGGTCTCCACTTGGTCCTTTCATCGGAGTGGTGGTCTCCCTCTTACTCTGCTTCCACCGGCGGGTGCCGATAAGAATACCTTCTGGGTTGGAGCATCTTCGCTCATTCACACTACGTGGCCTAGCCAGCGAAGCCGCTGTGTTTTAATTCGCTGAACTATGTCGGCGTCTGCGTAAAGTTCATACAGCTCATCATTAAATCTTCTTCGGTACTCGCCGTCGCCAACGCGTAGAGGTCCACAAATCTTTCGAAGAACCTTTCTCTCGAATACACCCAAACCCGCCTCATCAAATGTTGTTAGTGTCCACGCTTCTGCACCATATAGCAGGACGGGTGCCATGAGTGACTTGTAGAGTGTTAATTTCGTTCGTCGAGAGAGGACTTTACTTTTCAATTGCCTACTCAGTCCGAAGTAGAATTTGTTTGCAAGAGTAATTCTTCGTCGGATTTCTAGGCTAACATTATTGTTGGTGTTAATGCTGGTTCCCAGGTAAACGAAGTCCTTTACTATTTCGAAATTATTGCTGCCAACAGTGGCTTGGTTTCCAAGGCGCGAATGCGCTGACTCTTTGCATGATGACATAAAGTACTTCGTTTTGCCCCCGTTCACCACCAAACCCAATTTTACACTTACCACGAGGAAATTAAAAATGAAATAAAACTATTGTTAAGAAGCAATGATTTTCCTGAACACATAATTAAAACACTGTTAAATAAATATCAAGAAGAACAGAATCAAGAAAGAGAAAAAGAAAAACCGCAGAAAATATTTAAGTCAGTAGCTTATGTGCCAAAATTGTCGGAACGGTTGGCCAAATCAGACTGCTACAACAAAGATGAAGTAAAAATAGCCCATAAGCCGATAAATACATTAAAAAACATATATAATTAAACAAAATCAAAAATTCCACATACAGAAAAAAGCAATATAGTGTACGAAATCCTTGCAATGGAAAAAACAACGAACCATGCCACAGCGTATATGTTGAAACAACTAAAGGCAAACTTAAAACTCGACTAGCTCAACACAAATCGGATTACAAATATTGCCACCATACTGCAAACCGAAAAACTGCACTTATGACCCACTGTACTGAAAACTCCCACTCACCAAACTTCGACAAAGCTTTTATTCTTCAACAACATTACAGCAAACGATTTACTCTGGAAATGATTCACATTGTTAACACACCAACCAACAAACGAATTAACTACAAAACGGACGTAGATAACTCCGCTAGCTTCAATAGACATTTGTTAACAAACAAACGATCAGTGATAAACTCCACGTCAAGTGATAAACACGTGTAAAAAAATTTGTGTGATTAATTTTTTAAAATTTGCATGTTAGAAAATTTGTAATTTATTTAGTTATTTTGTTGTTTTGTAGTTTTCACCCTGAAGACGATTACCGTGTGTAATTGAAATATATTGTTAACATATAAAAAAAACCCTTGTGTTTTTTATACCTAGTAGTGCTACGCACACAAGGTATATTAACTTTAGTCGCATAACGGCAGTGCGTAACGGCATAAACGGATCGAGATAGATATTGACTTATGCATATCAAAATGTTCAGGACGAAAAGAGAAATTGATTAAGCCATGTCCGTCCGTCCGTCCGTCTGTGAACACGATAACTTGAGTAAATTTTGAGATATCTTAATGAAATTTGGTACGCGGGTTCCTTGGCACTCATCTCTGAGCGCTATTTGAAATGGGCGAAATCGGATGATAGCCACGCCCACTTTTTATATATATAATATTTTCGAAAACACACAAAAAGTGATTACTCAGTACATAATACACCTATAAGGATAAAATTTGGTGAAAACATTGAGATTGAGGCATAAAATAAATTTTTCAAGAAATTTTTGAAAATGGGAGTGGCACCGCCCACTTTTGATTAAGTCAAATTTAGATATGATGTTATTCATAAATCAGGAACCGTTCAACATATCGAAACGAAACTCAGCACGCAGGTTTCCAGGTATCCAGGAAAAAATGGGCGGGATCGGTTAAGGTCTACGCCCACTTTTATATGAAAGATTTTGAAAAGGATCGTAGATATATTAAATAGTCAATAACTTTGCGTAAAATAGCTTTACA
Organism: Merzomyia westermanni; assembly: GCA_949987695.1. Lineage (NCBI taxonomy): Eukaryota > Metazoa > Arthropoda > Insecta > Diptera > Tephritidae > Merzomyia > Merzomyia westermanni. The sequence goes on from OX465288.1 coordinate 90,289,865, forward strand.
TCCTTTATATTTCAATTTTAAAGTTTCCGTAAACAAAGAAATCCAAAAACTTAAAATTTTCGAAAATGGGCGTAGCCCCGCCCATTTTATAGTGGACTATTCCACAAAACTTTTTATGCCATAACTCCGCCAAAAATAGATTTGTGGAATGTTCTATATGTAAAGGTAACTGTTATAATGTTCTATATGTAAAGGTAACTGTTTGCTGTAAAATTGGGCGAAATCGGTTAATGTCCACGCCCAGTTTTTCAACACAGTTCTGAAAATTTTTTTTGGAAAATTTAAAGAACGATATTTCTACAACTAAGCAAGTTATATCAATTAGACTTTGCACACATAATAAGATTTTTAAGAAAAACTTGGCCGCAAAAAATTGTTTTCAATTTCGAAGAAGTAGGCGTGGCGTCGCCCACTTTTCAGCATAAAATTTCTGCTATTTTCAAAGGCAATCGTTTATAATTCAATATTGATATTTCAATCAAAATTGGTCAGCTGCTTCTCAGTAGTATGTATTATACTCCTGCCAAAAATTAGCCAAATCGGGAAACACACAAGCAAAATATTCGGGCCCGTATTAATAGCGCACTGCAATAGCGAAGTTATATATCTTTTTTGATTTTCATACCTTTCATAAAAATTAAATGTATGTACGCCCACTTTTGAAAAGTTATGTAGATATTGATAAGTGACACATATATCCAAATTTCAATAATTTTGACCAAAAAACTTCGGAATTATGACGAATTGAAACTTTATATAGCCTGGGGGCGTGGCTCCGCCAACTTTTCCAATACTATATGTTGTCTATGCTGTACCCAGTGAACCCAAGTATATATTGTGAAGATCGGTTGAGTTCTTTGGCGCCTATAAAAGACACCCTTTTTTATATCTATTTTTGTTACGCACACAAGGTATATTACTTCATTCGGCATAAACGAATCGAGATATATATTTATTAATGTTAATCAAAGCGTTCAGGACGAAAAGTAAAATATCCGGGCAAGTAGTTAATACCACACTGCAAAAGCGAAGTTGTATATCTTTTTTGATTTTCATACCTTTCATGAACATGAAATGTTTGCACGTATACTGAAATGATCAGGAGGATGAGCTGGGTCGATGTAGCCATGTCCGTCTTTCGGAACGTCTTTCTGTCTGTCCGTCTGTCTATTTGAACGCAAATACGTACTGAAAGTATTAAAATAGACCTGTGTAAATTGGGATGACATAATAGATGACTACTAGGTATATAATGTTCGGGTCCACCCGAACTTAGACTTCTTTACTTGTTTTTATTTAAATTTGGACCTCAAGCCAGCTAGCAAAACTGATTGTAAACATTATAAATAATTTAAACCTTATTTCGTGAAAATACATGAATAAATGTTGGTTGTATTGACAATAAAGTGAAATTACCCAACTTAGCGAAAATTTTGCATATCAAGCCTATTATTGTTTTTGACAAACAAATTATTTAGGTATGACAATTTGCGCAACTTTGTCTTTTTAAAGCTTACTACGGGCATCGCCAGAAATGAGAAAACTCCATAATGACACTCAAGAAAGTTTTCCCCGTCAAGTTTTCTTAAGGCAAAACGCAGATCATAAGAAAAAATGCCTCATACTGTATGGAAAATTTAAGTTACCAACGCGGGTTTTCGTAAGAAAGAAATATGGTCATATATATTTGTTATCAAATATATATAACTTTTTCCTCGAGGAATTTCTTGCGATGTTATTAGCATGCTTAAATCATAAAAACAAAAAAATCACTCCGTCATAGAAACTGTTATACCTACCCACTGAACATCCCAGCGTGCCCAGGCCATTTCCCATAGCATATGAAGTTTTTTTGAAAACCCCTTTTTTCAAACCCTTTCGCAGGTAGTGGTTAAAAAATTTACAGACTCATTAGATGCCTGGCCTGTATGGTATATTGTCGCCGATTGTGACAAACTTAACGAAAAACAAGTAAGGAAGTCTAAGTTCGGGTGGAACCGAACATTATATACCTAGTAGTGATCTATTATGTCATCCCAATTTACGCAGTCATATTTTAATGCTTTCAGTTCGTATTTGAGTTCAAATAGACCGACGAACAAAGAGAAAGACGTGTCGAGAGACGGACTCAGCTCATCCTCCTGATCATTTCAGTATACTTTTTGATGGGACTATCTCTTTTTCTTCTCATACGTACAAACATTTGATGTTCATGAAAGGTATGAAAATCAAAAAAGATATACAACTTCGCTTTTGCAGTGGGGTATTAACTACTTGATCGGATATTTTACTTTCCATCCTGAACGTTCTGATATACATTAATAAATATATATCCCGATTCGTTTATGCCAAATGAAATAATTTACCTTGTGTGTGTAACAAAAATAGATATAAACAAGTAAGGAAGTCTAAGTTCGGGTGGAACCGAACATTATATACTTAGTAGTGATCTATTATGTCATCCCAATTTACGCAGGTCTATTTTAATACTTTCAGTTCGTATTTGCATTCAAATAGACAGAAGCACAGACAGATAGGCGTATCGAGAGACGGACATGGATACATCGACTCAGCTCATCTTCCAGATCATTTCAGTATACGTACACACATTTCATGTTCATGACAGGTATGAATATCAAAAAAGACATACAACTTCTCTTTTGCAGTGGGCTATTAACTACTAGCCCGGATATTTTACTTTTCATCCTGAACGTTTTGATATACATTAATAAATATATATCTCGATTCGTTTATGCGGAATGAAGTAATATACCTTGTGTGCGTAACAAAAATAGATATAAAAAAGGGTGTCCTTTATAGGCGCCAAAGAACTCAACCGATCTTTATGAAATTTTGACAATATATACTTGGCTTCACTGGGTACAGCATAGACAATATATAGTTTTGGAAAAGTGTGCGGAGCCACGCCCACACGCTATATAAAGTTTAAATTCGTCATAACTCCGAACTTGTTTGGTCGAAATTAATGAAATTTGGATATATGTGCCACTTAGTCAATATCTACATAATTTTTCAAAAGTGGACGGTGCCACGTCCACATATTTTGTGTTTTGTTTTGCTCTTGAACTTTCACGATAAGTTCAGGACTTCGCTGGGCACGACACAGTCTGTATATAACTTTTGAAAAAGTCCCAGGTTATATAAAACTGCAGTTCGGTATAGCTAGGAGTTAATTTGGTTCAAGTTAATGACATTTTATATATAGATTTGTTCTATGTATCAAAACGTCAAAACAACGTCCACCGGGTTTGCTAGTATATTATAAAATGGCGAAAGCAAACAACGAATTACAGCATTCTTTTGTAAAACATTCAAATAGACGGACAGACAGACAGACGGAAGGGGAGGTGGGCATGGCTAAATCGACTCCGCTCATCGTGCTGATCATTTTAGTGAACTTTTCTCTCCTTTTTCTCATACTTACATACATTTAATGTTAATGAAAGGTATGAAAATCAGAAAAGATATATAACTTCACTATTGCAGTGGGCTATTAATTACGTGCCCGAACATTTTACTTGTGTGTTTCCCGATTTGGCTAATTCTTGGCAGGAGTATAATACATCCTACTGAGAAGCAGCTGACCAATTTTCATTGAAATATCAAGATTGAATTATAAGCGATTGCTTTTGAAAATAGCAGAAATTTTATGCTGAAAAGTGGGCGGGGTCACGTCCACTTCTTCAAAATTGAAAAACTTTTTTTGCGCCAGAGGTTTTTTTAAAAAGCTTATTATGTGTGCAAAATCTAATTGATATAACTTGCTTAGTTGTAGAAATATCACTCTTTAAATTTTACAAAAAAATTTTTCAGAACTATGTCATAAAACTTGGCGTGGGCATGAACCGATTTCGCCCAATTTTACAGCAAACAGTTGCCTTTATATATAGAACATTATCACCAAATTTCGTTTCGACAAGTCATTTTTTGGCGGAGTTATGGCATAAAAAGTTTTGTGGAATAGTCCACTATAAAAGGAGCGGGGCCACGCCTATTTTTGAAAATTTTTATTTTTTGGATTTCTTTGTTTACGGAAACTTTAAAAGTGAAATATAAATGATGTATAGCTATTTTACACAAAGTTATTGCCTATTTAATATATCTACGATCCTTTTCAAAATCTTTCATATAAAAGTGGGCGTAGACCTTAATCGATCCCGCCCATTTTTTCCTGGAACATTCCCTGCATACCTGGAAACCTGCGTGCTGAATTTCGTTTCGATATCTTGAACGGTTTCTGATTTATGATTAATATTATTTCTAAATTTGACGGTGCCACTCCCATTTTCAAAAATTGCTTGAAAAATTTATTTTATGCTTTAATCTCAATGTACTCACCAAATTTTATCCTTATAGGTGTATTATGTACTGAGTATTCACTTTTTTTGTGTTTTCGAAAATATTTTATAAATAAAAAGTGGGCGTGGCTATCATCCGCTTTCGCCCATTTTAAATAGCGCTCGGAGATGAGTGCCAAGGAACCCGCATACCAAATTTCATTAAGATATCTCAAAATTTACTCAAGCTATCGTAAGACAGACATGGCTTAATCAATTTCTCTTCGTCCTGAACATTTTGATATGTATAAGTCAATATCGATCTCGATCCGTTTATGCCGTTACGTACTGCCGTTAGGCGACTAAAGTTAATATACCTTGTGTGCGTAGCACTACTAGGTATAAAAAAGATACATACTTTTGAAAATCGAAGTGGCCTGCGACTATTTAAAGTAATTCATTTAGTTCATTCAATGTTATTTAACTAGCACTCCTGATCGCGAAAAGTCAAGTTGTCAACAACAGCAAAAAACTATTAATTGGTTAATGAATTTTAAAAAAATAAATAATAACAGTAGAAAATTTGTCTGCAAAAATGACCCGAATATATTTTGTTATGTATGTGGTCTTTACACTACAGAAAAAGGGCGGAGAAATTTCACTATTTCACTACTAAATTCATATAAGGATTATTTTAAAATAGCTGTTGAGAATTTGAGCCAATAATAGACGCCAAATTCAATTTGTGATAGCTGTACATATATTGTAAAGAAATGGAAATCCTACCCTCAGTAAGTAACAATTACATTTATTAATTAAAAATATTTATGATCAAACCTATGAGGTGGAGAGAAACATGTGATCATGATGCTAACTGTTTCTTTTGTTTAAGTAAAAAAAAAAAGGATTTGGAAAACATATGATTTGGTCTTATCTCACGATTTCAGCTGGTGGTTTTACTCTTCCCGTGCTAGATTCAGATGGAGTTCCTTGTCCTGAAAATCAACATAATACGTATACTGTAGTTCCTCTAACGCCTACTTCTCCAAAAATCTCCAGCATATCAGATGGATTTTGCCCAAAGTCTCTGACACAGTCCTTGTTAAACGATCTTATAAGAGACCTAGAGCTTCCAAAAGATAAGTCAGAGCTACTTGCATCCCGTCTAAAAGAAAGAAATTTATTAGAAAAACCGGTTACGATAACTACCTATCGTAAGCGACATAAGCCATATGCTTGTTTTTATAGAAATAAAGACAATATATGTTTTTGCTATGATATAACTGGAATTTTTGGAAAGCTTGGCCAAACATATGACGCAAGTGAATGGAGATTATTTATTAATAGTAACAAAGAAAGCCTTAAAGCAGTTTTATTACACAATGGCAATCAGAAGCCATCAATACCCATCGCACACGCCGTAAATATGAAGGAGACTTATGAAACCATGTCCAAACTTTTAAAATATTAAATCATTATGGAAAACACGATTGGAAAATATGTTGCGACTTGAAAGTGGTAGCTTTACTGACTGGACTACAAGGTGGTTACACAAAACATTGTTGTTTTCTTTGCCTTTGGGATAGCCGAGATCGAAGGCACATTATGTAAGGAAGGACTGGCCAGCAAGAACCAATCACGAAGTAGGCACACACAATATAAAATATGCTGCTCTAATAAATAAGGAGAATGTGATTTTTCCGCCATTACACATCAAGCTTGGATTAGTCAAGAATTTTGTTAAGGCGCTGAACAAATATGAAAAAGCATTCGATTATATTCAAACGATATTTCCAAAATTATCCGCTTCAAATATTTCTGAAGGTGTTTTTGATGGTCCACAAATCCGAAAACTACTACAGAGCTCAACATTCGAGACGTTACTATCACCCGATGAAAAGGCTGCTTGTAACTCATTTAGGCTGATTGTTTCAAACGTTTTAGGAAATAATCGGGGTCCAAATTATAAAGAAATCATTTCTGATTTACTAACCAACTATTCGAAAATCGGTAAGTAGGAATATGATATGATTTTTGTATATTCATCATAATTGTGACCTCTAAATTACATATACATATAATTTCAGGTGCAAACATGTCTCTAAAAATGCATTTCTTACACTTCCATTTGGATTTAATTCCTTCAAATCTTGGTGATGTCAGTGACGAGCATGGAGAACGATTTCACCAACAACTTAATCCAATGGAGGAGCGTTATCAAGGTATCTGGAACGAAAATATGATGGGGGATTATAATTGGTTTCTAATACGAGAATCAAATTCAGAAAATTACAGTAGACAAGCAAAAAGTAGAAACTATTTTTAAATATTTCAAGTACTAAAGTTTGTAGAATTTCTTTAATAAAGGTATTTTAAATAGCTAAATAAACAAAAATATTAAAATACGTATTTTCCTTCATTCACTTAATTGTTAATAATATTACCGTTTATCCATGGATTTTCATGAAATAAAGCTTGCCTTATTTGGAATGTTCACAGTTTTACGATCATGTAATAAAAGTTGTAAGTTTTTGTCTCTTTCGATTTTTACGAATTAAAGAAAAAAAAAATGTAAATTTTTAATGCAAAAAGTCGATTTTTTTAAACAATTTTAAGATAATTTTATTTGCTATTATATGCTGTTTTCCCAAAAAAAATCGGACAACCCGTTCCAGAGATATGATAAAACCATTGGATCTGCCTTCAAAAAAGGCAAATTTTAGAAAACAAAAAAAAAAAAACAAAAACGTATCCATAGAATTTTAAATTCCGACCATTTTCATAATTAGGGGACTGTACCAATTTGTGTTGAAAAATACACAAAAATTGCAAAATTACATTACAAACCACTTTGATGAAAATGCAGTCATCATATATGAAATGCGTGTCTATCAAAAGAAAAATTACTTCACTATATTGAACAATTGAAAAAAATTTCAATAAAAGTAAAGTCGCTATTCAAAGCAATCTTGTGCTTGGATAACCTTTATAAAAAGTGATTTTTTTTTTTTAAATATTCCTTTTTTCAATGAATTTTATAATTGATTTCACAGGCAGAAATCTTAAAATTTTCTTGAAACATTTATGGAAAATTTAAATATTAATCTCAGATAGAATATAATCCATACTTGTAAAAATATCTTTATATACAATTAAGAAAATTTAAGGAAAGATTAGCTTTTTATGGAGAAAATTATAAGTTTCGGAGTTGTTTGCAAATAACCATGCAGGTAACTCGAGTATGGAATTCTAGTACATAATATATAAATATCTTTAAAAGTGCTTTTTTAACCACTTTGTTGTTGTACGTGTCTCTGCTACCCATTTTCGTTTTTGCAGCTTCTAAACGATTCCGTTATTCGTTGTTATTTTATTTTTGAAAACTGCATTTCACAATCACAATAAGTCAACCCTGAAAATAAAAATAATTCAATATTTTTTTATTAATTTGTTAAGAACTTTTTCATCAGAAAAAGGTTACTTTGATTATTCCAAAAAGAAATGTTATCTACTTACTCAATTGCTTTGACAAGTGATTGTTTCGTTTTCAGTTTTTTTTCGTGGTTTCATTACTAAACATTCTAGTTCATTAGCTAGAATATCGTGGGCTGATTCATACCAGTTTGAGCGACTGCAACGTTGCCGCTATCATAAGCAACAACAACCCTCTATGATTTTCGATGCATGCATACACGAGCGGAGAAGAAAACAATTCAGTATTAACCGCAATTGCTCAGTTAACAACGCCGTCCTACATTTTAATTATCTATCCAACTAATATTCTGAGTTTTTAAATATTAATTTAACTAAATGATAATTTTAGGATTTCGTGGTTGAAATAGTACATTTGGGTTGCAGATCTTGTATGTATGTGCATGGCAAAAAAGTCACCATATTTTTGCCACGTCGTTACTGCAATAACGCCGCATCAGCGAAGCAACAACGAATAAGAAATGTTCAAATGAAACCACGAAGAAAATTGAAAACGAAACGATCATTTCTCAAATCAATTGTGTAAGTAAAAAACATTTATTTTTGGAATAATTTAAGTTACCTCTTCCTAATAAAAAAGTTTTCAAAAATTTCACAAATGAAATATTGAATTGTTGTTATTTTTTAGGGTTGATTTATTATGATTGTGAAATGCAGTTTTCATAAATAAAATAATAATGAATCTCCAACGGAAGCGGGGAAAACCTGCAAATACGAAATTGGCGAGCAGAGGCACATACAATAACAAGGTGGTTAAAATAACACATTTTAAAAAATTTAGTTACTAAGAACTTGCACATTATGTACTAGAATTTCATGAGCGAGTTATCTGCATAGTTATTTGCAAAGAACTCCGAAACTTAAAATTTTCACCATTAAAAGCTAATCTTCCTTGAATTTCCTTAATTTTATGTAAATCTATTTTTAGAAGTATGGACTAGATTCTAACTGAGATTAATATTTAAATTTTGAAATTTTCCATAAAATGTTTCAAGAAATTTTTTATTATTTATTTTATTTAATTATTGTGATAGATATATTTTTATATCTGAGGACATATATTTCATATCTGATCACTGAATTTTCAATAAAGTGTTTTGTAATGTAATCTTGCAATTTTGGTGTATTTTTAAACCAAAAATGACCTAACCTGAGCACTGATGCATAGACTGCGTAGTATGACGGCTGGTATGACTCTGGTGTATGTACTGACTAGTATGTAAACTGGTATGATCCTGATGTATATACGGACAAGTATTTTGAATTATATAATATTGATGTATATGCTGACTAGTATGTTAACTGGTATATTGCTGATGCAGAGACTGACTGCAACTGCTCTGGTGCTGATGCAGAAGGGGACAATTGCCACACCGTAGGACATCGCCGTGTTACAAATACTAGTTGCTAATATGAAAAAATTACAGAACTCGAACTAGTTGAACCGGTTTGGTAAACGAGTATAAAACTAGTAGAATTGACTGCAGGGTGCTTACTCGTTTTTGCGTCGCTGGTACGCCGTACGACCAATCAATTTTAGTTTCACATTGCGCAAGCCAGAATTCGCTCAAAAATTTCCCTTAATTTTCAGAATTTTTTTTCCGTCGAATGTGTTAAGTGCTTTCTTCCATGCGACGCATGAAGAAAAATTAAGTTTGGAAAAAATACCCAACATCGTTTACAAAAAAAAACTCTCAAAATGCAGGAGAATTTTTGAGCTACTTCTACATATAATTATCCTACAGTTGAATGAGCTATAAAACTGTGCACTCAAAAACTTTCTAGAAATTCTTCTTAAAAATATTGAAATTTTGATGGCCATTTTTTCAAGTGTAATTAACTTTCCTGAGCTTTGTGTAAGCTTTAAAACTTCTTTTTTTCTGACCTCTTTTATAGAATTCGTTATATTTTAAATGAAAATTATTAAAAACAAAGCTTGTTCTTATTTCGTCGAACGATATCAAATTTAATTTGACTACTATTACACATGATCTGCAACCCCAATGTGCTATTTGAAACACGACATTCTCAAAAGGATCATGATTTTACTATAAGAAATATTATATGCAAGATTTTTTTATATTTAATTTAATTAAATGAATATTTAAATACTCACAGCCAGTTTCACGAAAGATATTTAAATGAAAAATGGTTTATTTATCCGGATTTTACATGAAATCTGACAGTGGAAGAAATAATTTTTTACTTAAATCGTGAAACTAGCTGTCAGAATATTGGTTGAAGAGAAAATTAAAATGTAGGACGGCGTTGTTAACTGAACGATTTCTGCCCGAATACCGAGTTGGTTTCTTTTTCGCTCGCGTATGCATGTGTCGACAATTCTAGAGGGTTGTTGCTGTTTATGATCAGTGTGACCAGGTGATAAAAAAAAAGAGGCTGAATCGGCAAAAAAAAAAAGGTTAGAAAAGGCTAAAATTAGGAAATTAAGAAGCTAAAAAAAGTCAGAAATATTCCATTTCAAACTTTTTATTTTAGTTTAAACTATTTGTATATAAAGGAACTATTCTTGTTTCAAGACATCAGACACATTTTCCTTGACTGGAAATTTTTGCAAAGAAACGCATACTATAGAAAAATCACTACTAATTAATAAATTTTATAATATTTTCTTCGTTTGATGAATCAGAAAAGCTTGAGTCTGCGTACAATGTTTGGGTATTTATCATAGAGATGAGATCATCGATAATTTCAAAATCAGTGCCACATTTGGATGAGCGTTTTAGCGAACATCTAATATTAAGCAGCGAGTTAAGTACTTTAATTTTTATTTGTTTCTTAGCTTAGTTTTTAAAATGTTCATGGCACTAAAAATTCTTTCAACCTCCGCATTACTGAAAGGTAATATCAAAAAGTTAAATATGAATTCGACCAGTTCTAAAAAAGGGGTACGTTTAATGAATTTTTATGTTATCGAACTTTCCAAAATTCAATGGTAGAGTTCACACTTGTCCGGTTATTAGCTTTGACTACTGCGGCTCAATCAATGCTACTTGACTTGGAGAATACCTAGAGGTTTCTTCTTCAAAGGGAGAAAATACATCCGGCTTTGTAACTTTCAAATTAAAAACTGAAAAAAAAACGTATCTTTTGTAAAGAGTTCATATCATCATGTAGGCGATGTCGCAATTGGGTTATCAACTCCATTAAAAACAGTTGACAATTTTTACGAATAATTTTCTGTGTTTATTCCTCAATACTAGCTTCATTTAACTTAAAATTTATATATTCCTCGAAGTTGTATAAAAAATATGGTGTTGGGACCAGAAAAGCTTTGGAGTAAAAAGAGGCTAGAAAAAAGCCACGAAGCTAAAACCGAAATTATGAGGCTAAAGGGCAAAATAAAAGGCTAAATCTAGCCTCAAAAAGGCTACCCTAGAAACGTTGAACTCGCTCAAACTGGTATGAATAAGACCACGAAATTCTAGTTAATGAACTAGAATGTTTATTAACCAGTTTGGCAGTTGACTGCAGGGCTGCTATGGAGCTGAATGCAGTTCGCAAGAAAACGCTGATGAATTTTTTTATGTTTTTGACATGACAAATTTGAAGTTATTTTATTTGAAAATTTGTAAGTATTTTTTTTTGTAAAATGTCTTTCAATGTGTATCCCCCATGATCAGATTCGAGTAAGGAAGGTTTCCTTCATCATTTTCTTGCTAATTGCATTCAGCTCCTGGAGACATTAACTTTAGAAAAATATTACTTGTACATACTTTCGATATTTTGAAAATATACTGTGGTAATTTTTATGCATCGAAGTGCTACGCACCCAAGGTATATTAACTTTAGTCGCCTAACGGCAGTATGTAACGGCATATACGGATCGAGATAGATATTGACTTATATATATCAAAATGTTTAGGAGGAAAAAAGAAATTGATTAAGCCATGTCCGTCCGTCCGTCCATCTGTTAAATTTTGAGATATCTTAACAAGATTTGGTATGCAGGTACCTTGGCACTCATCTCCGAGCGCTATTTAAAATGGGCGAAAACGGATGATAGCTACGTTCACTTTTTACACATAGAATACTTTCGAAAATACAAAAAAAAGTGATTATTCAGTACATAATACACTTATAAGGATAAAATTAATTGTGTACATTAATGTTAAGGCAGAAAATAAATTTTTCAAGAAATTTTTTAAGTATTATTAATCATAAATCAAAAACCGTTCAGGATATCGAAACGAAATCCAACACACATATTTATATTAATAACAAGGAATGTGTCGGAAAAAATGGGCGAAATTGCCATAACTCCAGCATAAATTGATTTATCGAAACTATATTTGGCGAAAATGTTGAATATAGAAAGGGAAATGTTTGTTGTAAAAATGGGAGAAAGCGCTTAACGGTCACGCCCACTTTTTTAACATCGTTCTGAAAAATTAGTTTTTAAAATGTAAAACGCGATATTTCTATAACCATGCAAGCGGTCGGCGTGGTGTGGCGGTCCAAGGTTCGAGTCCTGGGATAGGTAGCAGTAGAAGTGGTTTGAGAAGGTTTTTCAAAACAGGGCCTCCCCTCAGCAGTGGTTTGGCAAACTTTCCGAGTGTCTTTGTGCCATGGAAGGCTTCTCAGCAAAAAATTTATCTCGTCTATAGATGCCGTTCGAAGTCGGCAAAAATCTGTAGGTCCCGCCAATTTGGAGGAAAAACACCACAAAGTGGAGAGGAAGCTCGGTGCAAAAATCTCTTAGGAGGTTTATGATGATATACCTATTGTATATCGCGCCATAGATTTATATTTTTTTTAAATTAATTTACCCCTCAAAACTCATAACAGAAGTGTTTTTATTGGAAACAATCAGCTGGCTTTATAATACGAACTGAAAGGTATTAAAATAGACCTGCGTAAATTGGTATGCTATAATAGATCACTACTAGATATATAATGTCGGCTCCACCCAAACTTAGGCTTCGTTACTTGTTATATATATTTTGAAAAATATAGATATGTGAAAGTATTCCTTTTGTCCATGCTCATACTCTACTCACCCCCAGGGCTACGCCACTGCATACAATATACATTCATTTACTTATTTCTAACCAACGTTTCAAGTTTTAGTTTAATGGCTCGCAATCAACCGCTTTGAGCTTTAGCTTTAACAGTAGTTTGAGGCAATTGGAGCAAAGTACGACTGTAGACAACACAAGTGCTTTGTTATTTTTACATAATTAAAAGAAATAAAATAATAAAATATGTTTCGCAATCTAAGATTTCATGGTTTATATTGGCTATGTGGAAATTTGATAGTCATATTTGCTACTGTTGCTGAAGAATCTACCCTCCATCTACACCCGATATTGCGACCAAATGCCAACTACAATAAATATCAGGATGCTCCTAACAAAAATTTATTTTTGCAGTCGTTGATCGGTGCAGCGAATCTCGCTAATAACTTTGCATATACGACTTCCGCCAACTATACTCACCTGATATTAAGAAATGGTGCACCAGGAGAAAACTTTGAAAACACGGTTAGAAATGCTGTTCCGGAGCCAGCTTCAAATGGCAAAAAAAATGGTAATTTTGAAATAGTGAACGAGTGGAAGTATCTAGATTTTGAATATCCGACGTATGCACTTCGTCAGCAAGCTATTGGAAGTCGGTGAGTTTTGTTTAGACTTGTATGAAAAAATTAAAATAAAAGTTAATTATGAACATAAATAATATCAAAATGTAGTCATTAAAATACTGATAAGAATAACTTAGCACGATAAATATCGGAGGTAATTACTTTTGAGCTTTGTTGGGTGTTACTTTAAGTTTCTGCAACAAATTACAGGCCTCTATATGGTTTTTACCGACTCCTAACAGTATCTGGTGAGACTCATGCATCTTTTTCAAACGCAGGCTTTATCTGATGCACCCTCTTTTTTCTAGAACAACTTTCTGTTGGTTTTGATTAATTATTATTAAAATCTAATTTTTATTTTATTTACATTCCAAAAATTACTACAATTGCTGTTTCTAAATGCTGTAATTTTCGCTGGAATCCGAGTTTGAAAAAGAGTCTTAGGTATAGCTTGTCATTTATCCTTTAATTTTATAGCCTACGATTTAGCAGCTCAAGCAACATGTTCTCCATACAGATTATTATTTTTGATTCGTGGCTGCTCCCTGAATATAAACGTGCCAGTCGTATGATACGAATTTCTCTTAATCCTAAAACGGGAGGACTGCGAAAACTATTTTTTTATAGGTTGCACGAGAAATGGTTGAACATATTTTGTGATTCTGCCACTAGCCAGATTAAAGCTCCGACTATTGGGAGTTCCTCAGCTATGTTGACCTTATAACCTTGAAGGACTGAGCTAAGATATCTGCATTCATTAACACTTATTTCGTTAGTATCTACTTGGATAAACCTCTCCGAATAAGGAAAATATAAGAGAAGAAGATATTTTTCTTTTTGGAAATATAAATAATATAATAAACTTTCTTTTAGGAAAAATTTTTCTGCACGTACGTGCGAGACTAGGCTTCATGCCAACATTTAAAGTAAAAGTACGACATAGCAGGTAGTCTTCTTCCTCTTAAACCAAACGACATTTCTGCATATTTATTTTATTGCAAATCTACGGAATAGAGTATTACATGACTCACGTCTCTTCCTAAGTACGTTTTCAAATGCTTTATAACACACGCTTGTTCTCCGACCACACGTACATATAAGCTGAAAATACCTAAAAAAATATTGTTGTCAAACTAAACCCGGGCAAGTAAAAAGAAATCCTTAACAATCGCAAATTTTCCGAAAAAAAAAAAACGCTTGGTAGACACTTTCAAACAAAGATCGGCAGACGCAACTGAAAACAAGTAAGGAAGTCTAAGTTCAGGTGGAACCGAACATTATATACCTGGTAGTGATCTTTTATGGTATACCAATTTACGCAGGTCTGTTTTAATACTTTTCAGTTCGTAATATAAAGCCAGCTGATTGCTTCCAATAAAAACACTTCTGTTATGATTTTTGAGGGGTAAATTAATTTAAAACAAGTAAGGAAAGGGCTATCTTCGACTGTGCCCAAGACTTTATACCTTTCATGAATACGAACCACGGTTTTAAGTGTCCGATCTTTACTCACAATTAGCACAAACTCTGCAAAACTGTTAATTTAAAGATACATAGCCCAAACCCCATTTATCGCAAACAATTTATTGTATGGGAGCTTTATGTTATGTTGGTCCCATCTAGGTGATTTTCACAATACACAGTACATATCTAACGTGTACTAAATCTGCCAAATTTTACGTTCCTAGCTTTTTAAGTTCAATAGTTATAGGCCAAACCCCGTTCACCGGAACAATCGATTGTATGGGAGCTATGCATTTTATCACTCCGATCTTGCTGATTCCGATTGATCCTATGCAAAATGAGGCTCCATACCAAGTTTCATCAAGATATCTCAAAAACTGAGTGACTAGTTTGCGTACAAACAGACAGACGGGCATGGCTAAATCGACTCAGCTCATCGCACTGATAATTTCGGTATACTTATTGGTGGGTCTATCTCTTCTTCTTCTCATACTTACAAACATCAGACTAAAGTTATAATATCATTCAATGTTCGCGAAAGGTATAAAAAATATAAATGTATGGCGCGATATACAACAGGTGTATCACCATAAACCTCCTAAGTTTGCGCCGATCTTCCCTTCTAACTTGTGGTGTGTCGTTTTGAATATTTTCCTACAAATTGGCGGGACCTACATATTTTTGCCGACTTCGAACGGCATCTACAAAGGAGGTGAAGTTTTGCTGAAAAACCTTCTATCAAACCTTTTTCAAACCACTTTTGATGTTACCTGTCACAGGACTCGAACCTTGGAGCTTCGGTGTGGTAGGCCAGCAACACTACCCCCCCACAAAGGCGGCCGCCATTAATTTATTTGTATATAAATAGCTTCCCTACCAACACTGCTAACCACATTTTTCAAAATACCAATACATGCACATTTTATGTTTGAAAAATTTGCGTTCAAATAAACAAATGGACAGACAGACAGGCAGGCGGACGGAGAGACGGACATTGCTAAATCGACTCAGCCCATCGGTCTTATTATTTCAGTTTACTTATTGATGGTCACATCTCTTCTTCTTCTCATACTTACAAACATTTCATGTTCATTTAAGGTATGAAAATCAAAAAAGGTATATAACTTCCCTATTGCGGTTGGGTATTAACAACTTGCCCGGATATTTTACTTGTGTGCCAACCGATTTGCTTAATTTTGGCAGGCGTATACTACATACTATTGAAAAGTAGCTGACCAATTTTGATTGAAATATCGAGGTCAAACTGCAAGCAGTCGCCTTTGAAAATAGCAGAATATTTATGCTGAAAAGTTTTGATTAAAAAGCTTATTATGTGTGCAAGATCTTATTGATATAGGTTGCATGGTTATAAAAATATCGCGTTTTACAATTTACAAACAAATTTTTCAGAACTATGTTTAAAAACTGGGCGTTACCGTTGACCGATCTCTCCCATTTTCGCAACAAACTTTTATCTTTATATGTACAACATTTAAACGTCAAATATCTTTTTGATAAATCAATTTTTGACGAAGTTATGGCATACAAAGTTTTATGGAATAATCCACTATAAAAGGGGCGGAGCCACGGCTTTTCAAAAATTTATAATTTTCGACTTTTTTCGTGCATGGACACTTTGAAAGTGAAATAGAAATTATATAAAGATTTTGTACGCAAAGTTATTGCTTATTAAATATATCTTAAATATATATTTGATCCTTTTCAAAGTCTTTCGTATAAAAGTGGGCGTGGACCTTAACCTATTTTACTCATTTCCGGAACATACCTTGTATTAATATAAATATGTGTGCTGAATTTCGTTTCGATATCTTGAACGGTTTTTGATTTATGATTATTATTATTTCTAAATTTGACCTAATCAAAAGTGGGAGGTGCTACTCCCATTTTCAAAAATTTCTTAAAAAATTTATTTTTTGCCTTAATGTTAATGTACACATCAAATTTCATCCTTATAAGTGTATTATGTACTGAATAATCACCTTTTTGTATTTTCGAAAATCTTCTATATATAAAAAGTGGGCGTGGCTATCATCCGATTTCGCCCATTTTAAATAGCGTTCGGAGATGAGTGAAGGAACCTGCATACCAAATTTCATTAAGATATCTCAAAACTTACTCAAGTTATCGTGTTAACAGACGGACGGCGACTAAAGTTATTATATGTACCTTGTGTGCGTAGACGTTTTTATTTATTATCATAGGGCAGCGTCCACCGGTTTTGCCCTGTGTACTTTAAGAACAATAAATAATTTACCCTTGCCAGAGGCTTCATTGAATACACATAGGTTCTAAGTCCAAAGTTGACGTTTGTAGAACACGAGCTTTGTAGGGATAGATGGGGTTTCTAATGATTTCTGTAAATCGAAAACTAAAACCACTGTGTTATTTCGCGTTTTGATTTCTCAATATCGTGGTTAAATTCTTCCTTTATTTGTTTCGCGAGAAGATGGTGTGCGCTTTGATCATGCTCAATTTCGGCCTTTTCATGGTCAGTAAATTTTTTACCTTTTAACATGGCGTGAAAGAATCGCATGTCTTACAAGTGTCGGTATGCCGGCGTTTAAAAGACAAATTAAAGTCTTTTTAAATATATTTGAAAATATTCTTCTGGAAACACGTTTTTCTTCATGTTGTTGTCCAGAAGATAACTCGTCTTTTCATTTACTAACATTTTCGTAATCAATTTTATTTAAAATCAATCCCTGCTTCAAATATTTTCTATTGGTGGAAGGCCGTCCATAGTGTGACTCATAAGAGGGAACGGAATTTATAAATTCTTTAACAAACATTTTTTTTGTCATCACTTGTATTTCACAGACAAGGGCCGCGCCCTCTTCTCCCGACATCACAGGGGTTATCCGCTATGCCCTTCAACCGTTTGTACATGGTTGATTTTGGGATCTGGTAAAGTGTCAAGAAAAATTAACGGTACACTACATGAGAAATACCTACATTATCTGTTAAATGGTATCGGAAGATTACATCCTTCTTCTTTTCTCCACGACTAGCTTAAAATTTTGTAGTTTGTTTCTTGACTGGAAGTTTTGTAGTGACTGACGACATAATCACAAAGACTTGTTGCGCATGGTTTGAGTTATGATATGCCTCAAAGAGCTCTTGTTGTATTTATATTGGAACGAATTTTCGTCATCCCTTGTCAATTTTGGTTTTGCAACAAACCGGTTTCGCCGAACCTCCATCTTCAGTGCTTGATTTCGTTCTGATCTGTGTCTATCCGTTGTCATGTATTTATAGTCTGCCCTGCAAAAAACGGAAATACTCCGTTTCATACTCCATAGAATACTCCTAAAGGAGTATCAGAGTACTCCAACACATATCCTCATCCATATAAAAAAGGTGGTCCAATTTACATGGCAATGTCCGGTGATTGGATCACCTAATCCATCTCGGAGTACTCCGTTTCTTTGCTTTTGAATACTCTATAGACCACCTACGTGAGAGTACTCTCAAAATACTCCCATGGGATTACTCTATAGAGTATTCAACAGCAAAGCGAGACCGGGAGTAGGTGGTCCTCAAAAGAACACATACTCCCTTCTCGCTTTTGTCTAGAGTACTCTATAGAGTAATCTTTTGGCAGCATTTTCAAAGTACTCCAACGTAGGTGCTCTATGGACTATTCAGAAGCAAAGTAAATGGTACTCCGAATAGGATTAGGTGATCCAATCACCGGACATCGCTATGTAAATTGGACCACCTTTTTTATATGAATGAGGATAAGTGTTGGAGTACTCTGATGCTCCAACGTTTTTTACAGGGTGGATGTTGTATCAGGTAGTGTTAGTATTCGTGTATATGAGTCGTGTCTTACGAACGTATCCGAACGGGTACCTGTAATGAGGGTTGCTTTTAACGATCGTTTATTAGTTGTGGTGTTATATCAGATAATTAGTTTGAGGATGTTAGGTCAGGTAATGTTAAGTGTATACTTAAGGGTGGGTTTTGACGCTCGTTAGTCATGTAGAAGTCATTAGTTGTGGTTTTAGATCAGGTAATTAGTTTGAGGATGTTAGGTTAAGTGTATATTTAAGGGTGGGTTTGTTTTCTGGTTTGTTTAGTGTGTGTGCTCGTTTATTGTTACTCGTTTTGTTATTGTACCTGCGGTGTTGTTTGGTCCTCTGTAAATTAGTTTTAGCGGTTCAAATGTAGCGTCAGAAATGGTGTTTGTTTGTTCGTTAATTACTCACCCGTCAAATGTCTTAAGTTTGTATATTTCCATGTTTTCTAGCACATTTAAGCGCCGCCCTTTTCTTTGTACGTGAAGTATTCTGGCTGTGTTTTTGATGTTGGTCGGGGTGCATTTGTTTTTGAACATGTGATTTGCATAGTTTGACTCTGTTGTGATGGTGGGTTTCCGTGTTTTTATGTTGTAGTCCCTGATGTGCTCCCGGAATCGTGTACTTATCTTTCGTCCTGTTTGCCCTATATAGCTGTGCTGGCATTCGCAGGTAAGCTTGTATATTCCTTGTTTTCTGAAGCAGAGGCCTTAATAGCCCCAAGTAGTATATTCCCAAAAGACTTTTTTAAAAGTCCAGCGATGCATTACGAAAACTTAACAAGAATGCTTCGAGAAACATGGATTAAATTAGCTCAGTTGAAAGAGCATCCCGGGTCCTAGTCCAATTTGTTTAAAACCGCCATTGCAACATCACAACTTGTTAAATACATGTTAAATCTTTCTTTTCCCACTAGAGTGTGTGAACGGAACCTATGAGTGTAAAAGTACATATGTGAAGCATCGATCTATACATTTCATTACTAAAAACTTACACCTTTAAACCAAAGTACCTGGGCGACCAAGCTTTGCTCGGCATTTTCATATGTTCAATTGAGTTTGCTTTAGATACTCAGCAATGGAGCTTTTTAAAAAGAAATTTTAGAAACATATCTTGATAAAAAAAAGATGTTTTATATTTTTTTTATTGGTAACAAAGTTTAAATACACATAATTGTACCTTGGTGCATGCTCAAAAAAGCTTTCCCATATTTTCGACAAGTCAAATAATCGAGAAAGAATAG
The DNA here is from genome assembly GCA_949987695.1 of Merzomyia westermanni. Lineage (NCBI taxonomy): Eukaryota > Metazoa > Arthropoda > Insecta > Diptera > Tephritidae > Merzomyia > Merzomyia westermanni. The sequence goes on from OX465288.1 coordinate 90,309,779, forward strand.
GGTCACATGGGTATATTTTTCGGTTAGTGTTCGATATATCCACCAAAATTTATGGATGGAATTATCCATAACTTTTTATATTTAATACATATAAAATCTAAGTCAACACTTCCTTCCGTTTTATGTTCCGAGTACGTCTCTGATTTTCTTTCGAAAGCATTACTTTAAACGTATTTGGTCGCTTAACTCTTGAGAACGCCACACATAACATACCATGCATGAACATCGATGAATTTAGCTCCACTTCGACAAACTCAAAAGTTTGTCCGTCAGCTTTATGCGCAGTCATGGAAAATGTTGGCCTTACTGGATTTTAATGCTGTTGCATGGTACAGCCTCGCGGCCCCTTGGATGAGTGTGATTCTCGGTATATGTACTTCTTTGCCGAATTTTTGTTGTCGAACAAAAGTGGCAACCCTACTAGAAATGTTTTAATACGCAGGAAAATACCTTTCGTTTGATACCTCTATTGGCATAGTTCATTTCATTTAAAAAAAAAATAATATAGGTGGCAACTCTGTAAAACAATTAGATCAAAATTCTTAAATGTTGTACCCTATATGCATACGAAACTGAATCCAAATCGATTTAGCCATATTCGAGAAATTCTGAATATACAAATATACAAGAATAATTCCTTACAAATTCTTCTTTAAATGGTCATCTAACCGCCTGGGCGATTTTGACCGTCCAACATAGCTCGCCAGTCGTTTCTTCGTTGCGCCAACTGGCGCCAATTGGAAACACCGCGGGATCGCAAATCGGTCTCCACTTGGTCCTTCCATCGGAGTGGTGGTCTCCCTCTTCCTCTGCTTCCACCGGCGGGTGCCGATAAGAATACCTTCTGGGCTGGAGCATCTTCGCTCATTCGCACTACGTGGCCTAGCCAGCGAAGTCGCTGTGTTTTAATTCGCTTAACTATGTCGGCATCTGCGTAAAGTTTATACAGCTCATCATTAAATCTTCTTCGGTACTCGCCGTCTTCAACGCATAGAGGTCCACAAATCTTTCGAAGAACCTTTCTCTCGAATACTCCCAAAGCCGCCTCATCAGATGTTGTTAGTGTCCACGCTTCTGCACCATATAGCAGGACGGGTGCGATGAGTGACTTGTAGAGTGTTATTTTCGTTCGTCGAGAGAGGACTTTACTTTTCAATTGCCTACTCAGTCCGAAGTAGCATTTGTTTGCAAGAGTGATTCTTCGTCGGATTTCTAGGCTAACATTATTGTTGGTGTTAATGCTGGTTCCCAGGTAAACGAAGTCCTTTACTATTTCGAAATTATTGCTGCCAACAGTGGCTTGGTTGACAAGGCGCGAATGCGCTGACTCTTTGTATGATGACAGAAGGTACTTCGTTTTGCCCTCGTTCACCACCAATCCCATTTTCTCTTCTTTCTCTTATTACTTTTCTAATTTGGAGTAAGCAGAAGTTACGGCGCGGTTGTTAAGGCCAATGATATCAATATCGTCAGCATATGCCAACAGTTGCACGCTTTTATAAAATATTGTTCCAGCGCGGTTAAGTTCTGCAGCTTGTATTATTTTCTCCAGCATTAAATTAAAGAAATCGCACGATAGGGGGTCACCCTGTCTGAAACCTCGTTTAGTTTCGAACGGCTCGGAGAGGTACTTCCCAATTCTGACGGAGCTGGCGGTGTTGCTGAAGGTCATTTTGCATAGCCGTATAAGTTTTGCGGGGAAACCAAATTCAGACATAGCGGCATATAGGCAACTAATTTTCGTGCTATCGAAAGCGGCTTTAAAATCAACAAAGAGATGATGCGTGTCGATTCTTTTTTCACGGGTTTTTTCCAAGATTTGGCGTATTGTAAAAATCTTGTCGATCGTTGATTTACCAGGTCTGAAGCCACACTGATAAGGTCCAATCAGTCTGTTCACATCAGGCTTCAGTCTTTCGCACAATACGCTTGATAGGACCTTATATGCGATATTCAAAAGGCTGATTCCGCGATAGTTGGCGCAGTTTGCAGGATCGCGCTTCTTGTGGATTGGGCAGAGAACACTTAGATTCCAATCTTCAGGCATGCATTCATCCGACCATATTCTGCATAGAAGCTGATGCATGCGCCTTACCAGCTCCTCGCCACCGTGTTTGAATAGCTCAGCAGGCAAACCATCAGCGCCAGCTGCTTTATTGTTTTTCAATCGGGATATTGCTATTCGCACCTCATTATAGTCGGGTTGTGGAAAGTCAAATCCATCATCTTCGATTGTGGGCTCGGGTTCGGCAACTTCTCTGGTTTCTTGCTCAGTTTCTCCATTTAAAAGGGCAGGGAAGTGATACCTCCATATTCTGAGTGTTCTCTGAACATCGGTCACCAGGTCGCCGTTCTCATTCTTACAGGAGTTTGCCCCAGGTTTGAAACCTTCTGTCATTCGCCGAATTTTTTGATAGAATTTTCGGGCATTATTCCCGTTGGGCAGCATCTCAAGCTCCTTTATTTCACGCTTTTCTGCCTCTCTTTTTTTCTCCCGGAAAAGCCGCCTCGCTTCCCTCTTCAACTCGCGGTAGTGCTCACACACACTCCTCGTTGTATTCGATCTCAGCGTTGCCTTGTAGGCTTCGTCCTTTCTTTTCGTTGCAGCGCGGCACTCTTCATCATCATACCAGTTGTTTCTTCGCGTTCGCCGGAATCCAATTACTTCTTCGGCTGCGGTACGGAGTGCTCCTGAGATATGATCCCACTGCTCATGCATTCCACTAGGTTGAATTGTGCTCTCGGAGAGCAGGTGTGAGAGGCGATCTGCGAAATAATTGGCGGTCTGTTGCGATTGCAGCTTTTCGACGTCCAGCTTTCCCTGCGTTTTTTGTTGCACCTGTTTTGTCGTACAGAGGCGGGTACGAATCTTGGCTGCTACTAGGTAGTGATCAGAGTCGATGTTAGGTCCTCGTATTGTGCGAACATCTAAAACGCTGGAAGCATGCCGTCCGTCTATCACAACGTGGTCGATCTGGTTGCGTGTTTTTCGATCGGGGGACAGCCATGTAGCCTGATGGATCTTCTTGTGCATAAACCTAGTGCTGGATATGACCATGTTTCGGGCCTGTTTCCTTACCCACCCTGGCGTTAAAGTCGCCAAGCACGACTTTGATATCATGACGGGGGCAGCGCTCGTATGCTTCTTCCAGGCGCTCGTAGAATGCCTTTTCCACGTCGTCCTTCTCTTCCGTCGGTGCATGAGCGCAGATAAACGATATGGTGAAAAATCGTACTTTTATGCGGATTGCAGCGAGACGCTCGTTCACGGGTGTGAACGACAGTACTCGGTGACGGAGTCTCTCTCCCACCACAAATCCCACGCCGAATCTGCGCTTGTCTTCATGCCCACTCCAGTAGATGTTGCAAGGTGTTTTGATCGTGTTTCCTCGCCCCGTCCATCGCATCTCTTGTATGGCGGTGATGTCAGCTTTTGCTTTCCTCAGGACCTCAACCAGCCGGGCAGCGGCACCTTCCCCATTAAGGGATCGGACATTCCAGGTACATGCCCTTATCTCATAATCCTTATTTCATTTGCGGGTGTTGTCATCTAAAAAAGGGGTTCTCATATCCGAGGCTTTGTTGTTGAATTTCATTGGAACGTTGTTTTATGTGGTGGGTCCCAAACCCAACGCACAACCCGTTTCACGGGAGGTTGAATTCTATTACATGTTTGTATATCGAGCCGCTTGATCCAAGACAGACGCCCGCTTGCAGCCGCACCACCTGGTGATCAGACGCTGCTGTTTGAACCCCCCCAGCAAGCCCTTAAACCGATTATGTCGGAGTGGCCTTACCAGGTTGTCGCCTTCTCACGTTTAGCTCACCACCAAACGGGTGTTCGGTGGTTACCGAGAGGATACTTGGGCGCAAAGCCCGGAAGTAGTGAGCTGCTTGAACCGCATGCAAAAGAATCGCTCTGGCCTTTCCCAGGTGAATGGCGATCAGAAACTTTCCCCACTTGCGTGGACTTCTGCACACGGCCCCACCCTCCACCCCACCTTCCTTACAAATTCTTTCTTTAAATGGTCATCTAACCGCCTGGGCGATTTTGACCGTCCAACATAGCTCGCCAGTCGTTTCTTCGTTGCGCCAACTGGCGCCAATTGGAAACACCGCGGGATCGCAAATCGGTCTCCACTTGGTCCTTCCATCGGAGTGGTGGTCTCCCTCTTCCTCTGCTTCCACCGGCGGGTGCCGATAAGAATACCTTCTGGGCTGGAGCATCTTCGCTCATTCGCACTACGTGGCCTAGCCAGCGAAGCCGCTGTGTTTTAATTCGCTGAACTATGTCGGCGTCTGCGTAAAGTTCATACAGCTCATCATTAAATCTTCTTCGGTACTCGCCGTCGCCAACGCGTAGAGGTCCACAAATCTTTCGAAGAACCTTTCTCTCGAATACTCCCAGAGCCGCCTCATCAGATGTTGTTAGTGTCCACGCTTCTGCACCATATAGCAGGACGGGTGCGATGAGTGACTTGTAGAGTGTTATTTTCGTTCGTCGAGAGAGGACTTTACTTTTCAATTGCCTACTCAGTCCGAAGTAGCATTTGTTTGCAAGAGTGATTCTTCGTCGGATTTCTAGGCTAACATTATTGTTGGTATTAATGCTGGTTCCCAGGTAAACGAAGTCCTTTACTATTTCGAAATTATTGCTGCCGGTGTTGCTCAAGGTCATTTTGCATAGCCGTATAAGTTTTGCGGGGAAACCAAATTCAGACATAGCGGCATATAGGCAGCTCCTTTTCGTGCTATCGAAAGCGGCTTTAAAATCAACAAAGAGATGATGTGTGTCGATTCTTTTTTCACGGGTTTTTTCCAAGATTTGGCGTATTGTAAAAATCTGGTCGATGGTAGATTTACCAGGTCTGAAGCCACACTGATAAGGTCCAATCAGTCTGTTCACATCAGGTTTCAGTCTTTCGCACAATACGCTTGATAGGGCCTTATATGCGATATTCAAAAGGCTGATTCCGCGATAGTTGGCGCAGTTTGCAGGATCGCCCTTCTTGTGGATTGGGCAGAGAACACTTAGATTCCAATCTTCAGGCATGCATTCATCCGACCAAATTCTGCATAGAAGCTGATGCATGCGCCTTACCAGCTCCTCGCCTCCGTGTTTGAATAGCTCAGCAGGCAAACCATCAGCGCCAGCTGCTTTATTGTTTTTCAATCGGGATATTGCTATTCGCACCTCATTGTAGTCGGGTTGTGGAACGTCAATTCCATCATCTTCGATTGTGGGCTCGGGTTCGGCATCTTCTCTGGTTTCTTGCTCAGTTTCTCCATTTAAAAGGGCAGGGAAGTGATACCTCCATATTCTGAGTGTTCTCTGAACATCGGTCACCAGGTCGCCGTTCTCATTCTTACAGGAGTTTGCCCCAGGTTTGAAACCTTCTGTCATTCGCCGAATTTTTTGATAGAATTTTCGGGCATTATTCCCGTTGGCCAGCATCTCAAGCTTTTTTTCGCCCGGAAAAGCCGCCTCGCTTCCCTCTTCAACTCGCGGTAGTGTTCACACACACTCCTCGTTGCATTCGATCTCAGCGTTGCCTTGTAGGCTTCGTCCTTTCTTTTCGTTGCAGCGCGGCACTCTTCATCATCATACCAGTTGTTTTTTCGCGTTAGCCGGAATCCAATTACTTGTTCGGCTGCGGTACGGAGTGCTCCTGAGATATGATCCCACTGCTCATGCATTCCACTAGGTTGAATTGTGCTCTCGGAGAGCAGGTGTGAGAGGCGATCTGCGAAATAATTGGCGGTCTGTTGCGATTGCAGCTTTTCGACGTCCAGCTTTCCCTGCGTTTTTTGTTGCACCTGTTTTGTCGTACAGAGGCGGGTACGAATCTTGGCTGCTACTAGGTAGTGATCAGAGTCGATGTTAGGTCCTCGTATTGTGCGAACATCTAAAACGCTGGAAGCATGCCGTCCGTCTATCACAACGTGGTCGATCTGGTTGCGTGTTTTTCGATCGGGGGACAGCCATGTAGCCTGATGGATCTTCTTGTGCATAAACCTAGTGCTGGATATGACCATGTTTCGGGCCTGTTTCCTTACCCACCCTGGCGTTAAAGTCGCCAAGCACGACTTTGATATCATGACGGGGGCAGCGCTCGTATGCTTCTTCCAGGCGCTCGTAGAATGCCTTTTCCACGTCGTCCTTCTCTTCCGTCGGTGCATGAGCGCAGATAAACGATATGGTGAAAAATCGTACTTTTATGCGGATTGCAGCGAGACGCTCGTTCACGGGTGTGAACGACAGTACTCGGTGACGGAGTCTCTCTCCCACCACAAATCCCACGCCGAATCTGCGCTTGTCTTCATGCCCACTCCAGTAGATGTTGCAAGGTGTTTTGATCGTGTTTCCTCGCCCCGTCCATCGCATCTCTTGTATGGCGGTGATGTCAGCTTTTGCTTTCCTCAGGACCTCAACCAGCCGGGCAGCGGCACCTTCCCCATTAAGGGATCGGACATTCCAGGTACATGCCCTTATCTCATAATCCTTATTTCGTTTGCGGGTGTTGTCATCTAAAAAAGGGGTTCTCATATCCGAGGCTTTGTTGTTGAATTTCATTGGAACGTTGTTTTATGTGGTGGGTCCCAAACCCAACGCACAACCCGTTTCACGGGAGGTTGAATTCTATTACACGTTTGTATAGCGAGCCGCTTGATCCAAGACAGACGCCCGCTTGCAGCCGCACCACCTGGTGATCAGACGCTGCTGTTTGAACCCCCCCAGCAAGCCCTTAAACCGATTATGTCGGAGTGGCCTTACCAGGTTGTCGCCTTCTCACGTTTAGCTCACCACCAAACGGGTGTTCGGTGGTTACCCAGAGGATACTTGGGCGCAAAGCCCGGAAGTAGTGAGCTGCTTGAACCGCATGCAAAAGAATCGCTCTGGCCATTCCCAGGTGAATGGCGATCAGAAACTTTCCCCACTTGCGTGGACTTCTGCACACGGCCCCACCCTCCTTCCTTACAAATTATAAGATATAATAAGCTCAGATGGCAACCATAAGTGGCAAACCTACTTAGAAATGTTTTTTAATACACAGGAAAATACATTTCGTTCGATAACCATAGTGGCTTATTTCATTTTATTTAAAAAAATGCTGATAGGTGGCAACCCCGTAAAGATATCCTGTGTGGCAACACCTAGGAAAAAGTTCTTAGAATGTGGAACACTATGTACATACCAAATTACATCCAAATCGGTTGAGAGGTTTTCGAGATAGTCTGGATATACAAATATACTTACAAGTATGGCTCGTTTAAAGTTGTAAGATTCTAATTACAATGTAAAAAAATATAGCGTGAAAGGATAAGAATCTTGTTTATGATGTTTTCCACGGCTGTACGTTACTATTTTGTACTTTATTTAAATACAAGATTTTATTAAATTCATTAGTTTACGTTCTTTCTTTTGATATACTTGCATTTGTTGTTTACATGTCTATATATTGTTGTTTTCAGTGTTTATAAATTTTTCCTTGCAATAATATTTGACATGAGTAGGTTGAAATGTTCTTATTCATGTACTACGATTTTCTTATTACTTAGAGTACAACTATTTTGCTTATTAGTAATTTTGATTTTATAGAGGCTTAACCCTATTTCTATGGATTATTATTTTCTTATTATTATTATTATTTGTGCTATCACTATTTTCTATTTTATGGGAAAAATAGTTTTGCTTATCAATATTTTCTATCTTATAGAGAGTTAAAGTGTAGCTATTTTCCCTATCAATATTTTCTACTCTATAGGGCCCCTTATATCTACTATCTTACTTATGACCTGCTTCACCTTTAACTAATACTAAATCTCCTATATTTATTTCCTTACTGTGACTATTTCTATCATAATTAGTTTTTGTTTTTCCTTAGCTTCTTGTACTAATTTCCTTATCATAAGCCTCATGATTATATACTGGGCTAATTACATTTTCTTGTAAAAATTCGTAAGTCAGGGGTTTTGAAGGTGTTGTATTGTAACAATACGAAAAATACTTAAGGTATTCATCCCAATCGTCTTTACCAATGGATATGTAGGAACGCACATATTCATTAAATGTTCTATGACTGCTTTCAACAGTGCCTTAAGTTCGATGGTGGTAAGGTGTTGAGGTTTTATGCTCAACTTTGAGAAGCCTGCACAATTCCTCAAATAAACAATTTTTGTATTCGGTTCCCATATCCGTTATAATCATAAATCAGAATGAAATGTTCAAATACAGCCTTAGCAACTGCTACAGCATGTTTGCTCTGAACGGGCATTGCAACCACATATTTAGTTAGATCGCATAAAATAGTAACCGCATATTCATTTGCATGTATCGATTTTGGTAATGGTCCGATTGTGTCGATTTGTACTTTATCGAAATCTTTCGGAGGTGTCTCCGTTACAGTCATTCGTTCTCTCAGGTGTTTATTAATTTTATTTTTATTGCAGTGCATGCAATTTTTGATATACTTTCTTATATCATTTTTCATATTTTTCCAATAATACTTTTGTCTTATTTTGGTTGGTGTACGATTTATTCCTGGGTGGCCACCAAAAACAGGATCGTCGTGATATTTAAGAAGAAATTCTTTAATCTTTCCTATGTTTGTCACATGCATAACCTCCGGAGTTAATGCAATAGTTAAATTTTTGGGAACTTTGGTACCTATTTCTTTAAATTTATCTACTCGAGTATGCTTATCTTTAAACAATTTGTCTCCTAAGGACAACTGTATTTTTACAAGTCCTAAATTGTCGGCTTCTTTCATATTCCTGGTAAAGAGTTGTCTAGCTCAATCTTCCGCTCAACAATCAGGTTGTTTGTATCTATTGTGCTATAAATTTTCTTTCCTTTTTTTAAATGTAATTTCGGAGGATTGAAAAGCTTCTAAGTTCAGATTTACTAAGCGCTTCATATATAATAGGGTTCTCATTGTGACTTTTATTTTTTCTTTCTTTGTATTATTACTGGTCGATTTTTTCCGATCTTGTCGTAACTTTTAATATTTCGCATGCTTCCACTGTCATTTCTTTAAGGTTTTTAAAATCGATTCGCGATAGTGCGTCTGCTACGAAATTTTCTTTTCCAGCTACGTAATCCACTTTAAAGTCATATTCTTCCAAATCTAATCTAACTCTCGTTAATTTTTATGTAGGGTTTTTCACCGGGAAAAGGTATGTTAAAGGGCGATAGTCTGTTTTAATTAAAAATTGTCTGCCATAAACGTATGGTCTAAAATAAGTGATAGCCCAGTGAATTGCTGCTAATTCTTTTTCTTTTCTTTGATTTATTAATTTCGCCTTTTGTGAATGATCTTGACGCATAGGCAATTGGTAATTGTTTGCTTTCATATTCTTGACTAAGAACTGCGCCACAGGCATAGCCACTGGCATCTGTTGTTATACAAACTTCTTTGTTGAAATCTCGATATTGTAAAATATTTGGACTAATTATTGCCTCCTTCAAATAGACAAAAGTTTTTGACATTCTTCCGTCCAATCGAAGGACGGAAAAAATTCTTGAATGTTCTGCGAAATTTGGCACAAATCTTCGGTAATAATTACAAAATGCAAAAAAAAGGTTGACTTCGTCGGCTGTTCTTGGCCTTGGGTAATTTTGAACGATTTCAAATTTACTTGGATTTAGTAAAATTCCTTTACTTGTGCACTGATGTCCTAGATAGGTTACTTCCTGACTAAAAAATAAGCATTTATCGGGGTGCAGTTTTAAATTATATTTTCTACAAGTTGAGAATACGTCTCGTAAATTTTTCATCATGTGATACTAATACTACTAAATCATCCATATATAAAAATGCTTGTGAAGGTTTAAGGCCTGCGAATGCTAAAGTCATCATTCTTTGAAATGAATTGGGGGCTACTTTCAAGCCATATGGTAATCTTTTAAAACGGTATGTACCATCGTCTGCTGTAAATGAGGTTATATCTCTAGAGCCTATGTCTAATTCTATTTGATGAAAACCTGACATAAGGTCCAAACATGAAAAATATTTTGCTCTTCCTAATGGATCCAAAATGTCATCAATTCTTGGAAGTGGAAATTTATCTGCAGGTAATTTTGTGTTTACTGCTCTGTAATCAATCACTAATCTCCATCTTTTTTCTGTGTTACCGGGTAGTGATTTTTTGGGTACTAACAGAATTGGGGGTAATTGTTTCCTTTAGGAGATTTTAAAAAATGAATAAATTTAATAGTTTGCTAACAAAATTTGGAAAATGCTTTTTTAATCTCTCTAACTTTTCTTTACTGTTAGAGTTATTCTATATAGTGTCATTAATTAATATGTAATCACTTAAATTTTCTGTTTTAACATTGTAGTTCTGAATAATAGCGTTTTTATCTGTATTGTTTATTATTCTAACAAAAGTTTTATCTTTATTTGTTATGGTATTAGCAATAAAAATACATTCAGCAAATTTTTGATGAGGAATAAAAAGATTCTGTGCTTCAGTTTTTACGTTAATCTGCCGAATTACTTCGGATCTGGAGGGAATTGTGATTGTATTAACAGTTGGTCTATTTGTCATATGGATTATTGTGTTTTCTGGAAAGTCAAAGGGTCTCAAAATTAATTTGTCTTCAGTTTTACCGTAATCTAAAATGCAGTTATATTTCTTTATAAAATCTAATTCTAGAACTCCATCGCATGGGATTGGGAAATTGTCTTCTAATATGTGGAATTTGTGTTTAATTGAGAGGTAATCTCCTTTCAAATCTGTTGTGACCGTACTTCGTTGACCAATGACCTTCAAATCAGTTATCTGTGAAGCATTAATTGTGATATTACTATCGTTTTGATTCTGTTTAATAATAGATTCATCTGCTCCTGTATCTATTAAGAGAGTTGAAATTGAGTTATTTAGAGATGTTTTGGTAGATATGTAGCTATTTAGATGTAGATTAAGTCACGCACTTTTCTGTTGTTTACTGTTGAAGTGGAGTTTGCTGGTATAATTACGTACATTGCGAGTATTATTGCGATTAGTTTCTCGCGATTGATTATTTCTATAGAGGTTATTTTGATAACCTCTTTTAAAGTTACCACAGTAATAACCCTGTTGACGTATGTGTAGCAATGAGTTGGGGTTACCTGTTATTTCAGTGCAACTATTTGTAAATTTTGAAATAGCTTCGTTCGTTGGAGCTATTTTTATACATAGCTTTTACAGCTGATTGCGTAGCATCTGTGGTTAACCCGTCAGATATGTATGCACCTTCTAACGATTTTGTAAGCTTTTCTATTTCCACAGTATATTGGTTTGCTGTTTTACTGCGTTGTTGGATGTTCTGGAGTTTTGCTGTCAAAACTTCAACTGATTCACCCTTGATCGAGTTCTTCAATTTTTCCTTGATTTGTAAGATTGAAATTTCACAATTTATGTAGTTTCTAGCTGTGCCTTTCAGTTTAGTCTTTATCATCCTTGATTTGCTCGAGAATGTCAAGTACATCCAAAAATCCATGTAAATATTCTGGCTTACCATCAAATTCGGGTAGAACTGACTATGCCGTCTTTATGAATTCTACTGCTGTTTGTACCATTTTGTCGTTTTCTGTTTGCAAATTTTGAATCTAAATTTTTTGATCTTCTTCTAAATCGGACTCCAATAAGAAGGTACCAAAGTTTATTTCTATTTCGTTTTGGAATGAAGTTTGGACGAGCACCTCAATATTATATCTTGCTAGTGAGGACACTAATTTGTCCCTAACACTAGAAAATATTTGGTATGCATCTATTGGGTGAGCGCTAGTTAGTTGGATATTTACATTACGTATACCCTGACCTATCTTATTTAATAAACCTACAATCGAATTAAGCAATTAGCCAGTTATCTGGAATATTAGATACATTTTTCTTTTCTAATTCTGATATTCTATTTTCTGAATATTCTTTTCCTACTTTTTATACTGCAATACCTATCATAATGCCGTTCATGATGGAAACTGAAAATTTCTTTTATTTACCTTCTTTAAAAACAAATATAAGATTATAAAATTTAAATCTTATTTTATTTATTAATTAATGTCTATTTGGAAATACTTTTTTCCATCATTAACTTAGTTTCTAAGACCAAGGTAGTGGGGTCAAGTACATCTTCCACAGTTGGTTTCCTAGCTAGCCCTAAAGATTTCCAAAAATTCGTTAGAAATTCTAATTCATTTTCTGAATTTCTCTCTTCAATTTTCAGATCAGAATCGTCCCAAACAATATAATTCTTATTGTAACATTTAAGTTTTCTACCTTCAATTTCAATAAATTTGAAATGTGTCTTTATATAATTTCAAAATTTTCTTAAAATTTTCGCTTATTTTATTTTTTTTTTTTTATAAAAATTGGTAATGTGTTCCATAGTTTGATAGTACTGACGAAGAACGTTCTTGATGATGAGAGATATTTATAGCGAGGAACGATGAGGTTACAGGTTCTGTCAGACTGCGCAAAACATAAATTCCGGAATAGGTATTTTGGTTGGTTTTCATTAATTAATTTTTTTAAGAAAATTAAGTTGCGATAGTTTAGGAAGTTTGTAAGACTGCGGTGAATGATTGTAAAAAATAACTCTGATTCAAATTTTCGCTTCGAGAATATATATCTTGCACAATTGTTCAAAGCAAGTTGCAACTTGTTCCTTGACTCCCAGTCAATATTTCCAAACACAAGACCTCCAAACGAAATGTAATGAACTATGAGTGATCTGACTAGCATTAGTTTTACATTTGAAAGAACAAAGTCAGCTGTACTCGTATACCATAATTTTCCAAACACGAACCCTAGACTATTAACAACCGACTCATAGTTGATGGTTATACCCTGTATGATTACCGCTGGCAAATTCTTTACAAGTTGCAAAGAATGCGAAATACAAATGGCTTTTGTTTTGGTCGCACTTAGATTTAAATTATTTTCTCTCGCCCATGAAGAGATGCGATCGAGATACTCGTTGATTCTGCACACCAAATCATCTAATAAACCAATTGGACGAGATAAATATATTTGTGCATCGTCAGCATATAAATATATCGAAACACTCCTACAGCAATGAGTAATATCTATATATATAAAAGAAAGTGACGTTAGTTCCAACGCTCATAACTCAAGAACGCCTGCACCGAGTTGGATGATTGACACTAATTTAGATTGTTCTCTGACCATTATTGTTCTCTGACCCAATATAATTTCCGAAAAATTCCTGAAAAAAAAAGTTTATTTTCCCATACATTTTGTATGGTGCGAATTTTTATAATTTTCGTTTGTTTGTTAGAAGAGGTTGTTAGAGGAGGGATAGGGATAATAATAATGATAGGAAAAGCCAATATTTCTAGATCCATTCAGGTAAATATCTGGGCAGGACAAAGGCTGCCGGTCCCTCTAGTCATTGATAAACGTACTAAACAAAATTGGTCCAAATATAGATCCCTGGGGCACTACCGAGGAAAGACCCTTCGTTTAAGAGCAACCACTTTTAACTACTACCTTCTGCCACCGATTTCTAAGATAGTTTCGAGTAATCTTAGGGCACTTGCAGAGAAACCAAAGTAATGTTTTAATTTAAACAGAAGTATGGAATGATCTACTGTGTCAAAGACCTTAGAAAAGTCTATGAGTGTCAACACAGTAAGATCCCCCCTTTCATAGGCAGGGCGGATATCTTCAAGTACCTTGAGTAAAGCCGTTGCACAACTATGTCTGGTAGGGTGGGTCGATTTGTATCGACAAAAGTTAACCGATATCGCGCCATAGATTTTTCGATAGGTTTTGGGCTCAGGGAAAAAAGTTTCACTACGCATACACAAAAAAAATTTATTTCGAGCCTGCGAAATTTAATTTTTTTGACTTTTTCGACTTTGATTTGTAAGGTGTTTTCATGACCCAATAAAAAAATTTTCATTTGATTTTAAAATTTTCATGTCTACCCTGTCTGACCCAAAATTGACCGCTAAACACGTTGGCGATAACAGTTTTTTGAAAAAAAAAAAAAAACTTTTTGGGTTTTGGTCAAAAAAATGACCCTTTCGCCATTTTTTTAAGGGGTTTTTTAAACATACATGCAAAAATATTTTCGATGAAAACGAATTTGTCTTTCGGGTTTTGGAAAAGTCGATTTTTCGACCAAAACAAGTCCCAAAACCCGAAAATAATTTTTTTTTCAAAAAACCGTTATCGCCAACGTTTTTAACTCACAATTTTAAGTGGGACAGGAAATATGAGACAAATTCGTTTTCATCGAAAACATTTTTGCATGCATGCTGGAAAAACCCTTAAAAAATGCCGAAAGGATCTATTTTGACCAAAACACTCCCCAAAACCCAAAAAATATATATTTTTTTTTTCAAAAAACTGTTATCGCCAACGTTTTTAGCGGAAATTTTTGGGTCGGACAGGGTATACAGGAAATTTTTTAAATCAAATGAAAATTTTTTTAGTAGGTCATGAAAAATACCTAAAAAATCAAAGTCGAAAAAAGTCAAAAAAATTCAATTTCGCAGGCTCGAAAATTATTTTTTTGGGTATGCGTAGTGGAACTTCTTTTTCCTGAGCCCAAAACCTATCGAAAAATCGATGGCGATGCAACTTCCAGTTTTCATTTGTGCGATGTTGTAACTTCTTTTGTGAACCATGGCTGTTTTCCAAATTGAATTTTTACCGCTTTTACAGGTATATATTTGTTATACAGGTAATTTATAAGAAACATTAAGTAATTAAGTTTTTGGTTGATATCGGGAAACATCCATACGCGGTTCCAATATAGTAAATTAACTCAGAAAAATTCACCGACTTAAAATCTCTGTAATAAGGCTGAGTTTCGGTTTTACAATTGAAATTGATATCATATGATATAAACCACATATCACGATCAGAAAAACTAGCAACAGAGAACTGTTCGTAGTGAAGTACACTGGAACTGTCCGCGGTGCACATCAGATCTAACAAACTAGATTTACCATTAGGTGAAAAGCGTGTAGGAAATTTATTTACGACTTTTAAGGCAACCGAATACAAATTATAAATCAATGTAAGCGATTTCGAGTCATTGTTTAATAAATCTATGGTAAAGTCACCACAGACCAAATATGTTCATATTTGTATATTAGCTCAGACAATTTTAGGAACAGGTTTTCTAGCTCATATATTTTGTTAGGGTTGTAAGCACATACAACTAGGCATTTCTATAAGGCATTAACTTCTATAACTAAATACTAAACAGGATCGCTGTCGCTAGATTTGAAAATAATATTTTGCCTCAAATATGTTTACAATAAATGGCAACACCTCCACCTCTTGCACCTGTTTTTCTATCATTCCGTGTCAATGTGTAACCATGCAATCTATAAAAGTCATCCTAAAAATCATCTCTAAACCAAATCTCAGTCACACAAAATATATCAACTTTTGTATTTTGCAAAATTTTATTCATATAATCAAGCTTAGATAAATTAAAACTACGCGCATTTATGTAACAGAGATGTAAGCCCGTGTCACTGTTACTTACAAGTTTTAACATAGTGTTAAGACATTTGTTGTCAGTACTCAGACATTTGGACTAGTCATTGGGATTAATTGCAATCAGCGCTACTTCATGGGCTTTGCTTGGTGGAATTGAATTAATTAAGAACGAAGAAAATTTAGTATAATACATATTTATAAACATTAGAGGAAAGGTTAGAAAAAGAGAAACGAAGAAAAATATACACATAAGTCGCATGCTTGTTTGTTGATAGAATGCCGTCTTCATCATTTGACTTCGCTGACAAGAGAATTCACTTCTTCTTTGCTTTTCACTAGCTTCGCCACAGTAGTTCGTTTCGTTCTAATATATACTCTGCCTCTTATGCTAATGAACCTTGACGTTTCATCTGTGTTGCTTGGTACATTATTTCTCTGTTACGTCGAGTTAAACTTTCATGCACAAATATTTTTCGTAGCCAACTTCATTAATATCAGGGAGATCTAAAGCTCTTTTATGTTGCTTAACAAAAGCCGATAGAGCTTTGAGCAGTTGACTTCTGTCATGCGCTGGCTTAAGTTTGATCAAAACAGGCTGACTAGTTCTGTTGTTTGTGTTATTGATTCTGTTATTGGTATTGTTTTTGTTTGAGCGCATACGGAAAGCTTGACAGATGGCAGGTGTCTCATATCTAATTGCTCAACACAACTTTTTAAATATTTCCTTTACATTGTCGTCACCCGAATTCGGTATGCCATTTATCACAATATCAGTTGACGCTGCTTTTTCCGAAATATCTTAAATTTGCTCACGCAATGTATCTACATTAGCTTTGAACAATGCAAGCTCTGTGTGTACGGTTGTATGTATGTTTTCGACACCTGTCACTCTTTGTTCAAATTTCCCTAGTCTGTCATTCGCATTCGCTAACTCCCCAGTAAGCTCGCTCATCCTCTGCATAACCCAATTTATGATGTTATCTTCGTGCGTTTTAAGTTTCTGATCCCACATTTCATTTATGTGCTTGATAATATTATCTTCATGTTTTCCTAGTTTCTCCTCCCATATTTGCATCAGCTGTTCGATTGATATGCTCTCACCACGTAATTTAAGCTCCGAGCTTCAAGACTGCGTCGACGTTGAAGTATTTGGCGACAACATATTAACTGACGATGACATATTTTCACTCCGCGCCAAAAGTTCGGGTTGTTGTTGTCTTGTAATTTTTTTGAGTTATGCATTTTATCAAATATCCAACAACAAATACAAGTACCAAATCAGAATGTTATATGTTTTCTTATCTTTTAAGACAAATATCAAACGCTTAAAAACAAATTTCGTAGGTTGCAATAACATATCATCCGGCACACACTTGTTGTGATTTTCTGTTCATTAAGCAAAAAGAATAGCAATACTTTGTCAGCAAAACAAAAACACGTCTACACTTCACACTTCATGTCAGATTTGCGAAAATATTCGCAACTATTAATAAAAAGTGAACTCTTCCCCTTTTAAGTCGATTGCCATCAATCGGCACAAGTTTTAGGAAATTATACAGTGACTTGCAAATATGGAGTTTTAGGTACGTCTGCTATGTGTTCTGTAGTTACGTGAAATTTTTTCTTATTTTTATTGTAAAAAATTAGAGTAGCTATAAATAAAATTGTAATAATTATTACATGTTTTGTTTTATTATCTTTTACTAGCAACTGAATGTCGCTCCTATGGTCCAGGTGGCTTACATATAAAGTCTCAAGTTTAAAATTTAAATTTGTTTCGTTATTATCTTTGATATTAGTTTTTAGATTCGGTAGAACAAATGTGTCATAACTTCTTAGATGTAGGTTGTTGTAGGTTATTTTGGATATTATAATTTTACAGTTTTCAAATTTTATTAAGAATGTGCCTTTTTGCAAAATTTTTACTTTACTGCAATAAGAGATATATTTTCATTAAATTGTTTTTGTATTAATATGCCTGGTTCAACTTCTATAACTGAGGCTTTCGTTAAATATTTCAGTTTACATTGAGCTTCCCTGAATCCTAAAATATTGCTGAGACATTCGTCGTTTTGCTTAATCAAATTTTTCTCTAAATTATTTTTTACGTCTAAACTGTAAATGTAATTATTATCATTATTATTATCACAAGTACTTCGTACTCTCTTAATACAAGTGACTAGTTTGAGGCATTGGGAAGGGGTTCGAATCTTATTTTGGATAGGATGTTGGTGGAAAATTGTGGGATGAGTAAGGTGAGTATAATAATATCATCCTGAGAGATGGCGACCTTAATATCCCTATAGCTGTCGTAGTCCGTGATTAGATCTAGTTCTGTTTGAGTCACTATGTCGGTGGGAACTATGCCTAATTTATGCCTATGTCGTCTATGTGGTTTCTTAAAAGTGTTATGTCATTGTTAATCCTGTACGTATGTTCGATGAATTGAACCTCGTCTTCTAATATTTGTATATTGTTAAACGTGAAATGTTTAATGTACTTATGTAGTCGCTTAAAAGAGCTTGATGCCTATTTATGTGGGTCGTAATATTGTCTATCTGTTGGGTAAAGAAACCATTGAAGCGCGTAAGTTGATTGCATTGTCCGTTCATTGTTATGTACCTGATCTAGTGCGTTTCTGGAATCTCGTTCATCGTCACTGTCCATAGAGCCTGCTATGGATTTCAATCCTTTACTAAGTACGTTAATTAGTCCTCCTTTGGATTTTGCGTATGGGCGCAACTTATCTATTTTTGCTCTTAGTAGAAGAAAATGTTCGTTAATGGATTCCAAAACTTGCGTGTCTTCGAAGTTGTCTTTACAATTTTCATATTATCCATAATACGCAACATCGTGTTCTCGTATATAGTTAAGTTGATCAAATGTAGTACCTTGTCGTAATGGTTAATGGTCTTTAATTCTCCTGCCTTGATGGGTATATATCCGTTGGTTTTCATAAGGTCCTGCACACACATTTATTGGCTTTTGACACCAAGCACCAATGTCCAGAAAAATATGGTAGTTAGTAGCATTTGCCTGTGAAAATGAGGGTAATTGGTTTAGCATTATCTAATGTTTTTCTTGTGAACTATCCTGCCTGACTTTGTTCTAATGGTTGTGTTAAAATTCTCCGCTACAATCTCCTTCTTATACCTAGCTGATAACTTATTTCCTAATTTCTTATTTATCTTTACAAATATAATGTCTCCTTCTGAAAAGGTTTTCGGGGTTTGTCTATCTTTATTATGATAGCAAAGATCCTGTTGTTGTTTACTCGGTAATTTCTCCTTTTTTTCCTGCCTATCCTTCGCTAGAATGCCAGGGTCGCTACTAATTCTCCTGAAAAATATTTCAATTGGTTTTTTTCCTGTCGTAGAATGCACGGAGTAGATGTACTCTTTAACGGATTTTTCCAATAATTCACTGAAGGATCGGTGGCTCTTCTCCACTTGTAGACATCGCATTATTTCCTGTAGGGTGGAGTGAAAGCGCTCATCTTGCCCGTTAGAACAACTAGTACAGGGTGCCGCAAAAGTAATCCTCCTATCAGAAAATGCTATAAATTTTGCGATTGGCCCCTAAAGTCAGTTCTGTTTTGACATTTGTGTAGTAAACACATGCGAAATGCACGTTAATAAACAATGTTATGCTACACTGCTCCAGAACGCGAAATATTGCTGACTATCTATTTCGGTCGGTGAAAAACGGTTACTGCGCAAAAGTAATCCTCCTATCAGAAAATGCTATAAATTTTGCGATTGGCCCCTAAAGTCAGTTCTGCTTTGAATTTGTGTAGTAAACACATTCGAAATGCACGTTAATAAACAATGTTATGCTACACTGCTCCAGAACGCGGAATATTGCTGACTATTTATTTGACCAATAATCGGTCGGTGAAAAACGGTTACTGCGCAAAAGTAATCCTCCTATCAGAAAATGCTATAAATTTTGCGATTGGCCCCTAAAGTCAGTTCTGTTTTGACATTTGTGTAGTAAACACATGCGAAATACACGTTAATAAACAATGTTACGCTACACTGCTCCAGAACGCGGAATATTGCTGACTATTTATTTGACCAATAATCGGTCGGGGCCAAACGGTTACTGTGAATGGTGAGCGCTACAGAGCAATGATCAACGAGTTCTTTTTGCCGCAACTTGATGAATTGGGATTGGAAAACATGTGGTTCCAACAAGACGGTGCAACAGCACACACTGCACGTGCCACAACCGATATGCTGAACATCGGAAGCTTACTTTTGCGCCACCTTGTATATGGAGGTGTTTAATCTATTTCCGTACCGAATTCATTGTTAATCGTGAAGTTTATTGATTCTGAGTTGAAGGATCTCTCATTGTCCATTACTATTGTTTCTGGTACTAAGCTGAAAAGAGTATCCAGTAGTGGTTGCTTTGGAGCATATAACTTTTACTGCTGCATATTTGGAAAATTTATCTACAGCTGTTAGAATAAGCTGTTTACCCATTATAAATATGTCTGCATGGACTATTTGACCTGGAAATTGAGGTATATGTGTAGCTTGTATTTGAGGTTTTGGTGGATTACGCTCGTATTTAGTTTCTTTGCATGTAACGCATGATTTGATAATTTTCTTAATTTTATTCGTTGATATGAAACGTCCTTTGATTTTTGACAGGTGGTTGATTGTTGACCGATTGTGGTTGTCTCTTACCCTGAAACTGGTTATGAGGTGGTTTGTTCATACAGTTAATTGGCCGTGAATGTAAGCTCTGGTCTACTTCCATTGGTTCTGGCTTAGGTTAAAGCTTCGGTGGCCTTGGAGGAGCACTTGTAGGTTGAATTTGGTTGGAGGACTGTGGTCTGGCCTTCTATCTTGGTTGATTGTGGGTATAAGGCCTGCTGTTGGGTGGGATATTTTCCCGAATTTGGATATCCTTTTTTTACATTCTGTGCATGATTTGTTCGGTAGTTCTGGTTGTCTAGTTTCCTGCATAGGTTGATGCCCAGTAGTCGTTGTAGGTCCCCATTCAGACTCCTAACGGAGGTATCAAGTGCTTTATCTCTATACGATTGAGCCATCATGCGCAGAGACTGGCTATCCATTTCCAAACATCCCAATTTATTTAGAATTAACGAAAGGTATTTGTATACCTGTTGATAGAATTCGGCTATGCTCTTGTTACCTTGCAATAAAGTCATGAGATGATATTTCAAAGTGGAAATATCGTATTTGTCTGCATAATGTATTGCAAGACATTTCGTAATTGCCAGCTTGTTTCGAATTACGCTAAGTATTCCGTAATATTTTGGGGTTCCCTTTAGTGGTTCGTAAATACTAAGTATTCTATCTACGTTTTTCCTCCAGGAATTAAATTCCCCAGGACGGCCAGAGAAATCTTTGAGGCATTTTACTACACCTGGTATTTTGTCCAAGTCTGCCAGATAACCCGGATGCCTATCTTCTATAATTCTATCAATTGCTGCATTAAGAAAATTTGTCTTGAGGGTGGCCTGTATAGTGCAGAATATTCGTTGCGATATTGGTTATTAAGTGCCTTAGGTCATCCACACTTAATTGAACGTTACCTGATGCCTGAAGGGCTGGGGGGTTTTCACCAAAGACAGGAGGACGGACTAAATTATTAGGGTTTGCCATTTTTAGGGTAATTTATTGTGTTAAGCTCCTATGAGTTTATTACTCGCAATTAATTCTTAGTAGTCTAGCTTACGGTACCTTAGGATTGTTAATTAAATATCACCAGATTATTGCTGCTGCTTGTCTTTATCACAATACAACTGCTGCTGCTTGTCTTATCACAATACTCTCGCTGCTGCTTGTCTTTATCACAATACAACCGCTGTTGCTTGTCTTTACCTCAATTTTTCCGCTGCTGCTTGCTGTTTCACACAAACTTTAACTTTCTAATGTTATTGATCTTTATTCTTTAGTTCTGTTCAATTACTTAGTCCGCTTAACTGTTTATTCGATTCCGAAATCAAAACTAGATTCAATGTTTACCCGAAATATTTCAAAATAAGTGAACTTCTCGTACTAAATGTTTTTATTTTTGGTTTTGAACTTGGGGTGGCTGGCACGTGATGCCTTTTCTTTTGCTGCTGCTACTGGAGTGCCACTTCCCAAGGTTCATGCGATAAAATTTACTCGCGACTTTATTTTTTTAATCCACGTTATCCTTACTTTTTTCTTTTCAGGATTTCTCCGCGACTTTAGGCTCGGGAGCTAGTTATGTTCCTTTGTATTTAAGGAACAAAAAAATAAAAATACTTTCACTAGTACTTTTTCCGTGGGACAGAGTGTCCACTTTTATTGAAGTGAAATATAAACTTAAGCTAGCATTTACAATTAATTAATTACAACTATCATAAATTGCTTACTTACAACTATCAGACTTGCTTACTTACAAGTAGCAGACGCTGATTTGACAAAGGTAAACATATATTTTGTAACTGTTTCCTGTTTGCTAGATTTGCGAAATATTCGCAACTATTAAAGAGAATGCAATTTCAAGTTTACAAGCTTATTGGCCAATAGGTTATTTTAATATTTTTGTTGAAACAGCTATTACTGACTGTGCTATTTATTATGAAAGCTGACTGACGCAGCGATTATCGACGTTGGTCAAAAATCAGCCCAAGTGTCAAGTCAGCAGTTGTTAGTTAAAAATTATCAAAGCGGGTGTTAACTTGTATGCTACAAAGTTGCATTCATATGTGTATAGATATGTGTCACAAGAATACTTATTGTATAAAAACCTAAATCTGACAACGCTGAGGAGAGGTGATGCAGGTTGCCATGAAATAAAAGTTCAGTTGTGAAAGAGAAGTGAATGAGGAAGCGTTAGTTTTTTAGAGTTACAGAACATTTATGGTTCAAATCGAGCCGGATAAAAGCCAGTGAAAAGTGTACAATATTTTTAAAATAAGATAATAATCAAACAGCGAAAGTGGAGATTTTGTGATACAAGGAAATAAATGTTTGACGTGTATAGAATGTGCGTATATTGTAATATTAGAACTCATATGTTCCTTTGCACATACTTCATTCATACATAACTCAAACATATAAACACACATACTTATATATTTACAACAATAATTAATCTACGTACTAATAAGAGAAATTAGAGTAAGAAGAAGAATACTATTTTTTAAGAGATCAAATGAAATGTAAGCTTTACTTAAAAGAGGTTTAATGCAAATAAAGAAAATTTAAGACGTTGAGTTATTTTACAGACACCAAAGAGTGCGTTTGTGTTTTAGTAACGTTAATATATGCATGCATGTGTGCAAAAGTGGATGCGAGCGCCTCGAAATTGTTGGGTACAGGCACATGCAAGTTCAGCATAATTGCCGTCGCATCTTTACATGGTGTGTGAGCTCTTATGTGAAATCTAACGGCTGGTTATTTGAAATCGGGAGACTTTGTGCTCTCAGAAAGGCGTGCGAGAATGAGTTGCCAATGCCTGAAAGCAGTGTGGCCACTTTAGCTGAATAATGTGTACTTCACAGAATTTTAGGCCGTTTAATCAAATTATCCATTTAAATTCATACGTTGTAGTAGGTCTCTGATACTGTGATTACACTCAGAAATAGTGTTACTACTCAGCCCATGAAATGATACCTCTTGGAGTGCGAAGAGACCACACTGCCTTCTGGGCATGCTGAGACAGATTTGCATACGAAATATGCATGTACAAGGTGGCGCAAAAGTAAGCTTCCGATATTCAGCATATCGGTTGTGGCACGTGCAGTGTATGGTGTTGCACCGTCTTTTTGGAACCACATGTTTTCCAATCCCAATTCATCAAGTTGCGGCAAAAAGAAATCGTTGATCATTGCTCCGTAGCGCTCACCATTCACAGTAACCGTTTGGCCCCGACCGATTATTGGTCAAATAAATAGTCAGCAATATTCCGCGTTCTGGAGCAGTGTAGCGTAACATTGTTTATTAACGTGTATTTCGCATGTGTTTACTACACAAATGTCAAAACAGAACTGACTTTAGGGGTCAATCGCAAAATTTATAGCATTTTCTGATAGGAGGATTACTTTTGCGCCACCCTGTATGTACGTTCGGCATACATGGACTGAGAATTTTTGAGTTTGAGAAAGATGTGCATACGAAATATGCATGTATGTACATGTGGCATACATGGACTGAGAATTTATGAGTTTGAAAGAAATTTGCATACGAAGCATGATCCAATAATCTATATGGTCGCCGCAATCGGCCAACAACACGAAATTACCGTTTGACGTCGGTGAATTCTTATGTCAAAATGCACATGTGAGATGGAACAAAAAACAAAGATATGTTAGTTTGACATAAGGTGTGGATGAGGAAGAAGAAGACGCCATGTCATGTGAAATGACCATGTAAATTATTTGATCATGATACGAAGTATGCATGTATGTACATGTGGCATACATGGACTGAGAACTTATGAGTTTGAGAGAGATTTGCATACGAAATATGCATGTATGTACATGTGGCATACATGGACTGAGAATTTATGAGTTTGAGAAACATGTGCTTACCAAGTATGCATGTGTGTACATGTGGCATACATGGACTGATAATTTATGAGTTTGAGAGAGATTTGCATACGAAATATGCTTGTATGTACATGGGACATATTTGGAGAGGGATTACTACATCATTTTGATAAAAATTGCGTACAACGTATGTAGATATGTTCATACGAATATATGATGACATCCATAGTTGAGAAAGTTTGGGAATTAAAGAGAAAGATCGCACCGTAAAAAGAAAGAGTTGTTAATATATGCATAAATCTTACGTGAGTACGGGGAGAAATAGACAAAAACGACATTGTACGCGGCGAATAATGTGCTAAGTAGACAGTGGCAAGAAAGAGTACGTGGGAATAATAATACCAAATAAAATAAAAATACCTCAACGGGTAAATTTTAGAAGAGAGACGAATGTGTATACCAGGGGTACGCATTTTTTTTGTGAGGCTGTATTGGTGAATGCGAGAGTAACTTCGCTACAGTGGAGCTAAGAACGAAATGTTAGCGCCAGTTGCTTAACCGCCAGCAAGGAAGTAACAACGTGATTGCTGTGACGCAAATTTGGATGATAATATTTGTGCGCTACTAAAAATGACTGACACAAATTTTTTCATGATTTCAGATGCCTTTGGGGGAATGCAATGTCTCTTATGTTACGCTTCTATGGGGAACCGGGAATATAATATTAAGAGACATTATAACTTTTCATAAAGATTTTGATAAGTATGAGGGTGTGGAAAGAGAAAATATTTTTTTGGAAAAAAAGAATATACTTGTACAAAAGTATAAAGAATGGGTTTCGGAAAATGATAATGAAAATCGGAGAAATGCGGATCTGTCAAATTTGATAAGTAAAAGCTTACTTAGGAAGGGAAGACCATTTTCAGACGGCATTTTTATTAAAGAAATTGTTCTACAAATTTTAGAAAAACTTCATAGCCCCCTATACGTTTTTTTTGAAAAAGTTCCTCTATCAACCAGAACCGTCACAAGAAATATAGATGAAATAGGCACATCGCTTGAAAAAGCTATTAAAGAAAAGATCAATGACTGCTAGTTTTTTTCCATATGCTTGGGTGAAAGCACGGACATAAATGACATATCTCAAGTGGTCATTTGTGTTCGATGCGTAGACTCCAACTATGAAACATTTGAATCAATGCTTTCGCTAGAAAGTTTTCATGGAAATGTAACAGGGAGGTTAATATTTGAAACTATCCACCAAAAATTTATTTCTGAAGTAGACCTACGTAAGTTTGCCGGTTTATGCACGGATGGGGCAAACGTCATGACTGGCAAAATAGAAGGTTTCGTAGGGCAGTTAGAAAGACATGGCATTAATCTTAACTCCTTCCATTGCATTATACACCAAATGTCTCTTGCTTCCAAATTTTTGAGCACGCTTTCCTACATGAAAACTGCAGAGCAAATAATTAATAAAATAAGGGGTGGTCATCATTCACTTACCCATCGGAAATTTAAGGAGTTTTTAAAAACTTCAAAGGCTGAATACAATGACCTTAAAATGTTCACCGAAGTACGATGGTTAAGCCGGGGTGACTGCCTGAAAAGATTATTTGCTCTGAGGAATGAAGTGCTACTGTTTTTAAAAGTGGAGAAATTGGATGGAACAAAGGAATTAATACAGGTCTTAGAAGATAGCGAATTTATTTTTAATTTGGCTTTTCTTTCTGACTTATGTAATTATTTAAATGAGCTTAATTTGAAGTTACAAGGAAAGGAAAAAACTTTACCAACATTATTCAGAGAAGTTATTCATTTTCAAACTATTTTATTTTTACTGGTTTCTGAAATCAAAGGTGGGGATTATTCAAGTTTTCCCCAAACCTACACCTTAATTAACAGCATTGATATTTTAAAAGTGAACAATGGACACACGCAATTATTAGAGACTCTTTTTTTCAACTTTGAAGACAGATTTCAAGACTTTCGAAAAATTAAGCCTTTAATTGACATATTTGAGAGTCCGTTAACTTGTGACATAAACCAATATTCATATGAAACTCAAAAAGAATTATTAATTCTAAGAAGTGAAATGTCAGTTAACGATGAAACAGATATTATCGATTTCTGGAGAAACTTAGATAGCGAATTTTATACAAATCTTACAGAAATTTCCCTTAAGATTTTGTCATTTTTCCCATCAACTTTCTTCTGTGAGCACATTTTTTCTGACATGAAATTCATCTTTTCAAAACAAAGGAGCAGATTGACTTAAAAAATTTGTCAAATGCTTTATTAACAAGAAATTGCCATACAAGTATATACGTTAATGAGAGCATTACAAATTAAGAATTATATTTTTTGCGGCGCTAAGAAACACTTCCGTTTTGATGAAAACTCAAAGCGAAGGTGTTTTTGGGTGCCGAGGAAAATATTTCATGTTAGAAAAAATATGAACAAAGCAGCGATACTTGTCATTACGTGTCATCCGTTTGCTGTATGCAGCACGACTGGCATTAAAATTCTATTCTAAGACCACTGTGGCGCAATTGATTTTTCGCTCTCAACAGCAACTGAAATGAAGAGCATAAGAATACGTGTGCAGAGCGTAAGGCTCAATTGAGTTAGGTTTGCGTACCCCTGGGATAGATATTGGCAGAGCCCAGCAAAGGGTTTTGCAAGGGTTTGCAAATAAAGCACATGATGGACTTGTAAACAAGGCTGCAGCTTCGCAGCTGGCCTGTTGGTCTGTCGGGCGTTTTGGATTTCAACCACACTAGAAAGAGGGTCTTTGCAAGAGTTATGAGCTTGATATTTACAAAGTATATCCGATTGTAGGCGCTTTGCCGATGTCGGCAATATTTTGCTTGATAATGAGAATTGTTTATTTTTTGGTTTTTTGTGAAACTGTTTGCTGGGTGGGCCTGTATTGTGGGCGCAGTAGTGTATGTAGCTGTGCATTGTAGTCTTAGCATTGCTGGTCTGGGTTGTTTGGGACGGGGCAATAAGTTGGACCAGTTTTACGAGAGGTTTGTTTTGGGCATTAAAAGATTTTTGAATCTGACACGAAAAGGGATAGGAAAATGGATGAGGTTGCTGCGCCGGTTGAGAAGTGCTATTTCGCTGCGTTGACAGCGAAGATCATAAGCCTTACTCCAAAACCATTGCCGGCACCATCAGAGAATCAGCCGTTGGCGAATTTGATTAGGTGCTAACAAAATACATGAAAACAACAATATATCAGCAGCCTATAAGTTTGCATACTTACGCAAATCGCTGGTAGGACGAGCAGCTCAGACGCTGGGAGAATGGCAGCTTACCGATGCCAACTATGCAGAGGCATGAGAGAGGCTTTCACAAACATATGATCGCAAATATCCGATCCGCCGTGAACACCTACGTAAACTGCTACAGCTGCCGGTCTATGGAAATCCTCCGCGGCCTAACGATTTGCAAAAGATGTCTAACGTGACGCATGAAGTGTTACGCCAACTGCGAGCTCAGGAAGTTCCAGTAGATACTTGGGACATGATGGTAGGGCACCTGTTGCATGAGCGACTCGACCTGCTAACTGGAAAGCAGTGGGAGTTCCAGCGACAAACGGAGGTACCCACAATTAAACAGATGCTGCATTTTTTTGATCGACAGGCACGAGCGTTGAGCAACGGAATTGGCGGCAGGGAGATTGAAGTCCAGCACAAGGCGGTAAAATATGTAAACGGAAGTCGGGGAAGGGATTTAGAGAAGCCTGGCGGGAGTCAAGTAGCTGGTAAAGTAATGAATGGATGTACTGCTTGCAATAGCAATCATCCAATATGGAACTGTGATAAATTCAAGGGCCTTAATCTAAGAGCTCGAGAAAATGTTATCCAGAGACATAAAATTTTGCCGAAACTGTTTAAAGATAGGCCATTTCGATGAAAATTGTTTTCATAAGGCATGTATTCGTTGTCAAGGCGATATTAAGCACAATAGCTTGCTTTGCCCAAATAATGGGGTGCAAAAACAAGCTTTGATGGTAAACGGTCAGTATAAACCTACAAAGAAGCGAAAATTTGCGGCAGGCGGGCATGTTTATGCTGCAAAATCGGGACAGGAAGGGTCCATTCCACGGTTGATGAGAAACTTCAGGAAGTGGAGCGGCAAATATATTTATTGGAGAAGAAGGAACAACTATTAGAAAGGCGAAAATGTCTTTCAGCGCAAAATATTAATGGTAGTCAACGAAACTGAAGAAATAAACCTTACTCAAAATGATGTAAGCTTTATTAATTGCAAGGTAGACAGAAAGCCTGCGTTACTGCCAACAGTGCTGGTAAGATTAGAGATTAATGGGAATATGTTGGGTCCAGTACGAGCGTTGTTAGATTCTGGCGCTCAGCCGAGTTTGATTACGTATGGGTTTTATGAGAAAAACTAGTTTCCGACTCCACCAACCACACAAAAGATATTTGGAATAGAGGGAGAATCTGTTTGCATTAGCCGTCGTGCTATTCTGAAAATAAGGCCCTAGTTTAACAAAAACGATTACATTGAGGGAGAATTTCTAATATTGGCAAAAACAAGTAAGTAGGAGCCAAGGCTGCCAGATTCCATGTTCAAGAAAGGCCCTAGGCTGGATACTACGAAAATGCCTCTAGGTGATTCCGAATATTGGAAAGCAGCTAAGGTGCAGGCTGTGCTCAACGTGAAGATTTTCGCTAAAATTATGATAGAAGTGGAGCCATGTAAGGTTGAAGGTATGGTGTATATTAACACACATCTGGGCACGGTAGTTTGTGGAAGCCAATACTTTCCATCTGATGAAACCCCAGATACAACCAGCTAGTTCATTGGCTGTACCAAGGTGGAAAACCTTGGGGAATTGGTCAAGCGATTCTGACAACTTGATCAAGTAAGGACAGCATCTACGAGAACTGACGAAGGGGAAATGGTTGAGAAAATATATTTGGAAACCTATTCCCGAGACATAACAGGTAGATTCACGGTTTCGATTCCTATCAAGACTGATGTAAAATATAAAATTGCGTTACGAAGATTCTTTGCATTAGAGAAAAGATTGAGTCAGGGCCTGCAGACAAAGCAACAATATGTTGAGTTTATGCGAGAGTACGAACGTTTGGGTCATATGGAACCAGTAGGAAGAGCAGCATTGCCAACGGATATGGTATACTATATACCACATCAGGGTTGTTTTTGATGCCGGCAACTGGCAGACCAGGGAATTTCATTAAACGACGTGCAAATGTTAGGCGAAAGGCTACAAAGGGACTTGGCCGAAATAATCATGCGGTTTCGTAGGCATAAGATCGGCATTGTAGGTGATATATAAAATGTCGAAGTATGTAAATACTAAAAAAATCGTATTCCAAATCCCGGTTTCTCATTCCTACCTCCTATTCTATTGGTTTCTCTCAACTACAGATTGTTTTCGAATTCACTGATCTGGGAGTGGTCTTTGATTCTAAGTTCTCATTTCAAAGGCATATCAATTGCACCATTGCTAAGTCTTACTCTATGTTGGCTTTTGTTAGACGTTTCAGTTCGGATTTTAGCGATCCGTACACTTTGAAATCACTATTTACTCGTACTTCACTTGTTCGCTCGAAACTAGAATATGCAGTCATTATTTGGCCTAGAGAGAGTTCAAAAAGTTTTTATTAAGTATGCTCTACATCCCCTTCATTTTCATCTCCCAATTCCCAATTATGGGTCTAGATGTATGCTTATAAATCTTAAGTCACTGGATTGCAGGCGAATTTTCTTATCCCTTATTTTCATTTTTAAGCTGATAAAAGGGGTTGTGGACTGCCCCTACTTATTAGAACGCATTTTTTTGATACTCCTCATATTTGGTTAAGGAATCAAGCTACATTTTCGGTGGGGTTAGCAAGAACAAATTATGCTGCCAATGCTCCTATTTTGAGAGCTCTTAAAGAATTTAATTTGCTCCCAAATTCTTCAGTTTTGGACTTCTCCTTTTGTGAAAATAGATTTAAGATGTTACTGATTGATTTATTGAAATAGTATATAGCTTTCCTAAGTTTTTCACTAGTCTGTAAGAAATGTTACATTTTCAAGATTAAATAAATAAATAAATAAATAAATAAAGATAATGTTTCGGGAGATAGCTGTAAAAAAGGAGCAATGGAATTTGCAACGCATCCTCTGGAGAGAAACCACGGGCATGCCTGTCAAGGAGTACGGGTTGAAAGTAGTGACGTATGGGTTGACGTCTTCAGCATTCCATGCGGTAAGGTCGGTGATACAGTGTGCGAGAGAGGCAAATACGGCATTTCCAGAAGCGTCAAAGATAATTGAGAATGACTTTTACATAGATGACTGCATAACCGGGGCGGAAAGTGAAAGACGTGCGGCAGAAATAGCGAAAGAAATTCATTATGTGTTACGAGGTGGAGATTTCGAAATGAGAAAAAGTAAGTCAAACTGTAAATACTTAATGGAAGAAATGTGATCGCAGGAAGAAGATACTAATGTGTTGGTGGAAGAAAAAAAAGCTATAGTGTTAGGTTTAACGTAGGACATAGGTATAGATCAGTTTTCGTTTGTCGTAAAAACCTTACAGTTAGAAGACTCCGTCACCAAGAGGAAGATTTTGGTACTTGTAGCACAGCTTTACGACCCGAACGGTTTCATTTCCCCGATTACAATCCTGGTGAAGATTATTATTCATTATTTGTGGCGCATTGGATCGGAATGTGATGAACCTGAGAAATCGAGGATAGATTTAGGGAATACTGGGAAGGTATGCCATTTTTGGAGCAATTTTATTTACCAAGATGGAGCGGAAGTGGGCCAAACCAAGATATCGAGTTGCATGGATTCTCGCATGCGTCTACAGTCGCGTGGTGTGATATATGTACGTGTCAGAACTGGAAGCGATGGAATGAATGAGCCAAAACCACACTTCTGGTAGCCAAATCAAGGGATAAAAACTATAACAGTATCGAGATTATAGTTAGCGGCTGCTGAGCTCTTGTCACGCATGCTGATAGAAGTCATCAAAGCAATGGAGTTACCGGATTCGCAAGTAGTCTTACATTGGGTCAGAAAAATTCCATGGGATCTGAAAACTTTCGTGGCAAACAGGGTAGCATCTATACAGACGACCATTGATATGCAAAAATGGAGATACATTAACACCAAAGATAACCCCGCCGACCTAGTAAGCCGCGGTATGAAACCAACAGAGATTATATCCAGTGACTTACGGATATATGGTCCGCCGTGGTTAAGAGAGAATCCTGAGCTTTGGCTAGATTGTGTGCTTGTGCCAAACACAGCGCGGGATGCAGAAGTGGAGCTTAAAGCTTTGACGGTTGCTGCATATCAGAAATATTGCAAATCAAAATGCGAACCACAAAGGACATGGTCAATTTTATCGATTATGTAGATAAATTAGAGCGAGCAGTTGATGTTATCCCCTCTATACTGAAATTTATTGCAAATGCAAGGACAAGTTCCGAGACCAGGCGAAAGATAAGGGGACGCCCAACCCAATCATCACCCAGTAGTGAGCATAGAGTTAAGGCAATGCATGTGTTGCTTAGGCAAGAACAGGACTGATACTTTTCGCCAGAGATCAAGCAATTGGAGGCGGGTAAGCAAATAACTTGCAAAAGTAAAATTGAGTCTCTCAAGCCGGAGCTTCAAGATGGCCTACACAAGGTTCGTGGTCGCTTAAAGAACTATAACTTGGATGAAAACATGCGTCATCCTGTGATTGTTCCAGATAGGTCTAGATTGGCATGGCTTATAATGGAGCACACACATCGTGAGACTAAGCATGGTGGAGTGCAAGTAATGATGCCATATATTCGGACAAATTATTGAATCCTCAGGTGACGCAGTGCACCGAGAAACTTTCTGCATAAGTGTGTTACGGTGTAGCGGTTTATTTCAAGGCGTGGACGCTGCGAAAGAATATATAGCGACAATGGCACACCGCTTGTAGGTGCTGCAAAAGAAATAAAGAGGTGTTACGTAGCTGGTAGTTTGTTTGGTGAGGAGTAGTGACAAGCAGCTATGCTTGCATCCCAGGCTAGCTCGTCGACTTGGGGCAGGTTACTTTCAACCACCCTCACCTACAGCCACATAAACAAGACGGGGTTCATACCTGCATGGATTAAAAAGGGGTCTAGTAAAGAACAAAACGGAAAAAGAACTAAGACAGGGAAAAGGGAAAGGCTTATCCTGTCAGGTGTAGTCTTCCCGAGCAGCTTGCGCGAAACGATGGGCACTGTGCTGACTCCTAATTCCTTACAGTCGCCCAAACCTGACTTAAGTCTGTCTATCTGTTATTCCTCAGTCCATTTCCCTACTACTCACCTTCACCTTACCTGGCGCGCACCTACACCAAAAAAAACATTACCTAGCCCTGCATATTGGCAATAAAACTCTTGTTCTCAATCATTAATTATAATTTTTTTTTTATTAAATAATAAATTTCTGGTAAAGCTAACTTTATTACTTAAGACTATTTTATCAGTAAAGGTGAAATAAATTAGTACTTCATTTATAGCAAAAAAAACCTGACTAAAACTATATATGCCTATGTATGTATGCATAAATGGAACAAACTAATAAAACAATATATACTCGTAAGTACTTCAATGTACAAAAAAGAAATTCTATCTTCGATTAACAATTCAGGAAATTAGTTATAAACTAAGTTTTATGCATCCAATTAAACCTCAGATTCTGTTACCCCCTAATGTTGATTCTTCTGATCAGCTGTTTGTCCCACTGACTCAGATTCTATTTTATTTAGAGTTCAATGAACCTAATACCAAAATATATATATGTATGTAATTATGTAAAAAAAAATTGTGATAAGAAGGAAAAAAAAATAAAAAACTTATCGCGGAGTTATGTGCGAGTGATAATGGGTATGGAATTCGAAAGAAAAGTATGTGTGTACATATATTCCTTCGTTCCTTGTTTTTGTCAAACCCTCAGGAATGGCTTACTAATATATGTGTACACATGCTGCATATATACGTGGTTTCAATAAATACTCACCAAGTCACTCCATCCAATGGCGCCACTTCAGAGTACCTGTGCTGCAAAAAAAACTCAAACATTTACAATGTCCCTAATTAGTTAATATAGGTATATTCATACCAACAAAAAAAAAAAACAACGAAAGGTCTGCCAAACGTGAGTAGGTCCACACCGGGCCAAAAAATAAAAAAAAGGAACCAAAATGTAGCTACGGGCTGCAGTCGGAGTTCCCGGACCTCCAAAAAGAAAAAATTCAGTATAACCAATTTACCAATAAAGCAAAGTACAAAAAAACGTGAGTACTTTCGCACAATTGGGAGTAAGAACTCCGATGTACAGAGGTGTACTGAGAGAACGCGAAACTTTCCAGAGAAAACTGTGACAAAAAAATTTAATATTAAAGGAAAACAAAAGGAAACAGAACCCAAAAAAAATGGTGCAACAATTTAAATTTTGTGCCAGAAAATATGCGGTTAAACGTGTATATCCTTAAACATCTCCGCACTGAACTAATATGCCCACGGATTATACCCTTCCTTTGGAAGAGACTACGTCAAAGAGAACTAATTTCCTATTCTGCCTTTAAACGGTAATGCCCAAGTGCAAAGCAAAACATGCGTATACAAAAAGTGGTACTAAAATTGAGTAAAGAAAAACAAAAGGAATGTGATGGGATGGATCCTCCTCGTCTTGGTTCTTATGCTGCGCTTTCCCCTACCTTACTTTAATAGCATACGTGGTGTAGCATGAAGTGTGTGTTTTATCCAGGTTGATCCCTATGGTGCGTCCTCGTGGTTGTCCTTCCCAACAAAAATTGTGTACTTGGTGTCGTAATGTTGTGTTGGTTTTCTGGGTGTTGTTGTTGTTTCCGGCCTAGGTGCAGTCGATTTTTGCCGGTGTATCTGGGACTTGAGCTTTGTCCAGCCTGTAGCTTGTGTTTTTTTTTTGGCTGTGAATGTCGTCTGTGCATATGATGTGTCTTGTTGTTGCTAGTCTTATCCGTTGTTTAACTGACTCTGCTGTTGCCTCTGGGCGTTGCGCTGCCAGGTACAGATCTGTGCCGTGCGGGTCTTCTCCAGGGCGTTGTGACCTGGAATTGAAGCATAATTCAAGTTTAAAAAAAAGGAAAACAGGATTGTCGGAGGGTATTTAGATAGTTTCGTGTTTGCATGATCATAGACACACATACACACACATCTGTGTGCCCGAGCATATACTTGCTTGCAATTTTGTTGTTTGGCTTGCCTGGGAGATTAGCCATAAAAAAGCTGGTCTCGCAAGGGGCATGCCACGAGGGGCATTGAGTAGTAGTGGCTTACTTACCCGGTTTATCCAGTTATCCGGTGTTGTGATTGAAACAATGGTGGTAGCGGGTTACGTTCCCTAGGGTCCTCTAATTTCGCGTGGCCGTACACTTTCGGGCGAATCGTTTTAATTTTTGCGGGTTAAAATTCCGCGCACTTCGCAACAAACTTTTTTCTAATATCACCAAAAGAACTTATGAAACGCTACTAAGCACTTCTTTTTATTTTTCACAGGGCACAGTTTTAACGCAACTTTGGCCCGTTGACTACTTCTGCGCCCTTTTATACCTTTAGCCGTGGCAGAGAAAGTTACCAATCCGGGAAACCTTTCACACGCGCAACTAGACATTGGTCATTCCCGTACTCACACCTACGCACACACATTCATACAATATGGCCTTTGGTTCGTGCCTTACACGCAATATTGCTTACAGCTGTTGCAGGTACAATGTTGAGGAGCCCCCGCCACGCTGTATTAGGCACTTACGCTAACACAGCTGCATGTTGCCATTCATTAAGCCAGTCTGGTGAAAGGCTGTCGTTTCAGGCTCGCAACCGCCGATGGTGCCCGTACTATGGAGCGTGTGCGTAAAAAGGGTTTTCACGCAGCCTGTCACGTAATCTTTTTCGCGTCCAACGTGTGGCCTCGACCCACGACTCAATGCCGGGCCTAATTCACTGCCACTGCTAAATCCTGTTGGTTCCCCCTTCGATCAATAGGCATGTCTTCCACGTACCTACAGACTAAGTCACTGGGCTACCTCTACTCCTTATACTATACTTAACCTATATCAAAGGGCATGCATATACTCGAAGCCTTTAAAAGTTAAATCTAATAATACATACTAAAAATATCACAGCTTTCGAATAAAGGGTACATCAAAAGTATCACAGTACGGTTGGTCAAGTTATCAATAAATAAATACAAAAATAATCAACTGAAAGGGATATCTCAGTTAGTAAAAAAAATAAAAAATTTTAATAATTGCGTACGTCCATAAATAAATAAACATTAGTCTAAAATATATACAACACATCAGAAATAATTACATACGTCCATTAACAAATAAATAAATAAGTGATTCAGTAACACAAACATAAAACATGAGGACTAACACTATAATCACACAGATAACTATTTTGCAAAAATATCTTTAGCATGGTATACGCCGACCTTTTTTCCATGGCTATCGCCAAGTTCGTACATAGAATTTCCCATAACATTTAGGACTATGCATATAACTTGCTTTGGTGCTAACTTGGAGCTTTGTTTAAAGTTACGGCGATATACCACTTGTCCAATTTGCAACTTAACATCTCTACTTCTAGTATCATACACCTTTTTACTCTTATCGTGGGCCAACTTCAGCTCTTTCATCATTTTGTTTCGTAAAAGCCACAGTTTGTCCCTGCCTGTATCAACTTCGACATCAACATCCTTTAATGACCCAACTTTTGGTATAGCTCGCACGATGCAGCATGCTGTATCATAGGCATACCGAAAGTGTCATAGTACAGCGACATGTTGATGGCTGAATGTCCTGCGGAGGGAAAATGCGGCGTCACTGACGTATTTATCCCAGTTTTCCTGGTTGTCTTTTATGAAGGAGCTGGTGATCTGCAAGACAGATCAATTCACCGTCTCCGCAGCGTTACCTTGCGGCGAATAAAATGCCGTCCTTATATGTTTGGTGCCGTACTTTTTAAGGGAGCTGTTGAACATCTTTGATATAAACTGTTTTCCGTTGTCCGAATGGACATATTCGGGTACGCCGAATATTTGGAGAACATCTTTTTCTAAATACTTTATGACATCAGCTGAACCATAAAATCAATAAAGAAATGCTGGAAAGGTCGTTCGTTGAGTTTTTGTTGACCCAATAAAGGTTGTTTAAATCGATTTTGCGTTTTATTTGTTTCACAGGTTTCGCAATCTTTCACATGTGCACACACATCAGCAACCATGCCTGGCCAATAATACTTTTGACGTAGCCGGGATAACGTTCCGTGAATGCCACCATGTCCAGCAGAAGGTGAGCTGTGGGACGACTCTACCAGCCCCGGTCGCAATTCCGACGAAACCCAAAGCTTCCAGGTGTGGTCCGCTAGAATGTCGTCCCCCCGGTCGAATTGCGTTCGTTTATACCCGTATCCGTCCGATAGACATAGGTCAGGGAGTTTTTCTTTGTTTTGGGTCACCGTTTTCCTAAGTTCTGTGTACTCTTCCGAATCACAGTACGGTGACTCTAGACATATTCCTATCGCTCTGTCGTTTGTCTGTAGTTCATCCATGTGCATCCGTGATAGTGTATTGGGAACCACATTCTGCACACCTTTACGATGCTCGATATTAAAGTCATACGCTTGGAGTTTAAGACTCCATCTGGCTAATCTCTCTGAAAGGTCATTTTTATTCATCAGCCATTTAAGGCTGGCATGATCCGGTATGATGGTGAACGGGGTTCCCTCCACGTAAGGTCGTAATCGTTTAACGGTTACGATGGCTGCGTAGCATTCTAGTTGTGTAATACTGTAATTTTTCTGTGCCTTGTTTACTTTTGCCGACACGTCGGCAATCGATCTTTCGTTTTTGTCATCGTCCAGTTGAAGCAACACCCCTCCCACCGTCATTTGAGGCGTCACAATGTATATAAAATCGTCTGTTACCGTCAGGGTGTGTAAGTACTGTTGCCGAATTCAAGCTTTGTTTGAGCTTCTCAAAAGACTTCATGGTTTCGTCCGTCATCTTAAACTTTCAAATCGTGTCTTTCTTGAGGCAGTCGTGCAACGGAGCTGCAATAGTCGCTTAGTCCTGTACGAAGTTTTGGTACCATCCCGACATACCCAGGAACCGTCGTAGTTGCTTCGGGGTTTTAGGCGTGGGAAAGTCCCTCACAGCCATCACTTTATTGGCGTCTGTCCTAATATATCATTCCCCAACTACGTAGCCGAGATATCGCACCTCTTTAAAACAAAACTTGCTTTTCTCAACATTTATTGTGAACTTAGCCTAGCGAAGATACCGAGCGACCTTTTCCAATAAACAAATATGAGACGAAAAATCTTCAGAACACACTAACAAGTCATCCAGATATGCAAAAATACATTCACGTAAAGCGGCCGGAATGACCTTGTCCATGAGAACAAACTTTCGTTGCGCCGCACTGCACAACCCGAAGGCCATGACCGTGAATTGGTATAGGGGTCGGCCCGGGACAGTGAAGGCAGTCTTTTCGCCCGACTTTTGCTCGAGGGGAGTCTCCCAGAAAGCGTCCTTTAGATCAATTGCCGAGATATACCTTGTGTTTTGCAGGCGGCTTAAAATTCCATCGATGTGGGGCAAGGGGTTGGCATCCCTGACTGTGCGGTCGTTCACTTTCTAAGTGTCACCAGTGAAACTGGTGAGTTCCAGCAACTGTTTGACTCCTCAATAACTCCCATGTTCAGCATACGGTCCAACTCGGCATATATAAGATTTTGGATGGCGGGTGAAATCGGAAAGGGGCGCTGCGACCGACAGATTCTCGTCGACGACCTCGATGAAATGCTCTTCTTTGTCCGCTCGGCCTATTCCTATTACTGCGAAGGACGGAAATTGGGCCTTTACCTGCGCCAACATGTTGGTCCGCCGTTAAAACATGTTGAACGGCGTCGAAAGACAAGTCTCCCTCAGCGGGAACGAGCTCTGCCACACCGGCAATATTCTTAGTCACATTCACACCTTTACTCACAACATTCATACCAAAGGCCTGCCAAAAGTCCACACCTAAATAGACTCTAAATCCTTCGTAACACTATCCCACAAAACTGTTAACTTTATTACCCCTATCACGGCTGTTTCTTCCTCGTTTGATGCCCGTATATTTTGGCCCTTGATTGGCATAATCAAGGCCTCCTTACCACGCAGGAAGGCCGCTGAGCCTTTTCCTAAGCAGCACCCCTGAGTTAGGACCTCATGACCTTCTATTTCAGTTTTGGCGAAAAACCTATTATCTCCCTTAACTGTGACTATCGTGGAAATAATCTTGTTTCGTAACCTTTTAAAATATTGTTTCTTATCTCTCATCTTCTTAATTTTCTAAAATTCCTTTCTCTTTTCTTACTATTAATGGATTCGCAAAAAACGCTCTTCCTCGCTTCCTCATATTCCATCTTCCTCTGATGCAAACTCTTCATTTCCGATCTTCTTCTTCTCTCCTTTACATCTTCAGCGCCAGCCTCACTCTCTAATCTTTTCAAGATTGTCAGTTGTGTATTGCCGGGTTGCCTATTTCCTGGCTGGAGTCCCCGACTTTCTCCGCCAGTTGGGTTTAAAAACCCAAAAGGACGAATCACTACCACACGAAAAATCAACCATATTATGGAACGAGGACGAACATTTATTTGGTTTTTGAGCTTCTGCCGGGTTTTTCACAAAGTGGTCCACCAGCATGCCACACGAAAAACACAACATCAAGTGGAAAGGTGATGCAAAAAAGGTATTAACTGTGGATTTGGACTTAGAAGGACTAACAGACGTATTGGGACTACTGGAGTTACCTGGGGGTTGGTTTTGGGTCTGGGGTTGGGGTCTCCTGTTGAACGCTTAAATTCTGCTCTCGCGTAACTTCTCATGCTGCTCAAATTCCATTTCGTTCACGGCCCTACTCCTACTCTTATTTTCCTTATTCAGTTTTTCGGCTCTCCTACACTCAGTCTTGAGCTTCACCAGAGAGTCCATTTTTAGGGCGAAGGTCAAGTTGGCTAGGTACGGTTTGAGCTTACCCTTAATTATGACAACCAACTCCTTTTCAGGGATCGTCGTCCGCAACCGGAATGTCATATCGTGAATTTCGGCGTAAAAGTCGTCGAAAGTTTACCGGGTTGCTGCTTCCGTTCCATTATTTCATGGATTATTTCATAGTCAGACTCGGCAGTCTTAATGTGGCTCAGCAGTTCGGCTTTCAATCCGAAGTACCCAAAATCGGGATCATCGGAATGATCCTTGAGTACCTGCCAATACCACTTCAAGGCTCCGCCGGAAATCAGACACTGGAAGTCCGTGAAAAGCTTGAAGAAAGACACGTTGTGTTCCTCCCGCATCCTCTCAGCCCGGAACTAGAATCTTTCGACACTCATGCCCTTACTTGTACCATCGAATTTTATATGCCATTTCTCCAGATCTAACTGTTTCAACCTGGGAGGTTCATTCGAATATCGTGTGTCTTGCTGCCCCACTGCGCAGAATGACAAACCGCTTGTGAACGTGACCCTCTGTATGCGTTCGAGGCCAATGGGCGCAAAAATCCTGGACGCGCACCTATTGAAGTAGTCAGTCGGGACAAAGTCGACTGCCCGCGGAATCCCTGTATCAATTTGATTAAGTACCGAACGACGATTTGATTTTCTAGCTCTCTTGTAACGCTACTTGTAATCCGCCTATTCGTGTTGAGAATCAATAAGCAACCACGTACCCAACCCTCAGAAGGTGTCTGTATCCTGGTGTTTATCAGACATTCACCACAAAAACATCAAAAATAGAAGAAAAAGTTGTGTGCTGAGCACCATGATGTCCTCAAAAGTGCGCGATACTTAGGTAAACCCATATACGGATCCGTAAAAAACCCAAAAAGAGAATAAAAATAATAAATAAATAGCAACTTGGATGTATACTCGTATATTTATATTCCAGTTATTACGATATAGTTGCAAATTCAGAGATATGTATATAGTAAACTCAAACTTGTGTTTAGCTTACCATGTTTATAGATATAAAAATGTGTACAAGTTAGTAAAAGAACAAAAAAAATTAAGTACTAAAAATTCTTATTTGTAACTTTATGTTAATGTGTATGAATATGCAAAAAGAATTCAATATAAATCTTTCTGTAAATCTGTATGTGTACGAGTATGTGAAAAATATGTACTTCAAGTGCCTGTCGACTTGTATATGTGTATAGTATATATGAGTGTGTTTGTATATTTTTTATAGCTTAACAACTAATTTATAAAGAAATATTCAAACCTAAAAACCAAAAAAAAACTGCTAACCAGTAAGAAAGTTATTTTGACTCGAAACCAAAAATTATTATGGAGAAAATAACAATAAAATATAAGAAACTCGGTGAAAAATTCAAATTCTTATATCTATCCAAATTCAGTTGATTTTTAGCTTATCTTTCTATATCCTAACACTAAAAAAATGTATGATAGAATAAAAGGTTATATATTTATAAGAAAAGGATTCAAAGCTTTTGGCTGAAACAAAATCGAAGGTAATAGTTCAGTGTATACAATTCTTTGAACTACTATCTATCTTGTAGATTCTTGCAAATGGCAAAGAAAAAAAGGAATCGTAAAAAGTTCGCAATGAATAATTGCAAAAATAAAATAAAAGGAAATAAGAAGACTAACTTTTTCTTACGTACACAAAATTTAAAATATGAAGATCGT
The DNA here is from genome assembly GCA_949987695.1 of Merzomyia westermanni. Taxonomy (NCBI): domain Eukaryota; kingdom Metazoa; phylum Arthropoda; class Insecta; order Diptera; family Tephritidae; genus Merzomyia; species Merzomyia westermanni. The sequence goes on from OX465288.1 coordinate 90,350,510, forward strand.
GTGAGTCCGTGTTTTGCTTTGGTCATGTCATCGTTGGTTTTTGTACTGTCCTTGGAAGTGTGGCAGTACACGCCTAGGGGCTAGTCTCTAAGTGAGGATACCATAGCTCCCTACTCTCGTCATGGTGACTTCCCGTAAACCTCACTTACCGGTAATACTGGATGGCCGATAAGGTAGCTTACCCTGCTCTCAGCGATCTCCTACGTAACGTCCGTAACTAGCTGGGTGTCATACTAAGTACCACCTGCTCCGATTAACAATCCAAGCCGGGAACCCTGATATGGCCATTCAGCTAACTCCTATTTTGTATGACATGATGACACTATCCACCAAGATGAATCCTGGCAGCGTTTGCCATCATGACGGTCCTGGAAGGAAATAAGGAAGGAAATAAAATAGAGATTGAAATTAACCAAAGGACGAAAAAGAAGAAGAAGGATAGATAGAGAATATGGTTAGTCAAAAAAACAGAAATCTAAGTAGGCTATTAACGTTGGGCGCCATTGTTACGTAGCTGGTAGTTTGTTTGGTGAGCAGTGGTGACCAGCTAGCTCGTCGACTTGGGGCAGGGTACTTTCCACCACCCTCACCTACAGCCACATGAACAAAAAGGGGTTCATACCTGCATGGATTAAAAATGAATGAGAGGGAACAGAAAAAGGGGTCTAGTAAAGAACAAAACGGAAAAAGAACTAAGATAGGGAATAGGGAAAAGCCTATCCTGTCAGATGTAGTCTTCCCGAGCAGCTTGCGCGAAACCATGGGCACTTTGCTGACTCCTAATTCCTTACAGGCCCCCAAACCTGACTTAAGTCTGTCTATCTGTCATTCCTCAGTCCATTTCCCTACTACTCACCTTCACCTTACCTTGCGCGCACCTACACCAAAAAAAAAATAACCTAACCCTGCATATTGGCAATAAAACCCTTGTTTTCAATCATTAATTATAATTTTTTTTTTTACTAAATAATAAATTTCTGGTAAAGCTAACTTCATTACTTACGGCTATTTTATCAGTAAAGGTGAAATAATCCTAGTACTTCATTAAAGCAAAAAAAACCTGACTAAAACTATATATGCCTATGTGTGTATGTATGCATAAATGGAACAAACTAATAAAACAATATATAAGTACTTCATTGTACAAAAAAGAAATTCTATCTTCGATTAACAATTCAGGAAATTAGTTATAAACTAAGTTTTATGCATCAAATTAAACCTCAGATTCTGTTACTCCCTAATGTTGATTCTTCTGATCAGCTGTTTGTCCCACTGACCCAGATTCTATTTTATTTAGAGTTCAATGAACCCAATACCAAAATATATATATGTATGTAATTATGTAAAAAAATTGTGATAAGAAGGAAAAAAAAAATAAAAAAATTATCGCGGAGTTATGTGCGAGTGATAATGGGTATGGAATTCGAAAGAAAAGTATGTGTGTACATATATTCCTTCGTTCCTTGTTTTTGTCAAACCCTCAGGAATGGCTTACTAATATATGTGTACACATGCTGCATATATACGTGGTTTCAATAAATACTCACCAAGTCACTCCATCCAATGGCGCCACTTCAGAGTACCTGTGCTGCAAAAAAAACTCAAACATTTACAATGTCCCTAATTAGTTAATATAGGTATATTCATACCAACAAAAAAAAAAACAACGAAAGGTCTGCCCAACGTGAGTAGCTCCACACCGGGCCAAAAAATAAAAAAAAGGAACCAAAATGTAGCTACGAGGTGCAGTCGGAGTTCCCGGAACTCCAAAAAGAAAAAAATCAGTTTAACCAATTTACCAATAAAGCAAAGTACAAAAAAACGTGAGTACTTTCGCACATGTGGGAGTAAGAACTCTGATGTACAGAAGTGTACTGAGAGAACGCGAAACTCTCCAAAGAAAACTGTGACAAAAAATTTTATATTAAAGGAAACCAAAAGGAAACAGAACCAAAAAAAATGGTGCAACAATTTAAATTTTGTGCCACAAAATATACGGTTAAACGTGTATATCCTTAAACATCTCCGCACTGAACTAATATGCCCACGGATTATACCCTTCCTTTGGAAGAGACTACGTCAAAGAGAACTAATTTCCTATCCTGCCTTTAAACGGTAATGCCCAAGTGCAAAGCAAAACATGCGTATACAAAAAGTGGTACTAAAATTGAGTAAAGGAAAACAAAAGGAATGTGATGCGATGGATCCTCCTCGTCTTGGTTCTTATGCTGCGCTTTCCCCTACCTTACTTTAATAGCATACGTTGTGTAGCATGAAGTGTGTGTTTTATCCGGGTTGATCCCTATGGTGCGTGCTCGTGGTTGTCCTTCCCAACAAAAATTGTGTACTTGGTGTCGTAAGGTTTGGTTGGTTTTCTGGTTGTTGTTGTTGTTTTCGGCCTTGGTGCAGTCGATTTTTGCCGGTGTATCTGGGACTTGAGCTTTGTCCAGCCTGTAGCTTGTGTTTTTTTTTTGGCTGTGAATGTCGGGGGTGCATATGATGTGTCTTGTTGTTGCTAGTCTTAATCGTTGTTTAACTGACTCTGCTGTTGCCTCTGGGCGTTGCGCTGCCAGGTACAGATCTGTGCCGTGCGGGTCTTCTCAAGGGCGTTGTGACCTGGAATTGAAGCATAATTCAAGTTTAAAAAAAAGGAAAACAGGATTGTCGGAGGGTATTTAGATAGTTTCATGTTTGCATGATCATAGACACACATACACACACATCTGTGTGCCAGAGCATATACTTGCTTGCAATTTTGTTGTTTGGCTTGCCTGGGAGATTAGCCATAAAAAAGCTGGTCTCGCAAGGGGCATGCCACGAGGGGCATTGAGTAGTAGTGGCTTACTTACCCGGTTTATCAAGTTATCCGGTGTTGTGATTGAAACCCACTACTTACGTTCCCTAGGGTCCTCTAATTTCGCGTGGCCGTACACTTTCCGGCGAATCGTTTTAATTTTCGCGGTTTAAAAATCCGCAAACTTCACAACAAACTTTTTTCTTATATCACCAAAAGAACTTATGAAACGCTACTTAGCACTTCTTTTTATTTTTCACAGGGCACAGTTTTAACGCAACTTTGGCCCGTTGACTACTTCTGCGCCCTTTTATACCTTTAGCCGTGGCAGAGAAAGTTACCAATCCGGGAAACCTTTCACACGCGCAACTAGACATTCGTCATTCCCGTACTCACACTCACGCACACACATTCATACAACATGGCAACAGATACTTTTTGGTTGGTGCCTTACACACAATGTTGCTGGGCGTACATCAACATTGTATCCTTAACAGGCGTAATGTTGCTTACATCTGTTGCAGGTACAATGTTGAGAAGCCCCCGCCACACTGTATTAGGTTGCCATTCATTTAAGTCAGTCTGGTGAAAGGCTGGCGTTACAGAGGTCAACCGAAAAATGATAAAAGGATGAGCTTTTTCAGCACTTAAGCATGAAAGGCACTGAATGGCTTTTCATGACACCGGCAGCTCCACATCAAGGCGGAATATACGAGGCTGCTATTAAATCAATGAAAAACCATCGTATCCGAGTTATCGGGATGCAAGTATTGCACTTCGAACAGTTGTCGACAGATCGAGGCGGTGGCCAACTCACGGCCTTTGCATTCACTAAATGATGATCCAGCAGGCATGCAAGCACTAACGCCAAGGCATCTGCTTATTGGTGAACCTCTTACTCTCCCTTTGCCGTTCCACATGCCTGATTCATCTACTAGCAAAAGGTTTGTTTGAAGAAAGGCGACGCATGCTGCAGTTATTCTGGGAAAGGTGGCAAAATGAATACCTGTAAACACTACAAGAGCGAAAAAAATGGTGTCGAGAATCTGAGCGAGTGCAAGTAGGGAAATTGGTCCTCCCGAGAAGCGAAAACTTTCCACCTGCACAGGGGGCCATGTGTAGGATAATCCAACTTCACCTTAGCAAGGGCAACCTAGTGCGCTCGGTCACAGTGCAAACTCCCACAAACATCCTGCAAAGGTCAGTTCAAAAAATATGTATTTTGCCAATTGGTTCTATTGACAATTGACATATGTATGATTACCTGAATTTAGATAACATTGTAATTAATTCTTACTTTTACATTATTTAATGAAAAACCTGCCGTTTTTAGTGGGACTGTATAAAAACCTAAACCTAGCAACGCTGAGGAGAGATGATGCAGGTTGCCATGAAATAAAAGTTCAGTTGTGAAAGAGAAGTGAATGAGGAAGCGTTAGTTTTTTAGAGGTATGGAACACTTATGTGCACACACACATAAGAACAAGTTGGCGTAAACAATTTGCCAGCTCGATATCAAACTGAAATAAAAGAAGGCTCAAGTTACGAGGCGAACGTACTGAGTGCAATGGCATAGGCACGAAACAAAATATATGTATGTAGAAATGAGTGAATTTCAAGACATATTACAGATTAATTGGCACTGTCTTCTGCTGTTTTTAATTCATATTCTATGCTGTTCTTAGTTTTTTTTTTAGTTTTAAACATAAATAAACCTGAGCCAATGTAATGAATGTGTTGAATTTGTTTATTTAACTTTTAATATGGGTGATTTTTCTATAAGAGGTGTCAAATAAACACAACAGACGGAGGAAGAGAAAAATTGGAGTGTTTTCATGAAACCCTTATATTATAACTTTTTTCCCTCTTATTTACTATTTCACGTAAGGACTAGTTACTTTATACATATTTTATTACTTTTTCAACGAGATATAGTATCAAGATATTTCAACAGGGGAGAACATTTGGCACAATAACATAATTAAACAAGTAAGGAAGTTTAAGTTCGGGTGGAACCGAACATTATATACCTAGTAGTGATCTATTATGGCATCCCAATTTACGTAGGTCTATTTTAATACAAATCGACACACGGACAGACAGATAGACATATAGAGAGACGGACATGGCTACATCGACTCAGCTCATCCTCCTGATTATTTCAGTATACTTATTGATTGGTTCATCTCTTCTTCTTCCCATACTTACAAACATTTCATGTTCATGAAAGGTATGAAAATCAAAAAAGATATATAACTTCGCTTTTGCAGTGGAGTATTAACTACCTGCCCGGATATTTTACTTTTCCTCCTGAACGTTTTGATGTACATTAATAAATACATATCTTGATTCGTTCATACCGAATAAAGGTTCATGTGTGCGTAACAAAAATAGATATAAAAAAAGGGTGTCTTTTATAGGCGCTAAAGTACTCAATCGATCTTTATGAAATTTTCACAATATATACTTTCAATTCGTCATAACTCCGAACTTTTTGGTCTAACTAAATGATATTTGGATATACTCGTATGTGTCACTCAGTCAATGTTTACATAATTTTGGAAAAGTGGGCGGTGCCACGCCTACATATTTTGTGTTTTGTTTTTGCTCTCGAACTTTCACGATAGGTTCAGGAGTTCGCTGGGCACGACACAGTCTGTATATAGCTTTTGGGAAAGGTCCCAGGTTATGTAAAGCTGCAGTTCGGTATAGCTAGGAGTTTTTTCGGTTCAAGTTAATGACATTTTATATATGAGTCGATACATTTCAAAGTCGCTTAAGTCCACTATGAGACAATTTTGGAAAACTGCGATTTTTTATTTTCTTGAAATATACTTTATGTAAGTTTCGCGAAGCTCTGTAAACGTTTATATAAGAAAGCGTAAGAGCATTTTGTGAAGAAACAATAATGGAAAATTAAGCAATTTTAAAATAAAAACAGTTTTAACGTTGGACTTATGCAACTTTGAAATACACCACATGGACTTAATTAGTTTTGAAAAAATATATATGTGGACTTAAGCAACTTTGAAATGCGATGTATCACTTGCAAGGTAGCGGATTTCACACATCCTTTTCTCCACATGATTTTTAGGGCCCTGAAAATGTTATACTTTCTTTAATATGGCGCAGAATAAAATTGTCCTGCGCTATTTTGCTCAGGAAGCTGTAAATTTTTTTATGGAAGTAGTAAATGTCACGCGATCGCAGGGTTTTGCACTTGTATTTTGATTTTTTTCCATGATTGCACTTCGATTTTTGTGGGAGCCCTTTTGGCGTATCCTGAAGGTATGAATGCGGCCGTAAAGACAAAAACAACATGAGTGATACACTCAGTAGATACCTTAAGAATAATAGCAATTACTAATAAAATACTTACAGTTTCGCCATATTTTTTTGTTTTTTTATATCTTTTATTAATATTCTCTTTTTTGCTTTGTCCGGTGACAAAATTTGCACATATTCGCTATTTTCTTCCATTTTTATCAAAACACATTCACTATTAAAGTTTTCAGTTTAAGAAAGTTCGTTGAATATGTCACAACAAAGAATAGCAGAGCACACCCTGATTGGCTGAAATGGATTTACAGGTATACAAGGACTTATTCAACTTTGAAAAAATTGCTAAGACAAAATGCGAATTTTTAGCGTCATTGCCATTAATTAGACATACTTCTATATTTTAAACTATTGATTTGTTAGTGCAGTATATAACGAAACAAAAATCTCAAAAAATTCTACATGTGGACTTAAGCGACTTTGATATGTATCGACACATCTGTTTTCTATGTATCAACACGTCAAAACAACGTCTACCGGGTTTGCTAGTATATTATAAAATGGCGAAAGCAAACAACGAATTTCAGCATTCTTTTGTAAAACTGAGAGACTAGTTTGGGTTCAAATAGACAGACGGCTAGACAGACAGACAAACGGACGGAGAGATGGACATGGCTAAATCGACTGCGCTTATCGTGCTGATAATTTTAGTGAACTTTTATCTTCTTCTTCTCATACTTACGTACATTTAATGCTTATGAAAGGTATGAAAATCAAAAAAGATATATAACTTTTCTATTGCAGTGGGCTATTAACTACGTGCCCGAATAGTCTGCTTGTGTGTTTTCCGATTTGGTTAATTTTTGGCAGGAGTATAATACATACTACTGAGAAGCAGCTGACCAATTTTTATTGAAATCTCAAGACTGAATTATAAGCGATTACCTTTGAAAATAGCAGAAATCGTATGCTGAAAAGTGGGCGGCGCCACGCCTACTTCTTCAAAATTGACAAACAATTTTTGCGGTCGAGTTTTCTTATAAAGCTTATTATGTGTGCAAAATCTGATTGATATAACTTGTTTAGTTGTAGAAATGCCGCTTTTTAAATTTTCTAAAAAAATGTTTCAGAACTATGTTAAAAAACTGGGCGTGGACATTAACCGATTTGCCCATTTTTACAGGAAACAGCAGCCTTTATATATAGAACATTATCACCAAATTTCGTTTCGCAAAATCAATTGTTGGCGGAGTTATGGCATAAAAAGTTTTGTGGAATAGTCCACTATAAAAAGGGCGGGAACACGCCCATTTTCGAAAATTTTTATTTATTTTTGGATTTCTTTGTTTACAACATTCCCTGCACACCTGAAAACCTGTGTGCTGAATTTCGTTTCGATATCGTGAACGGTGTTTGATTTATGATTAATAACATTTCTAAATTTGACTTGAGCAAAATTGGGAAGCGCCACAACCATTTTCAAAAATTTCTTGAAAAATTTATTTTATGCCTTAATGTCGTTGTGGTAACGACAAAAACACTCCCCGAAGGTTTTCGGGAGTGTTGTCGAATTAAGAGTTATTGGCCGGATTAGAACCCGGTTCACTCAGGTACTCCCTAGCGGTACTGCCCGACTGTCGTGGTAGCGATTAATGACCAGTGAAACCTTCTAGCTCATGTCACCCCTCCTTCCGTTAGGAAGGATAAGGTGCGTAATGAGAGGTGAGAGGCATCATATCTGTAGATCAACCATCGAGTTACATGTCATTACCTTTGTGCATATTAGTCGCCTCTTACGACCGGTATGCCTACCTCGGGCATATTCTCAACCCCTAACCCGCAGGGGAATTTATGCCTTAATCTTAATGTATACTCCAAAAGTGGGCGTGTCTGTCATCCGATTTCTCCTATTTTAAATAACGCTCGAAAATGGGTACCAAGGAACCTGCATACCAAATTTCATTAAGATATCTAAAAATTTACTCAAGTTATCGTGTTCACAGACGGACGGACGAACGGACATGGCTTAATCAATTTCTCTTTTCGTCCTGAACATTTTGATATATATAAGTCAATATCTATCTTGATCCGTTTATGCCGTTACCTACTGCCGTTAGGCGACAAAAGTCAATATACCTACGCACACAAGGCACTACTAGGTATAAAAAAAATCAACTTTTACTGAACAAAATTCTAAACATATAGTTAAGAGCGGCTTTATGAAAAATAGCTACTTTAAAGAAATGTTTTTCAACTAATTTAAATATCCTATTAGGGAGTTCACAAGGTGTACTTTTCGGTACTATTTGTCGTATTTCTGTAATCGTGCTATTGTAATAGTACAGTTGTAAAGTTGTTGTTATTGTTTCACATGTACAATTTTCTTATTCCAATACAACTCTGTAGGTCGATTCTGTAACTATTTTAACGCCTAGGGGTTAGCGTTAACTTCGCTTAACACCATTTTTAACGCTTTTCCCTATTAACTAAATTTAAACCACACGAAAAGTGTTAGCTAACACTTTTTGTGTGGTTAGCTGTCGCGAATTATTTTCGAGGTGTGAACAATAGCGTTAATATATTTGCAAGTGTTTTAGCGTTTGGAAAAAGTACAAAAAAATCCTTTCATGAATACTTGAAAATGTACAGGCCGTAAATCAACAAAAAATTGTTGGTATAAAAAAGCAATAACAAAAACCGAGAGCACACGGAAAGGCAGTTCTGATGGTAAAACAGATCTGTCAAAAATCCATCATGATCACACTACTAACTGTCAAATGGCGGAAGTGGTTCATGCATATGGTAAAAATAAGAATAGAACTAGGAGTTTAGATGACATCAAAACCAGCTTATTGTTAGCTTAATGGTTAGCAATGCGTGCCAAAATTTCTCTGATGAGTGAAGTCTAGCAGCTTCCGAAATGGATCTATAAGAAAAGCTATGGCAGTTGTCTCTTAACATTTTTCCTACTCTATTCAATCCAAAAAACTTTTAATAATTAATTAAAATGATTATTAATAAATAAAAACAAGAATAATTTTCATAAAAATTCCAAAAGTGAAAAATTATTATTCTTGGCCTTGAGCTCGTTTCATGAATACTTGAAAATGTACAGGCCGTAAATCAACAAAAAATTGTTGGTATAAAAAAGCAATAACAAAAACCGAGAGCACACGGAAAGGCAGTTCTGATGATAAAACAGATCTGTCAAAAATCCATCATGATCACACTACTAACTGTCAAATGGCGGAAGTGGTCCATGCATATGGTAAAAATAAGAATAGAACTAGGAGTTTAGATGACATCAAAACCAGCGTATTGTTAGCTTAATGGTTAGCAATGCGTGCCAAAATTTCTCTGATGAGTGAAGTCTAGCAGCTTCCGAAATGGATCTATAAGAAAAGCTATGGCAGTTGTCTCTTAACATTTTTCCTACTCTATTCAATCCAAAAAACTTTTAATAATTAATTAAAATGATTATTAATAAATAAAAACAATAATAATTTTCATAAAAATTCCAAAAGTGAAAAATTATTATTCTTGGCCTTGAGCTCGTTTCATGAATACTTGAAAGTGTACAGGCCGTAAATCAACAAAAAATTGTTGGTATAAAAAAGCAATAACAAAAACCGAGAGCACACGGAAAGGCAGTTCTGATGATAAAACAGATCTGTCAAAAATCCATCATGATCACACTACTAACTGTCAAATGGCGGAAGTGGTTCATGCATATGGTAAAAATAAGAATAGAACTAGGAGTTTAGATGACATCAAAACCAGCGTATTGTTAGCTTAATGGTTAGCAATGCGTGCCAAAATTTCTCTGATGAGTGAAGTCTAGCAGCTTCCGAAATGGATCTATAAGAAAAGCTATGGCAGTTGTCTCTTAACATTTTTCCTACTCTATTCAATCCAAAAAACTTTTAATAATTAATTAAAATGATTATTAATAAATAAAAACAATAATAATTTTCATAAAAATTCCAAAAGTGAAAAATTATTATTCTTGGCCTTGAGCTCGTTTCATGAATACTTGAAAATGTACAGGCCGTAAATCAACAAAAAATTGTTGGTATAAAAAAGCAATAACAAAAACCGAGAGCACACGGAAAGGCAGTTCTGATGATAAAACAGATCTGTCAAAAATCCATCATGATCACACTACTAACTGTCAAATGGCGGAAGTGGTTCATGCATATAGTAAAAATAAGAATAGAACTAGGAGTTTAGATGACATCAAAACCAGCGTATTGTTAGCTTAATGGTTAGCAATGCGTGCCAAAATTTCTCTGATGAGTGAAGTCTAGCAGCTTCCGAAATGGATCTATAAGAAAAGCTATGGCAGTTGTCTCTTAACATTTTTCCTACTCTATTCAATCCAAAAAAATTTTAATAATTAATTAAAATGATTATTAATAAATAAAAACAATAATAATTTTCATAAAAATTCCAAAAGTGAAAAATTATTATTCTTGGCCTTGAGCTCGTTTCATGAATACTTCAAAATGTACAGGCCGTAAATCAACAAAAAATTGTTGGTATAAAAAAGCAATAACAAAAACCGAGAGCACACGGAAAGGCAGTTCTGATGATAAAACAGATCTGTCAAAAATCCATCATGATCACACTACTAACTGTCAAATGGCGGAAGTGGTTCATGCATATGGTTAAAATAAGAATAGAACTAGGAGTTTAGATGACATCAAAACCAGCGTATTGTTAGCTTAATGGTTAGCAATGCGTGCCAAAATTTCTCTGATGAGTGAAGTCTAGCAGCTTCCGAAATGGATCTATAAGAAAAGCTATGGCAGTTGTCTCTTAACATTTTTCCTACTCTATTCAATCCAAAAAACTTTTAATAATTAATTAAAATGATTATTAATAAATAAAAACAATAATAATTTTCATAAAAATTCCAAAAGTGAAAAATTATTATTTTTGGCCTTGAGCTCGTTTCATGAATACGTAAAAAAAAATAGTTTTGAGTTTTTTGCATGTACTTTAGTGCAAAATACGGCGAAAAGAGGAGCATTGCCATATTTTATCACCATCAAGAGTCAGCTGTTTAGCGGCGTTAAAGGAGAGTTACAGAATCGCATTTTCGTTAAGAACAAACGCCAAAATTTGGCGATAAGCTTAACGCTCGGCGAGGGTTAAAAGTTACAGAATCGGGCTACTGAAACCTATGTATATTGTGCTATTTGCTTATGCTATTTGATCAGCAGATTTTGTTTACGTCCAATTTTCCGTAATTTGTTGAAAAGCAAAATTGCGATGAAATTTCAATTTGCTTCAATTGATTTTAAATAAAGAAAACAGAAGAATGGAATTAAATCAAAAGAAGGTAAGTGATTTTGAATTAAAAGCAAAGTTAATTAAATGGCTATTTAAAAATCGTTATGATTCCAGGGTAAAAGTAAGCGCGTTCGCTGCAACCCAACCCGGAGATGGACAGTGGCAGAGGAGAAGTCTGTTATTGCCTTTCTCATGGAAAATCTGCCAATCGAGGTTTGTTTTTGTATGCTAGGAAGCGAAATAAGATTTGCTGAAAGATATGTACATATATATGCACATACATACATAAATGTACTCCTTTTACAGAAGCCGTCCGCTAAAGTATATTATAAGCGTTTGTGCGAGGAGAATAATATTGAAATGGAGTGGAAGTTGGTGCGGGCACAAGTGCGAAACTTGAGGTCGAGCTACAATAAGGCCAAAGCATGGGAGGGATTGACGGGAGCAGGGAGAGCATGAATGGTGATACGATTAAAGGTAGGGCCGTAAAACTCATTTCATTGCCAATATATTTCAACAATCATCGTATTGATTCAAAGGAACTTTACTTAAAATGCGAGCTGGATGACATTTTCGGAAGCCGTATTTGTGAGTCTTCCGTAATCGTGGATACAATGGCAGAGGCAAATGAAGAGGATGAACCAATTGCCACTGGCGATACAGGCCCAGGAAATCTGTCACATTTCGCCGAGCGAGTATGTTTCGAGTATGACACCAGCAACGCTCTCTGAGAGTTCGGTTTGCACATCGATTTTGACACAAAGCTTACAGAGTCCGGTGTTCACATCGAATATAATACAAAAAGTTCACAGGGTCCGCTGTGCACATCGATTGTAACACCACCGACTGCTTCACAGAGTCCGGTGTGCATGTCCAGTCCAACACCAAGTAAAGGTATATACAGCCGAACAGGAGCTTCGGAAATTATTAAAGTACAAGCTGAAGCAATGGAATTAAAACAAGTAAGGAAGTCTAAGTTCGGGCTGAACCGAACATTATATACCTTGAAGTGATCTATTATGTCATCCCAATTTACGCAGGTCTATTTTAATACTTTCAGTTCGTATTTGCGTTTAAACCGACAGACGGACAGACAGATAGACGTATCGAGAGACGGACATGCCTACATCGACTAAGCTCATCGTGCTGATCATTTAAGTGAACTTTCCTCTTCTTCTTCTCATACTTAGATACCTTTAATGTTTATGAAAGGTATTAAAATCAAAAAAGATATACAACTTCGCTTTTGCAGTGGAGTATTAACTACCTGCCCGGATATTTTACTTTTCCTCCTGAACGTTTTGATGTACATTAATAAATATATATCTTGATTCGTTTATGCCGAATAAAGTAATATACCTTGTGTTCGTACCAAAAATAGATATAAAAAAGAGTGTCTTTCATAGGCGCCAATGAACTCAACCGATCTTTATGAAATTTCCACAATATATACTTAAGTTCACTGGGTACAGCATAGACAATATATAGTTTTGGAAAAGTAGGCAGAGACACGCCCCCAGGCTATATAAAGTTTCAATTCGTCATAACTCCGAACTTTTTTGGTCGAAATTAATGAAATTTGGAAATATGTGTCACTTAGTCAATATCTACATAATTTGTGTTTTGTTTTGCTCTCGAACTTTCACGATAGGTTCAGGAGATCGCTGGGCACGACACAGTCTGTATATAGTAGCTTTTGGAAAAGCCCCCCGGTTGTATAAAGCTGCAGTTCGGTATAGTTAGGAGTTTATTTGGTTCAAGTTGATGACATTTTATATATAGATGTGTTCTATGTATTAAAACGTCAAAACAAAGTCTACCGGGTTTGCTAGTATATTGTAAAATGGCGCAACCAAACAACGAATTTCAGCATTCTTTTGTAAAACTGAGAGACTAGTTTGCGTTAAAATAGACAACCGGACAGATAGACGGACGGAGAGACGAACATGGCTAAATCGACTCCGCTCATCGTGCTGATCATTTAGGTGAACTTTTCTCTTCTTCTTCTCATACTTAGATACATTTAATGTTTATGAAAGATATGAAAACCAAAAAAGATATATAACTTCGCCATTGCAGTGGGCTATTAATACGTGCCCGAATATTTTGCTTTTGTATTTTCCGATTAGGCTTATTTTTTGGCAGGAGTATAATACATACCACTAAGAAGCAGCTGACCAATTTTCATTGAAATATCAAGATTGAATTATAAGCGATTGCCTTTGAAAGTAGCAGAAATTTTATGCTAAAAAGTGGGCGGCGCCACGCCTACTTCTTCAAAATTGCCAAAATGTTTTTGCGGCCGAGTTTTTCTTAAAAAGCTTATTATGTGTGCAAAATCTGATTTATATAACTTGCTTACTTGTAGAAATATCGCTTTTTAAATTTTACAAAAAAATTTTTCAGAGCTATGTTAAAAAACTGGGCGTAGACATTAACCGATTTCGCCCAAAGCAAACAGTTACCTTTATATATAGAACATTATCACCAAATTTCGTTTCGACAAAGCAATTTTTGGCGGAGTTGGCATAAAAAGTTTTGTGGAATAGTTCACTATAAAAGGGGCGGGGCAACGCCCATTTTCGAAAATTTTAAGTTTTTGGATTTCTTTGTTTACGGAAACTTTAAAACTATTGCTTTTTTATACCAACAATATTTGTTGATTTACGGCCTGTATATTTCCAAGTATTCATGAAACGAGCTCAAGGCCAAGAATAATAATTTTTCACTTTTTGAGTTTTTATGAAAATTATTATTGTTTTTATTTTTTTAATAATAATTTTTAATTAATTATTAAAAGTTTTTTATTGAATAGAGTAGGAAAAATGTTTAGAGACAGAGAGCTTTTCTTATAGATCCATTTCGGAAGCTGTTAGATTTCACTCATCAGAGAAATTTTGGCACGCATTGCTAACCATTAAGCTAACAATACGCTGGTTTTGATGTCATCTAAACTCCTAGTTCTATTCTTATTTTAACCATATGCATGAACCACTTCCGCCATTTGACAGTTAGTAGTGTGATCATGATGGATTTTTGACAGATCTGTTTTATCATCAGAACTGCCTTTCCGTGTGCTCTCGGTTTTTGTTATTGCTTTTTTATACCAACAATTTTTTGTTGATTTACGGCCTGTACATTTTCAAGTATTCATGAAACGAGCTCAAGGCCAAGAATAATAATTTTTCACTTTTGGAATTTTTATGAAAATTATTATTGTTTTTATTTATTAATAATCATTTTAATTAATTATTAAAAGTTTTTTGGATTGAATAGAGTAGGAAAAATGTTAAGAGACAACTGCCATAGCTTTTCTTATAGATCCATTTCGGAAGCTGCTAGACTTCACTCATCAGAGAAATTTTGGCACGCATTGCTAACCATTAAGCTAACAATACGCTGGTTTTGATGTCATCTAAACTCCTAGTTCTATTCTTATTTTTACCATATGCATGAACCACTTCCGCCATTTGACAGTTAGTAGTGTGATCATGATGGATTTTTGACAGATCTGTTTTATCATCAGAACTGCCTTTCCGTGTGCTCTCGGTTTTTGTTATTGCTTTTTTATACCAACAATTTTTTGTTGATTTACGGCCTGTACATTTTCAAGTATTCATGAAACGAGCTCAAGGCCAAGAATAATAATTTTTCACTTTTGGAATTTTTATGAAAATTATTATTGTTTTTATTTATTAATAATCATTTTAATTAATTATTAAAAGTTTTTTGGATTGAATAGAGTAGGAAAAATGTTAAGAGACAACTGCCATAGCTTTTCTTATAGATCCATTTCGGAAGCTGCTAGACTTCACTCATCAGAGAAATTTTGGCACGCATTGCTAACCATTAAGCTAACAATACGCTGGTTTTGATGTCATCTAAACTCCTAGTTCTATTCTTATTTTTACCATATGCATGAACCACTTCCGCCATTTGACAGTTAGTAGTGTGATCATGATGGATTTTTGACAGATCTGTTTTATCATCAGAACTGCCTTTCCGTGTGCTCTCGGTTTTTGTTATTGCTTTTTTATACCAACAATTTTTTGTTGATTTACGGCCTGTACATTTTCAAGTATTCATGAAACGAGCTCAAGGCCAAGAATAATAATTTTTCACTTTTGGAATTTTTATGAAAATTATTATTGTTTTTATTTATTAATAATCATTTTAATTAATTATTAAAAGTTTTTTGGATTGAATAGAGTAGGAAAAATGTTAAGAGACAACTGCCATAGCTTTTCTTATAGATCCATTTCGGAAGCTGCTAGACTTCACTCATCAGAGAAATTTTGGCACGCATTGCTAACCATTAAGCTAACAATACGCTGGTTTTGATGTCATCTAAACTCCTAGTTCTATTCTTATTTTTACCATATGCATGAACCACTTCCGCCATTTGACAGTTAGTAGTGTGATCATGATGGATTTTTGACAGATCTGTTTTATCATCAGAACTGCCTTTCCGTGTGCTCTCGGTTTTTGTTATTGCTTTTTTATACCAACAATTTTTTGTTGATTTACGGCCTGTACATTTTCAAGTATTCATGAAACGAGCTCAAGGCCAAGAATAATAATTGTTCACTTTTGGAATTTTTATGAAAATTATTATTGTTTTTATTTATTAATAATCATTTTAATTAATTATTAAAAGTTTTTTGGATTGAATAGAGTAGGAAAAATGTTAAGAGACAACTGCCATAGCTTTTCTTATAGATCCATTTCGGAAGCTGCTAGACTTCACTCATCAGAGAAATTTTGGCACGCATTGCTAACCATTAAGCTAACAATACGCTGGTTTTGATGTCATCTAAACTCCTAGTTCTATTCTTATTTTTACCATATGCATGAACCACTTCCGCCATTTGACAGTTAGTAGTGTGATCATGATGGATTTTTGACAGATCTGTTTTATCATCAGAACTGCCTTTCCGTGTGCTCTCGGTTTTTGTTATTGCTTTTTTATACCAACAATTTTTTGTTGATTTACGGCCTGCCAAGAATAACAATTTTTCACTTTTGGAATTTTTATGAAAATTATTATTGTTTTTATTTATTAATAATCATTTTAATTAATTATTAAAAGTTTTTTGGATTGAATAGAGTAGGAAAAATGTTAAGAGACAACTGCCATAGCTTTTCTTATAGATCCATTTTGGAAGCTGCTAGACTTCACTCATCAGAGAAATTTTGGCACGCATTGCTAACCATTAAGCTAACAATACGCTGGTTTTGATGTCATCTAAACTCCTAGTTCTATTCTTATTTTTACCATATGCATGAACCACTTCCGCCATTTGACAGTTAGTAGTGTGATCATGATGGATTTTTGACAGATCTGTTTTATCATCAGAACTGCCTTTCCGTGTGCTCTCGGTTTTTGTTATTGCTTTTTTATACCAACAATTTTTTGTTGATTTACGGCCTGTACATTTTCAAGTATTCATGAAACGAGCTCAAGGCCAAGAATAATAATTTTTCACTTTTGGAATTTTTATGAAAATTATTATTGTTTTTATTTATTAATAATCATTTTAATTAATTATTAAAAGTTTTTTGGATTGAATAGAGTAGGAAAAATGTTAAGAGACAACTGCCATAGCTTTTCTTATAGATCCATTTTGGAAGCTGCTAGACTTCACTCATCAGAGAAATTTTGGCACGCATTGCTAACCATTAAGCTAACAATACGCTGGTTTTGATGTCATCTAAACTCCTAGTTCTATTCTTATTTTTACCATATGCATGAACCACTTCCGCCATTTGACAGTTAGTAGTGTGATCATGATGGATTTTTGACAGATCTGTTTTATCATCAGAACTGCCTTTCCGTGTGCTCTCGGTTTTTGTTATTGCTTTTTTATACCAACAATTTTTTGTTGATTTACGGCCTGTACATTTTCAAGTATTCATGAAACGAGCTCAAGGCCAAGAATAATAATTTTTCACTTTTGGAATTTTTATGAAAATTATTATTGTTTTTATTTATTAATAATCATTTTAATTAATTATTAAAAGTTTTTTGGATTGAATAGAGTAGGAAAAATGTTAAGAGACAACTGCCATAGTTTTCTTATAGATCCATTTCGGAAGCTGCTAGACTTCACTCATCAGAGAAATTTTGGCACGCATTGCTAACCATTAACCTAACAATACGCTGGTTTTGATGTCATCTAAACTCCTAGTTCTATTCTTATTTTTACCATATGCATGAACCACTTCCGCCATTTGACAGTTAGTAGTGTGATCATGATGGATTTTTGACAGATCTGTTTTATCATCAGAACTGCCTTTCCGTGTGCTCTCGGTTTTTGTTATTGCTTTTTTATACCAACAATTTTTTGTTGATTTACGGCCTGTACATTTTCAAGTATTCATGAAACGAGCTCAAGGCCAAGAATAATAATTTTTCAGTTTTGGAATTTTTATGAAAATTATTATTGTTTTTATTTATTAATAATCATTTTAATTAATTATTAAAAGTTTTTTGGATTGAATAGAGTAGGAAAAATGTTAAGAGACAACTGCCATAGCTTTTCTTATAGATCCATTTCGGAAGCTGCTAGACTTCACTCATCAGAGAAATTTTGGCACGCATTGCTAACCATTAAGCTAACAATACGCTGGTTTTGATGTCATCTAAACTCCTAGTTCTATTCTTATTTTTACCATATGCATGAACCACTTCCGCCATTTGACAGTTAGTAGTGTGATCATGATGGATTTTTGACAGATCTGTTTTATCATCAGAACTGCCTTTCCGTGTGCTCTCGGTTTTTGTTATTGCTTTTTTATACCAACAATTTTTTGTTGATTTACGGCCTGCCAAGAATAACAATTTTTCACTTTTGGAATTTTTATGAAAATTATTATTGTTTTTATTTATTAATAATCATTTTAATTAATTATTAAAAGTTTTTTGGATTGAATAGAGTAGGAAAAATGTTAAGAGACAACTGCCATAGCTTTTCTTATAGATCCATTTCGGAAGCTGCTAGACTTCACTCATCAGAGAAATTTTGGCACGCATTGCTAACCATTAAGCTAACAATACGCTGGTTTTGATGTCATCTAAACTCCTAGTTCTATTCTTATTTTTACCATATGCATGAACCACTTCCGCCATTTGACAGTTAGTAGTGTGATCATGATGGATTTTTGACAGATCTGTTTTATCATCAGAACTGCCTTTCCGTGTGCTCTCGGTTTTTGTTATTGCTTTTTTATACCAACAATTTTTTGTTGATTTACGGCCTGTACATTTTCAAGTATTCATGAAACGAGCTCAAGGCCAAGAATAATAATTTTTCACTTTTGGAATTTTTATGAAAATTATTATTGTTTTTATTTTTTTAATAATAATTTTTAATTAATTATTAAAAGTTTTTTATTGAATAGAGTAGGAAAAATGTTTAGAGACAACTGCCATAGCTTTTCTTATAGATCCATTTCGGAAGCTGTTAGATTTCACTCATCAGTGCAAATATTGTTGGTATAAAAAAGTAATAATAAAAAACCGAGAGCACACAGTAAGGCAGTTCTGCTGATAAAACAGATCTGTCAAAAAATCCATCATGATCACACTACTAACTGCCAGATGGCGGGGTTTGTTCATGCATATGGTAAAGAAGAATAGAACTAGGAGTTTAGGTGACATCAAAACCAGCGTATTGTTTGCTTAATGGTTAGCAATGCGTGCCAAAATTTCTCTGATGAGTGAAATCTAACAGCTTCCGAAATGGATCTATAAGAAAACTATGGCAGTTGTCTCTAAACATTTTTCCTACTCTATTCAATAAAAAACTTTTAATAATTAATTAAAATTATTATTAAAAAAATAAAAACAATAATAATTTTCATAAAAACTCAAAAAGTGAAAAATTATTATTCTTGGCCTTGAGCTCGTTACATGAATACTTGAAACTTTAAAACTGAAATATAAATGATGTAAAGCTATTTTACGCCAAAATAATTTCCTATTTAATATATCTACGATCCTCTTCAAAATCTTACATATAAAAGTGGGCTTAGAGCTTAACCGATCCAGCCCATTTTTCCTGGAACATTGCCTGCATACCTGGAAACCTGAATGCTGAACTTCGTTTCGATATCTTGAACGGTTTTTGATTTATGATTAATATAATTTCTAAATTTGGCTTAATCAAAAGTGGGCGGTGCCCCACCCATTTTCAAAAATTTCATGAAAAATTTTATTTATGCCTCAATCTCAATGTAGTCACCAAATTTCATCCTTATAGGTGTATTACGTACTGAGAAATCACTTTTTTTGTGTTTTCGAAAATATTCTATATATAAAAAGTGGGCGTGGCTATCATCCGATTTCGCCCGTTTTAAATAGCGCTCGAAGATGAGTGCCAAGGAACCCACATACCAAATTTTATTAAGATATCTCAAAATTTACTCAAGTTATCGTGTTCACAGACGGACGGACGGACATGGCTTAATCAATTTCTCTTTTCGTCCTTAACATTTTGATATATATAAGTCAATATCTATCTCGATCCGTTTATGCCGTTACGTACTGCCGTTAGGCGACTAAAGTTAATATACCTTGTGTGCGTAGCACTATTAGGTATAATAAGGACTTCATGTACATACGAGGTGTGTTCAAAACGTATCGCGAATTTTGAATTTTCGCTGGTTATGTATATTCGAATTTCGAATTTTTTGTGGCGTTATGTTGGTACTCATGTCTCTCACTTATGCCGACAAGCTCGGCCATTTTGAATGTTCAGTTAATTGTTGACAGCTGCTTTGCTTGCACGTGTTTTGGATCGTCTTCGATTTTTACCTATTCAAAAAAATGGATCAAAGAACCTGTATCAAATTTTGTGTGAAAAACGAAATTAAGTGCGCGGATGCATTCCGAATGTTGACTGTGGCATACGGAGAAGCTACCTTGGACCGAAGCAACGTTTATCGGTGGTACAAAATGTTCTCAGAAGGCCGAGAAGATGTGCAAAGAAGAACAAAAATTGGCTTTTGCACCACGATAACGCCCCTGCTCACGCATCGTTGCTTGTGCGCCACTTTTTGGCCAAAAACAACACACTAATGATGCCGCAGCCACCGTATTCCCCAGATCTGGCCCCCTGTGACTTTTTCTTGTTCCCTAAACTGATAGGCCCATGAAAGGACGGCGTTACGCTTCTCTTGACGAGATAAAGACGGCATCGAAGGAGGAGCTGAACAAGATACAAAAAAAATGATTTTTTGAAGTGCTTCGAAGATTGGAAAAACCGTTGGCACAAGTGTATAATATCTCATGGGGATTACTTTGAAGGGGACAAAATAGATATTCATGAATAAATAAATAATTTTTGAAAAAACACAAAATTCGCGATACTTTTTGAACACACCTCGTACATACGTAATTTGATTTTATGTATTTATTTTTGAATCATCCTTTTCATAATAAATACGTTCACATTTTATTACTAAACAAAGTAAAATAGCGACTGAAAATTTATGAACTAATGGGCAGCATTGTTGTGTAAAGCTTTCTTAGGGCCGTTTTCGCCATCCTAAGTTAACGCTTAACTGTCAGGCTGCTATACATGAACTGTCCGATTAAGTCCCATACTTAGAACATAGTTCAGCTCTAGGGGAAATTTCAGTGCAAGTGAGAAAAAAGCCGGCTAAGTGGCGCAGGGACCGAGACATTCAGAAAATTAATTTTTAATTGGGAATTTTGAAATCCGTTTTTAACTAACTTCACGATGCCCTAGTGACTTGAAACAGATCACGTAGTGTGGGGCTGATTATCATGACACATTAAACAGGGCATACTGAAATAAAAGCGATCAGTTGGATAAAGCCGTAGAACCGGTTCTTGTGGGCACGACAGAGGACAAAGGACTGCGGTTACAACTCGAACAACACCAACCCAACCACCTAAAAATGTCTGCGCTTGGATACACTTATAAAATGAAAGATTTTTATTGGCATTTTTTTGAACAATTTGTAGTAGCATTAAATATGAGGCTGGTTTTGAATGAAGTTTAACATGTCATCTCTAAGATTTGTTAACGGTAAAAAATTTACAGTATTCTCAAAGTTGGTTTCCTGATCCTCGTTGTTGAAACTTATGAAAATATTATGTAAAATGCAGCAGACCATTATCCAATCATTGCAGTCTGCCTTGTTCTGCACTGTATGCAATCTAAACTTGAGTTCTTTGAGGCTAGGGAACCTTTCTTTTACAGCTCCAAAACAATTTTCAATACGCACGCGACATTTCGAGAAGTATTTGTTGAATTTTTCTCTTTCATCTCTAGTGTATTCTGTACTATTTTGACGGAATGGGGTCAGAAGAAATGGCTTTAGTGGATATGCACTATCACCAGCAATCCACTGCGATGTCGATAAAAACCTCTCTGGGTGCTTCGCTAACAAAGAGTCTGAAAACATTTTTGCGTCGTGGACACTACCAGGGTAACCTAGTGTAGCTTGCCTTATACGTAAGCGATAATCACAAATAACTTGAATTTTAATGGAATACTGGCGCTTACGGGGAAAAAAGATCTGATGATGCTTTACATGTGCTTCAGTCAATTTAATTTCGGACCCATCAATGCATCCCACGCATCCAGGCATTTCTTGTTTCGTTGATGCAATCAAGTTTAAGCGCTCCCTCTAGTCTGGGCATCATAAAAATCGTCCCCTTAAATTGATTAAAGCTTGAAAAACTCTTCTGGTTACGATTTGTATAGTACCACCATCTCCAACACCAAACAAAAATGCCACTTTGCGAATCGAGAGTCCTTCACCTGAAGATCCCAGCCTATAGAGTACAATTTTAAGCTGTGTTTCGATCGGAAGTTGCAGTGAGCTATTATCACTCCGAAAAACATCATCATCCTTTATTAAGTTAAAAAGAGGGTCGAACTCAATTTGGCTTACTCGGAGCATTTGGCAAAATCTATTTCCGTCGAAATGCTGCAATACATTCAGTTCCCATTGGTTTGACTTTGGAAGCCCTAAATAAACACCTCGGCGATTGTTTAGCAAAAGCAGCATATTAAGCCTGAAATTTTTATCGATATCTTCCTGCTCATCTTCATCACCTATAATCAACACTTTAAAAAGTGCATATTGGAAATGTGGAATTACTTACTCTCGTCCATAATGATGACATCCTGTGTATATTTTTGACAAATTGCAACTATTAATTTAAATTTTTCACTCTTATTGGGCATTTTTAAG
This sequence comes from Merzomyia westermanni, assembly GCA_949987695.1. Classification (NCBI taxonomy): domain Eukaryota; kingdom Metazoa; phylum Arthropoda; class Insecta; order Diptera; family Tephritidae; genus Merzomyia; species Merzomyia westermanni. The sequence continues at coordinate 90,373,107 of OX465288.1, forward strand.
TTTATTTTTATCACCAATTATTTTCAGCTCTACTAAACAACTGATTAATTCAGTTAATAGCACATAAAATAGTACGTCAAATAGTACAGGACGTTCTCACCCCCCACTATACAACTGTGCTATTTCACTTTTGAATTTTTCTTGAATGCTTTTTTGGATGTTGACCAGTTATTTTATTGTTTACTAAAATGTTTTGAGAATATAAATATAAAAAAAAGAAATGTTAAGATAAGACCAGGTTAATAAAACCAAAACCCATTTATTTCTAATGTTTTAATGCATGAAAAAGTAACTAACTAATAATAATTCATAAAGGCCGGTTAAGCCTAATCGGCGATTAATTTGACAGCTAACCGTACAAAATACGTCAATTAAAACCATATTCCTTAGCGATAAACTGTAAATATATGTAATCTAAACCGAGAGTTCCCAACCAGTGGTACATGCCTGACACGGGCGACATACAGAGATGTCACGGCGCCGTAGAGCGTTTCCATTTTCAAAAAAATGTTTTTATGCTACTAAGGAGGCAACCACCAAGAACAAACACCACCTTAGAACGGCAAGGTAAAGTGGTCCAGTCTGGCGATGTCGATCAGCAAATCATTAATATCTAGATAACCCCTATCACTTGTTGCTCGAGGGATTATCACCTCGACATCACTGAGTCGCTAAGAGGTGATATAATCTCTGGCACTCAAACCTGTTAGTGGACAGTAGAAGACAGGCACTTGCAGAACAAATAATATAATGAACGAAGACGCCTTGTCAGGTAATTGTCACTAAATCTTATCAAACCTTTTTAACACGCGCGAGGGGTTCCCCTTTTGAAACATCGTCGGATATCCATAGCACAACAAGCGCTATCAACGCCATCAATACGCAAATAAACAATGGTTTGAACCAACACCGTCAACCGTGTCTTGCTCCTTCACTACTCCCTGCCGTCCTAAACCTAACTAACTACCTTTACGGTCGGAACTTATTCGCCGTATTCAAAAACATAACATCTAAACCAAGAATAACACTGGTCTACAGCCAAAAACTACCAGAGACGCGAATATGAAATTCGTATGTAAAACCACCCCCTTATTCCGAAAATTGAGGTTATTTTTGATTCCATGGCACCGTTATTGAGTTATTTACGATTTACCGTCACTTAAAAAAAAAAAGATGGCTCCACTTAATCATGTATGTATTTATATCTCAAGAGCTAATTGAGCAATTCCAAAACGGTTTAAAAAATTTAAAAGCTAATAAAATTTTCTAGAAACAATGCATACAAACTTTGCGCCAAGCCCTGTAGGTTCGAAGATAATGAACAATCAATACGAAAATTTGTACTTTGCGAGGAAGGATATCGAAAACTTTTTATTTTTTTCCAGATATTTTTTTTTCTCTGTAAGCTCTGTTTTATTACAAAAAAAAAGTAGTTTTACCAATAAAATGGATGGACTAATGCAAAAGTTATAAACATTCAAATAAATATAGGCATATTATACTGAAGTACCCTACACGTCCTTCTGGGCATGCTGAGACAGATTTGCATACGAAATATGCATGTACAAGGTGGCGCAAAAGTAAGCTTCCGATGTTCAGCATATTGGTTGTGGCACGTGCAGTGTGTGCTGTTGCACCGTCTTGTTGGAACCACATGTTTTCCAATCCCAATTCATCAAGTTGCGGCAAAAAGAAATCGTTGATCATTGCTCCGTAGCGCTCACCATTCACAGTAACCGTTTGGCCCCGACCGATTATTGGTCAAATAAATAGTCAGCAATATTCCGCGTTCTGGAGCAGTGTAGCGTAACATTGTTTATTAACGTGTATTTCGCATGTGTTTACTACACAAATGTCAAAACAGAACTGACTTTAGGGGCCAAACGCAAAATTTATAGCATTTTCTGATAGGAGGATTACTTTTGCGCAGTAACAGTTTTTCACCGACCGATTATTGGTCAAATAAATAGTCAGCAATATTCCGCGTTCTGGAGCAGTGTAGCGTAACATTGTTTATTAACGTGTATTTCGCATGTGTTTACTACACAAATCGTCCTGTTAGTGGATAGTAGAAGACAGGCACTTGCAGAACAAATAATATAATGAACGAAGACGCCTTGTCAGGTAATTGTCACTAAATCTTATCAAACCTTTTTAACACGCGCGAGGGGTTCCCCTTTTGAAACATCGTCGGATATCCATAGCACAACAAGCGCTATCAACGCCATCAATACGCAAATAAACAATGGTTTGAACCAACACCGTCAACCGTGTCTTGCTCCTTCACTACTCCCTGCCGTCCTAAACCTAACTAACTACCTTTACGGTCGGAACTTATTCGCCGTATTCAAAAACATAACATCTAAACCAAGAATAACACTGGTCTACAGCCAAAAACTACCAGAGACGCGAATATGAAATTCGTATGTAAAACCACCCCCTTATTCCGAAAATTGAGGTTATTTTTGATTCCATGGCACCGTTATTGAGATATTTACGATTTACCGTCACTTAAAAAAAAAAAGATGGCTCCACTTAATCATGTATGTATTTATATCTCAAGAGCTAATTGAGCAATTCCAAAACGGTTTAAAAAATTTAAAAGCTAATAAAATTTTCTAGAAACAATGCATACAAACTTTGCGCCAAGCCCTGTAGGTTCGAAGATAATGAACAATCAATACGAAAATTTGTACTTTGCGAGGAAGGATATCGAAAACTTTTTATTTTTTTCCAGATATTTTTTTTTCTCTGTAAGCTCTGTTTTATTACAAAAAAAAAGAAGTTTTACCAATAAAATGGATGGACTAATGCAAAAGTTATAAACATTCAAATAAATATAGGCATATTATACTGAAGTACCCTACACGTCCTTCTGGGCATGCTGAGACAGATTTGCATACGAAATATGCATGTACAAGGTGGCGCAAAAGTAAGCTTCCGATGTTCAGCATATTGGTTGTGGCACGTGCAGTGTGTGCTGTTGCACCGTCTTGTTGGAACCACATGTTTTCCAATCCCAATTCATCAAGTTGCGGCAAAAAGAAATCGTTGATCATTGCTCCGTAGCGCTCACCATTCACAGTAACCGTTTGGCCCCGACCGATTATTGGTCAAATAAATAGTCAGCAATATTCCGCGTTCTGGAGCAGTGTAGCGTAACATTGTTTATTAACGTGTATTTCGCATGTGTTTACTACACAAATGTCAAAACAGAACTGACTTTAGGGGCCAATCGCAAAATTTATAGCATTTTCTGATAGGAGGATTACTTTTGCGCAGTAACAGTTTTTCACCGACCGATTATTGGTCAAATAAATAGTCAGCAATATTCCGCGTTCTGGAGCAGTGTAGCGTAACATTGTTTATTAACGTGTATTTCGCATGTGTTTACTACACAAATGTCAAAACAGAACTGTCTTTAGGGGCCAATCGCAAAATGTATAGCATTTTCTGATAGGAGGATTACTTTTGCGCCACCTTGTACATATATATTACGTAGGTAAATTTTCGAAGGGTTATTAGATACACAAAACTGTAAATGCCGTTTTCTCAAGTAGGTAAACTTTAAAATTTCAACACAGGTACATTTGAAGCAAGAGCAAATTTTTTAAAGCAGGTAGTGTTTTCTTTGTATAACTATAGTAGTCAATGCGAATTTTTCCTTCATAATATCTGCAAGGCTCACCGGATACTGTTTAGTCTATAAGTACATTTTATAAACTATAATTTACTTAAAAAAACAATATGAATAAAAGGAGGCGAGAGTTTGAGTGCAAAAATTATCCAGATAGGTTCTGTTCGAATACTGTGTGCACCACATGTCGAATCAAATTGATGCATTCGGAGTCCGGAACAAAAAGGTACGTAGTAAAATTTAGGAATTTGCTTCTTTTTAATGCATATCGGACCAATTTATGAAACTGTCTACTTAGGCAGCATATGAAATTTAGTACACCAATAAAGTGGAGGGAACCAACTTGCCATTCGACGGACTGCTATATTTGTACTACAGAATTATTTGGGGTTGGAAAATCAAGAAAAGTAACGCATGCCAGCGTAATTGCCAGTACCAAATTCAACGGAAGTTGCTCATCTAACTACTTTGCCATTGCCACATTCAACTTTAGTTCCGGGTCCAGTTTCATTGTCAACAGCAGCATCTGATTACACGGCATAAAGTTGTACTGAACTTCACACGGAAAACGAAAGAAACGCTTTGTCACAAGGACAACTCATTGATTAGATAAGAGATTTGGAATTGTCCAGGGTAAAGGCCGAACTACACGCCTCTCGTATGCAACAATTTAAATTCCTTTTATCCGATGTTAAGGTAACATATTATAGAACTTATCATGAGCCATTTTCCAAGTTCTATACGAAGGAGAACAGTGTTTGTTACTGCAAATACATTACTGGCTTATTAAAACAGTTTGGTGAACCAGATGATTTCAAAGAGTGGCGATTGTTCATAGACAGCAATAACCTAAGTTTAAGGGCAGTATTGTTACATATTGGCAACCAAAAGCAGTCTATCCCGATAGCGCATGCAGTAACCTACGAGATAATGCAAAAATTACTTAAACTTATCAAATATGAAGAGCAGGATTGGAAAATAAGTGCCGATCTTAAAGTCGTTGGAATGCTATGCGGTCTACAAAGTGGGTACACAAAATACTGTTGCTTTCTCTGCAAATGGGATATCCGAACTCGTCAAGACCATTACATTATAAAGGATTGGCCAGAACGAATCGAGTTTCAAGTTGGGGTAGATAACATAAAATACTCCCCTCTTATTAAGAAAGAAAAAATTATTTTACCCCCGCTCCACATCAAGCTCAGCCTTATCAAAAACTTTCTTAAGGCATTGGACAAAGAAGGCGAAGCCTTCCGTCATTTAAAAACCATCTTTCCAGAGATTTCAGAAGCCAAGATAAAGGAAGGCATTTTTGTTGGGCCGCAAATAAGAAAGATGCTTAACAATAACCAATTCAAAGAACTATTGTCACCAGTGGAGGCAGCAGCGTGGGATTCTTTTGAAAAGATAGTTGGTTCTTTTTAAGGCAAACGCAAAAGTCCTAACTACGAGATGATAGTGAACGACTCAATCAAGAACTATGCGAAAATGGGTAAATAAAAAAAACATATTTAAGGCCGTTTTCTAAAGTAAACTTTAAAATCTATCTGCCCGATAAACAAAAAATTTTTATGAAAATTTTAAAGTTTACATGAGAAAACGGCCTTAAAGCTGAATTCATCGTTCAGTTCCGAACAAATATTTTGTTTACATTTTGCTCGTTCTCTTCTCATTCTGTATCAGAGAAGTGGAAAATAACGAGTGAAATGTAAACAAAAAATTTGTTCGGAACTGAACGATGAACCCAGCCTAAGAAAATTACACACAAATGTGTCACTTATTCATCTAATTTACTTATTTATTGTCTTTTTAGGAGTAAATATGTCTTTAAAAATTCATTTTCTGCACTCCCATTTAAATTTTTTTTTCGCAAAAGCTTGGTGACGAAAGTGACGAGTATGGCGAACGGTTTCATCAGCAAATGAAGTTAAGTGAAAGTCGATATCAAGCATTCTGGGATGTTGCAATGATGGGTGACTTTTCATGAGAGAAACCGATCCTAACCTAAATAAGCGTCAAAACAAAACAAATAACTTTTTGAAGTATAAAATAAGATCATAGAGTTAAGACAAAATTTACATACATTGTTATTGTCTCATATGTACATATGCTAATATTTGTAGGGTACTTAAGTAATATGTCGCTATATTTATTTGAATGCTTATAACTTTTGTATTAGTCCATCGATAAAACAGAGCTTACAGAAAAAAAAATATTTGGAGAAAATAAAATGTTTTCGATATCCTTCCTCGCAAAATACACATTTTTTATATTATTCCAAAAAAGAGGTAAAAATCCGTATTGATTGCTCATTATCTTCGAACCTACAGGGCCTAGCGAAAAGTTTTGTATGCATTGTTTCTAGCAAATTTTATTAGCTTTTAAATTTTTTGAAATTGCTCAATTTGCTCTTGAGATATACTCGTACATGATTAAGTGGAGTCATCTTTTTTTTTTGAAATAACGGTAAATCGTAAATATATCAAAAGGGGGTGGTTTTACATACGAATCTCATATTCGCGTCTCTGGTAGAGAAAAAAAGTTCGAATTTGTAGACCAGTGTAATTAGAGAACGGGTTTTACAGGACGGTGTTCTATTCCTCATTTTCTCTAATTTGTTGAAATCGGGGCTTCCGCCTCCACTCGGGGCAGTCTCTATAGTTTTCTACGCTGACGACTGTACTATTATGGCTTCTTCATTGACGAACTCTGTGCAAGGATCAATAGTCCTGACCATATCTTCGACTGAATCGACAGCGACTCTCTCTGCAACATGGAGTGCGCAGATGAGGCAAGAGTTAAATGTCCACGTAGATGGAGTAACTCTATATAGTGTCAATCACCCCAAAATCGGAATCTCTTTGAGAAAAGATAAAGGAAGGTGCCTTGGTACATATAAGGGTATCGGCCAAATGGTTGTTGATTACGCTCCGCTGATGTGGTTGCCCAATCTTTCCTCCACCAGTTGGAGGAAGACAATAATGCTCAATGTTAAAGGGCACACGGAACTGTTAAGCAGGCAATTTCTACTGCTCTGCCGTAAACCTGGTCAACCAAACCGGCTTAAGATCCGCCACCCAGGGGCATAAGGAAGCATGATCGTAAGCACTATGATGAGATCTGGCATCATATTATTCAGCCTCTTTTTCTGCTTAACCACAGGCGGGCTCCACACGACCTCCACATCCAGTCGGTACTAGGGACACGAATTTCGATACGATACCATATCAATACTTTTGCCCTTCGATACCGATATTTTGTACTCGATATTTTTATAACGATGCGTTTTGGCATCGGTATCGTATCGAATTTTAATAATTATTATTTATTAAGCACTTTATGTTATCAGATACTATTCGGGGCAATTAATTTGATAAAGCTGTCAATGAGCTCTCTGTAAAAAAAGCTGAAATTAAACTTAAGTACCTATTTAATTCCGATATGCCATAGAATTCGATAGTAAGCCCCAACCTCCTATTGGAACATAACATGCCTTTTTTAAGGTGCAACGTTTCCATTGCTTTATCGAATTGCTTATTTATCTTGTAAATTTAGTATCGATACTTTAAGTATCGAGTCTTTTTGTTTCGATACTATCGGGTAGCTGATACTTGTACAGCGATACTTTAAATGAGTACTGTATCGATGCTTTACATTCCATATCGTTTTCCTAGTCGGTACACAGGTCCCTCAGAGCTCGACCTTTGAACCCGGTTGTTGAGATCCGACCACCCATCATGTGGTATATCCCCTCATGATACTAACATCTCCTTACAAGTTTAATTGAACATACCCTTCTAACACTAACATCACTCTGGTCCAACCCTTTTGAAACTACTTGTCCCGTTAGAAGACCTTCTAGGCAGAGCGAGGCACTGTAAACAGTAACAACAATAATAACAAAAAAACGGACAAAATAAGCAAGTAATCCAGTCGAGATATTTGTTGAAGATTTTTTGACCATCTTTTTCCTTTGTTGATCGAAGACTGCTACTAGTAAGAATGAAATATTTAAAAAATAATGGAAAAAATATGCAGAGTATACTTTGCGATCGTTCTCGTGGGATAGCCAATTTTTTCTGTCCATTCTTTCAAAAAATATGTTTAACTCAATTTTTGAATTTCGCTAAAAAAATTATTCGGATTACAATAAGCGAATGGGACTTCGCGAGCATGTAGCACCTGCAATAGTATTTGTGCGACCGGGCTTAGCTAAAAAGCTCAGGGAAAAAATCACCAATGGTTAGTAGACATTATATTCATAGGACAATTTTTGATTCCAATAGATTGCCACAGGAACTAAGCCGGGCTCTGATATGAGGATTGTGAACTTCATCAAGAGCAAAGCTTGGAACAGTTGGTTATTTACTTAACTTTGCGAGGAGGTTATTCTGTTCGATACTAGCTATACAAAGAACCGGTTAGTTCGCCTTTATGCATTAAAAGAAGATATGTTTCTTATTCTCACAATGTTCAAAGATGATACATTTCAATGAGCTCAACTTCAAGCTTGAGGGCAGAAACGGCACTGTACAAGCAATTATGATTATACTCAGGGGTTCATAGCAAAGCTTTAACTTCGAAATTCGGAGTGTCGTCTGAAGATGTTATACCTTTTCCTCCATTGATCGAAGCAATTAAAAATAACAACCAAAACTACTTTGCAAGCGCTGAAAGACGAATTTCGCAGTTACTATCAAAAAATCGATTCATAGTCACCAATATGAGCATGGCAAGAATTATATTTGTTGTCGATATGGTCAAATTTCAGGAATAGTTTTTAGAAATGAAAGCTGATTTGCCGGGAAAGAACATTTTCATCTTCTAACATGGGGAAAATTTTGGAGCATTCGATCCATCACTGATGTAGACAGTTGTTAGTCATCCTCTGTCTAGTAATTTCCACTTTGTGCTGCATTAATTCTTTCATTAAAAATTTTGTTTTAGGACTCTGAATCAGGTCCGTAAAAATACTTCACCCTGATACGATGTTTTCGATTACAGCCGGTTCTATCGTACCGGAATGACTTTTACCCGACCAAGGCTGAATATTTCGATGTAACCCTGTCTTACTTGTCACACTTCCCCCTAAAACTGTCATCCTCCGAGCTGCTCCTTGCAGCAGGGCTACTCAATACTCTCCTGCTCCATGCGGGTGTTGAACCCAACCCGGGACTAAAATACAGGATTGGCTGTGTTTGTTGGAAGAATATTTATGTTAAACGTTCACACTCCGTTCAATGCTTTAAATGTAAAAGACAGCTTCACAAAACAAGTTCCTCCTGGCGCCAACACCTCGCACGACAGCTCATAGCTACTTTGTGTGTGGAATCTTCTTCTTAGATGTGTGCAATGCAGAGTGACAGCTCTCCGCTACCCATCACCAATATCCCCTTCCTCTTCGAGCACTAGTACGAATGCCTAAGGTTAGTGAAATAGTGTACTTCAAGAAGCGACAAAATATCAAGATTGCTGCATGACAGGAGACAAAGCTCGTTGTCCGATCATATCTTCGGACCTGTGACTGCTACAGCATCCATCGGCGCGACCGGGCGAGAGGAATTTGCGGTCGACTTGCGATCATCACTCACCAATCTGTGCAGTATCGTCTATTTGATCCTCACGTCGTTGTCCGGTCAGGCGATGTCGATCTTGAGATTATTAACATTTATATAGCTCTTGCTACCTACTGTCAGATTGAGTATCGCCCTGGCATTCGTGCGCTACTCAGATGCCAAAATCGTGGCACACCGTGACATCTGGCACTCTAACCCACAAGTCGATGGTAGGGGACTGAGCTGATGGCTGAGCAAATAAATGATTCGAAGTTGTGCACGGTGAAGGGGTATGCCCCCTTTAAGAGAGACGGTAAACTGTTCACGATCGCCAGACCATAAAATCTTAAGCGCAGGCCTCATAAACTGAGTTGACTGCCTCATAAACGATGTCGACTCTTGCATCAGAGCATTAATGATTGTCACTGAAAATCGAACCTACACTAATTTCAGCAAAGCTGACCGGACCGGGTCGGATCCTCAAATTAAGGATCAGACGGCTGATTGATCCACACCAAAGCGCAAAGTGAGAGGAGCACCTAAGGTCCTGCAACCTCTGTACTGGTGTTGCCAAATTATGATCCACCGTCAAATGCTTGTTCAATCCGAGTAAGCCTAACGACAAAATATCCATCGCCTTTGGTGATAAGGTTCAGTCTAAACCGGAGAGATGCGCGAACGCTTTCTGCCCTCAACTTGTATTGCATCCTCCGCTTTACAACGAAATCAGACTACCCGCCAGGGCAGCGCACAAACTGAAAAATGGTCAAGTTCCCATTGCCATCACCACCACAGAGATTCTGGAGGCCATTCGGAAGACCTTCGTCATTCCAGAAAAATGGTTGACCCACTACTAAAGCCTGGGAAACCAGCTAACGTTGGGGAGTCATATCGCCCGTTATCGGTCCTCTTGCCAGTAGTGAAGACCCTGGAGACAGTCTTGCTCCTTTTTAGTACACAGCAAACTTACGGCCCGCCGAACATCAGTATGGTTTCCGCAAAATGCATAGCACGACTACCGTGTTGAACGCCATAACCACTGAGGTAACTGTCGGCCTCAACCAATATCGCCCCAACTACAGGATGTGTTAATGAACATCAGACTTATAACTTCCCCCTGTATAAAGCGTTGGACCGCTAAATATCTGAGTGGTCGGCAATCATCGGTGGAAGTCATGGGCGAACGATCAAAGCCACGTAGTATTAAGCAAGGGGTGTCACAGGGTGGTGTTTTATCCCCGCTCTTGTTTAGTTATTATATATCAAGGCTCCCATTCCCACCCGAGGATGTCTGGATCGTCTCTTACGCCGATGGTTGCACGACTTTGGCCAACGAAGTTGGGCCAGCATGACCCTTGTCTCCCTAGACAGTTTACGTTCCTCTTTGGCAACAGGTGGATGTGCCTGTATAATGGCGTTCACTGGACGAGAGCTGACAAAGGAGTTTACTGACACTGTGTGGATGAATTTGAGGGCCTGTCGATGTACCTTTGGATCAAAAGGCGAAAAAATATGGTGCCGGATCTGCAATAGTGCTTACGTAGATGACTCCTTATTCTCCTGGGTGGGGGATTTTCGTTGAGCAGGCTCCTGTTCGGATGCTGCGGTTTGTAGCAATGAATAGAAATTGCCTGGCCAGTATTTCAATATGCTATTTAACGCCGAGCATTTTAGCCTCGCTATGGAGGAGATAGTGCTCAGGAGACATAAGAAGGCATCCTGTGGCAGTTCTGAGTGCGGTGTTTTGACAGGCCTGCAACATCCTCCAGTGTGTGTCTGCTTGCCCCGGCGACCATATAGGCGTCGAGTAGCTCAGAACCGGCGGGCCAATTGCCTTTTACGTTGCCCGTAACGGTTCTCTATCTTTTCCCCAAGTGCTGCCAGCTAGTGACTTGATAATTTTGTTGCACTTTGGTGACAATTGCGGCTACATGAGCACCGTAGTTGAACATGCTATCAAACGTGACCCTAAGATTTTGGGATGTGTGACAAGCGGAAACTTCATGCCGTCGACGTAGACGTCTAATTCCATGTTCATCTGTATTGTCAACGTCGTAAATAAGGTAACCGAGGACTTGGTCGGTGACAATGTCATATTTCGTCCAGCGAAAAAACCGGACAAGGGGGAGGTAAGAGTTTATTCTTGAAAAGTCGTTATTCGGGAAAAGTATTTATGTTCTTTTTACCAATATCAAGCAAAGCTGGTTTTTCTATAATAATTTTGTAGTCAATAACGCAGACATTGATGTAGAACAGTTTTTCTGCATAGCATCTGTCAAATCTCTCAGCGATGCTATATGTTTGCCACAAGTCACCAATCGGTCTGATGTTCTCTTGCAAAACTGCACCGACCCCATCGGAAACCATTTTACCGCGTCCAGTTTCATATTAATTCCCAGTAAAGTCTATAAGGTTTGGGTATAATTACACCGCGTTACACACATTCTGTCCTATGAACCAAATATACTTTTTCGGAAAGGGGAGAAAAAATAAAATTACATCTGAGAATTGATAAAAAATAAATTTTTGAAAAAATTTTACGTTATACAGACATTTCCACGAGTCTGGGGTTAAAAATCGATCCAAAGTCTTTCACACAGGCGGACAGACGGACACTACGAGCTTTATTATATTATACATAAAGAAAAAAAATTCTGACGTGTACATGAAAATCGCCGATACACGTGTATTTTTATTTTTTCTCCCCTTTCCGAAAAAGTATATTTGGTTCATAGGACAGAATGTGTGTAACGCGGTGTAATTATATCCAAACCTCATAGACTTTATTTGGCTACTCATTGTTTAAGTCTACTAGTTTGGCATCTTCTTCTGCTAATCGGAGTGGAAGGTAGTGGATTAAGGTACTCCGAGAGAGTGGAATGAAGGAAATCGCGTTCAGAGTTGTTTTAAAGTCAGAACTGCAACCAAAAATTTCAATTGAAAGTGAAATTAACGTTCTGTAGGAACTGATAAGGTGTTATAACTGCTTTATATTCAATAATTTTGGTGTTTTATGTCTTCACGTTCAATATTGCAGTATTTAAATTTGATTGTTTTATTATTGAATACAACGCATCCTGTGGGGTTTGTGTATGTGTGCAGATTCGGAGTAAGTTGCGCTACTAGTAGACATATACTAAGCCACCTTGACGCGGAGTTTAGTACTGTCTGTTTGTTTGTCAGTAAATACTTATAGTAGTGGGCGCAATTGTCTATCAGTTTTATAGTTCAGTCTTAATCTCAAGTTATTGGTGCGTTATATATAATATAATTTTATAATACCTTATAAAACAGCTGATTCGACCAACCTTATGAGAAACAATGCAATCGATTATTGGTGGTGTTCGTAATTCATTATCCGCAAAGTAACCTTACCGACCAATTGCATGTTGGTTTTTCTCTTACGTTAAGGATACGACTACAGCGATGCGACAAACGCACTAATCAGCTTTATGTTTGCCGGTGTGTTTACGATATGTAGCATTTCCAATGCAAATCGATTCTTGTAGTGTTACTCTTGTTGGAGAATGCTCGGTCTCTCAAACTTCGGTGCATGTCCGCTAGCTGCTAGTGGTTCATTAGTGCTGTTTTTCGAATACTTGAATATGGGCAATGTTCTATTTGTGATTTGTGTTGTGCTTATCTAGTTTTTAATTTGGATTTCCGTATTCCTACGTATACGCTGGTGCATGGTTCGTCTTTTTTTTCACCCACATGGGATTTTATAAATTACGTTGATTTTTTCCAAAACGTTTAAAGAACCTTAAACCAGCATAACACCACATGTTTTTATTTTTATTTTGATATGTATGTTTCTCGAAAAATGTATGTGAAAATTATTTCTTTTATTATTGGCGCATGAATAAAAACGCTTTAGAGAGTTGATAGCGCTAATATTTTGTTGTTTTTTTTAGAAGCTGTGTAATGGTTGGTCGTATATTAGCATTGCATACTAATGATAGGAGACTCGATTCCCGGTTAATCACACCGCTCTGCTGTCAAGAATAAGTTCAACGAAAATGGGCACAAAAAGTATGATTTAGGTGTTGTCTGGGAGCTCCAAAATGATACATTTGACCAAAACATCTTTTCAAAAATTGTTTTTGTGTGTTTGTTGGAGTAGACGATTTCTATTACTCACATAAATTAACAAAAATCACACTTTTTAAAAAAATGTACAAAACTACCAGTAAATAAAATTATTTAAGGGAATAGTTACGTCACCCTGTATTTTTAATATTCAAAAATTTCCCATCATGTGTCGTTGGCGGAAACCGGAAAATTCATTTTTTGCACATTTTTGAAAAATTATGTATATAAATTAACTCTGATGTGCCACAAACTTTTTACAATATTGTATGGTCCCTAGTCTTTTAGTGGTAAAAAAATGTAAATGGTAACAGTACCACAAAAATATATATCATATCATTGAAATTGAATTGTACCTTCAAGTTCAGCTTGTAGTGGATATCATTCTCAATAAGCTTGGAAGTATCGTCCTTGCCCAAATATTTCAGCAACGTAAAAAAACATGGAATCAATCATCTCAGATATGTAATAAATACTTGAGCTTGCATTAAGTAGGTGTTAAATTACTTAAAGAATCATGGTCAGTTACATACAAAGAGATGGCTCGATTTTGTTCTATTAATCTATCCCTTAAATAAAACGCTGAATTCCAACGGGTGTTCACGTCTGGAACCAATTCGTCATCAGGCAATTTGAGTTCCTGCCGAATGCTTTTCAGATTTTCTTGAGCTATTCCAGAGAGGTTGAAATGCATAACGATCCGTTTTGCAGCGGCCATCGTTTGCGTTATTTTCGGCTGAGATTTTAATGCTGCCTGGATAACTCGTTGTAGTGAAAAAGTTTGTTGAAGGGAGTTAGCAGCTTTTTGTTTTCATCTGTGTTTGGTTTGTACTTAGGTAATTAGTTTTCAGTTAATTGTCGATGTCTATGAAACTTTCACGATAGGTTTGAAAAGGTTTGAGGCTGGGTGCGACATAGGCTTGATATAATTTTGGAAAAGTGGACGATGCGACATCCCCAGGCTATATAAAATTTTAATTCGTTACATGTAACTCTGAACGTGTTTGACTAAATTCATGATATTTTGATATATGTGTCATTTAGTCAAGATTTACATTATTTTGAAAAAGTGGGCGGTGTCACACATACCATACAGGGTCAGAATTCGTTTATTGCGAATCCATTGCAAATCGGTAGCCATATGACGTTAAAATCTTTTTCAATACTTAGTTTTTTCGAACTTTTTTTTACCAAACTAAACTTTAGCGTAACCTTTGGGTAAAGTTTTAATACTTCAGCAACCATTGCTCCTATTTTATTTTAAAATAAAATACATGAGCTACTATAATTTCATACAATAAACAATTTACTCCCCTATATTTTATTTAGTAAATAAACAATAAAAAGTTTGAGGTTAGAAATCGTCAGACTAATCGTGGCTGTTTTCGAAATAGTACTATAACTATGGCCTGTATATGTTTGTTGCTTTCAATTTTTCCTCTAATCAAAAATAATAATAATTAACTAAGAATTATTATCAAATGGTCTTGAGCTCGTTATACTTACAAAAAATATGTAAAATGAACAGACCGTAAAACCAACAACAAAAAAAATTTATTTTATTTTATTATTGACAAATTCTTTTAAGAAAGAAGTTTCTCGATTTAAAATGTAACAGTCGTCTTGATACAAATGCATGTTACTACATTGTTGTAATCGTCGTTAGTGCTGTATGCAAAAGAAATGTTAATAAAAACTCCTACAGCCCTCTCGTACAGCTCTTTTGCGTTTGTTATGTGGTTGGTAATTGTTCTTTGAGAACTAACTCTGGAAGCATGTAGCTCAACTGTGCCATCCAACCCCTCCATGCGATGTAGCAAAAAAATGCCACTCCACATCCGAATTAAAGTCGTGTTTGAAGTGAACGAGGTTTTTAAGATCAGACTTATTTTTATATTGTGAACCAGCTCCATCAGAAAAAAAGAACAATTTCTCCACATTATCTGGTCCTAATCTACTTTTCAAAAAATGTATCATATGTTTGTTAAACAAATACTGAGGTTTTTTTTCCTTACTAACCAATGAGTTCAAAAGAGCTTCAAAAGAAAAGGTACTGAGGTTTCTTTTAGCATGTAGTATCGCATGATTTAACGCACATATTTTAAAATCCATACTTTTATGGATTTTATATACGCAAACGGTATGCAAACCTACGGGTACGCAAAACCGAGGTCTTAGCTTCGTGAAAAGCGAAATACTAACTTTAATGTGTGGATGTTTTTCACAAAAACGTTTATACAATTCCTTGAACAAGTTTTCGCTTTCCATTCCCTACAATGGAAACGCAGTATTCTTTACCCGGCGTTATTCGGCAAATTTATAAAAGTCTTTAATCTGCTTGACGGCAGTACTTAATAATTTCCGTCCCTTTTTTCTTTGCACAGAAGTGCAATATCCTGACATTTGACGGAGTTTTTTTGCGACGCGGGCCATGTAAAAGGATATGTTGATTTTTTGGTACTCAAAATCTCGATTTGCTTATGTTTATTAATCTGCTTAGTTAGTTCAAATTTGATCTCATCTGTAATGTTATTGGCTTCGACACGTTCCAATTTTTGTAGAGCTTTCTGGGGGCTTGCGTATGATGCTGCAAGGATCAAAAATCCTTAGAAGTATATAATCCTACTAATAGCACATCTTTGAACTCCTTTCAAAATCTTACCAACCAAAGAAGGATAGCGAGTCTCATCGCCGTATTCACTATCGTCAACTAACACGAGTTCTTCCGTTTCACATTGCGCCACTTCTAAAATATTTTTGGTCTTGAGCTCTTTTCTGCATATGTCGCAAATATAGCTTCCAACTAGTTTTTTGAAATTAGATCCCCACTTAACACTAACTGGTCTTAAAGTTTTAAATTTGCGGTTGTGCTTATCCTTTTTAAATGGGTTACAACATTTATTTCTAACCGGCATTTCGAAAATTTACCACCTGATACACTTTGGGCTGTTTAACAGATACTCGATGCAAAAAGACAGTTTATCTGCAATTACATAGTTATAGCAAAGTGCTCAGATAACATCACTCTAAAAATGTTAAAAAATAAAATCAAGTGCATATCTTCACTCATAATACCTCAGTTTGCTGATGGAACACTATTTTATTTCGTATGCAACTTTTTTGATTATGCCGATCCCACAAAATTAAAAACGGAATTAAATTAGTTATATTTACAGCTCGCTTCCAGATTTTATCTTTATTTTTTTGAGACAGAGAAAGCAATTATTTCTAACCTCAAACTTTTTATTTTTTATTTACTAGATAAAATATAGGGCAGACAATTGATTATTGAACGAAATTATAATAGCTCATGTATTTTGCATCAAAATGCTTTTTAAAACGACCAAATAGGAGCAATGGTTGCTGAGTTATTAAAAGGTTACGCTAAAGTTTAGTTTGGCAAAAAAAGTTCCAAACACAGTTCGAAAAAAACTAAGTATGGGAAAAGATTTCAACGTATATGGCTACCGATTTACAATGGAGTCGCAAAAAACGTAGCAAATTTATTTTTTCTGTGCGATTTAACGAATTCTGATTCGACTGTGTTGCCAATCTGCTGTCTTTATGCCATAGTCGATAACACCAACTCTGCTTGTTATGACTTAGTTCCTGTACGATTCTATGACTTTGTACTCAGTCGTATCAAAAGTTGGTGTCAGCTTATGCGGTAAGAACACATTAATAGGTCTTTATCTCCTGGTGCTTTATGTTGTTGTTGTTGTTATTAACAGTACTTCGCCCTGCCTAATGAGCACGATCACTCTGAGAATCGTCATCAAGCTCTTCTAACGGGAGTCCAAGGAAACGCGCAGTTTTAACAGGGTTGGACCAGAGTGATATTGGTGTGTGAAGAGTAGGTTCAATTGAACAGAAAAGGAGATGTTTGGTATTATGAGGGGACATACCACATGCAGGGCACTTATTTGGTATGGTGGGGTTCACTCTGGAAGTATGAGTTTAATCTATTCCAATATCTAGAGTGAAATTGAACTAGGATAACTCTAGTCTCCCCCGGAAGAATACGCTCCTCATCAGCTATTTCAGGTGTTTCGATGTCCATTGCGGGGTTCACAGGCCGAGATCTGAGGGATCTGTCTACCGACTCGGTATAGAGGTCGTTTAGAGCCCGCCTATGGTTGCGCAGATCAAACGGCAAGGTAAGATGGTGCCGGATCTCATCATAGTGCTTACGGAGATGTTTCCTTATGTCTCCCGGGGGCGGAGCTTCATCCAATAGATGGCGGTTTGGATGACTGGGCCTGTGGCAGTTCTGTAAAAATTGTCTGCTCAACAGTTCCGCATGCTCGCGTGTATTGAGCATTTTGGCCTTGGCCGGGGCAGTTCTGATAGCGGTGTTTTGGTATACTTGCACCTTCCTCCAGTTGGTCTCAGCAAGGTTGGTCGACCATATGTGCGCAGCGTAATCAATAGCCGGTCGGCCAATAGCCTTAAATGTAGCTAGCAACGTTTCTTTATCTTTTCCCCAAGTACTGTCGGTTAGCGACTTGGGGATCTTGTTGCGTGTTTGTACGTTAGATGCTATTGCGATGGCACGACTAGCGAAGGTGAGGATGTTGTTGTTGTTGTTGTTGTTGTTGTAACGACAAAAACACTCCTCGATGGTTTTGGGGAGTGCTGCCGAACAGGCAGTCGTTGACCGGATATGAATCCGGTACGCTCCGGTACTCCCTTGCGGTACTGCCCGACTATCATGGTAGCGATTTGGTATGACCAGTGGAACCTTCTAGGTCATGTCACCCCTCATTCCGTAAGGAAGGTGAGATGGGTAATGAGAGGTATAATACCCGCAGATCAACCATCGAGTTGCACGTCATTACCTTTGTGCTTTTAGTCGCCTTTTACGACCGGTATGCCTATTCTAAGCCCTTAACCCGCAGGTGGTGTGAGGCTATTGTCAAACGTCAGGATTTTAGGGTGGTTGACAATAGATAGAGGTGCTCCATCTACGTGGACGTTTAACTCTTGTCCGCATTCCACGTCGTAAAAACTATTGCCGTCGATTTAGTCGTAGACAGGGTCAGGTCTCGCTCGGTGCAGAACCTGCAAAGGTCTCGAAGGTAACATTTAATCCTCGTACAGAGTTCGTCAATGGAGGGGCCTTACCCGAAACAATAATCGTGCAGTCGTCAGCGTAGGATACAATGGAGACTCCGTCTGGGGGGGAGAGAAGCCTCAAAATATAGAAATTAAACAAAAGGGGGGATAGGACAGTATCCTGCGGCACCCCTTGTTTGATTTTTCGTGGTATAGATTTCTTGTTCCTAAATTTGACTGACGCCTGCCGACCCTTTAGGTAGTTATTGGTCCACCTTTTTAGGCCGGCAGGGAGCTATGTCTCTTCCAGGTCTCTTAGGAGTGTAGCCACCGTCCTATTGTTTGGTGGCTGTTGATTCAAACCATAGTTCATCTCTGTCGTAATTATGTTCAGAGCGATTGTTGTGCCACGTGTCTTCCGGAAGCCATGTTGGTGTTCGGCCAACTCCGGGTTTGCAGGGTAATATGGGAGCAGAATGGTCTCCAATAACTTCGCTATCGGCGACAGGACAGATATCAGAAGATATGATTCTCCTTAGTTCACCGGTTTCCCTCGTTTTAGTAGGGGGCCACAATCGCTTCTTTCAAAATCACTGGAATGACGAAAGTGGTTAGCGAAAGGTTTAAGAGAGCAAATAACTCTGTCCCGCGTGACCTTCATGGCAATACCGTCGGGTCCAATTGATCTTGAGGGCTTGGCCTTGGGCAATGGGCGCTGTGGTGTGTTTGTGCTTGTGCTTCTGACGGATGGTTCGTCTCTTGGCCCTATCAGCAGGTGGATCCATTATAAACTGTAGGCAGAAAGATTTCGCGCATCGCCTGGGGTCCGATTTGACGCTGCCACCAAATGTAATGGCGACCTTGTCATTGTATTTGGTCGGATTTGATAGAGCCTTTACTGTTGACCATAATTTACCGACCCCGCCGGAGAGGTTGCATGCCTCTAGGTGTTGCTTCCACTTGGTCAACTTGTAGTCATTGACCGTCAGTCGGATTTCCGCTTTAAGATCTGGGGTCTGTGGGATTGAGAAGTCTCACTTGGTCACGTTGTGTTGCCAAGGCAGCTGCTTCCGCAGGGAAATTCGGTCGGTGCCCCGCACCCCCCGTTCCATAACAACAAATAGCTTTAATAAAAAATACTAATAATTCAAAATAATACATTAGTCAAAGGTTGCCCCCTATGCAACATGTGCTCCGCACCCACCGTTATACTCTCTAAACAAATAATATACAAACATTAACTAAAAAACTACTTAGACATGTTGAGCAAGGTCTCGTTTTCTAATTTTCTTATGGTTTATTTTGCGACTTGGGGACTTGCTTTTATTGCGCGTTAGTGGAAACAGTCGGTAAGAAACATAGCTTTATGATCGGCCTAGGCTGCCTGCCGTTCTGTGTACGGAGGTCTAAGACTCGATTATGACCGTCGGGGCCATGATGGACCTTTTCTATATGGCCAAGTCGCCATTCAGTTCGAGGGAGACACTCGTCGCTATCGGGACGCACTTTCCATTATTTGGGGCCTTTTGTGTGTCTTTTCACCGTTATCGTTTGTGGAGGTCGCTGAAATATTCCTCCTTCCACCGGCGGCTGAATTCGTAATGTAGAGTTGGCATGCTTTCCCATCGATTAAGCAGGGAAAGGGAGTCAACGCTTGGCTCAGAGGTCAGAAGCGGTGCTACAGTAAGGAAATGCCCAGGTGTAACGGCTGTAAAATCGGAGGGAACCTGCGAGAGCGCAGAGAGGAGCCGTGAGTTAAGAACGCCATCTATTCGGGCGAGTAACGTGTTAAACTCCTCGAAACTGAACTTGTGAGTTCCAGCGATTTTTTTGAAATGCATTTTGAAGCTCTTCACTGCTGATTCCCATAAGTCACCCATGTGTGGGGCGCTAGGAGGGATGAATAGCCAATCAATGCCTGGGAGTGCGTATTTTGCGATGATTTCAAGTGAGATTTTTTCCGCGAATTTGACAAAACAAAGGTTTTACCATTGTCGCTTTTTGAGGAAATCCTCGCCGTCCGACGAAGCGAGAAAATGCCGCGAGGAAAGCCGCTGTGGTCAGATCAGAGCACAGCTATAAGTGTACCGCTTTTGTTGTGAAACACACCAAGACGGCCTCATAGCCCTTTGTGTAGGTGGAAGTCCTTAACGTGGAGGCCTTTATCAAGAAAGGCGCAGTAAAGTCAACACCAGTGATAGTAAAGGGTGGAGCGGAATATGCGCATCTAAAGCCAATCCCGCTCAATGCCTCAGAGCCAATAGTGCTCGCCTCCAATTAATAAATACAAGGTGTAACAGGTGCACCGCACCCCCCGCTCCATAAGAACAAATAACTTTAACAAAAAAAAATTCAAAATAATACATTGCTCAAAGGTTGCCCCCCTATGCAACATATGATCCGCACCCCACGTTCTACTCTCTGAACAAATAATAAAATAATATACAAGCATTAGCTAAAAAAACTACTCGCCCTAGATAAAGCTTAGACATGGTCCTTTGAGCCGGATTCGACCGCCCGACTTATGAATATCACTAGACGACCAAGCCGTCTAGGGTGGCTAGAATGTTTAAGCGACATAAGCTGTAGTCGTTTCTTTCGTTTGTTTCATTTGCATTGCATGCAATTCGCAATCAGCTTATGAAATATTCCAAAGATATAGTTTATATTTTGCAATCCCAAATGGGGTTTTTCACAGCGAAAATGAGGAAACCAATCTAGCGCAATGCCTCAGAGCCAATAGGGCTCGCCCCCAATTAATAAATACAAGATGTAACAGGTGCTCCGCACCCCCCGTTCCATAACAACAAATAGCTTTAATAAAAAATACTAATAATTCAAAATAATACATTACTCAAAGGTTTCCTTCTATGAAACATGTGCTCCGTACTCCCCGTTCTACTCTCTGAACAAATAATAAAATATAATACAAACATTAACTAAAAAAACTGCTCGCGCTCCATAAAGCTTATACATAAGCCTAATTTCTTAATGCGCTTCTCTTGCATATGTTCGCAATTTACGCTCACCAAGATGGCGGTCCACAAAACAATCTTCCAATTTAAATAGTAGGCTAAGGCCCATTATTAAATGGCAAGATAGTAAAAAGTACCTCTTTCCACGCATCATAAAGCTACCCATTCCTAGGTATTCGCCAGAAGGCGCCGTCTTAGTGACTTGACTACCAACTCAATATGCGTTTGTTCCAACTTTGGCATCCCATGCTACGCTGTATGATATAGCCATTGTGTCCGCCTCTAACAACGTTTTTTACCTCATGTAAGCATTTATGAAAATAAAATTAAAATATTTCCACTTTTGAAGATTTTTCCAATTTTTTGCGTGTGGATGTGCATATGCACAAGACAGGGTTGCATAAAAAAGGTACTTCACTAAAACTTGGAAATAAGTTTGTCTATTCATAAAATATATCTGGGCAACTTTCTCGTTGTATAAATGCTAACTATATAAATTTATTTAACAAAATAACTCTTTCAAGTGTGCTAACAAACATTTCGGTAATTGTTTCCTTTAGGAGACAACTGCAAAAATACGCCCAAAAATGGGGTATCAAAAGACGCGTTTTGACCTCTGTATCAATAATCCGAATGCGGATTTTCGATTTTTGGTTTTAGTGAGAAGTTATTGGCAAAAATCCCAAAAACAGTTCAAGGGGGAAGTGATCCATGGTATTTACGTGCAGACTACCTTTCTGCGTAGGCGGCCTTCGGCCGCGTTCAAAAACATAATCCTTAACCGATCCAACACCGGCTACGCGATCTCCAGTATTTTTGTAAACAACTCACTTCTGCACATTTCGGAACACACTATATGTATATACCATGACTATGGGCCTATATATATTCAATAAACATCATTTCATGTCTGTCATAGTCAAATCAAAATACCTTTTATGTCAAATATGCTGTTCGTGCTGAATTTGAAATGCCGCATTTTGCATTTTCGGACATTGGTTTCGAAAAAGCGTTAATGGTGGTTTAGTAAATGCACACTTAGCAAGTTCGAGTCGTATGTTTTTTGTTTACAAACATTTTTTGAGGTTATGAAAATTTGCAGCACGTGTGCAAAAATATACACATTTTCAGTAGGTAAATCTTTCGATTAATTCCATTCGCAAACATCAGATTAACTTGTAGATGGTTTTTTTTTAACGATTTCACACGACACGCGCGCAAAATTACAAATTAAAAATCAGTATAAATTTGCTGAATATTTACGTATGACAGAAATTGAGAGAATGCCAAGAAAAAAATGCCAATATTGTCACTCTTTTGAATTCGAATCGCGATTTTCTTCGAAGATTCCAAGGTTGATTTTAGCATTTATAATGCTAATGCAAAAATAAAGTTGCATTTAGGTGTCAAAATTTGTATGGTCCAAGCGAAAATAAATGCTTCATTTTGGGCTAAATGCTAAAATGCGAGGTGAATGCAAATTGCAGGCTCAGCATGAACACCACATAAGATGGAGTCTTAATTTTAAAATGACGAAAATGTCATTTTAACATTTTAAAATCATGGTTTGTGTATACGGTTGTGCTTGTGACATCGCTTACTCCAAACTTGAGTTTGGCTTTTTTTGCTTGTTGCTACATATATTCTACAGTTTGTGATTTTAAAACCGGACACAGGGTGACCTTGCAAAACATAAAAAGTTTCTTCATGTCAACAACTTAATTTTTTTTCATAAGGAGACCCTGTTACTTTTCAGTTTAGCTAAAATCTTTGTTTAATATGACTATGGTTGAGCAACATTTTGAATGTCTTTTGAAGTTAAGTAAATATTTTAATTAAAACGCGTGTTATGGGCCATTAAATTTAGACAACGTTTTTTGACAGATAGCCCATATAACATTATACCAAAGAGCTACAACTGAATTTAAATTTCACTATGACTATGCCCCACGATATTACAAATATGTAGTCCGCCTCTTGCCAGAGAGATACATGTCTTTAAATAAAAATGTTGCGAGATCAAGCCAAAAGTTTATTGTTGGTTAGCAATCATATATAGCAAAAGTTATGCAGTTTCCTTGAACAAATTCCATATTCAACGGTAAATCTAACCAAAAAGATATATAAGTAATAAAAACAGAAAGATAACCAAATTTTAACCTTGTCACTTTTAACATTTGCATACAATTTTAAAAGTTTTAACTAAAAACTGTTGACATTGTTCAATTATGGATAAAACTTATAATGTCATTCCCTCAGGTCCGTTTTCTCAATTAGTGCGTTAAAATTTACAGTGATCCAAATACCGATAAAATTTTTGCATGAAAAGGCAGAAACAATGTGATATCCGTATCTGGATCACTGTCAATTGCAACGCTAACCGGCCCTTTGTTCGACAGATAACCGAGGAACTTCCGTCAATTAAACTGCCGTAAGTAAAAGTAAAAAATAACAGGAGGGCAAAACAAGAATTTATTACATTTACACATCAAGAACTGCCGTCGCCTTTTCTGTCTAATTTCTCGTTTCGAAGATACCAGTCATGGTGTATACTAGCTCACTTGTGAATGCCAGCGCAGTTACATTGGACAAACAGGCCGACAAGTAATACCGAGGTTCAGAGAACACATTAGAGATCAAAGCAAAAAGACACGGAATCCAACCATCATACCAGAGTCCAACTTTGCGAATCACATGGTGAAGAATAAATGCCCCCCCAGAAACATCAAAAAACAGTCAAGGTCCTACATGTACAAGCGAAAGGCCGACGTCTGAACGTACTCGAAAACATGGAAATCTACAAACAAAAAACATTCGAGTGTAGAATAATAAGCGAACAGACAAACACTGCTTCCGACACAATATTTGAACTTTTAAAATTAGTTTACAAAAAACAAAGCAATCACTCAGGTACAACAAACACACACGCACCGACAAATAAACACAAAAACAGCAAACGATCAAAAACAACAAACGAGAAAAAAAGGTCAAACAACAAAAATTATCAACTTTTACCTGCCTCAGTCAACCACACGAAACCGATCGGTGCAAAAAACCCCCGTTTCTGAATGTACACACACAACACATACACATACGTACATAAACAGGCACCTTCAGGCACATTACCTGCTACCTACCATAAATACAAGACAAACGACAACAACTAAAAACTGTTGACATCAGAACGAAAATCGACACTGATGATGGCGCAACGCCGAAACCGGTTTGTCTCAAACCCAAATTTGTCAAGGGATGACGGAAAATCGTTCCAATATACATCAATTATTCAGCCTGTCGGAAAAACAACAAAATAAAATACTTACTTTCAGTTTTTCCCTTAAAACAAAATAAAAATTCTTAGTTTCATATTTTGTTTCTTCTATCCTATTTTATGTGAAATATATTTAAAATTATTAGCTAAAAGCTCCATTATAAAATATTTTCAAAACGAATTAAAATGAAAAGGTGCAACACAGCAATACTTTTGTGCAAATGTGAACCTGCACAAAACCCTAATTTTCCGAAGTCAACGAAAACAACAATAGCGACCCAGATTTTCCGAAAAAATTCTCCAAAGGCATCCATTCGGCGCGTGTTTTTCCACCATTCGGCAATGTTCGGGGATGGCAGTCATATTGAAGTGCCTTAGATGTAAATGCGGATGTATCTGTCTAACGTTTGACTTATAACATATCACACTTGTACTGATACACAATGTATTATGCTTACTAAATTATGATTTTTCAATTATAAAACATTTGAAAATAAGATATCTATGTCTATTTTAAGTTGAAGAGAAAAAAACTGACAAATAGTTTTTTGGAATTTGAAGAAGAGTCTTCATACATAAAATGCTCTATAATATCATAATTATAACAGGGTCTTCAACAAAAAAGGAATACAGAGGTCCTTCTAACGCTTCCAGAGGCTCGCATAAAGCATGCCTCTTTCGTGAGCATATATCAATGAGCATTGTTACATACTCAGTAAATCATAGCAAAAATAGTGACAATTTATATCGAAAAAGCTTTCGAATTTTTTCAAGCATACCTCAACATATCTTTTGGCGCAATTATAACAATAGTCATTGAGTTGAATTTTGTTATAGTTCAAGTATAGGACTGTAAAACTGAAAAAGCTTACATATCGCTTATTGGAGCAAGAATACTTTAAATTATTTTTAAAAGCAGTTACATAAACGATTGTTGGGATATTTCTTGTAACGAAAAAAACAACCACTCATTTTGAATACGGACCGAAGTGTCAAAACGACTTTCCAATGTAATTCAATTTGCCAGCTTGGTTCGCCGCTGCTTACCAATCCAATGGCCAGCAATTGGTATTACGTTCATATATCTCAATTTGTTGTGTTGTATAATAGCCAAATAAATAAGCAAGACTAGATACTGTTGTAAGGTTTTTACCCGATTTACCGATTCACTATAAATGAATATACGCAGATTTAACGATACGATGTTAACATGGCAGTGGCTTAATTCGGACTGATTAATTTGTATCTTTACATTTCAAACTTAGATGCTACAAAGAAACAATGATTCAAACTTAAAACGTATTCTAAATAATGTTGCCAGACTGATGTATTCTAAAATATATTGGCTTATTATTTCAACACTTCTTCTTAAGCTAATATATTTTATTTTATATAAAGTTTATTTTAATCCAAGCATTTTAATAAAATTACAATGTTTTTGCTTATTGAGACTTTTCGTTAAAACGTCGGCAACATTTTTATCAGTTGAAACATACTCTAACTACTTGGGTTCGAATCTCAGTGTCCGAGAAGGGGTCTGATGAGAAGTTGGGAACTTCGAAACATGTCATCCCATACCATCGCTGTGCATAACGTTGTAATTTTTCCTCTAATATCAATTGACAAACAAAACATAAAAATTCGAGCTTTGCTCCAACAACAATCACCATAACTATAATTGTTACAGGTACAGTGCGGGTGCATAACAAGTAACACGGAAGTGTTGATATGCAAAAAATCCCTTCTGTATCTAAAACTGTTCTATGAACGCGCCTAAAAATATTCCACTTTCCTTGAGTTGACATATAAAATATATGTACCAAAGAATGTATAAAAGGAATAAGCAAATGGCACATTAGAGAAAAAATGCATCGTGACGCTACAGGGCATCATAGCTTAGTTGTTAGAGTACTCTAACAGCGGCTTTGGTGCAGACAATTGGGTTCGTATCTCAGTGTCTGAGAAGGGGTCTGATGAGAAGTTGGGCACTTCGAAACAGGTCATCCCATACCATCGCTGTGCATAACGTTGTAATTTTTCCTCTAATATCAATTAATAAACAAAACATAAAGATTCGAGCTTTGCTCCAACAACAATCACCATACTCTAATTTAATTTCATTTGACTCTACTTTCTCTCGAATAAAATTATATTTTATATCAATGTGCTTAGTGCGCTTGTGATGTATTGGATTTCGTGCTATATGCTGCGCACTGATGTTGTCACCTTTATTTGTCATCGGATGTGTACTTGACCAACCAATTTCTTTCAGTAATCTACTGAGGTAAAATGCCTCTTTTGCTGCTGTAGGTAAGGCTACGTACTCAGCCTCTGTGCTGGTTAATGCGGTTATATTTTGCTTTGTTGAAGCCCATGAGAAGACACTGCTTCCCAAAAAGAATGCGTACCCTGAATAAGACTTTCTATCTTTAGGATCATTTGCCCAATCTGCGTCAGCAAATCCTTTTACGGGTTCATCAGACTTGCGATATACGATGCTTAGGTCTGACGTGCCTGATAAATATCTCAAAATGTGTTTAGCTGCTGTTTCGTGTTCAATATGTGGGTTCGTGTTACGTTGTGAAAGCTTACTCACAGCGTGCATAATATCTGGTCGACTCAATACTGCCATATACATAAGAGAACCGATTAGTGATTGGTATTATGTTGTATTTACCTTCGAACACTTTTCGTCTTGACATCCCACTTGGAAACCTGGATCGAGTGGAGTTGCGACTGCTCTACAATTTTGCATGCCATATGTGTTCAGCACTGATTTTATGTACTTTTTCTGTGATAAATATACCGCACCCCTCTCGCCATCTCGCTGCACTTCCAAGCCAAGGAAGTATTGTATGGGACCACCATCTTGCATATTGAAAGTGGAACCAATCTTTTGTGTAATTTCAGCTATGTCTGCTTTACTAGGACTCATAACGATTAAGTCATCGACGTATACTGCGATATAGCTATACTGCTGCTTATCTTGTTTGACTTATAACCAGGGTTCATTTTTGCACCTCTTGAAACCAATGATTTTCAAAACTTCGTCTAGTGTGTTGTTTCAGGCTGTTTCACTTTGCTTGAGCCCATAAATTGCTTTTCGTAGTTTTAGTACTTTATTTGGATGTTGCTTGCTTATAAAATTTTCTGGTTGCTTCATATACACATCTTCATATGCTTTGAAAATGTCAAGCTTATGCATATATAATTGCTTTTCTGCTGCAATTGCGAATAACATTCTGATAGTCTCGTACCTAATAACGGGAGAAAACGTTTCCCAGTAACTAACGCCTTATTGCTGTGCACTCCCTTGGCAAACAATCGAGATTTCAATCGCTCTATGTCGCCTTTAGCATTTCGCTTGATTCGAAAAACCCACTTTGACCCTATGGCCTTTTGCCCTGCAGTAACTCAACTAACGACCACGTATTATTTGCAATAAGCGCGTCGTATTCTGCTTGCATTGATTTTTCCCAATCTTTTGAGTGATGACCGCTCAAAGCTTCTGCTGCAGTTTGTGGTGTCTCTGTATCATCCATATAACTCAACAAATGGTATTGCTTTTTAGGTCTGCCTACTTGACCTGTACGAATAGATTTTGGCCGGCCTGGCCCACGCCTTAACGAGGGTTCTTGTTGTTCTGAATTCTGCACACCTCTTTCACGTTGATCTTCTTCTTGATGTTCGATGTCATCTTCGGAACTGATAGCGGTTCCAAACTCCTCCTCCTCATCGCCGGAGTCGTAGGTTGCACCTTGATCAACTTCAGCTACACTATCATTTGATACTGAATGCTCTTCTGGTTGAGCTACGTTAGACTCTAGGCGAATGATGTTTGTCGTTTCTTCGCCCTTAATACGAGTATCAAAATCACCTTCTGCAATTCTGACGTCACGTCTATCGATTATTGCACGTTTTTTGGCGATCATATAAACCATATGCCTTTGCTGTGCAAGAGTAACCTACAAACACGTACTCTTTGCCTTTAGCTACGAATTTGCTTTTAACTGTTTTGTCTAGCGCGAAAGCTTTTGCCCCGAAAACTCTTAAATGTTTAACTGAAGGTTTGCGTCCCTTCCATATTTCAAATGGTATTCTACCGTTTAGTGCTTGCGTTGGACACCGATTCTAGCTTTGCATGTATCAACAAACTTTTTGCCATTTCTACGATAGTATGATAAGCCCGCTCAGCTATCCCGTTTTGCTGGGGTGTATACGGCACTGTCAATTGTTTTTTTATTCCGCATTTCTTTAAAAATTTATTAAACTCATTGTTTACATATTCTTTGCCATTGTCACTACGCAAGGCCTTTATTTTTTTACCGGTTTGACACTCAACATACGCTTTGAATGCTTTAAACTTTTCAAACACTTGATTTTTGTTGTGCATAAAATAAACAAACATTTTACGAGAGTGGTCGTCAATAAAAGTGACGAAATATCTATTGCCACCTAATGATTTTACATTCATGCGGCCACACACATCTGAATGTAAATACAAGATCGAGCATTCCATTCGATGTTCGCTCACTTCTTTGTGGAAATGGTAATGCGCATATCTTTGCTTCGTTGCACGTATCACAATTTATTTTTGCTGGCATATTTTTTACGTTCATACCGCGAACTAGTTCACTGTCATTTATTTGCTTTAGATTTTGCATATTTAAGTGACCAAAACGATTATGCCACTTTGCTACTAATGAACAATTTTCACTTAGTAAATAAACTGCACTTGAATTGTTTTCATGATTATATAGATATAAATTGTTCACACGCTCTGCCTGCAGCATTATTTCTTGTTTTTGGTTTTTTATTATGGCACTGTATTTCGTAAATATTGTCGAATTTCCATATTGCCCTGCTTTCCTAAATGACAGAAAATTCATAAGCAAAGATGGGACAAACAAAACATCTTGCAACGTAATTTTGACGTTTTCTCTTTTTAGCACTACCGAGCCTTTACCATGCGATTCAATAAATGTTTCTGCTGCTAACATGACACGAGCTTTTTTCTCTGTAAACGATGTAAACATTTTTCTGTCACAACACATATGTGACGTAGCGCCAGTGTCAACGCCCCATGTATCTCTTTTTGATACACTTGTATGTATGCTCTCCATACGTTAGACGGTTTGACGATTCATCAGTTTCACTTTGCGCTTCGGGTTTTTTATTCTTTTTCGTGCTTCTACACTCACTCGCGCGATGACCTAATTTTTGAGAATTGAAGCACTTGCCTTTATAACGCTGATTGTCTTTTTCTTTCTTATTGTTCACTTTTCTATTGTGCTGACTGTCGTTTGTACTGCGATAATCTTGTCGCTTTTGCGTGTTACTTTTGTTTGTATGTGCATACATCACTCGCGATCGTCTTTTTCTTGCCTTCGTGTTCCTTCTTCTAATATTATTGCTTTCACTACGTCGAATGTTGGTAGCTTGTCGCGCGTTTCTATAGCGACCACGAAGTTCTCCCATGCGTTTGGAAGGCTAGAATGTCCAATTCGGCTAGTTTATCGAGCGTTGCGACAAACTCACTCACATACTTCACTACATTGTCGCCGTGTTGCATGTTTAATCTTAACAGTTTTTGATACAGCTGAACTTTTTTTACTGGACCGACTGGCAAATGAATGTCGCGCAATTTTTGCCATGCCTCTGCAGCCGTCAAGCATGTCTTAACATGCATTAACTGCGTCGGTTTCACGTTTAAAATTAAGCATGCCACAGCCTTTTGATCTGTGGTTTCCCACTTTAGGATATTTTCGGCAGAATCACCTTCTTCTTTTTTATATTTTCCGCACACAACATTCCATAAATCCGCCGTAACGAGCACACTTCGAACGGACACGGACCACACGTCGTAGGTATCATCAACTAATTTTTATACCTAGTAGTGCTACGCACACAAGGTATATTAACTTTAGTCGCATAACGGCAGTGCGTAACGGATCGAGATAGATATTGACTTATATATATCAAAATGTTCAGGACGAAAAGAGAAATTGATTAAGCCATGTCCGTCCGTCCGTCCGTCCGTCTCTGAACACGATAACTTGAGTAAATTTTGAGATATGTTAATGAAATTTGGTATGCAGGTTCCTTGGCACTCATCTCCGAACGCTATTTAAAATGGGCGAAATCGGATGATAGCCCCGCCCACTTTTTATATATATAATATTTTCGAAAACACAAAAAAAGTGATTACTCAGTACATAATACACCTATAAGGGTAAAATTTGGTGAGAACATCGAGGTTGAGGCATAAAATAAATTTTTCAAGAAGGTTTTGAAAATGGGAGTGGCACCGCCCACTTTTGATTAAGTCAAATTTAGATATGATATTATTCATAAATCAGAAACCGTTCAAGATATCGAAACGAAATTCAGCACGCAGGTTTGCAGTTATGCAGGGAATGTTCCAGGAAAAAATGGGCGGGATCGGTTAAGGTCTACGCCCACTTTTATATGAAAGATTTTGAAAAGGATCGTAGACATATTAAATAGGCAATAACTTTGCGTAAAATAGCTTTACATCATTTATATTTCAGTTTTAAAGTTTCCGTAAACAAGGAAATCCAAAAACTTAAAATTTTCGAAAATGGGTGTGGCCCATAGTGAGATATTCCACAAAACTTTTTATGCCATAACTCCGCCAAAAATAGATTTGTGGAAACAAAATTTGCTCATAATGTTCTATATGTAAAGGTTACTGTTTGCTGTAAAATTGGGCTAAATCGGTTAATGTCCACGCCCAGTTTTTCAACATAGTTCTGAAATTTTTTTTTGTAAGATTTAAAGAGCGATATTTCTACAACTATGCAAGTTATATCAATTAGATTTTGCACACATAATAAGATTTTTAAGAAAAACTCGGCCGCAAAAAATTGTTTTCAATTTCAAAGAAGTAGGCGTGGCGTCGCCCACTTTTCAGCATAAAATTTCTGCTATTTTAAAAGGCAATCGCTTATAATTCAATATTGATTTTTCAATCAAAATTGGTCAGCTGCTTCTCAGTATTATTATACTTCTGCCAAAAATTAGCCAAATCGGGAAACACACAAGCGAAATATTCGGGAACGTAGTTAATAGCCCACTGCAATAGCGAAGTTAAATATCTTTTTTGATTTTCATACCTTTCATAAAAATTAAATGTACATATGTAAGTATGAGAAGAAGAAGAGAAAAGTTCACTAAAATGATCAGCAAGACGAGCGGAGTCGATTTAGCCATGTCCGTCTCTCCGTCCATCTGTCTGTCTGTCCTTCTGTCTACTTGAACGCAAACTAGTCTCTCAGTTTTACAAAAGAATGTGGAATTCGTGGTTTGCTTTCGCCGTTTTATAACATAGTACCAAACCCGATAGACGTTGTTTTGACGTTTTGATATACAGAACACATCTATCTATAAAATGTCATTAACTTGAACCAAATAAACTTCTAACTATACCGAACTGCAGCTTTATATAACCTGGGGGCTTTTCCAAAAGCTATATACAGACTGTGTCGTGCCCAGCGAACTGCTGAACTTATCGTGAAAGTTCAAGAGCAAAACAAAACACAAAATATGTGGGCGTGGCACTGCCCACTTTTGAAAAATGATGTAGATATTGATAAATGACACATATATCCAAATTTCATTAATTTTGACCAAAAAACTTCGGAATTATGACGAATTGAAACTTATATAGCCTGGGGGCGTGGCTCCGCCAACTTTTCCAATACTATATGTTGTCTATGCTGTACCCAGTGAACCCAAGTATATATTGTGAAAATTTCATAAAGATCGGTTGAGTTCTTTGGCGCCTATAAAAGACACCTTTTTTTTATATCTATTTTTGTTACGCACACAAGGTATATTACTTATTCGGCATAAACGAATCGAGATATATATTTATTAATGCTAAGCAAAACGATCAGGACGAAAAGTAAAATATCCGGGCAAGTAGTTAATACCCCACTGCAAAAGCGAAGTTGTATATCTTTTTTGATTTTCATACCTTTCATGGACATGAAATGTTTGTACGTATACTGAAATGATCAGGAGGATGAGCTGGGTCGATGTAGCCATGCCCGTCTTTCTGTCTGTCCGTCTGTCTATTTGAACGCAAATACGTACTGAAAGTAGTAAAATAGACCTGTGTAAATTGGGATGACATAATAGATCACTACTAGGTATATAATGTTCGGTTCCACCCGAACTTAACCTTCCTTACTTCTTCAATTTGCAGATGTACACTCATGTTTGTGCATATGTAGATTTTTTGCGTATATATATATGTACTTCGTGTACGTACGCGCGTATGTATACCGAATACTCAAACGTTCAGTCGACCACGTTCGCTTATAAACTTTTAAACACGTTTAGGTTTTCTTTTCTTTTCTTTTAAAAAATTTCACGTTTATTATATCTTTAATTGAATTCACGAATTCTTTCGGGACTACGGCCCATAACCATTGTTGTAAGGTTTTTTTTACCCGATTTACCGATTCACTATAAATGAATATACGCAGAGTTAACGATACGATGTTAACATGGCAGTGGCTTAATTCGGACTGATTAATTTGTATCTTTACATTTCAAACTTAGATGCTACAAGAAACAATGATTCAAACTTAAAATGTATTCTAAATAATCTTGCCAGACTGATGAATTCTAAAATATATTGGCTTATTATTTCAACAGATACCTAAAAGGATTTTTTACTATAGCTAACGTGATCCGTAATTGTCCATACAAAAGTTTTACTCTTTTCCTTAGCCTACCTTTTTTGATATTTTCCAAAACTTTGTAAAAATATAGTAGTACTTATAAAAGTAACCATGTGGGTGATGTTGCTATGACAATTCCCCTTTTCATCTTTGCTTACAATAAAATACCAATTGCTAATTTGATGATTTCCTTTCAATATTTCAACTAAAGGAGAATTTTTCTTATTTACAGCGAGTCCAAAGAAAGTTTCCCGCCATTTAAAAGTGTTTCTTAAAAAGGCTTCAACTCCAAAGTTCATATAACTATAAGAAGGTCCAACAGCGAACGGTTGGAAAGTATTTCACCACTATACGTATTCTTAAAATGCTTAAAAAAAAAATTACCGTTAAAGTTGTAAAAAAGTTTAATAGTGAATATTGTATACAAAAAAATGTATTAAAACTTGCGAATTAAAGGAAAACTTTTACAGTGGTGAATTGCTGGCTTACTATTTCCCACTATTCTTCGCGTTGAACCTTTTTTATGTTCTACGTTCTTTGCATGCTCATTTCTTTTTGGATTTTGTGTGTGCGGTACGTCGAAAGCAAGAATAACAGTTCAAGAATAAATATTATCAACTGGAATTAAGCTCAAAACATGTCCAACTAATAGACCATTAAAAACAATATAAAAAAACAAGTAAGGAAAGTGCACTCTTCGGCTATGCCGAATTCTGTATACCTTTTATGAAAACGCATTACGGCTTGCCGTGTCCGATTTTTATTTACAATAAGTACAAACCGTACAAAATTTGACGGTGATACCCCGTTAAGTTAAATATACATAGTCCAAAATCCGTTTATCGAAACAATCGATTGTGTGTGAGCTAGACGTTGTGTTGGTCCACACACATTAAGTATATAATATGTACAGTAGCTTAAAAATTGTATGATCCTAGCTATTAAGTTGCAAGAGTTATAGCCCAAGTTAATTAATATATTACACAATTAATTAATATATTACAAAATGGCGGCTGCATACCAAATTTCAGCCAGATAACTCTAAGGGCCGCTTTCATAAAAGGCGGTTCACACTAACAGGGGCTTAATTAACGTATTTTGTACGGTTAGCTGTCAAATTAATTGGCGATTAGGCTTAACCGGTCTTTATGAAAGTGGTCCTAAAACTGAGGGACTTGTTTGCGTACAAACAGACAGACGGGCATGGCTAAATCACCTCAGCTCATCGCCCTGATCATTTCGGTATGCTAATTGGTGGGTTTTTCTCTTCATCTTCTCATACTTACAAGCATCGGACCAAAGTTAGAAAAGTATAAATATAAATATTTGTAGCTGTGACCTGTGTTTATCAAACATTTTTTTTTGTTTTCATTTCTTTATCAAAAAGCCACAGAAGTGGTGATCATAACTTTTTCAACAACTACAATTGTTAAATCTGGGGACATAACTTTATGACTCGTACATTCTGTTGAACGATCTGGGTACAACATGAAAACAAGCTTCAATTCAGAAAAAGAGATTTCAAATTCAATAAATTAGAATTAAAGTTCAATTCAAGCTCTAAACTTGCATTTTCAACTAAGAAAGATACAAATCATCTTCAGAAAGGTACAATTCAAGTTCAGAACTTTCAATTTAAATTCAGAAATCTTTTGTAGTAAATAAATTTGAAGTTTAAAATTTTTTTTTAGTATATTCATAAAAACTTGAATGTCAAACAATAAGTGGTTATTATATTCATAATGGGCCATTTCTTATATTTATGTTTGCTGGGTTGAGCGCTTATGGCCATCCAAATAAAACAAACTATTTGTTTTTGTTTCTCCCTACGCGTTTCGACGCTCTCCGCATCCTCTTCAAGGGGATCTGTTTAAATTAAAATATGTAAAAAAAATATACATACATTAGTTAATACATTAATCACTTGTATATGACAATAAACACGAAAAACTTTAACATTTCACTTACATTTAGTTTAAATGCAATGTAATTATTTATTAAACTAAATGTAAGTGAAATGTTAAAGTTTTTCGTGTTTATTGTCATATAAAAAAACTTTAACATTTCGCACAATATAGTGAAAAGCTTAACTGGTGCTTGTAAGTTTTTATATAAATTACAGATGGGTGCATATAATTTGGCAAATGATTTAGACGTCTATGTGACATAACGTATTAAACGTAAGAGATGAGCAAAAATTATAAAGAATACGCAAGCTAGACGAAATCGTCAAAAGTAGAATCGTTCGAACTTTCGTAGGCACTAGAAAATGATGCGATATTACAAAATATATAATAGTCCAGGTATTTTCTGAATGTTTAATCATATAAATATATGGGAATAACTTTATTAACAGCGAAAACAATATTTTATTATTCAAAATATGCAAAATACGAGATAGACCCGTGCGCATGTTGCGAAAAAAAAAATTCGGAGCAAAAAAAAGTTTTGGTTCTACCATAACGTTGTATACCTTATTTATTTTTTCTATTTATAATGGCAGCTCACATAATAATCGCTATATTGCTAGCCGTACCAATATTAAACCTGTCTCATACCCGTTCTAATTTACAACAGTATCGGCCTGGCATCACTTAAAGTGCAGTTGAAATATTAATTGATGTTCTAGACATAGGTTTAATTGAGCAATGATCTGCAGGCACGGTAAACTAGTATGATTTGTGACTACCGTAATGTCACCTGATGAGTCGACCAGGCGTTTAGGGTGACCAGGTTGATTTTCAAACATCCTGGCCGGCTGAAGACACCTTCTTGGCTACTGTTGTACTCAATTGTAACCGTGCGTACTAACTCATCTGTCCCTGGATGTACTTCCAAGATACGGCGTATACGCCAGTAGCTGGGTGGCAAATTTTCGTTCTGAATAAGAGCAACATCCCCTACATGTAGGTTGGGAGAAGTCCTGGCCCATTTTTTGCGGACCTGTAACGTTGGCGGCCGCCGTGGTGTGGAGGTAGTGTTGCCGGCCTACCACACCGAAGGTCCATGGTTCGAGCCCTGGTACAGGTAACATCAAAAGTGATTTGAAAAAAAGTTTTTCAAAACGGGGTCGCCCCTCGGCAGTGGTTTGGCAAACTCTCCGAGTGTATTTCTGCCATGACAGGCTTCTCAGCAAAAATTCGTCTCCTTTGTAGATGCCGTTCGGAGTCGGCAAAAAACTGTAGGTCCCACCAATTTGTAGGGAAAATTCAAATCGGCACACCACAAATTGGAAGAGAAGCTTGGCGCAAAAATCTCTTAGGAGGTTTATGATGATATACCTGTTGTATATCGCGCCATAAAAAGAAGAAGAAGTAACGTTGATAAGTACTCGCAGCTGTTGTCTGTACAATATTCGATTTTGAGGTGATGGCTGGAGTGATGGCTAGAGCACCACTTGGAAAACAAGTGGAAGAGAGTTCAGGATGGCCTCAACTCTTACCAGGAGCGTACTTAGTTGATTAAATCGCAGTATTTGTCTGCCAATCGTACGGTATAAGTGTTTCTTCGCTGACCGAGCCGCAGATTCCCAGAGTCCTCCATGGTGAGGAGCTGGCGAAGTAATGAATTTCTAACGGTTTCCAGTGGTTGCGATGTGCTGTCGTGCTAGTTCACCTATCCACTCCTCCAAATCACCCTGCATTTGCCGACTAGCGCCGACAAACTGTGTGCCGTTGTCGCTGCACATAAGTAAACATATGCCTCGCCGACTAATGAAGCGCTCGAAAATTTCCATAAATGCCTGAGAAGATAAGTCTTCAGCTAATTCAATGTAGACGGCCTTGGTGGCCATGCAAATAAAAATTGCTGCATAACGTTTACTTGTCGCACGGGATCTCTTACCACCGACACGAAGATTAAAGTGACTACAAAGTCCAATCCCGTATGGGTACAGGGCGGAGAAACTGAAACTGATTTCGGGAGAGGTGCCATGTGTTATCGTTGGGTCAATACCTGCGGCATACAACACATCTATGTGTATAGGACTTCACCAAGGTACGGCTATGGATAATCCAAAATTTCTGGCGGAGTTGTTGTAACATTGCTTGTATTCCACCATGGATATGCGCTTCATGTATGAAGAGCGTTGCTAACGGGGAGGCGCTGGATATAATTTATAGGGTGCCGCTGTTCGGCTGGTAAATCAGAATCGGTAAGGCGACTTCCAAGTTTTAGTACACCACGATCATCCAAGAACGGGCTGAGCGGAAGCAATTTGCTTGAAGGTTCTAATCTGGAACGAGACTTAAGTGCCTTAATGTCCGAACTAAATGTATTACCTTGCGACTGTCGAACATGCACTTCCAGTGCCCACTCTCTTACTTCGGCCGTGACAACCTCATCGCGCCGGTTAGTCTGGAAGCATGGAAGCACCCGCCGAATACGAGCAGTTGTATTAAGAAGTCTACTCATACAGCTGAATTTGACTACCAGGGGAATTCGTTCATTGTTGAAAGTCGCCATAAATAGATGGGGCTCGGCGGGAGCACTGAGAAAAAGCTTGGCTGGACGAATTTAATCTAATAAAATTTGTTGTTGTATAGAGGATAACAATGGCGTTGCCGACGCGACTTCATCGAATGAGCGTACTGTGTGTGGTTCTGGCATGGCTTTCGAGTACGACTTAAGTTATACCTCGACTGGCGCAGTCAGCCTGATCGTTTTCGTCGGAGTTGGTCTGAATGTATGCCACGATTGGCCACGTATTGCTTTAAGGTTGAAGGAGGCTTTTTGATCTAACTGAGAGCTATGGTTGAGTCATACCCTCCAAATTTAGTGCCCGTTTCACGCTGTTTAAGGTGATAGTCAACAGTTTTGCTCCACATAGTTCTAAACGTGGAATGGTCTGCTGCTTCAGGAGGGCAAACGTGGTTTTGGCGGCGACGAGCATCACCTTCGCGTTCCCGTTTCAGTCAATGCATCGTACGCTGCTGCGCATGCGTCACAAAATCCGTGCCAAGACGATAACGAGAGCTAGCATACCAGTCGGGTCGGAAAGTCGGACTGTATTCCCCAAAATAGCACGTAAAGTAATACACAACTAATCACATACCTTTGTCTTGAAGAATAAACTGTCGGTCTTTGGATTCCAATGTAGCCCAAGTACCTTTGTATCGTGATCTCCCAGATCAATTGCCAGATCAGCTGGGGTAGAAGGGCTTATTCTCTCTAAGGCACGTGCGCAATTCCACTTGGTTCAAAATTTTACTTACGTCGTGGGCTCGTGCGACGGCCATGTCCGTATTTTCGACACTATTTAAATAATCGTCGACGTAAAAGCAGTTAAGTATGCAGACCGGCTGGCGTCTGCGATAACTTTAGCGTTATCGAAAGCGCATTGTATTAACGCGCGAATTTCCTTGTATGGGCTACATGCCATACCATAAGTGACCGTCTTGAGCTTGAACGTTCGTAGTACTTCATTAGGGGATTCCATCCAAAGAATTTGGCGCCATTTTCGATGCCTCTGGTCCACTCAAACTTGGCGAAACTTTTTCTTAATATCTGCAGTGATGGCTAAAATTGGGTGTCATTAAGCCCTACAATGACATTGCGTGAAATCCTGTTGACTGTGCCCCGTGGCGGCCATGTGACCCAGCGTCACATACTCACGCATAATCTGTACGTACCTTTCACGTAACGATGAATCTGCGGAAAGTTTTCTCTCAAGTTGCAAAAATTGGCGTAGTGCCGCTTTTTGCGAATTACCAAGTGTCGGAATGGCATTTGAACGCAGTAGCGACCATCAGATGAGTGAGACATAGTGTTCATAAAAATGGTATCGCACTCATCATCTGGAGATGATACTTCTACGCTTGGTTCCTCTAATTGCCAAAACTGACTTAGCAATTGAGCAAGTGAAGCATTTTCGGCAGGATTAGTCTCCTGGTGATCGGATACCAAGAGTGAATCATAAAAGGTGGAAATACAGTCAGTGATTGTAGTTGGGCTGAATACAATCCAACCTAGTCGCGTGCGGAAGGCACAAGGCACATTTTCAGGCCCTGATCTTATTCCAGTCATATTCAAAGCTGGTAATATGTCGTGTTGGTGCCGACAATAAGAAGGTCCACTGGGCTTGGTGTACCCAGCTTGGGGTGAGCTAATTGGAGACCCTGCATGTGGCTCCAAGAAGATACTGTTACGGCGACTCAATACTTGGTATGGCAATTCCAAGTTATAGTGCTCGTAATAAGGTGAAAAGAGAAAAAGAAACAAAGAACTCGTTAGCTCGGATATGATAACAATGTTTATTTGATTATAATTTATTGGAAATTAAGGGCCGTCGCAGATTCCCCGCTATGCTGTTCCTGTGGGTGAAAAGAAGGGGTTAGTAGTTATGAACGTGAGTTGACTTTAGTGCACTTTACTCCTTTTAGTATATATACCCGTTTATTGCTGGTGGGCTCCAGACACTACCAAGCGAAATATGGTGGCTTGTGTTAGCAGCACCCCACTATCGATGGTGGTGCACCGCTGACCAAACTGTTGGCGTATACATCGGCGCCCAATGTGAGCCGGACTGGTGAGGACCGGTGGAACATAGGAACCGCCAGCTTCATGCATTGGAATGGCATAGCTACTGACGTATCGAGAGAGATTGTCGGACTAAGCCACGAATATCGAGCCACGCCTATGGCCTGGGTCATCACTTTTCCGATTACCCCATATTTCCCGCGAAGAAGAAGAGTGCACTTCGTGTGGTAGTTCGTGCCGGTAAGTTCTAAATGGAGGTCTTTAGCTAGGTTCGCGGCCATGATTAAATTCGCGCACGAATCGATGAGGGCGCGCACTATGTGGAGTTTACCCCCGGCCACGGTTCGGACCATGGCCGTTGGAGCGAACGCTCGCGTGAAGGTTGTAGATAAAGGCGCCCCCTCAGGCGTCCTGTTCTGAAGCCGGACTGAGTTATATCGTGTAGCGCGAGAGCTGCGCCTTGGGCACGTGATTGATACGGGGCCGCCATACCAGCGGGACGTCGTGACGAGCTCGTTTCAGCGTCGCCACGGCGCCTTCCGGTAGTACGGTGCGATGAGCGGAAAGGACGTGTATCCGTGCCATCCCCGTGTTGCAAGTTTGAGGACTTCTTGTGGTGTATTAGTGGTCGAAAACTGTGAGGTTGGACTCTCGAAGCAAGTGCGGTGCTGTCTTCCCTTCTATTAGCTTCTTCATCAGCTACTTCTTCCGCCCATGACATCGTTTGCTGCGCAATGTGGATGGATAGTGCTCCATCCGAGCTTACTTCATCGTCGTCGTTCTCGTTGGGAGTTGGTGGTGCCTCGTCGGTGTGTGTCGAGGTATGGTGCTGCTCGTTGCACCGGTGGCAGCGGTCTTCGTTGGGGCATGACCGCCTTTGTTGAAAAGGCGACAAACAATTAGTGCAACACCGTGCATCGTTGACAACCCTTAGCCCCTCTATATTTGACATGCCCCGGTAAATTGGACAAAGTCGTGCCTCGTTTTGTTGCGTTTGACAACCAAAGATGTCCGTATGTTGGGTGGCTTATAGCTCATACACCTCACAAACTTGCGTTAGATATTTTAAAAAGTTTTGGATGACGATTTTGGCTTATTCGTGTAAGAAATTAAGTTCACACAGCGATCGATGTGTACTTTTCGGTATTTTCGTTATTATACCTACTAGTGATACGCACACAAGGTATATTAACTTGAGTCACCTAACGGCATAACCGGATCGAGATAGATATTGACTTATACATATCAAAATGTTTAGGAGGAAAAAGGAAATTGATTAAGCGATGTCCGTCCGTCCGTCCGTCTGTTAACACGATAACTTGAGTAAATTTTGAAATATCTGAATGAAGTTTGGTATGCAGGTTCCTTGGCACTCATCTCGGAGCGCTATTTAAAATTGGCGAAATCGGATGATAGCCACGCCCACTTTTTAGATATAACATATTTTCTAAAATACAAAAAAGTGATTATTCAGTACATAATACACTTATAAGGCTAAAATTTGGTGTGTATATTAACTTTAAGGCAGAAAATAATTAATAATAATAATAACTATTATAATTATAATAATAACTATTATAGTGGATTATTCCACAATACTTTTTATCCCATAACTCCGGCAAAATTTATCGAAACGATATTTGGAGAAAATGTTGGATACATATAAAGGTTAATGTTTTTTTGAAAATGGGCGAAATAGGTCAACGGCCACGCCCAGTTTCTTAACACAGTTCTGAAAAATTGGTTTGTAAAATGTAAAACGCAATAGTTTTATAACCATGCAAGCTGTCTCAATAAGATCTTGCACACATAATAAACTTTTTAGGGAAGACTCGACCACTTTCCAACAAAAAATTCTGCAATTTTCAAAGGAGATTTCTTGTAATTTTAACTAGATATTTCAATCAAAATTGGTCAACTGTTTCTCGAAATCATGTGGTTCACTCCTGACAAAAATTAGGCAAATCGGATAACACACAAGTAAAATATCCGGGCAAGTTTTTAATACCCCGCTGCAATAGGGAAATTGTATAGCTTTTTTGATTTTCATACCTTTAATGAACATGAAATGTTTGTAAGTATAACAAGAAAAAAATATATGGGCATCAGTAAGTAAGCTGAAATAATAACGATGAGTTGAGTCGATTTAGCAATGTCCGTATCTCCGTCCGTCTGTCTATTTGAACACAAATTTTTCAAACATACAATGTGCATGTATTGGTATTTTGAAAAAATTTGGTTAGCAGTTGCTAGTAGGGAAGCTATTTATATACTACAAATAAGTTAATGGCGGCCGCCGTGGTGTGGGCAGTGGTTTGGCAAACTCTCCGAGAGTCTTTCTGCTATGGAAAGCTTCTCGGCAAAAATTCATTAGCTTTGCAAATGCCGTTCGAAGTCGGTAAAAATTAAAGGGGCATACGCAAAAATCTCTTAGGAGGTTTATAATGATATACTTGTTGTATACCAGAAGTGTTTGAATTGAAAACAATCAGCTGGCTGTATAATACGAACTGAAAAGTATTAAAATAGATCTGCATAAATTGGGATGCCATAATAGATCACTACTAGGTATATGATGTTAGGTTTCACCCGAACTTAGACTACCTTACTTGTTTATTTTAAATATGTACATATGTTGTGTTTTGACTAATTCAATTCAATTTATTCCAACGATGATGGAGCATGCCTTAATTTGTGTGAAATAATAAACTGAATGATTCCTTCTCAATAATTAGCTTAT
Organism: Merzomyia westermanni; assembly: GCA_949987695.1. Lineage (NCBI taxonomy): Eukaryota > Metazoa > Arthropoda > Insecta > Diptera > Tephritidae > Merzomyia > Merzomyia westermanni. The sequence continues at coordinate 90,415,617 of OX465288.1, forward strand.
AGATCTTTTCTGCTTCCAGTCTGCAGTTTTCCTATTACATCAGCACGTACAAATACAATATTTGTCTCATTTGGCAAATATTTTAGGGCTTCAGTTGAAAGCCGTATATCATCCTCAAACAATCCAACATTCTGGAAAATTGGCGCATGCTTTAGGTTTAATGAAATTGCTTCTTGCCAATGTTGCATAGTTTCGGTATGCATTTTCACTTGGAGATAAAGATTACCAAAATTATATTGACACATTTCGTAATTTTTACGTTATTTTAATGTATTTTTATAACTTTGTAATGGGCGTCCAGTTTCTTTACGTGCTGCTTGAACGATTCCCAAATTCATCCATGCAGTGGCGAAATCCGGCACATCAGCTAAAGATGTTTGAATATACTTTTCGGCATTGTCTAAGTCGCCCATTTCGCAATAAAAATTTCCTAAATTCATTAAAGCAGCTTTCGTATTGTGGATATAGTTCAATTGCTTTGTGATAATGTATCAGTGCTTTGTGGCGTTCAAATCTATCCGTTGCCAAGCGTGCAATTTTGTAGTGTATCTTTGCATTAGTGGGGCAGACATTCGAATTCTGGACGTAAGATATGGCCTGCGCAACTAAGAAACAAAATCTAATCGAAGGCACATAAAGGACACGTTCAGCTGTTATATTTGCGATTAGTTGTCCCTCTGCCAGCGAATGTTGATAGCAAAATCCACTGATGCCATTTCGATTGAAAATTAATTGTATGGTTTTATCCATCCAACGATTTGCGCTATTCAAACATGTACCTCCGCCATGTAAAGTAAAGTTTTTTCCGACTCCCGGCTGTACCGTTTATGAGGAATAAGTGGCTGAACGCATGCATAATAACTGCAAATGCGGCACCAAAAGAACCATTTGTATGTTCAGACCAGTTTTCCGCTGATGATTGTAAGCCGAGGAACCGATGTGCTCAATTGGACCGCAACGCTGTACCAGCTGACATAGCAGGGTGTGTATATTAGCGTAGCCAGAGATTATGAAAACTATCTTAAGCTAGATACCTGTTTATACCAAGTAGTGCTACGCACACGAGGTACTCGTATATCAACTTTAGTCGCCTAACGGCAGTACGTAACGCCATAAACGGATCGAGATAGATATTGACTTATATATATCAAAATGTTCAGGACGAAAAGTGAACACGATAACTTGAGTAAATTTTGAGATATCTTGAAGAAATTTGGTATGCAGGTTCCTTGGCACTCATCTCCGAGCGCTATTTAAAATGTGCAAAATCGGACAATAGCCACGCCCATTTTTTATATATAGAATATTTTCAAAAACACAAAAAAAGTGATTACTCAGTACATAATACACCTATAAGGATAAAATTTGGTGACTACATTGAGATTGAGGCATAAATAAAATTTTTCAAGAAATTTTTGAAAATGGGCACCGCTTGATTAAGGTCACTTTTGATTAAGTCAAATTTAGAAGTAATATTAATCATAAATCAAACACCGTTCAAGATATCGAAATATGAAAGATTTTGAAGAGGATCGTAGATATATTAAATAGGCAATAACTTTGCGTAAAATAGCTTTATATCATTTATATTTCACTTTTAAAGTTTCCGTAAACAAAGAAATGCAAAAACTTAAAATTTTCGAAAATGGGCGTGGCCCCGCCCCTTTTATAGTGGACTATTCCACAAAACTTTTTATGCCATAACTCCGTCAAAAATTGATTTGTCGAAACGAAATTTGGTGATAATGTTCTATGTATAAAGGTAACTGTTTCCTCTAAAAATGGGCGAAGTCGGTTAATGCCCACCCCCAGTTTTTTCATAGTTTTGAAAAATTTTGTTGTAAAATTTAAAAAGCGATATTTCTACAACTAAGCAAGTTGTATCAAGCAGATATTGCACACATAATAAGCTTTTTAAGAAAAACTCGACCGCAAAATTTTTTTTTCAATTTTGAAGAAGTAGGCGTGGCGCCACCCACTTTTCAGCATAAAATTTCTGCTACTTTCAAAGGCAATCGCTTACAATTCAATTTTGATATTTCAGTGAAAATTGGTCAGGGGCTTCTCAGTAGTATGCATTATACTCCTGCCAAAAATTAGCCAAATCGGGAGACACACAAGCAAAATATTCGGGCACGTAGTTAATAGCCCACTGCAGTAGCGAAGTTATATATCTTTTTTAATTTTCATACCTTTCAGAAACATTAAATGTATGTAATTATGAGAACAAGAAGAGAAAAGTTCACTAAAATAATCAGCATGATGAGCGGAGTCGATTCAGCCATGCCCGTCTCTCCGTCCGTCTGTCTGTCTGTCCAGCCGTCTATTTGAACGCAAACTAGTCTCTCAGTATTACAAAAGAATACTGAAACTCGTTGTTTGACTTATAAAGAGCTAATGGAACAATACGAAATTATCGAAACTACGAACAACAGCAAACAAAGCAGCGAAAGAGCTTTTTCAACAACAGCAGGAGTGCGCAAAAACAACGAACAAGTTGGAGATACACATAAAAATAGTAAGCGCAAGCAGCGCTGCTACAATTGTGGATCGACAGAACATATGGGACCAGAATGTAAAGAAGAAACGAAATGTTTTAAATGTAATGGAAGTGGTCACATTGCGAAAAACTGTACAAAGCAAAACGTCAACCTTATTTCCAAGAGACTAAAGTAAATAAAAATAGGTGGGAACGAGTTGGATTGTCTTGTGGATACTGGAGCTGACGCCACGCTTAGTACGTATAAAAATATGTTTGCTGGATATTTGTTAAAAGCAAGCGCCATGAAGTTGTTCGGTTTAGGCAACAAAAATACAAATATTCGCGGTATGTTTACAGCCATGATTGAAGTAGGCGATTTAAAAACAGAACACAATATTTTGGTTGTAGATGACAACAATTTGATGTTCAATGTACTTCTAGGTCATGGCCCAATTATAATGGTCGTTTCGTATCCCCAACAACAACGATTCCCGTGTATTTTGTTAGTGCTTTTTGGTAATTGATTGTCATATTTTAGTGTCAAAATCTATATTCGCTGTATTCGCCTTGGCAAAATCTGAATTCGCCAGCAAAATTAATGTCAAATTTTGAATTCGGCGAAAACAATCTGACATTTAAGCTCAAAACAAAATTCGGTAAACAACGCGATAAACTATTTTATTTACCTATTTTCTGTGCAATTTGAAGTCGAAAATATTTTAAGAATGCCAGAGCATCACCAACAGCGGCAGCAACAGGAAGAACAAAACTTAAATAACAATTTTACGGGTTATCCATAAAGTTTTCTGTATGGAAATAGTGGTGGCGGCACAAAGCAAATAGGTGGCAGATTCTCTGTAATATATCGGGAGGAGAAAGCACAACATGCACCTACAGCAGCAACGCTTGCATGTAGGAGTAATTGAGTGCATACTGTGGAATCCACCTGTACCACCCAGCAGCGGCGATGCTATGTCTACTTTTCCGGCACGATATGCGACATGAAAATGCGGTAATTCTATACGACCGTACGTAACTGCTAATGTACGTCCAAAAATATCGGGAAAGGTATCAAACGACGGGTTTTAACCTCCATATCAATAATTCGAAAGCGGAAATTCGATATTTTATGTCTGTTCAAAGATATTCGCAATTAAAGTTGAAAATTTGGTAATTGTTTCCTTTAGGAGACAACTGCTAAAACACGTCCAAAAATATCGGGAGGGATATCAAACAACGCGTTTTGATCTCTGATTCAATAATCCGAAAGCGGAAATTAAATAATTTGTTTCAGTGAAAAGTTATTAGCAAAAAACCCAAAAATTAACCAGGTCCGATCCCAAATAGGGGGCTTCATCCAAGGTATTTATGTGCAGAATCCCTTTCTGTGTAGGCGGCCTTCGGCCGCGCTTAAAAAAAATAACCATTAGCCGGTCCAACACCGGCTACGCGGTCCACAATATTTCCACATGAAAATGACAGAAAATTTTCGGTAATTGTTTCCATTAGGAGACAACTGCTAAAACACGTCCAAAAATATCGGGAGAGGTATCAAACAACGCGTTTTGACTTCGGTATCAACAATCCGCAAGCGGATTTGCAATTTTTTGTTTCAGTGAAAAGTTATTCGCAAAAAACCCAAAAATTACCCAGGTCCGATCCCAAATAGGGGGCTTCATCCAAGGTATTTGTGTGCAGAATCCCTTTCTGCGTAGGCGGCCTTCGGCCGCGCTTAAAAAAAATAACCCTTAGCCGGTCCAACACCGGCTACGCGGTCCACAATATTTCCACATGTAAATGGCAGAAAATTTTCGGTAATTGTTTCCATTAGGAGACAACTGCTAAAACACGTCCAAAAATATCGGGAGAGGTATCAAACAACGCGTTTTGACTTCGGTATCAACAATCCGCAAGCGGATTTGCAATTTTTTGTTTCAGTGAAAAGTAATTCGCAAAAAACCCAAAAATTACCCAGGTCCGATCCCAAATAGGGGGCTTCATCCAAGGTATTTATGTGCAGAATCCCTTTCTGCGTAGGCGGCCATCGGCCGCGCTTAAAAAAAAATAGCCCTTAGCCGGTCCAACACCGGCTGCGCGGTCCACAATATTTCTGCGCAGAACACACTTTTAGCACTTTTCGGTACACCCTAATTGTGATTACAACAACCACATGAAAATGATAGAAAATTTTGAACTTTGATGGCAAATATCTCTTCACTGAAACAAAAACTCGAAAATCCGCTTCCGGATTATTGTTACCGAGGTCAAAACGCGTCTTTTGATACCTTTCCCGATAACTTCTGACGTGTTTAGCAGTTGTCTTCTAAAGGAAACAATTACCCCCATTTTAATTATGGAATGTAAACATTCAATTTTCAAAAACAAGTCCGTTGACATATAATTTTCAAAAACAAGTCAGTTTGACAAGCGGTCGCGGCGAAAAAAAATACAAATCAGCTTGTGGCTCGATATCACCATTATAATTACGCCATGTTCTAGGTTTTGATTTCATCCAAGGCGAATTAATTTAAAGGTGGTCGCAAAGGCGAATTTCCATGTATTTTGTTTGTGTAAATTTATGGGCATACTGTCAAAATTATTATTTGCCCTGGTCAAAATCTGAATTCGCCTATGGCTGTAATGCCAAATTCTAACACAATTTGACATTTAAAATTGTAAATAAAAGTCTTGCACATGTGGTAAAATTCGTATAAAAATATAATTATAAGTTAACTAATTAATAAAAGTGTATGCGCTTATTGGTGAGTGTGATTCTTTAATTAAAAGCATCAAAATAAGCAGTTCTCAAGTGAATATCGGTATAAAGTGTTTATTAACAGCAATAGTGCTGATATACATCGCGCCACCGGTGACAGACGCAAATCAAATAATTCCCAGACTTAAACGTTTCTGGATACTGAGGAGAATGACTTGATCGTGCATGCACTCAAGCATCCGAATTTGATTTCCGGAATTTTACTCCGCTTTCTAAATAGCAAGACTCCCAACTGGAGGCGATACTGAGGAAGTGGAAATTGATTTTTCCGGTGTAATCGATTGGGAAGCGTTAAACAAAAAAGCCGTAAGTAATTGAAGCATGTTCGCGAATAACGTTGTAAGCGACAGATTTCAAATGTTCAGGAAATAAAATAAACGTTTAAAGCTTAAAGTTTTATCTATTTTGGTTTTTTTTTATTTTTTCAATAGTAATATGTCTATTTAGAATGAATAAATTGAAATAAAAAATTAATGAAATAGTTAAACTAATAAAAAAAAACGAAATTGAACTCTTTAAATGGAAAAACGTTTTATATCCAAAATTAAATGGATGTTAACACGTTATTCCACTATGCATAACATATAGTAGGATGGCGTTTGAAACGTTTTTCCGTCAACGTATTTGGAAAGTAAAGGTTTCAAAACCAAAAAAATTGTATTTCAGTAATACAAACAAACAAAGAAGGTTATAAACAAAACGAAAAATATTTTATTTCAAATAAATTTAAACGATATTTCCGCAAAATGTAATTCACAACGGATGTGTAGTAAATATTATAGAAATATATGTATTGGTTTATCTTTCATGGCAACTGTTTATAAAACTGTGCATAGTAATACGACGCCATTGCCAGAAGGTCCTTCTTCTTTTCATCACTTACTTTTATTGGATCATTCCTGAACATTGGCAAAGTATAATTCGCATAATTTCTGGTTTTTTTTGAGCGCAAATTATAAGAAGTCCATTTTTCTGCTATATTATGTTGCTTACGCATTCTAAGTGTGTTTGGATCGTCTCTAGAAATTTGTATCCACTTTGCAGCAGTTATTTTGCACAAAGGATTTCTATATAAATTTTTGACTAGCATCTCGAAGTTTTTAAATTCATATGGAGCCATTTGATGAACTTGGAATGCATTCGATGGCCTTGCAAAATGAATCATATGACACACACCTGCTGGTGTATAAAGTTGAGCTGTTTTTTTCTTTTTTTCGATAAGTGCAAAATCCCGGTCGCATGGCAGAAAGCTGTGCCCTGAAGTAAGACATTTTTGATTCACTTCAGAAAAGTATTTGGTCAGAAGGCTGTGGCACAAAGCAATCATAGTCCAGTTGTTATTTTGTCCAACGCATCTATCGGACCATATAATCAATTTTCTAATTTGATCAGTTTCCAGAATACTGAATTTTGATGTAATGTGTTTCCAAATACATGAAGCTATTTCAGCAGCTCCTCTTTTAGCAATCGTTTCGTGCCATGTGTACATATCGACCGTATTTTCTGAGATATTATGGACAGCAAAATTATAATTGGAATACTGTCGCTGATAAAATACATCAGAATGTGTGAGATTCGGTGTGAAAATCACTTGCTGCATACCGACACATATGACTACGGTATTTTGTGAATTTTTGCCAGCGTTGGAATCATCTCGAAGTTGCGCATATGCTTTATCTGCTTGCTCGTGATGAGCTGTCGCCAATTTTTGAATATTTTCAAATCGTTCCGTATTTTCAGCGGCAATCATATCAATAAAATACTTGTCACAAACCTTGCAAGTATCACTTCTTGGGAAACCAAATCGTAGTTTGTGTTCTGTATGAAAAAAGTGCTTATATGAAATTGTTTTAATATTTAAATTGGGGTTAAGACAATTTTTTCGAGATGTTGAACGACCATAGTGACTTTCTTGGCTGGGAAAGCTTACTATGTTTTCATCAACGCTCAGTTTTTCCTGTTCTATGATTTTGTGGGGACGATTTTCATGTTTTCCTCGCTGATCATCAATATTTTTCCCATATTTTACTTTTTCAACCAAAATTTGAACTCTGCGCTGCGTTATCTTCATATTTTAAAATAAAAAGTAAAGTAGAAACCAACGAAAATCAACAACAAGAAAATATTTACCTGAAATGTGTGACAAAACATTTTTTTGCACACTCTCTCTCTTTTTCCGTTTGAAAGCACCAAAAAATAAAATACTGTTGTATTTCGTATAGAACTCCCCTCTTCAACTCTTCTTCTTTTAGGCTCGCTCAATTCAAGAAGTGAGGATAGAAATAAACATTGTTCGTTATAATTTTTGCTATAAAAGTTGTCAAAAAGGTTCTTCATTTGTTCATTATCAAGTTTTGCACAATGGAAATTATAATGGCAATCGAAAACCTATTAAAAAATAGTTCAAATGGTATATGAAATAAAAATTATGTACTTAAAACGTTTTTCCACTATACCTGCTTTGGGACATTTTTTGCTGGTATAACTTGTTTTTTTCTATTAATATAAGATTGCCCACTATTTCTTAGCTTTTTATTATTGAAATCTTTCCAATTTTCTAAATTTATTCTCCTTTTGGAGCCTCTAACACACTTATCAAGCACACGAGAACACTCACTTTTTGCCATTGTACACACAATTAATAAGTCACTTGAAACGTTATTCCACGGAGTGCTGTATTAAAATGCGATTTGAATACGAACATGTGCAATAATATGCCTAATTTTGATTTGGATTGATAAAAGAGAGCCATTATAACAGTAATCTGCAAAAAAAACAGTTTTGAAAAAATTGTCACTTACAACGTTATTCGCGAACATGCTTCAATTATAGTATTGGAACTAGTAAAATAGTGCAAAAACTAATAATTTTTTTTAATTAGAAGCAACAGTAAAGCAGACAGCAACTGTAATAAAATGCATATAGCAAACCCAACAGAAGTCGATGAACAAACGCAATGTACATGGGTATGGATGACGACGATATAATAATTTATGGTATTATACATATAAACATGGAATCGGCGTCTAATATGCCATCAACCTCAAGAAATAGGATGTCAGCACAAACCACAGTGCAAAGTAAGTCCCCGTACTCAAATACTTAAGATTTCGGTAATTCTGTAACGTAACTGCTAAAACACATCCAAAACTATCGAGAGAGGTATCAAAAGACGCGTTTTGGCCTCGGTATAAATAATCCGTACGTACAGTCGTATAGAATTACCAAGATTTTATACACATTATTTCCTACCATACATTTGTACATATACATTTATAGCACTAAGCAATATTGAAGATGAATTGCCTCCACCATCAATAATTATGCCAACAAATATTCTTACGGCTAAGCGCATTCAGTGCCAGATTTATACCAGTCATTTTCAAGCACAAGATAAACTTAAGACCTAATTGTTAACACACAAAGGTAAGAACGTAACAAAATTTTTAACTGAGTATTTACTAATATTTGTTTTTGATTTATTTTCAGAAATTCTACATTTCTTTTGTTATCAATGTTCATTTTATACATTTTTCAAGATTGATCTTACCCCACATTATAAAACTAAGCACAAAGAAATTCGAACTATCGTCACCGGTACCAGCCCTGTGATACTGCCCTCGGTGACATAAATCCCGTAGTTTGAAACCCGATCTAAATTAAAACAAACATTAATTTAACAACTAGGTATTTTGATGGAAATGTGGTAATTGTTTACTTTAGGAGACAAATGCCAAAACTCGTCCAAAAATGTCGGGGGAGGTACCAAAAGACGCGGTTTGACCGCGGTACCAATAACCCGAGAGCGGATTTTCGATGTTTTGTTTATGTCAAGAAATATTTGCAATTAAAGCTAAAATTTTTCTCTCATTTTCATGTGGTTGTTGTAGACATAGAAATACTGGGAATCGCGTAGCCGGTGTTAGACTGGCCAAGGGTTATTTTTTTGAAGCGCGGCCGAATTTTTGGGAATAACTTTTCACTGAAGCAAAATGTTTATTTTCCGCTTCCGGATTATTGATACCGAGATCAAAACGCGCCTTTTGGTATCCCTCCCGACATTTTTGGACGAGTTTTGGCACTTGTCTCCTAAAGTAAACAATTACCACATTTCCATCCAAATACCTAGTTGTCAAATTAATGATCAAAGATCATTAAGGGCAATACTATTGGCACAGTTTACTCAAAGAAAATGTCATATAATATCAAATGCCAACCACACATAATGCAAATAAAGTTGAGGCTGTAATGAATGCTAAAATGCAATATAGTAACCAACAATAGCTGTGATGGTGGGTGGTTATGCATGCCAATAAATACAATCCGAGACCATACTACATGGAATACATACAGAGTTTATGATTGAAATATAGTAATGTCAATTGCACATCAAAAGTTGGATGATCAACAACGTAATTCACTCAGTACATTCGTCAACGCGCTACATATCTTTATATGTTATTACATATGTATGTACTTTTATGTGCAAAAGTGATATTGCAATGATGAATGTCAAAATATAATCCCTTGTCAGAAGAAGGCACAGATATAACAAAATGAAAGTTTGGATGGTAAATAAATTTTTAGTGGTTTTTTATTTAAAATAGTTTTGAAAAATTTTGTTGTAAAATTTAAAAAGCGATATTTCTACAACTAAGCAAGTTATATCAATCAGATATTGCACACATAATAAGCTTTTTAAGAAAAACTCGACCGCAAAAAATTTTTTCAGTTTTGAAGAAGTGGGCGTGGCGCCACGCACTTTTCAGCATAAAATTTCTGCTACTTTCAAAGGCAATCGCTTACAATTCAATCTTGATATTTCAGTGAAAATTGGTCAGGTGCTTTTCAGTAGTATGCATTATACTCCTGCCAAAAATTAGCCAAATCGGAAAACACACAAGCAAAATATTCGGGCACGTAGTTAATAGCCCACTGCAGTAGCGAAGTTATATATCTTTTTTAATTTTTATACCTTTCAGAAACATTAAATGTATGTAATTATGAGAACAAGAAGAGAAAAGTTCACTAAAATAATCAGCATGATGAGCGGAGTCGATTTAGCCATGCCCGTCTCTCCGTCCGTCTGTCTGTCTGTCCAGCCGTCTATTTGAACGCAAACTAGTCTCTCAGTTTTACAAAAGAATACCGAAATTCGTTGTTTGACTTATAAAGAGCTAATGGAACAATACGAAATTATCGAAACTACGAACAACAGCAAACAAAGCAGCGAAAGAGCTTTTTCAACAACAGCAGGAGTGCGCAAAAACAACGAACAAGTTGAAGATACACATAAAAATAGTAAGCGCAAGCAGCGCTGCTACAATTGTGGATCGACAGAACATATGAGACCAGAATGTAAAGAAGAAACGAAATGTTTTAAATGTAATGGAAGTGGTCACATTGCGAAAAACTGCACAAAGCAAAACGTCAACCTTATTTCCAAGAGACTAAAGTAAATAAAAATAGGTGGGAACGAGTTGGATTGTCTTGTGGATACTGGAGCTGACGCCACGCTTAGTACGTATAAAAATATGTTTGCTGGATATTTGTTAAAAGCAAGCGCCATGAAGTTGTTCGGTTTAGGCAACAAAAATACAAATATTCGCGGTATGTTTACAGCCATGATTGAAGTAGGCGATTTAAAAACAGAACACAATATTTTGGTTGTAGATGACAACAATTTGATGTTCAATGTACTTCTAGGTCATGGCCCAATTATAATGGTCGTTTCGTTTCCCCAACAACAACGATTCCCGTGTATTTTGTTAGTGCTTTTTGGTAATTGATTGTCATATTTTAGTGTCAAAATCTATATTCGCTGTATTCACCTTGGCAAAATCTGAATTCGCCAGCAAAATTAATGTCAAATTTTGAATTCGGCGAAAACAATCTGACATTTAAGCTCAAAACAAAATTCGGTAAACAACGCGATAAACTATTTTATTTACCTATTTTCTGTGCAATTTGAAGTCGAAAATATTTTAAGAATGCCAGAGCATCACCAACAGCGGCAGCAACAGGAACAACAAAACTTAAATGACAATTTTACGGGTTATCCATAAAGTTTTCTGTATGGAAATAGTGGTGGCGGCACAAAGCAAATAGGTGGCAGATTCTCTGTAATATATCGGGAGGAGAAAGCACAACATGCACCTACAGCAGCAACGCTTGCATGTAGGAGTAATTGAGTGCATACTGTGGAATCCACCTGTACCACCCAGCAGCGGCGATGCTATGTCTACTTTTCCGGCACGATATGCGACATGAAAATGCGGTAATTCTATACGACCGTACGTAACTGCTAATGTACGTCCAAAAATATCGGGAAAGGTATCAAACGACAGGTTTTAACCTCCATATCAATAATTCGAAAGCGGAAATTCGATATTTTATGTCTGTTCAAAGATATTCGCAATTAAAGTTGAAAATTTGGTAATTGTTTCCTTTAGGAGACAACTGCTAAAACACGTCCAAAAATATCGGGAGGGATATCAAACAACGCGTTTTGATCTCTGATTCAATAATCCGAAAGCGGAAATTAAATAATTTGTTTCAGTGAAAAGTTATTCGCAAAAACCCAAAAATTACCCAGGTCCGATCCCAAATAGGGGGCTTCATCCAAGGTATTTGTGTGCAGAATCCCTTTCTGCGTAGGCGGCCTTCGGCCGCGCTTAAAAAAAATAACCCTTAGCCGGTCCAACACCGGCTACGCGGTCCACAATATTTCCACATGAAAATGACAGAAAATTTTCGGTAATTGTTTCCATTAGGAGACAACTGCTAAAACACGTCCAAAAATATCGGGAGAGGTATCAAACAACGCGTTTTGACTTCGGTATCAACAATCCGCAAGCGGATTTGCAATTTTTTGTTTCAGTGAAAAGTTATTCGCAAAAAACCCAAAAATTACCCAGGTCCGATCCCAAATAGGGGGCTTCATCCAAGGTATTTATGTGCAGAATCCCTTTCTGCGTAGGCGGCCTTCGGCCGCGCTTAAAAAAAAATAACCCTTAGCCGGTCCAACACCGGCTGCGCGGTCCACAATATTTCTGCGCAGAACACACTTTTTGCACTTTTGGGTACACCCTAATTGTGATTACAACAACCACATGAAAATGACAGAAAATTTTGAACTTTGATGGCAAATATCTCTTCACTGAAACAAAAACTCGAAAATCCGCTTCCGGATTATTGTTACCGAGGTCAAAACGCGTCTTTTGATACCTTTCCCGATAACTTCTGACGTGTTTTAGCAGTTGTCTTCTAAAGGAAACAATTACCCCCATTTTAATTATGGAATGTAAACATTCAATTTTCAAAAACAAGTCCGTTGACATATAATTTTCAAAAACAAGTCAGTTTGACAAGCGGTCGCGGCGAAAAAAAATACAAATCAGCTTGTGGCTCGATATCACCATTATAATTACGCCATGTTCTAGGTTTTGATTTCATCCAAGGCGAATTAATTTAAAGGTGGTCGCAAAGGCGAATTTCCATGTATTTTGTTTGTGTAAATTTATGGGCATACTGTCAAAATTATTATTCGCCCTGGTCAAAATCTGAATTCGCCTATGGCTGTAATGGCAAATTCTAACACAATTTGACATTTAAAATTGTAAATAAAAGTCTTGCACATGTGGTAAAATTCGTATAAAAATATAATTATAAGTTAACTAATTAATAAAAGTGTATGCGCTTATTGGTGAGTGTGATTCTTTAATTAAAAGCATTAAAATAAGCAGTTCTCAAGTGAATATCGGTATAAAGTGTTTATTAACAGCAATAGTGCTGATATACATCGCGCCACCGGTGACAGACGCAAATCAAATAATTCCCAGACTTAAACGTTTCTGGATACTGAGGAGAATGACTTGATCGTGCATGCACTCAAGCATCCGAATTTGATTTCCGGAATTTTACTCCGCTTTCTAAATAGCAAGACTCCCAACTGGAGGCGATACTGAGGAAGTGGAAATTGATTTTTCCGGTGTAATCGATTGGGAAGCGTTAAACAAAAAAGCCGTAAGTAATTATAGTATTGGAACTAGTAAAATAGTGCAAAAACTAATAATTTTTTTTAATTAGAAGCAACAATAAAGCAGACACAAGTGTAATAAAATGCATATAGCAAACCCAACAGAAGTCGATGAACAAACGCAATGTACATGGGTATGGATGACGACGATATAATAATTTATGGTATTATACATACAAGGTGGCGCAAAAGTAAGCTTCCGATGTTCAGCATATCGGTTGTGGCACGTGCAGTGTGTGCTGTTGCACCGTCTTGTTGGAACCACATGTTTTCCAATCCCAATTCATGAAGTTGCGGCAAAAAGAACTCGTTGATCATTGCTCTGTAGCGCTCACCATTCACAGTAACCGTTTGGCCCCGACCGATTATTGGTCAAATAAATAGTCAGCAATATTCCGCGTTCTGGAGCAGTGTAGCATAACATTGTTTATTAACGTGTATTTCGCATGTGTTTACTACACAAATGTCAAAACAGAACTGACTTTAGGGGCCAATCGTAAAATTTATAGCATTTTCTGATAAACATGGAATCGGCGTCTAATATGCCATCAACCTCAAGAAATAGGATGTCAGCACAAACCACAGTGCAAAGTAAGTCTCCGTACGTAACTGCTAAAACACATCCAAAACTATTGAGAGAGGTATCAAAAGACGCGTTTGGCCTCGGTATAAATAATCCGTACGGTCGTATAGAATTACCAAGATTTTATACACATTATTTCCTACCATACCTTTGTACATATACATTTATAGCACTAAGCAATATTGAAGATGAATTGCCTCCACCATCAATAATTATGCCAACAAATATTCTTACGGCTAAGCGCATTCAGTGCAAGATATATACCAGTCATTTTCAAGCACAAGATAAACTTAAGACCTAATTGTTAACACACAAAGGTAAGAACGTAACAAAATTTTTAACTGAGTATTTACTAATATTTGTTTTTGATTTATTTTCAGAAATTCTACATTTCTTTTGTTACCAATGTTCATTTTATACATTTTTCAAGATTGATCTTACCCCACATTATAAAACTAAGCACAAAGAAATTCGAACAATCGTCACCGGTACCAGCCCTGTGATACTGCCCTCGGTGACATAAATCCCGTAGTTTGAAACCCGATCTAAATTAAAACAAACATTAATTTAACAGCTAGGTATTTTGATGGAAATGTGGTAATTGTTTACTTTAGGAGACAAATGCCAAAACTCGTCCAAAAATGTCGGGGGAGGTACCAAAAGACGCGGTTTGACCGCGGTACCAATAACCCGAGAGCGGATTGTCGATGTTTTGTTTCTGTCAAGAAATACTTGCAATTAAAGTTAAAATTTTTCTCTCATTTTCATGTGGTTGTTGTAGACATAGAAATACTGGGAATCGCGTAGCCGGTGTTAGACTGGCCAAGGGTAATTTTTTTGAAGCGCGGCCGAATTTTTGGGAATAACTTTTCACTGAAGCAAAATGTTTATTTTCCGCTTCCGGATTATTGATACCGAGATCACCCCGACATTTTTGGACGAGTTTTGGCACTTGTCTCCTAAAGTAAACAATTACCACATTTCCATCCAAATACCTAGTTGTCAAATTAATGATCAAAGATCATTAAGGGCAATGCTATTGGCACAGTTTACTCAAAGAAAATGTCATATAATATCAAATGCCAACCACACATAATGCAAATAAAGTTGAGGCTGTAATGAATGCTAAAATGCAATATAGTAACCAACAGTAGCTGTGATGGTGGGTGGTTATGCATGCCAATAAATACAATCCGAGACCATACTACATGGAATACATACAGAGTTTATGATTGAAATATAGTAATGTCAAATGCACATCAAAAGTTGGATGATCAACAACGTAATTCACTCAGTACATTCGTCAACGCGCTACATATATTTATATGTTATTACATATGTATGTACTTTTATGTGCAAAAGTGATATTGCAATGATGAATGTCAAAATATAATCCCTTGTCAGAAGAAGGCACAGATATAACAAAATTAAAGTTTGGATGGTAAATCAATTTTCAGTGGTTTTTTATATAAAATATATGCAAATTAAGTAAACTTGCTAAGTACTTGCTATTAGTGATTTATAGGCGTTTACAATATAAATTTATTACTACATTTAACTAACATTAAAGTAAACCTTTTCTATTATAAATGAGTCGATACATATCAAAGTCGCTTAAGTCCACATGTAGAATTTTTTGAGATTTTTGTTGCGTTATACAAGCGTATACTGCACTAACAAATCAATAGTTTAAAATATAGAAGTATGTCTAATTAATGGCAATGAAGCTAAAAATTCGCATTTTGTTTTAGCAATTTTTTCAAAGTTGAATAAGTCCTTGTATACCTGTAAACTAAACTACTTAAGTCCATTTCAGCCAATCAGGGTGTGCTCTGCTATTCTTTATTGTGACATATTCAACGAAATTTCTTAAACTGAAAACTTTAATAGTGAGTGTTTTGATAAAAGTGGAAGAAAATAGCGAATATGTGCAAATTTTGTCACCGGACAAAGCAAAAAAAAAGAGAATATTAATAAAAGATATAAAAAAACAAAAAAATATGGCGAAACTGTAAGTATTTTATTAGTAATTGCTATTATTCTTAAGGTATCTACTGAGTGTATCACTCATGTTGTTTTTGTCTTTACGGCCGCATTCATGCCTTTAGGTATTCGCCAAAAGGGCTCCCACAAAAACCGAAGTGCAATCATGGAAAAAAATCAAAATAAAAGTGCAAAACCCTGCGATCGCGTGACATTTACTACTTCCATAAAAAAATTTACAGCTTCCTGAGCAAAATAGCGCAGGAAAATTTCATTCTGCGCCATATTAAAGAAAGTATATCATTTTCAGGGCCCTAAAAATCATGTGGAGAAAAGGCTGTGTCAAATCCGCTACCTTGCAAGTGATACATCGCATTTCAAAGTTGCTTAAGTCCACATATATTTTTTGTCAAAACTAATTAAGTCCATGTGGTGTATTTCAAAGTTGCATAAGTCCAACGTTAAAACTGTTTTTATTTTAAAATGGCTTAATTTTCCATTATTTTTTCTTCACAAAATGCTCTTACGCTTTCTTATATAAACGTTTATAGAGCTTCGCGAAACTTACATAAATAATATTTCCAGAAAATAAAAAATCGCAGTTTTCCAAAATTGTCTTATAGTGGACTTAAGCGACTTTGAAATGTATCGACTCAAATAATAATATTTTGTCAAAAATTTGCTATATGTTCTTGAATTTAATAACAATTGGTTTAAGTAGCTGCATTAAATGTTTCATTGCAAAGAATTTATTTTATTACAACGGCTAAAGAAAAGAAATATTGATGTATATTGGAACGATTTTTCGTCATCCCTTGTCAAATTTGGTTTTGAGAACGAAAATCGACACTGATGATGGCACAACGCTGAAACCGGTTTGTCTCAAAACCAAATTTGACAAGGGATGACGAAAAATCGTTCCAATATACATCAATCATTCACCCTGTCGGAAAAACAACAAAACAAAATAAAAAAGAAATATTGTTAAAATAATGTTTAAATTTAGCTTTCATTAGCTTTAATGTATATAATTATTGTATATATTATAATTATTGTTAAAATAAAGTTTAAGGGAAATAATTAGGCTTTATTTAGCTTAAATGTATATGGCATATATTGAAATATCTTAATTTGATATATATCAATATATGTTGCATCTTATGTTCATGAAAATCTCGAAGGACGACATACCATTAAAGCTATTATGGCGTGGTGTTTTCATTTAAAATACGAAAATGCGTATGTTGAAATATTGATAATGCTGCTGTAAAAAGTGATATATTTAATTTAAACAATAAATAAAACGACTTATTTATGTGTACATCTTATATACATATACCAAAACCTCCAGGGATGATGTACCAAATAAGTTTTGGCTGCATTGTATTTGCATGTACAATATGGGACGCGGTTGCTTAGATGCTTCTATATATGTATGTAATCGTAGTAAACTTGTATTTTTTTGTATGAATTTTTTGTATGGAATGTTGTACATACATATGTATCTTGTTATGTTTAACTCGACCGTCCACTAGATAGGTGTGTATGCCTATCCTTAACTCAACTCGCCACCTTTCGACACTGTTTCTGCACATTTATATACTATGTATGTTTTTGTGCACGAATCGTGTTGAATGTATACAATATACGCCCACAGGGATATTGTGGTGCTGATGAGGCTGCAAAAAAAACAATTGTAAATAACAATGAAACTATATAATTATAGGGTTGCACCTTTTATATGTGTATGATTAATAAAATGTATATTTATATGTATTTACAAAAATCTCGAGGTAGATAGAAGCATGCATGTCTGAACGTTGTTGCGTGTTGTTTGCATATAAAAACTGAAGAGACTGATATAATAACAAAAATATTAAACAAATTATAAATGAAAAACTTTTATAATTATAAAGGGTTCACCTTTGTTTTAGCTCATTGCCTAAATTTAAGGAGATGTTTGTGTCCCATCAACCTTTGCTTTGCCTTTTTAATCCTTAGCCGCCTGTTAAGGCTTCGGATCCGGAAATGAATACGACATTTGAAAAATAATCGTTTTATATTTGGACATGTGCGCTACAGCTAACTAAACGATGATGCAGGTTTTCACTATGCGATATTTCCAACGCGTTGATGTGGTGAAAGATTTTTTCCATGACTTTAACGCCATGCAAAAGATGTTTAGACGGTTTTTTCAAAAAGCCCTTACTTACTTGGTCTACAAAGGCAAACGAAGGTCCAAAATATCTCAGCTCTTCATGTTTTAGCTTCTTTATCATATATCCAGATATATATGACAAAGCGTCCTCTTGCAAAATACCGCAATTGTCTGGATGGGAAGACGACATGGCGTCAACAACCTCTAGCACTTCGCTTTGCTCATCCATACTGACATCACCATGACCGTCATTTTCTTTGTTAACGGATCCAGTTAGGCATTGGTGGTACTTTTTACGCTGCGACTTAAATTCATACTCGTATTGGTGTCTAAAGACTTCAACAAAGTTGATGGTTTTTGCGGTACCAGCCATTCTGTGGAATCCTGCGATACGTTCCCTGTATCCGGCAAGGATTCGATTCCGTATTTCGTGCTGAAAAAGAGCATATAGGAACACACGTATATCATATTATATGATACATTTTACCTTAAATATACTTTCGAAGGCGATACTGAAATTCCTTTGGTGTCGGGTGATCATTTAAACCACCTTTGCTACGAATAGCACCACAGAAATTTTCAAGGACGTCTTGATTAAGCCGGTATGTGAGTAAATATTCCACTTTTGAGTTTTCTGAAAAAGAATTGTATAAGCCCACCAACGCCCTGTTCGTTATAAAATTCCCTTCTGAAATATTTGTATTACTTTCTTTTTTGGGATTATGATCTGCGACATGAAATCGTTCATGCGATTCAGCACATCCATTTGATGGGAAAGATTCCTTCCGAAAGGTTCCTTAACATTTAAAAATAAGTTTCAGGCAAAAAAAACACACTTTGAATAACAAAGGATACCTTTCCCGGATAGCTGAGGGTGTGAATGTTCGAATTCAAAATTAATAAAATCAGCAGTCTCCACAGCTGCATATAGCTCAAAACCTACCGTATGACATCGACGAATAGCATTGGCTACCGTATTTGAAAACAACTGAGCTGCTGTTTTCACTTTTTGACGCGCTGAAATTGTAAATACATATCATCAATTAATTGCAATGGAAGGTATTAATGGTCGAAACATAGTAGTTATGTATATACATTTAGTTGCAGCTTTTTGCAAGTCACTTAAATGTCTTTTCTTTCTGGGTATAACCTGGAAAAATCTGCAACTAACGTAAACTATAAATTCTATCACACTTAAGTCCCAATACCTGCTCCTTTCACAAAAAGGTGTTCGTGCGATATCTTGAAAGCTATCGATACGCCGAGCTGGATATGTACATTCCACATAATTCCGCTATCTAAGTAGTGATTTTGTACCAATTTCAGCAGATGAGGTGCATCTGCAAACACAAATATTTTCGTTGCCTCGTCCGATGGGTGTGGAAACCATGGATTATCTAAAAGAAAGTGTGAACAGTTTACCACCATTGCTATCATATGAAAAGAGTAGTTTGAAATGTTAGTTTTACCTGGAGCTACATTTAGCTCATTCTATAGTGTACGATTGGTTGGTCCCATATCGCTCACAACGGCTACCACAGGGATGTTTATACCTTTCAAAGATACAGTTATGGAACACAAAATATCTTTTGCCATAGGTGTGTGGAAAGCATAAAAGACAGGCTGCTTCCATGATTTCAGCAACCCACGAGCCATCACCACTTGCACGCTCTTCGCTGGCTTTCGAACATAATCTCCTAGCTGATCATATTCATAAGTTTCGGCGATTGCCATTTCGTCGAAGGCAAGAACGTACGTTTTGTCATCATCACTAAGTTCAGACATGTGCTCCAAAGAATCAAATGATGCAGCTAGGAGACCCTCGCTCACATGTGTTTTGCGTGACCAGCGCTGTAAAGTTGAGACATGCAGAAGTGGAAAACCTTTGTCATACAAATGGTGGTTGGCTCTCGGTCTTGCTGCGTGCAAACAAAGTGCACTAGAGATATCCCTCCAATCCCAAAAGATTTTGCGACCTACATATGTTAAAGTTCAAATTTATCCAAGAATTGTAAGAGTAAAATATACCTGGCGAAATAATTTTCCGCATTTGACCTTCCGGTCAAATTTCCTTTTACGGAAATTATCCAACACAACGTTGGATTCCGCCAGCTTACGGCGCATGTCTTCTCTTTCCTCCTTTAATTTTGCAATCTCTTTTTTTTAAAGAAGATACCTCGGCAGATACTTCCGTCTCCTTTAAGGCCTCGAAAACTACACAGCTGCAAGAATATTTGAAAGTATTAAGATATATTGTTTTTAAATTCATCGGGAGATTTCTTTTTACAGTCACTTACTATGTTTGGGTTTCAGAGTCTGCAGAGAGCACTCTACTAGTATGTGTTTGGGAGTTTCTTTTAATTGACGAACTATTTTCACCCATCGGTACCAACTCTGAGATACTGCCCTTTGTACATAAATCCCGTAATTGGGAGTCCGGCCTAGATTAAAACACACATGGCTGTTACAACTAGGTATTTATATGGGAATGTTGGACAACTTACTGGTCATGGTACGAATCTGAGCACCTGGAAGCGCTTCTTGAGTGCTCATAGTCGCCGAACGAAGACACGGTAATGCTATTGGCAGTAATCTTGCAATTTTTCCACCAATAATAATATCACTACGCGCAAAGTGATCTGCGCAAATGAAGTCTTTTTTTCATAGCTTCATGCTTCCAAATCGCGCACTTTTCCATGTCGTTTTAACGCAAAAACACAATCGCAATAAACACTTTTTATCAAATCACACTTTTGATATTATTAAATAAACGCGAAAACACTTTTATGCACAGTTACAGAACTTGCTAAAGAAAATGTAAACACAAAAATGTAAACAAATCCAGCGCAAATGAATTCGCCATGAGTTTGACATTAAGCACATTTTTTCAAATAAAAAAAGTTTTAATTCGCCTTGCTAATGATACGACCTGTATAATTGGATCATGATTTCATCGAAAAGTTTACTTTAACGCTATGTACGAATGGGTACACATTCACCGAGAAGACAGCAGTGGCTAATACGGAAACAGTTTTTAATGTAAATGGGTTGGATGAAATCGATGTAGCACCTCAATATATAGGGTGGCTGATGAAAGCCGCTACCAAAAAAAATTAAATAACTTTTTTTCTATTTAATGAATCTGGTAAATTTTTTTTTATTTTGCAGATTGACTTTTACATTTAACAAAAATGGATAACTGGGACACTGAAACAAGAATTTGGATTGTCCGCCGCTATCACGCACTGGAGTCCGTAGTTTCGGTTCAAGGAGAGTATAGGCGCACGTTTGGCGGCAATCCTCCGAGCAGATGGACCATAATAAGACTTGTAAACAATTTTGCCGAGCATGGGACAGTCAACAGAAGACCTTACCATCGAAACCTTTGAGTTCGAAAGGAGGAAACAATCGCTGCTGTAGCTGCTGCCATACAAAACAATCCACGTGTTTCGACAAGAAGCTTATCTGCTCAAATGGGTGTAAGCAGACAGTCATTACAGTCAATTATGCACAAAGATTTGGACTTATTCCCATATAAATTTCAAACGGCCAACAAACTGAACGCTGCAGACTTGCCGATTCGCTTGGAATTTTGCCAGAAGATGCTGGAAACATGTTGAACTGTCTTTTCATGTCTGACGAGGCCCATTTCGATTTAAACGGCAACATGAACAAACAAAATTGTCGAATATGGAGTGCTTCCAACCCACAGATACTCCATGAGACGGAATTGCATCCACTTCGTGTCACAGTGTGGTGTGCAGTTTCATCACGCTGCATTGTCGGGCCCTACTTCTTCGAAGAAAACGGTCACACCGTTACGGTTACTGGAGACCGTTACTTGAGCATGTCGAGAGAGTTTTTCTATCCAGAATTACGCCGAATGAGAATTTCTTTCAACTCTGGGTGGTTTCAGCAAGATGGTGCAGCTCCTCATATAGCCCAACCTGTTATGACAGAATTGCGACGAAAATTTCCCAATAAGCTGATATCCAGAAACTCCACATTCCGTTGGCCACCCAGGTCGCCTGACCTTACTGCACCTGACTTTTTCATGTGGGGTTATTGCAAACAGGAAGTCTTCAAAGCAAAACCAACAAATTTGAATGAACTAAGGCAATCCATTCGAGAAACAATTGCGGCTATTCCTGTCTCAACTCTCCAAGCAGTAATGAACAACTTTTTGGTAAGATGCCGCACATGCATCGACGAGCAGGGGGGGCATTTAAATTCCATTATTTTTAAAATTAATTAAGCTATATTTAATAAAATTTAATGAGCTTTAACATGAATAAAAGAAAAATGAATTCCATACACTGAAAAAAAAATTATTTGAGTTTCTTAATGTAGCAAAATTCATCAGCCAAAACAGTTGTGGATCAAATGATTCAAAATTATACACCAAAAAATCACAAAATAGAATGTCCTGTCCAGCTGAAAATAGTTCCTAGTAGCGAGCAAATTTGCATAAGATAAAATCCCAGCCGGTTATCAGCAGTGGAGAACACAGTTGTAAAAAAGCAAGTTGAAGACTGGCTACGAGAAGGTGTAATTCGTGAGTCTACGTCTGACGTTGTAAGTAAAGTGGTGCTGGCAAAAAAGAAAGATGGCACATTCAGAATGTGCATCGACTTTAGAAAGCTTAATCGCCTAGTTTCAAAAGATCGTTTTCCAGTGCCCATTGTAGAAGATGTTTTAGAGAAAATGCAAAGTGCCAAGTTTTTCACGGTTATGGACTTGAAGAATGGTTTTTTTCATGTGGCAGTTGAGGAGGCAAGTAAAAAGTATACCGCTTTTATCACCAGGCAGGGCGTTTTTGAATTTAATAAAGCGCCTTTAGGCTTCTGCAATTCGCCTGCGGTTTTCGTACGATATCTCAACATAATATTTCAGGACTTACCTAACGAAGGTATAATGGAGCTGTACGTTGATGATATAGTTTTATTTTGGCAATGTGCGGAGTCGTGCCTGCCGAATGTACAAAAGGTATTGGAATGCGCACAGTTGTATGGACTAGAAATAAAGTGGCCAAAATGTCAATTCTTACAAAGTCGCATAAATTTTCTAAGGCACATTATACAAGATGGCAAAATATCGCCTGGTCATGAGAAACTGAAAGCAGTAAAAAACTTTCCTACACCAAATAATATCAAAAGTGTGCAAGCTTTTTTGGGGTTGACAGGGTATTTTCGAAAGTTCGTGCAAGATTATGCGTTGATGGCAAAACCATTAACTCAACTATTGAAGCAAGACGCAGAGTTTAAAATTGGGCACGAACAGCTGACAGCAGTAGCTAGGTTGAAAGAGGCATTGGTAAAAGAGCCTGTTTTAAAAATTTTTAAACAATCGGCGAAAACACAACTTCATGTAGACGCATCCAAGTATGGTTTTGGTGGAGTGCTGCTATAAATGCATGATGGCAAATGGCATCCGGTGTATTACTGGAGCAGAAATACTACGCCACATAAAGAGAAGCAACACAGTTATATTTTAGAAGTACAAGCTGCTTACCTGGCAACAAAACGTTTGCGCCATTACCTGCTTGGCAAAGAGTTCGTTCTAGTAACAGATTGTGCGGCGTGCAAGCAGACAACTACCAAGAAAGACGTTCCACGCGAAGTTACCCAATGGCTAATGTATTTGCAGGATTTCAATATCAAAACTGAAAACCGTGTTGGCAGTAGAATGAATCATGTGGACTCACTAAGTCGCTATCCAGTTTATTTTATCTCATCAGAGATTCGAGCAAGGCTGATGCGAGCACAACAAATCGACGAACATTTAAAAGCAGTGGCCGAAATTCATATGGAGATTTTGTTATAAAAGATGGGATAATTTATAAACAGTTGAATGGAAATGATGTTTTAGCGGTGCCAAAAAGAATGGAGAAGGAAATCGTAGAAAAGGCGCATAATATCGGGCATATGGGTGTGCAAAGAACTATGCACGCAATTTAACAGGACTACTTTATACCGCATCTGGAGCAGAAGGTTAGGCAACACATTGCCAACTATATTGAGTACATATTACATAATCGGAAAATGTGGAAACAAGATGATTTCCTTCATGTGATAAACAAGGGTGGTGCACCACTATGTACATGTTGACCATCTAGGGCCGTTAGACCCCACAACAAAGTGTTACAAATTCATTTTTGCAATAGTGGATGGTTTTAGTAAATTCATTTGGTTGTTTGCAACAAAGTAGGCAGATGCAGCAGATGTTGTGAAACACCTGACAACATGGGTGGATATATTTGGCAACCCACAAAAGACCGTTAACGATAAGTGTTCAGCTTTCCCTTTGAAAGCATTTAAAGAGTTCTGCAGCACACATAACGTTGAGCATGTCGAAACGACTGTAGGTGTTCCACGAGACAATGGCCAAATCTAACGAGTAAGCCGAGTCATCATATCGGTTTAGGCAAAGCTATCAGCAACCGAACCAAGCAACTGGTACAAGTAAAGGGTGTTTTTTTTAGGGGTATAGAACTTTGAATTGAAATAAAACACAAGAAAATCGTTTTAAGGTCCATCAATTTGGCTTTATTGGAAGGATAATTTTATGCCATTAATGTTTAAATATGATTTCGGGCATGTGGCCGCCGCGGCTGGATCGAATAAAGCCAATTCTACAGGTCCAATTTTCAACCACTTTTTCGAGCATATGGGGCCGTATGTCGGCAATAACGCCACGAATGTTGGCTTCCAATTCCCCTAACGTTTCTGGTTTGTTGGTGTAGACGAGCGACTTCACATATCCCCAAAGAAAATAATCCAATGGTGTCAAATCACACGACCTTGGTGGCCAATTGACAGGTCCATTCCGCGAAATTATGCGCTCATCGAATGTTTCCTTCAATAAATCGATTGTGACGTGCGCTGTGTGGCATGTAGCGCCGTCTTGTTGGAACCACAACTCATCCACATTCATGCCATCCAATTCGGGAACAAAATAGTCGGTTATCATGGCTCTATACCGGTCTCCATTAACGGTAGCTGCCTCTCCAGCATTATTGCGGAAGAAGTATGGCCCAATGACTCCACCAGCCCATAGAGCACACCAAACAATCAGTTTTTGTGGATGTAATGGCGTTTCAAGGGTCTCATGTGGATTCTCTTCACTCCAAATGCGGCAATTTTGCTTGTTGACGTAGCCATTCAACCAAAAATGAGCCTCATCACTGAACAAAATTTTGCGATGAAAATCAGCATCGAAATCAATCTCATTTTCGGCCCATACACCAAAATCACGACGCATTGCATGGTCTCGCGGCTTTAATTCTTGCACAAGCTGGATCTTGTAAGGTCGCAAGCCAAGATCTTTGCGCAAAATCTTCCATAAAGTTGATGGACAAAGCTCCAATTGCTGTGCACGGTGGCGAATCGATTCATTCGGGTCCTCTTCAACACTTTGCTCTACAGCGGCAATTGTTTCTTCGGTGCGCACTGTTCGACGTCTCTGCGGATGCGTATTATCACATAGAGTAAACGTAGTGCGAAAACGATCCATGGTTAACCGAATTAATTGCTCTGATGGACGATTATCTCGACCATAAAATGGACGGAGCTCACGGTAAACTTCGCGAACTGAACCATTATTTTCGAAATAAATTTGCACGATTTGCAAGCGTTGTTCTTTTGTCAACCTATTCATGATGAAATGGCAAACCAAACTGAACATAAATGACATTAGAGTTGCCAGATTTGACCACAAAATGCCAGTTTTATCTCTATTCGAAAAACAAACCTGTAAAAAAAACACCCTGTATATAGGGCAGGTACAGAAAGCGATTAATGCGCATATCCACGCATCAACTAAATTCACGCCGTTCGAAGTTTTGTTCGGAGTAAAAATGCGTACCGAGGCACAGCCAGATTTGGTAAGAGCGATTGAAGAAGAAATCTTAACTTTATTTTCAGATGAACGACAAAAGGTTAGATTACACGCGAGAGAGGCCATAGCAAAAGCACAAGCACAGTACAAAAAGAGCTATGACAAAAAGCGCAAACCTCATAAAGTTCGATCTCGTAGCAATCACGAAGACACAATTTGTAGCTGGAAAAAACTCAGCAATAAGTACATCGGTCCATCCAAAATTATCCGTGTCAAACAGAATGGCAGATATGATGTCGAAAAAGTTGCAGATTTCGAGGGGCCAAGACACACGTCTACAAGTACAGATAACATTAAACCATGGAAGTGCCAAGACGATGCTGATGATTTATCATCTGAGACAGATGATGATCAGGATGGCCGGGTGTAAAAGGGTGGCAGCCCTGCAATACTCGGATAATAGCCATGCACTCCAGTTATTGGTGTCCTTAAAATCAAGACGTCAAGTCGTTATTCAGTCGTTGAAGTTGAAAGTCGAAGAGAGAAGAGAGGTCGTTAAACAGTACAAGTCGTGCAATTTAAGTTGAATTATTTAAGCTGAATATTTTCAAATCCAAGTTAATTATTTAATTTTCACTACCAAACTATTAATTGTAATTTATTGAATTCATCGAACATTGAATATTAAATCAATAAAAAACTTTAAATAATAATTATTACTAATTATTAGTACATGTATGCTGAAAAAACCCTTAAAAAAATGGCCAAAGGGTACATTTTTTGACCAAAGCACTCCCCAAAACCCAAAAAATATTTTTTTTTTCAAAAAACTGTTATCGCCAACGTTTTTGGCGGACATTTTTGGGTCGGACAGGGTATACATGAAAATGTTTAAATCAAATGAAAATTTTTTTAGTAGCTCATGAAAAAAACCTTAAAAATCAAAGTCAAAAAAAATTAAATTTCGCAGGCTCGAAAACTATTTTTTTGGGTATGCGTAGTGGAACTTTTTTTCCTGAGCCCAAATTAATGGCGCGATATCGGTTAATAAATCGACCCAAACTAGTGTCTGCCTTAAGAAGCGTCTCAGCCTTGCGCACTGTACACCCTTCTCTAAGACGGGAGGATATTTCACGTTTCGACGATTGTTGACGATTCCATACAAACCTTAGCCGAACATTGCCGGTAATATAGGTGTATTGTTCAGTCCTACTGTGCCGAAAGGTATCTGGTTCAAGGATCGCTACAGGCAGCCTCAGAAGTGGTTTCAAATGTGTTTTTTTTGTGTTTCCCTTTGAAAAACCGCCGCGTATATTTCTGCCATGAAAAAGATTTTCGGTAAAAAGTCATGTGCCTTATCAGATGACATTCGGAGTCATGTTTTATGAAACAGGTTATGTCAATTTGTAGGAAGAATTAGAAGCAGCGCACCCCAATTTAGAATGGAAGCTCGGCCTTCAACTTCTCTAGGATATATCGCTCCAAACTATCATTATTAAAAAGCCATAATGCAATTATGTACTCTCTGTCCGATGTTTTATTTATTTAACTTTAATTTTTTTAGACATTTCATACCGGAGAACAATTTACCACTTGGCATAGATGTTTACGATCACCGCATATTTATTACAACTCCTCGTTGGAAAGACGGTGTCCCAGCAAGCCTTGGCTGTCTACCATATCCGCCTAACGAGCGCAGTCCTCCCATACGACCATATCCGGATTGGAAAGCTCACAGCAATGTGCAACAACCCGACTGCTCCAAACTCATATCTGTGTACCGTACTTCAATTGATTCTTGTGGCCGCTTGTGGGCAATCGATTCGGGAATTGTGAATGCCACGGTCAATTTAAACCAGATTTGTGCTCCGAAAATTGTTGCCTTTGATTTGAATACAGATAAATGGATAGTCAGGTTTAACCTACCTCAAAATCAAATCAAACAAGATTCATTACATTCAAATATTCTAACTGAGATTCGAAACGATCAATGTGATGATGCTTATGTCTATGTAACGGATGTATGGCGATTCGGTTTAGTTGTCTTCAGTTTGGCTAAAAATCGGAGTTGGCGTGTCACTAACTATAACTTTAGCCCAAATCCGATTGCATCTGATTTCAATGTATACGGGTTGAATTTTCAGTGGTTGGATGGCGTATTTGGTATAAGTTTGTCAATGAATCACCAACAGTTTGAAATTACTGGAGGTGAAAGTGTACTATATTTTCATCCCATGGCCAGTTTTAAGGTAAAATATTATATTTTCAAAGTAATTATTGTTGGAGCAGTGGGTCCCATCCCGGGCTTCGAAACATGTCATCTCATACCACCGCTGTGCAATTGCACTAATATCAATTAACAAATAGAAATTAAAAACAGCTGCCGCTCCAACAACAATTACCTTAACTATAATTCATAAAAATGTTAGATTTTCAGGGACCTTTTATAGTTTTTAATTTTAACGAATGGCTAAAGCTGGCTCTAGGTTTGGTGCATTAAAACACGTTATTTTTGGTTTTTCCCAATATATTTCAATTTCCACCGGAGAATATGTTGGCACAACCGTAAAAATGAGCTTAAAACTAGAACAGCAGGACAGCGATCGGATATAAAGTGTTTAAAATCGAACAGCACACAGAAAACGGCACTTGCGGCCGTTTACACTAGAGATGCTTCACTTAATAGACACGGAAGAGAACAAGAGACTGAACTACAAGAAAGAAGGGCTGAACACATTGAATACGGTAGCTACAAACCACAGCTAAAGGGTGTTGTTTTTAGGGGTATAGAACTTCGAATTGAAATAAAACACAAGAAAATCGTTTTAAGGTCCATCAGTTTGGCTTTATTGGAAGGATAATTTTATGCCATTAATGTTTAATTATGATTTCGGGCATGTGGCCGCCGCGGCTGGCTCGAATAAAGCCAATTCTACAGGTCCAATTTTCAACCACTTTTTCGAGCATATGGGGCCGTATGTCGGCAATAACGCCACGAATGTTGGCTTCCAATTCCCCTAACGTTTCTGGTTTGTTGGTGTAGACGAGCGACTTCACATATCCCCAAAGAAAATAATCCAATGGTGTCAAATCACACGACCTTGGTGGCCAATTGACAGGTCCATTCCGCGAAATTATGCGCTCATCGAATGTTTCCTTCAATAAATCGATTGTGACGTGCGCTGTGTGGCATGTAGCGCCGTCTTGTTGGAACCACAACTCATCCACATTCATGCCATCCAATTCGGGAACAAAATAGTCGGTTATCATGGCTCTATACCGGTCTCCATTAACGGTAGCTGCCTCTCCAGCATTATTGCGGAAGAAGTATGGCCCAATGACTCCACCAGCCCATAGAGCACACCAAACAGTCAGTTTTTGTGGATGTAATGGCGTTTCAAGGGTCTCATGTGGATTGTCTTCACTCCAAATGCGGCAATTTTGCTTGTTGACGTAGCCATTCAACCAAAAATGAGCCTCATCACTGAACAAAATTTTGCGATGAAAATCAGCATCGAAATCAATCTCATTTTCGGCCCATACACCAAAATCACGACGCATTGCATGGTCTCGCGGCTTTAATTCTTGCACAAGCTGGATCTTGTAAGGTCGCAAGCCAAGATCTTTGCGCAAAATCTTCCATAAAGTTGATGGACAAAGCTCCAATTGCTGTGTACGGTGGCGAATCGATTCATTCGGGTCCTCTTCAACACTTTGCTCTACAGCGGCAATTGTTTCTTCGGTGCGCACTGTTCGACGTCTCTGCGGATGCGTATTATCACATAGAGTAAACGTAGTGCGAAAACGATCCATGGTTAACCGAATTAATTGCTCTGATGGACGATTATGTCGACCATAAAATGGACGGAGCTCACGGTAAACTTCGCGAACTGAACCATTATTTTCGAAATAAATTTGCACGATTTGCAAGCGTTGTTCTTTTGTCAACCTGTTCATGATGAAATGGCAAACCAAACTGAACATAAATGACATTAGAGTTGCCAGATTTGACCACAAAATGCCAGTTTTATCTCTATTCGAAAAACAAACCTGTAAAAAAACACCCTGTACAATAAAACAAATCTATTCGACAACTGTAGTCAAGCATTGGCTTCTTGATTACAATGAAAGCAGCAGCGACAGGTGTGAATTATCTTAAAAAGTAGCAACGAATTATTCAAAAAGTACAAATTGTGTGAAAGGTACATATACGTTAATAAATGCAACTTATATTATAAGTTAGTCACTCTTCCTTTCGTTTTTATTGACAAGAAGAACACAACGCCACGATCTGTCGCTTGTAAAAATAGAAATAGATTTAATCTGGCGACAGCGGCATTGGTGGCTTGTAGCCATGTAGCTATGACCCGCTTAAAATAATGATTTACATAAAAACGTGTGTAAAAATAATATTACAGATAACGCTTTGCAGTCGCCGTCTTGAGTGTAATCAGGCCTAGACTCTGAAACATGTGCACACATATACAGCCATTTACTTGACTCGCGAAAATTAGTTCAAAATCGCATTCCGAACTGACTAGATGCTGTGTATCCAACATCTGAATTAATGTATGTATGTTTTAAAAATATATAAATATTTTGCCTGTGATATATGTGCAATAATAAAACAAAAAAGTTATAAATTGTTGTTGTAGCCTCTGATAACGATCTCGGGTGAGATTGACTTATATTGAGAAAAAACAAAAAGTAGCGTGTTTTAATGAACCAGACCTAGATCCGCTTTAAGCATTATTTAAAATATAATTCATACAGTTACAGTGCGGATGCATAACATAATACAGAGTGCTGATATGCAAAAGAAACCCGACTGTATATACACTGTTCTATGAACACGTGTAAAAATATTATATTTTCCTTGTGTTAACATAGAAAGTACCTATATGTGCCAAAGAATGCAAAGGAATATAGAGCATCATAGCTGAGTTGTTAAAGTATTAGTTCTAACATGGGCTTGGATACAGGCACTTGGGTTCGCATCTCATCGCGAAGTTGGTGACTTCGAAACATGTCATGCCATACCAACGCTGTGCGAATCGTTGTAATTCTTCTCTAATATCAATTATGTTTTCAATACTTTTAGTACAGTACTACGGCTGAACACATTGAAAACGGTAATAAAACAAATATGGACGACAACTGTAGTCAAGCATTAGCTAATTTATATAAATGAAAGCAATAGCGACAGGTGTGAATTATCTTTTAAAGTAGCAAACAATGTTGGAAAAAGTACAAATTGTGTGAAAGAAACATATAACTTAATAATTGAAACTTATATTACAAGTTATTTGATCTTCCATTCGTTTTTATTGAGAACAAAAAACTACGACTCGAAATAGAAATATTGCTTGCAAAATAGAAATATTTTTAATCTGGCGACAGGGGCAGTCATGGGTTATAGCCATGTAGCTATGACGCGCTACATATATAATCCACCATTGTTAAATTACAAATTTCTTGAAAATGGTGCACCGATTTTATCTAAGATTTTTGATACTTGCACCTTACAAATAGACAGTCACTATAAGTGTTCAGTGAAATTCTCGGTCTACTTATGTATGCCGCGCCACCGATTACATAAGTATTTTAAGTGCCACTTTCATAACGGCCGGTTAAGCCTGATTGGCGATTAATTTGACATACGTACAAAATACGACATTTAAACCTCGGTTAGCGTTAACCGGCTTTTATGAAAACGGCCCTAAACTATGTTTCATGCTAATAGCTAGTAATGCTTTTTAAAGAAAAGTGAGATTTGTACATAACTTTTAATCATTACATTGTTACGTATCCTCAACGCTCCATGTCTGGCCTGCCACGGGGTACGCTTGCGGTACGCCCGATCTAGCTCGCCGCAATGTGGTTTCTTGTGACACCGCTGCATGACCACACTATAAAAAAATATCGTATCCCCTCTTTTCTAACCTGCCCGATGGGGACACCGTACGCAATTTTCCTTGACGCCTTACCTTGCCACCTCGCCATCGATTGCATCGGCCGAGCTCTCTCATTCCCTCCCTTCCATGGTCGACGGTGGTCTGATCGTCGTCGACCCCGGTCCTTTGTCTAATCACATCACCTCCGAAACAAAATACCTCTACGCCGTTTCGATTAACAAATCATTATAACTGTATTACTTCAGAAATCCATATAGTAATGCGTACTCACGCATTCTCCTTACTTACCAAATGTATTGTTGCTAACGCAAAAGGGGTTACTCAACCAAGCCTGGTACCAGGTTAGCCTTTTCGAGGCTATATTTTGCCTTTTTTTTGTCCTTTAGCCTCATAACTTTGGTTTTAGCTTCTTGGCTTTTTTCTAGCCTTTTATTACTCCAAAACTTTTCTGTTCCCAACACCATATTTTTCATACAACTTCAAGGAATATATAAAATTAGAGTTGAATGAAGGTAGTATTGATGACAAAATACAGAAAATTATTCGTAAAAATTGTCAACTATTTTTAATGGACTTGATAACCCAATTGCGGCATCGCCTACCTGATAATATGAACTCTTTACAAAACATACATTTTTTTTTCAGTTTGTTTACATATTTATTATTACGGCTTTTCAGGCCTAAAACTTAGTATAATACAACTTAACACATTCAGCCGCTGCCCAGTTAAGCGATTCCCACGATCGGCCACTACACGTGCCGCAGCGTCAGCACTTCTGTATTTCACTATTCAATGCAATGCAAGACATTTTAGACTGTGGGAAATCGGGCAGTTGCTGTTGGGGAGTCACCGTGATCTGGCTTAATTATAAGTTAACAAATTAAATAAAGTGTGAAAGTTGGCCCTTTAATTTTTTTAAGTGAAAGGATCTGTGATCCTTTAAGTTACATTTATTAACTATTACAAAAAATTTTGGAAATATTCATGCTGTCGAAATGCATGGGATTCCGATCAGCGTTGTAACTGGCAGTTCAAGGGACCAGTTATGAAGCAACTCTTGTCAGGAGGATGGAAAGGATGCGTTTCCAATCCTCCAGTGCTTCACCGCCAAGTTTGTTTCGTTTTATCAATACGTATGCTGAATGAATGGCAGATAAAATGACGAGGGTGGTTGGAAAGGACGTGTTTCCAATCCACCCATACTCCAGCTCCTAGAAGAAATTTGCCTGTCAGTTGATAATTCTTTGAAAGTTACAAAGATGGATGTATTTTCTCACTTTCAAAAAGAAAAGTCTAGGTATTCTCCAAGTCAAGTATCATTGATTGGGCTGCAGTGGCGAAAGCTCATAACCGTACAGTGGACAAGTGTGACATCTACCATAGAATTTTGGGCGGAAGTCCGAGAATATAAAAATTCATTTAACGAATCCCCTTTTTTAGATCCGTCGAATTCGTATTTAACTTTTTGGTATTACCTTTCAGTAATGCGGAGGCTAAAGGATTTTTAGTGCTGGTTAATATTAGATGTTCATTAAAACGCTTATTCAAATGTTGCACTGATTTGAAATTACCAATGATCTCATCTCTATGATAAATACCCAAACTTTGTGTGGAGACTCAAGCTCTTCTGCAGCCCGATTCTGTAACTATTTTAACGCCAGGTGTTAGCGTTAACTTCGCTTAACACAATTTTTAACGCTTTTCCGTATTCACTAACTTTTAACCACACGAAAAGTGTTAGCTAACACTTTTTGTGTCATTAGCTGTCGCAAATTATTTTCGAGGTGTTAACAATAGCGTTAATATATTACTAAACTACTACAAAACACCGCTGTACTGGAGTGGCGCCACTGGCGCCATTGAGTTGAAGGTGTTTCTGGCGCTGCTGGCGTCATGGCGTTACGGAATCACAAATAAAGGTATCAGCGCCAGTGACGCCAACATCCGCGCTACAGCTACCAAGGCGCTACCAAAAATGTGGAGAGGTATACCCAAAGACGCGCTTCGGTTTCAGGAATCACAATCCGAGTGCGGAAAATTAAGATTTGAAACAAATTAAAAGTTATTCACAAAAAAAGGTTGAATAATTTGCCTTTTGTTCATTACTATATTATTACCGGAGGAAACTATTTTTGCTCATTATTTTTAAACGGGTAAAAAAGTTAAACTCAGCCTTCGGATTCTTCATCAAGGCATGGATACGTGGGTGTAGATACCCCATCGGACCGTTTTCGTTCAGTACTCGATAGTGTCTCCCAAACTATATTATTACCGGAGCAAACTATTTTAGCTCATTATTTTTGAACGGGTAAAAGAAGTTAGACTCCGCCTTTGGATTCTTTATCCTGGCATGAATACGTGTCTCTAGATACCCCCTCTACAGGCTTTGTATTAGGTTTCGGTGATTTTCATAAACTGTGCCCCTAGCAATATGGTATCATTGCGCCAAAAAAGCGCTTAACGCAATTGCGTTAACGCACTGCGCTAATACCGGATATGGCGCTGGCTTCAAGGTATCAACGCCAAAAAATTGGCGCCGCGACCCAGCCTTAATAAAAATGCTAGGAAAAGTTCAGCGAGCTGCATGTGATGCGATAATGGGGCCGATTATATTATGTACCACAGAGGCTCTGCACGTGATATCCTACCATACCAAATACATGACCTGCATGTGGCTTGTTCCCTCATGATACCATGCATACGGACATGATGTCGGCAAATCCATCAGTGCTGGTGCTGTTTTCAGCAGTGCTGGTAGTTGACTTTTCCGACCGTCATAATGGCACGGACTTATTATCGGAATGAATCCTCCTTATATCAATGTGTTCGCAGTAGGGTTCACCAGTTATGGGGTTCCTGTCTGCCATTTAATAAGGAACGCCAATGATTTATGAACTTATAATATATTTATAAGCCTGAAATTACAAAATATGAATGAAAATTATGGCACGACCGGTTGTTTCTTCAGAAGCCAGAAAGAATGAAATCATGCATGTACAGGGTGTTTTTTTTACAGGTTTGTTTTTCGAATAGAGATAAAACTGGCATTTTGTGGTCAAATCTGGCAACTCTAATGTCATTTTTGTTCAATTTGGTTTGCCATTTCATCATGAACAGGTTGACAAAAGAACAACGCTTGCAAATCGTGCAAATTTATTTCGAAAATAATGGTTCAGTTCGCGAAGTTTACCGTGAGCTCCGTCCATTTTATGGTCGACATAATCGTCCATCAGAGCAATTAATTCGGTTAACCATGGATCGTTTTCGCACTACGTTTACTCTATGTGATAATACGCATCCGCAGAGACGTCGAACAGGTCGCACCGAAGAAACAATTGCCGCTGTAGAGCAAAGTGTTGAAGAGGACCCGAATGAATCGATTCTCCACCGTGCACAGCAATTGGAGCTTTGTCCATCAACTTTATGGAAGATTTTGCGCAAAGATCTTGGCTTGCGACCTTACAAGATCCAGCTTGTGCAAGAATTAAAGCCGCGAGACCATGCAATGCGTCGTGATTTTGGTGTATGGGCCGAAAATGAGATTGATTTCGATGCTGATTTTCATCGCAAAATTTTGTTCAGTGATGAGGCTCATTTTTGGTTGAATGGCTACGTCAACAAGCAAAATTGCCGCATTTGGAGTGAAGAGAATCCACATGAGACCCTTGAAACGCCATTACATCCACAAAAACTGATTGTTTGGTGTGCTCTATGGGCTGGTGGAGTCATTGGGCCATACTTCTTCCGCAATAATGCTGGAGAGGCAGCTACCGTTAATGGAGACCGGTATAGAGCCATGATAACCGACTATTTTGTTCCCGAATTGGATGGCATGAATGTGGATGAGTTGTGGTTCCAACAAGACGGCGCTACATGCCACACAGCGCACGTCACAATCGATTTATTGAAGGAAACATTCGATGAGCGCATAATTTCGCGGAATGGACCTGTCAATTGGCCACCAAGGTCGTGTGATTTGACACCATTGGATTATTTTCTTTGGGGATATGTGAAGTCGCTCGTCTACACCAACAAACCAGAAACGTTAGGGGAATTGGAAGCCAACATTCGTGGCGTTATTGCCGACATACGGCCCCATATGCTCGAAAAAGTGGTTGAAAATTGGACCTGTAGAATTGGCTTTATTCGAGCCAGCCGCGGCGGCCACATGCCCGAAATCATATTTAAACATTAATGGCATAAAATTATCCTTCCAATAAAGCCAAATTGATGGACCTTAAAACGATTTTCTTGTGTTTTATTTCAATTCGAAGTTCTATACCCCTAAAAAAAACACCCTTTACATAAGTGGCAGCGTTACCACAAATATAAAGCAGTTATTATATAATATAAATTTTAGTTCAAATTAAATTTTATAGTTCAAATTTTCACTTTGAATCAAATCTGAATGCGATGTACTCACTTCTACTGCCTTCCACAATGGTTTTAGCTCCCAAATTAGATTCTCGTTGTCGGAGATGTTTAACGATTAGAAGAGACTTCCAAATTGGAATACCGCGTGCAAACTTCCAAGAGTAGTGAATCAAGAGCATAAAAATAACATCGTGTTTTACTAACCGATTTAATTATTTATGACAGCAAGAAAATTAAACAAAAGATTTATCTTACACTTTGACTTGCACGAATCCAATATTAATAGTTTTAAGTTTAATTTTCCAAGGTTCGAGCCCTGGTACAAGTAAAATCAAAAGTGGTTTGAATGGGGTCGCCCCTCGGCAGTGGTTTGGCAAACTCTCCGAGTGTATTTCTGCCATGGAAGGCTTCTCAGCAAAAATTCATCTGCTTTCAAGATACCGTTCGGAATCGGTAAAAAACTGTAGGTCTCGCTAATTTGTAGGAAAAATTTGAAGCAGCACACCACGAATTGGTAGAGAAGCTCGGCCTTAAGCTCCTCAGGAGGTATATATAGCGCCAATTGTTTATTTTATTTTAAGTTTCATTTCACTTGACACGATTTTAAGTAACCAAACTAACAAAATAGCGAAAACTATAATACTGTGAATGATTGTATTTGTCTCTCACTTTGCCTACGTAATCTTTTTGCTCTATTTCCACCTTCGCAGTTACAAAAATTATTTTTAAAACACCACTTGCTTATTTACATTTTTATATATATAAAATGTATTGGCCAATAGGTTAACAAAATGATTTCTCACAGAATCCTGCCTAAAATTTCTCAAGTTGATGTAAAATTCTTCTTGGTTGGAATTCAACCATAAAACTTGATGTTATTTTGTTTTTTATTTATTACTAATTTTTGCTCCTTTCGTTCGCCTGTCTTTCTGTGCCCTTCTTTCTTTCCTTTCATTTCCTTTCCCTTCCTATATTTTCCATTCCTTTGTACACCATTTAACAATACAGTTTGAAATTGTATTTTACCATATACTAGTAAACCCGGTCACCTTTCGCTGAATCACAAAACTTATAATATATTTATAATTTATATTTAATCATTATTGAACACGTGATAGAAATCGTCCACTGCTTTGCCTCCATAGTGGTCGCATACGTTGTTGCGTTCATGTAAATTTTTTAACTCCGTCTAATTTTATGTCCACTATGATGGCTGAGTGGCAGCTTTGAGTATAGCACTCACGGATCTTCCACTCGCACAGCCTGAACATATTAGCTCCTACGAACGTAATGTCGATTTTTGAATCGAAGACGTTTCTAGAAAATGTGTGTTGCCCACCTACTTTAAGGAGCGCTACGTCCAAGCAAGCGAATGCTTCCAAACGCGCTTTCCCTTTCGGCGTTGTTCCCGACAATTTCTTCAAAAATATCTAACGAGGTGCTAGGTGATATGCAGCAACTATAAACGAAGATATTGCCTATCTTTCCGCACACAAACCCCACTTTTTTAAGGACGGGCTCTTTGTACAACGGGTTCTCCCCGCAGGACCATATTGCTTCCTCACCGCATGAATCAGGCCGCCAATTCACAGATTTTCCCTTTATGGCTCGCTTATCAATGCTACGTCAACATTTAGATCACTTATTGTTTGCGACAATAAGTCTGGTGCAGCCTTGCAGTGGTTGAGATATAGTTGGACAAATCTCATAGTGGTGTGAGTTTTTGGACCGCCTCTCTGTGCGTATATAGAATATTGTTTGAATGCTTTGCTGATGTGTATGTTTTTTTTCTGCAGAGGAGAAAGCATCGAAAGCCTTACAGTCAGTGTGGGACTTGAACCAGCACTAAAACTCCTACCGTCTTGTACCGATCCCCTCGGTACTACCGTTAAGTACTCCGTCTGGAGGTGGAGCACTAGTCTCTACGTCTGTTGGTCAGCATTACTGTACTTCTTTTTAAGTTCTGAACTTTGGATCTCTTGCTAGATTTTTATTCTGCTAGTCTGGAGAGTTATTGAAAGAAGGTCGTTCTTGTCCAACAAGAAAAATATGCTATAAATGCAACTACATACGTGTGTTATCAACCAACTATATGCCTGCTAAGGTCATCGGAAGGTAAGCGGTTGGAATGGCTGTTTTTCCAAAACGCATCTATGATACTGACGATATTTACGTACTTTCCAATCAAGCACTTATTCACCCCATGTCTTAAGTTACAAGGCAATGCAGTGGAGAAGCCGTGCCTCTAATCTGCACCTTCGGTTTTAGGTCAGGTGGACCAGGCGGTTGGAATGGCCGTGTTTCCAATCCGCATCTTAAGTTACAAGACAATGCAGTGGAGAGGCCGTGTCTCTAATCTGCACCTTCGGTTTTAGGTCACGTGGACCAGGCGGTTGGAATGGCCGTGTTTCCAATCCACATCTATGATACTTACGGTACTTACGTACTTCACCAATAAATCAGTTTTCACCCAATGTCTTCGATTACAAGGCAATGCAGTGGAGAGGCCGGGTCTCCAATCTGCACCTTTCGGTGTAAGTTAAGACAACCATATTTATCAAGCTGTTTTTGAAATTTGAACGGTTGGAGAGACCTTGACTCCCGTCGTTTTATGTTCGTCACTCTTGCCCAGTATGTTAATTGGGCACATTCCTGCGATTACCAGTGCAGCATCCTCTGAGACAGTACTAAAGGCGCTACACACTCGAAGTGCACACAGGCGATAGGTTAACTTTACCACGCGGAAGTACGACTGATTCTCCGTGGCGTGCTGCCAGACTGGAGCCCCGTAAAGTAATTGTCTCTTTACGACGCCTGCTAGTAGCTGACAGCGCCCTTGCTTTTGCGTGCATTTAGCATTATCCTCGATAATGATGATACTGTTTTCGCTGCCTTATCATTATGATATGTATGTGACGCTCTGCATATGTGGGTGTGTGTACATGCAAGTGCTTTGCTGATTGTTATTATTCGGTAATCGTGACTAAACACGATGAATTCTATCAATCGGCAACTGCGTTTATCATTAATATACAAAGTGCTTACAAAAACAAAATAAGTGATTATTCTTGCTAAATTTATTTTAGTTCAGAATACTCAAGACGGTAGTTAATTTGTTTTGTTTCTGTAATCTTTGTGGTTACACTTATGGAATTAAATGCAAGGAAATCACTCATATAAAATAAAATGAAATAAATAAAATTATAATAAAATAAAACACAATATAATAAAATGAAATAAATAAAAATAAATAAAATTATTTTTGTAAGTTTTACGAGCTCAAGGCCAGTTGATAATAATTCTTAGTTAATTATTAATATTTTTTTGTTGGTTTTATGGTCTGTTTATTTTTACATATTTTTGTAAGTATAACGAGCTCAAGACCAGTTGATAATAATTCTTAGTTAATTATTATTATTGCTGCAAATTAAGCAGCTTGCAAAACTTCACGCAGCATAGCCTATGGGTTAGGCGGCTGCGCTTGCAATCAGAGTGAGTGGGTTTGATCTCCACAAGATCCTCTGAAAATAGCAAAACTATACGAATTAGTCTGACAAGAAATCGTGGCTGTTTTCGAAACAGTACTATAACTATAGCCTGTATATGTTCGTTGCTTTTAATTTTTCCTTTAATCAAAAATAATAATAATTAACTAAGAATTATTATCAACTGGTCTTGAGCTCGTTATACTTACAAAAATATGTAAAAATGAACAGACCATAAAACCAACAACAAAATCAATTTATACCGGAGCACGCGGTTATGTGCAATAACTATCTTCTAAAAATGGAAAGAAGAATATACAAAAACAGAGTCCAACATACATGATTTACATATAGACAGAAGGTCTAAAATATTGTGTATACCGTTTGCAAGATAACAAACAACAATTAGAGGAAAAGTTGAATTAAGCAGCTTGCAAAAATACACGCAGCATATCCTATGGGTTAGGCGCCTGCGCTTGCAATCAGAGTGAGTGGGTTCGATCTCCACAAAATCCTCTGAAAATAGCAAAACTGTACGAAATCGTGACTGTTTTCGAAATAGTACTATAACTATAGCGACATCTTTAGCATCATTTTACATCCCAAGGTGGAAAAATTCGTAATCATGCCAGTTATCAGCTCTTCATAATTTTCATCCCTATGATTTCCAAGAAAGCCATGAACTACTGCCTTAAAACTGTTCCACGCTAGTTTCTCCTCATTGCTAAGTAGGTCCGGGAAAATGTCGCAGTTCATAATTTTTTTTATTTGAGGGCCAACAAGGGCTTTAATTTTCGCCTCTGACAGCTTTGGAAAAAAAGTCTGCAAACATTTGAAAGCTTTAGACTCAATATTAAGAGCCTTCACAAATTGTTTAATAAGGCCCAATTTAGTATGCAATGGCGGCATCAATATGGTTTTACGATCGACAATTGCTTCATGTTTATTATTAAATCTTCCCACTCCATACTGAGTACGTTCAGGCCAATGTTTTTGGCGATAGTGGGCGGCATCATTTCTGCTATCCCATAGGCAAAGATAACAGGAGTGTTTACATTCCCGAAAAAAAACAAACCACCTTGAAGTCTCCAATAACTTCCCCCTTGTATTCCGTATATTTGATTGCAGTTAATAGCATTTTAATGCTGTCATAATTCTCTTTGAGATGTATGGAATGTGCCAGTGGAATAGATGGAAATTCGTTCCATTGTGTAGTAGAACTGCTTTTAGACTTTTTGTTGAGCTGTCGACAAAGAGGCGCCATTCATTTGTATTACAAGGAAGATCAATTGCTTCAAATAAACCTTTCACGTCATAGCAAAAACAGAGTCCATCTTCCTTACTGTAGAAACAAGAAAATTCTTCATGACGCTTTCTTTGCCGAGATATTCGAACATCAGAAGTAAATAAATTTCGTTGTTTCAGCCGCGATGCTAATAACTCTGCTTTGTCTTTTGATAGATTTAAGTCTCTTATTAAGTCATTGAGATCTTCAGAGTTGATGAGATGTGGTATTCCTGGTTCAAATTGAGGAACAAATTCGGAATGTACTTATGCAGATGAACTCGGTGTTTGAAAGCTGCCTTGAGGAAATAGTTGCTTTTCCAACACTGGTGGATAAGGTACAGGATTTTGTTCCGAATGTGGTACTGGAGCGGATGTCGATGGTAGTTCCGGATATATTTCCTTAAGCGTTTCCCTTTCAGTGGTTTCACTACACAAAAATAGCAATCAGTATCATGATTACTCGGTTCCCTCCAAATCCTCGGCACTGTGAAACTTCATGGCTCTTTTCGCACCCTGGTACCAAACTATAATAAAACGTAAAGCATTTCATAACAATTTCAGTTATTATGCAATTATATATAGATTAGGGTGGGCCAAAAAAAATCGATTTTCGTTTTTTTTTCAAAGGGTACACAGATTTTCGAATTCCTTACCATAAATGGAGTATAATGACCAAATATGAGTTCTTTATGTTAATGGTTTTGTTAAAAGTTGTGTAGCTCAAAGACAGCAAAATATTAAGTAACGAATTTTAGATATTTAAATGGGAAATTTCACGGTCTACAAAAAAGGTGAAATGCATTTTTTTCATTTACCAAACCATAAAAGAGATATTCACGGTTAACAACGGAACATTTAAAATCGGCATTAAAATTGCAGAATTTGGATGTTAACATTTTGTAGTTGCCTGCATTGCTGCCCATATCTGGTTTGCAAAAACAACAAGAACCGAAAATAACCAGTTTTGCAAGTGTCCTAGAGAAGATTTAATGTATTTAATATTATAATGTATTTACGCCTGCCTGAGATTTTTTACGAATACATAAATGTGCCACCGCACATGCATACATTCATACACGTACCTAACGCTCGTTAATAGCGATTCAAGTAGATCTTTTCAAATAAAGGATAAGGTATATATTTAAATCTTTTAGCCCACTATAAGGTAGCTACAGCATTTCTTTTCACTTTACACAACACAAAAGAAAAAAGTTGCACATCATATTTAAAAAAAAAATTCTTAAGTAAGTAGTCTTTATCAATCTGTTAACCGTATAAGCTGAATAACGAAATTACTTTCATAGGCATCC
Source organism: Merzomyia westermanni (assembly GCA_949987695.1). Classification (NCBI taxonomy): domain Eukaryota; kingdom Metazoa; phylum Arthropoda; class Insecta; order Diptera; family Tephritidae; genus Merzomyia; species Merzomyia westermanni. The sequence continues at coordinate 90,457,845 of OX465288.1, forward strand.
CAATGCCGAAAATTCTCGAGCTGAAATTGCCAACCATGAAAGAAGTTATGTGCGTATTTTTTTACCAGTTAAATAGTCTTAAAGCTTCTGTCTTAAAAAGTGCTAAAAATGCAGCAGCTCAGGTTATAGAGCTTTGGAAAAAATATGATATTCCTACTACCAAACGTCAAAATATAGAGAGAAGAATTGTTCGATGTTATTACAAGTGGCGAAGTATAACAAAAAATTATAAACGCAAGGAATCACCATCCCAGAAGAAGAAAGAATTTATCCATCACAACGTAATTTCTCCTAACGTAAGTGCAAATTTGATGGCAGCAGAACAAATCGGTAAGGATTTATTTTTAATTAATAACTAGCACAATGATTTGTGGTCTTTTAAATTTCCGAACTTTTCATTATTTCCCAAAACAATATTCTTTTTCTTTGTCTAGATCTAAGTCAACCATGGTCATCCTGCAGTAGGATTAGTGACAGTGAAAAGTCGGATCCCATATCTTTTCAGTCCAACTACACATTTTGGTTCGGATTTTACTTATGAACAGCCAATACAGAAGAAATCAACCAAATTTAATGTTCTAACTACAGAACTCATCTCTGCTCTTAACAGAGCTAATGTCAGTAGTAGAAACGCGATGTTCATAATAACTCCAGTTTTGTCAAGTGTTGGCATCAGGATAGAAGATACAACTCTTAGTTATAAAACAATTCAACGAACCCGGATGATGCTAAGAGAGGACATTGCTCAAGGGCTGAAAGACGATTTTAAAACACATGATAAATACGTCGTACACTGGGATGGGAAATTGCTGCAAGATATTTCTGAGTCAAAAACGGTAGACAGGCTTCCAATTCTTCTCACTGCATTTGGATATGAGCAGTTACTAGGAGTTCCAAAAATGGAGTCCGGATCATCAGAAAACCTAACATAAGCAATTTTAAGGACTTTAGATGAATGGGGTATTACTCGATACATCAAAGCAATGTGTTTCGACACGACTGCTGTGAATACAGGTAATTATCATAAGCATAGGTCTCATCTCAATTGTTCTTCAATTCATTTCGATATTTGGGCTTTGTTAACATTTTTTTTACTTCACAGGAATTCGCAACGAAACATGTGTAGGAATTGAAAAGCCTTAGGAAGAGAATTGATATACTTGCCGTGTCGCAATCACATTTATGAGATCATTTTTACGGAGTACATTTGAAGTATATTGGCAAGCATCATCGGGACCGAACGTTCCAATATTTGGAAGATTTAAGAAGAAGTGGGGCGACATTGATAAGACCAAATATAAAGCTGGTATTGAAGATCCCATTATCGCTAATATTGTTCATTCCCACAACAGCCAGTTTTATCGTACCGGAATGACTCGGATTTTTATATCCGACCAAGGGCTGTTATTTCGACACTACCCTGTCAACTTTTCCCCTAATATTGTCATCCTCCGAGCAGCTGCTTGCAGCAGGGCTGCTCAAAACTCTCCTGCTCCGGGCTGGGGTCGAATCCAACCCTGGTCCAAGAGAATGGATCTGCTGCGTCTGCTGGAAGAAGATTTTATGTTAAGCGTTCACACTCCATCCAATGCAATTCTTGTAAAATATGGTTGCACGAAACTAGGTGCTCCGGGCTAAATCCCTCCACACACAGGCCTCCTAGTTTCTACAAAACTTTTGTGGCCCCTTGCTGTTCACGCCCTAGGACGTCCCGTGGCGAACGACGATCCAGTATCGCAACGTCACAAGCTCCAGAAACAGTCTCCACGACTAACAGCATTAATAACGCCCAGCAAGTAGTGTGTAACACCCGCTGCCGCTCACGCCCACAGCCGCCAACACCTCACACAGCCGCTCACAGCTACTTTTTACGTAGCACCTCTGTTTCAGATGTGAGCAATGCCGAGCGACAGCCGCCCCCCTCCCACTTTCAACTTCCCCTTCTTCTTCCAGCACTAGCACAAATGTAAGCCAAAGCCACCAGCTCCTGGTCCCTTACACCATGTGCTCTGTTTGTCGGTTGAGACTATATACACCTGCGACATCAGTCAAATGCAACTCCTGCCTTGGCCTATGTCACCTGCTTATATGTTCTCAACTTGGAAACAGGAGCTTATGGACTGATACGTACGTTGCGCCATCTTGTCGAGGGACGCAACCTACAACGTCGACCGATTCGCCACCTTCCGATGCTTTGGATTCATTGTCTTCTAGAGTGCGACGCAGTGCAAGACCCAGCCTGCTTCCACCGAGGCATATGCACCAATCCTTGACTCCCAGCGTGAATATTTCTCCCCCTTCGCACTTTCGTGTCCTACAGCTAAACTGAAACGGTCTAACCGGCAAAGTGAGTGATATAGTGAGTTTCATGAAGCGACAGAACATCAAGATCGCTGCCATTCAGGAAACAAAGTTAAACGCCCGATCAAATCTTCGGACTTGTGACGGCTACAACATCAACCGGCGTGGCCGAGAGAGAGGACTTGGGGGCGCACTCGCCTTCATTACTCACCAATCTGTGCAATATCGTCTATTTGAGCCTGACGTCGACCCGAGGGACAACCTCCTGGAACGTCAAGGAATGGTTGTCCAGACAGGCGACGTCGACCTTGAAATCATTAACATTTATCTACCTCCTGCCACCTGCTGTCCGAGAGATTACCACCCTGACATCAGTGCGTTACTCAGAGGCGATAATCGTGTAATCCTCGGAGACTTTAACGCACACCACGATCTGTGGCACTCAAGCCTACAGGTTGATGGTAGGGGACAGGAATTGGCTGAACAAATAGACGATTCGACGTTTTGCACTGTGAACGGGGACGCCCCCACGAGAGTTGCGGTAAATTGTTCCAGTTCGCCAGACCTCACAATTGTCAGCGCAGGTCTCATAAACTGCGTTGAATGGCGACCAATGCTTACTCTTGCATCGGACCATTTGCCGATAGTCCTCTCAATCGATCGCCCCGGTGACCTCGTTACTTCTGAGAAGCGCACCTTCACTAACTTCAGTAAGGCTGACTGGGTTGGTTTTCTTAATTTCACTGAGAGCACCTCCGCTGCTCTTCCCACAACGTCTTATGTACGAGAAGGGGAAAAAGCGTTTCGCATGGCCATAGCTTCAGCCTCCAATCAATATATTCCGTCAGGTAGAATTAAGGAGATACGTCCGTATTTCCACGCAGAGGCAGCGGCATTGGCTAATGAACGTCACCGCGGGCGACGCTTGAACCTTACGGCTCCCCAAATTCAAGATCTCAATGCGGAAATCAGACGGCTAGTTGATCAACACAAACGCGCCAAATGGGAGGAGCACCTAAGGTCCTGTAACCTCTCTGCTGGTGTCGGAAAATTATGGTCCACTGTTAAATCCTTGTCTAATCCGACCAAACCTACCAACAAAATATCCATCACCTTCGCTGATAAGGTACAGTCGAAACCAAAGAGATGCGCGAGCGCTTTCTGCCCGCAATTTGTACTGCATCCTCCGGTTGACAAGGAAATCAGGCGTGCTATCAGGGAAGCGCACAAACGCAAGAAGAGCCAAGCGCCCATTGCCATCACCACCACAGAGGTTCGGGAGGCCATACGCTGGTCCAAAAACTCCAAATCTATTGGACCAGACGGTATATCCATGCTGATGCTAAAACATCTCGGTGAAGAAGGAGTAAGGTACCAAACAACCGTCTTCAATCTGTCCATGACCACCTTTGTCATTCCAGAAACATGGAAACAGGCAAAGGTGGTGCCACTACTAAAGCCCGGCAAGCGGGCCAACTAGAGGGAGTCGTATCGACCGATATCACTCCTCTAGCCAGTAGTGAAGACCCTGGAGACGGTCCTGCTCCCTTATTATACCGCTAACCTGCGGCTAGCCGAACATCAGCATGGATTCCGCAAAATGCATAGCACTACCACCGCGCTAAACGCCATCACCACACAGATAGGTGTCGGTCTCAACCAATCTCGACCAAATGACAGGACCGTACTAGTTGCGCTTGATCTGTCGAAAGCTTTCGACACTGTTAATCATGCACAACTCATTAACGACCTGGAGGATTCAAACCTCCCCCCCTGTCTTAAGCGTTGGACCGCCAACTATCTGAGTGGTTGGCAGTCATCGGTTGAATTTAGAGGCAAAAGATCAAACCACGTATAATTAAGCAGGGGGTGCCACAGGGTGGTGTCCTATCCCCGCTTCTGTTTAATTACTACATATCGAGGCTGCCTTCCCCACCAGAAGGCGCATCGATCGTCTCCTACGACGATGACTGCACGATCCTGGCGACTGGACCCTCCGTTGATGAGCTCTGCTCGAGAATTAATTCCTACCTTCCAACCCTTTCCAGTTTCTTCGCTACACGGGACCTGACATTGTCACCGACCAAATCCTCGGCCCCCTTATTAACGACGTGGACAGCGCAGGCGAACATGGAATTAGACGTCTACATCGACGGCATTAAGCTTCCGACTGTCACACACCCTAAAATCTTAGGGGTCACGTTTGATAACATGTTCAAATACCGTACTCATGTAGCCGCGATTGCCACCAAAGTACATACCGGTAACAAAATCCTCAAGTCACTAACGCGAACTGCCCAGGGAGACAAGAGTCACGCTGGCTCAACTTCGTTCTGGATACTGTAATAGACTAAACTCTTACCTATCCAGACTTAACCCTGACATGCCAAATGTCTGCCCGGCATGCGGCGTGTCTCCCCACGATACTAACCATCTGTTCATCTGCTCAACTGAGCCCACTCTTCTAACACCAATTTCACCTTGGTCCACTCCTGTTGAGGCCGCGAGGTTTCTTGGACTTCCGTTAGAAGAGCCTGATGACAGTGTTGGATGAGGGGCGACATCCTAGGCAGGTTAAGTAGTCGCTACAACAACAACAGTTAATATTGTTTTAGAGAAAAGAAATATATACTTTTATCATGGAATGCTTGCAGGTATGTACAGTAAAATAGTACCTGTACCGATTTATACTTGGGTATACCTTATGTGAGTTTAACTTTTTTTAAATTTATTTTATAGTCAAAACAGCCTCCTGGCGATTACAAGGATTTTTAAGAACTGTCACTTATGTTTCTTGGAGTGTTGTCGCAGGATGAAGTTTCGTTTAAATATCCTGGTGCAGTTCATCACGCAAGATGGATGTCGAAGGCCATTTATTGCTTAAAGATATTCATTTTTAGAAATGTATTTGAACTTACTGCAAGAGAATACAATAGTCTACGGCACATTTGCATTTTTATAATCATGATTTATTTGAAGGCTTGGTTTTCATCATCTTCTGCGATTGCAGCTGCTAATCATGAGTTAGAGTTTTTAAAACAGCTTGTTGAATACAAAAAAATAAATGCTTCGATTGCTTCAGCGGCTTGTGAAAAGATTACTTCACATTTGTGGTATTTAAATGATGAACTTGCCGTTTTATCCTTGTTCGACGATACTGTTCAACTCGATGTGAAAAAGAAATTTGTCGAAGCTGTAAAAAATCGAGTTGGTACGAATTTCAAAGCTAAAAGATTTGAGATCGATCAAAACCGCATACATTCTATAATGCAAAAGGATTTGGGTGACTTTGTGTCGCTGAAATCCAAAAAACTGTTTGAAATCTTTAACCTGCCATCTGATTTCCTTGATGTTGACGTTGAAGCATGGCCTTCGGAGGACAGTTATAAGGAAAATCAAGAATACTTTAGTCAATTAAAAGTTGTAAATGACGTAGCAGAGCGTGGAGTAGCTTTGGTTTCAGAATACAATCAATGATTGACCAAAAACGAAGAACAATTTCAATATTTAATGCAAGTTGTTAAAGAACATCGAGCAAAATATCCTGACTGCAATAAAAAAAGATTTTTATAACTAAGGGCTTAGAAATAATGTTCTTCAATGTTATATTTAGGTATTAATACTGTATTAAGAAATAAATTTTCGTATAATGGATTTAATTGTTGGGCTTTTTTTAAGAAGTGGTTCATGAATACTTGAAATAAATAAAATATAAAATTTACTAAACAAAATCTTATTTTTTCTGAAATGAATAATTTTATTACAAAATGCACTCAATATGCATGAGTTCTGTGGTATACATATGTATATTTTCGATTGTGTTGAGTAAAATGAAAAGAAAAGATGTATCTACCTGCTAACTACCTAATCCTTTAGTTAAAAAGATCTACTTGAATCGCTATTAACGAGCGTTAGGTACGTGTATGAATGTATGCATGTGCGGTGGCACATTTATGTATTCGTAAAGAATCGCAGGCAGGCGTAAATACATTATAATATTAAATACAAAAAATCTTCTCTAGGACACTTGCAAAACTGGTTATTTTCGGTTCTTGTTGTTTTTGCAAACCAGATATGGGCAGCAATGCAGGCAACTACAAAATGTAAACATCCAAATTCTGCAATTTTAATGCCGATTTTAAATGTTCCGTTGTTAACCGTGAATATCTCTTTTTTGGGTTGGTAAATGAAAAAAATGCATTTCACCTTTTTTGTAGACCGTGAAATTTCCCATTTAAATATCTAAAATTCGTTACTTAATATTTTGCCGTTTTTGAGCTACACAACTTTTAACAAAACCTTATGGGTTTCAGAAATTAGTCAATTTTCGACCTCGAAGAACTTTGTAATGGTCACATTAATGAAAACAAGTAAGGAAGTCTAAGTTCGGTTGGAACCGAACATTACATACCTAGTAGTGATCTAATATGTCATCCCAATTTACGCAGGTCTATTTTAATACTTTCAGTTCGTATTTGCGTTCAAACAGACAGACGTACAAACAGATAGACGTATCGAGAGACGGACATGCCTACATCGACTCAGCTCATCCTCCTGATCACTTCAGTATACTTTTTGATGGGACTATCTCTTTTTCTTCTCATACTTAGATACATTTAATGTTTATGACAGGTATGAAAATCAAAAAAGATATACAGCTTCGATTTTGCAGTGGTGTATTAACTACTTGCCCAGATATTTTACTTTTCATCCTCAACGTTCTGATATACATTAATAAATATATATCCCGATTCGTTTATGCCGAATGAAGTACAAGGTAAATGTGTGCGAAACAAAAATAGATATAAAAAAGGGTGTCTTTCATAGGCGCCAAAGAACTCAACCGATCTTTATGAAATTTTCACAATATGTACTTGGGTTCACTGGGTACAGCATAGACAATATATAGTTTTGGAATAGTAGGCGGAGCCACGCCCCCAGGCTATATAAAGTTTCAATTCTTCATAACTTCGAACTTTTTCGGGCTAAATTAATGAAATTTGGATATATGTGTCACTTAGTCAATATCTACATAATTTTTCAAAAGTGGGCGGTGCCACGCCCACATATTTTGCGTTTTGTTTTGCTCTCGAACTTTCACGATAGGTTCAGGAGTTCGCTGGGCACGACACAGTCTGTATATAGCTTTTGGAAAATCCCCCAGGTTATATAAAGCTGTAGTTCGGTATAGTTAGCAGTTTATTTGGTTCAAGTTAATGACACTTTATATATATATATGTGTTCTTTGTATTAAAACGTCAAAACAACGTCTACCGGGTTTGCTAGTATATTATAAAATGGCGAAAGCAAACAACGAATTTTAGCATTCTTTTGTAAAACTGAGATACTAGTCTGCGTTCCAATAGACCGACGGACAGACAGACAGACGGACGGAGAGACGGACATGGCTAAATCGACTCCGCTCATCGTTCTGATCATTTAAGTGAACTTTTCTCTTCTTATTCTCATACTTAGATACATTTAATGTTTTTGAAAGATCTGAAAATCAAAAAAGATATATAACTTCGCTATTGCAGTGGGCTATTAATACGTGCCCGAATATTTTGCTTTTGTGTTTTCCGATTTGGCAAATTTTTGGCAGGAGTATAATACATACTACTAAGAAGCAGTTGACCAAATTTAATTGAAATATCAATATTAAATTATAAGCGATTGCCTTTGAAAGTAGCAGAAATTTTATGCTGAAAAGTGGGCGGCGCTACGCCTACTTCTCCAAAATTGACAAAATTTGTTTGCGGCCGAGTTTTCCTTAAAAAGCTTATTATGTGTGCAAAATTTAATTGATATAACTTGCTTAGTTTTAGAAATATCGCTTTTTAAATTTTCTCAAAAAAATTTTCAGAACTATGTTAAAAAACTGGGCGTGGACATTAACCGATTTCGCCCAATTTTCCAAGCAACAGTTACCTTTATATATAGAACATTATCACCAAATTTCGTTTCGACAAGTAAATTTTTGGCGGAGTTGTGGCATAAAAAGTTTTGTGGAATAGTCTACTATAAAACGGCGGGGCCACGCCCATTTTGAAAAATTTCTTGAAAAATTTATGTTATGCCTCAATCTCAATGTATTCACCACATTTTATCCTTATAGGTGTATTATGTACTGAGTAATCACTTTTTTTGTGTTTTCGAAAATATTATATGTATAAAAAGTGGGCGTGCCTATCATCCGATTTCGGCCATTTTAAATAGCGCTCGGAGATGAGTGCCAAGGAATCCGCATACCAAATTTCATTAATATATCTCAAAATTTACTCAAGTTATCGTGTTCACAGACGGACGAACGGATGGACGGACATGGCTTAATCAATTTCTCTTTTCGTCCTAACCATTTTGATACACTTAAGTCAATATCTATCTCGATCCGTTAATGTCGTTACGTACTGCCGTTACGCGACTTAAGTTAAGTATCTGGGTGACCTTGCTCCTCCTATGTCCACATGCGCACTCGAAATTTCATCCAAATCGGTTAAACCGTTCCCGAGATAGTGGTCGATATAAGAAGGAATAATTAAAATGCAGTCAGGTGGCAACCCTAGGTGCCAATCCTACTTAAAGATATTCTGGTTGGTATACGGCCTCAAATACCTTCCGTTTGATACCCATATTACCATATATTGCTTAATATTTAAAAAAAAATCGGAAAGGACTCTCTAAGCTTCCTTTAGTGGCAACATCCAAGTAGAAAATCTAAGAATGAAGCATACTATCCATCTACCAAATTTCATCGAAATCGGTTTAGCCGTTCCCGAGATAGTGGTCGATATCTGAAGGAATAAATAAAATGCAGTCAGGTGGCAACCCTATTTGGCAACCCTACTCGAAATTACTATGGTTGGTATACGGCCTAAAATACCTTTCATTTGATACCCATGTATTGCTTAATATTTAAAAAAAAAATTGATATAGGTGGCAACCCTGTGAACCACCGCAAGTGGCAACACCAAAGTAGAAAATCTTAAAACAAAGGGTAATACCCATAAACCAAATTGCATCCAAATTTAGTCGCTCCTGAGATAGTAGTGGATATACAAATATACAAGAATAACTCGTTTAAAGTTATAAGATTAAAGTTATAAGATATACCTTGTGTGCGAAGCACTACTAGGTATAAAAAAGGGTGTCTTTCATAGGCGCCAAAGAACTCAACCGATCTTTATAAAATTTTCACAATATGTACTTGGTTTCACTGGGTACAGCATAGACAGTATATAGTTTTGGAAAAGTAGGCGGAGCCACCCCCCAGGCTATATAAAGTTTCAATTCGTCATAACTTCGAACTTTTTCGGTCTAAATTAATGAAATTTGGATATGTGTCACTTAGTCAATATCTAAATAACTTTCAAAAATGGGCGGTGCCACGCCCACATATTTTGTGTTTTTTTTGCTCTCGAGCTTTCACGATAGGTTCTAGACTAGTAGAGACTAGCTTGTGTTCAAATAGACAGACGGGCAGACAGACAGACGGACGGAGAGACGGGCATGGCTAAATCGACTCCGCTCATCGTGCTGATCAGTTAAGTGAACTTTTCTCTTCTTCTTCTCATACTTAGATACATTTAATGTTTATGAAAGTTATGAAAATCGAAAAAGATATACAATTTCGCTATAGCAGTGGGCTATTAATACGGGCCCGAATATTTTGCTTGTGTGTTTTCCAATTTGGCTAATTTTTGGCAGGAGTATAATACATACTACTGAGAAGCAGCTGACCAATTTTCATTGAAATATCAAAATTGAATCATAAGCAGTCGCTTTTGAAAATAGCAGAAATTGTATGCTGAAATTGGGCGGCGCCACGCCTACTTCTTCAAAATTGACCAAATTTTTTTGCGGTCGAGTTTGCCTTAAAAAGCTTATTATGTGTGCAAAATCTGATTGATATAACTTGCTTAGTTGTGGAAATATCGCTTTTTAAATTTTACAAAAAAATTTTTCAGAACTATGTTAAAAAACTGGGCGTGGAAATTATACGATTTCGCCCATTTTTACAGCAAACAGTAACCTTTATATATAGAACATTACCACCAAAATTCGTTTCGACAAATCAATTTTCGGCGGAGTTATGGCATAAAAAGTTTTGTGAAATAGTCCACTATAAAAGGGGCGGGGCCCGCCCATTTTCGAAAATTTTAAGTTTTTGGATTTCCTTATTTACGGAAACTTTAAAAGTGAAAAATGTGTAAACCTTTTTTACGCAAAGTTATTGCCTATTTAATATATCTACGATCCTTTTCAAAATCTTTCATATAAAAGTGGGCGGAGACCTTCACCGATCCTGCCCATTTTTTCCTGGAACATTCCTTGCATACCTGGAAACCTGAGTGCTAAATTTCGTTTCGATATCTTGAACGGTTTTTGATTTATGATTAATATTTTTTCTAAACTTTACTTAATCAAAAGTGGGCCATGCCACACCCATTTTCAAAAATTTCTTGAAAAATTTTATTGATGCCTCAATCTCAATGTAGTCATCAAATTTTATCCTTATAGGTGTATTATGTACTGGGTATTCACTTTCTTTGTGTTTTCTAAAATATTCTATGTATAAAAAGTGGGCGTGGCTATCGTCCGATTTCGCCCAATTCAATTCAATTCCCTGCAAAAACTGGGGTAAAAGTTGGCTGTACGATTTTTGGGTGAGAAGATATATTCATTTACATAAAAGCTTTTCACGAAAACAAAAAACGTCGATGAGGCACGCTTTCCCATTAACATAAAAAACTCATATTTGGTCATTATACTCCATTTATGGTCAGGAATTCGAAAATCTGTGTACCCTTTGAAAAAACTAAATCGATTTTTTTTTGGCCCACCCTAATATAGATATATGTATATATATATGAAACAGGTAGTACAATGAAAAAAAGAAAATAGTAGTAGGCTAGGTAGGTCTCGCAAAACCTTGTGTTTTTAGTTAAATCAAACTTTTTTTGTTTTCTTTTAATACATTCGCCACATATATAGCAAAACGAATTAGCCGCTCGTTTACAACTTCTTGAAGACATCATTTCTCTGTGATATGCAAAACATAGTGTCGCCCACAACGAGTGACCCAAGAAACTACAGCTTCTTAAAAAAAATTTTGCTTACAAAACCGCTATCAGGTAGATGGCATGCTCTGTTGCTAGGCCTGCCAATCCGTCAGTAAAAGTTTCGATGAGTTCCTAATATGTACTTAACGAATTGCCAAATCTACCTAAAATCATGTGTATCTGGGATCTTTTATCTCCTTTTTACTGTTTCTCAGCCACATTTTTTTGGTTTTTTTTCACGATCAGTATGTTGTGCTTTAAGTAGATTTTTTTTCGATGCATCGCTGCATCAGGTAGCTACCCACCGCCCTCTATCGACCGAAATAGCGCGAAAGGACCTACATTAGCCTGGTGCAAAAATGCAAAATTTTCAAATCGCTATAACTACTACAAAACCAAATATGTTTGATTCGTAATTGCATTTTTGAACATAGAATCCGAATATATAGAGCAAAAACCATGTACAAAATTTTTTTTGTTGACCTGTGTAACTAACTAAGAATTATTATCAACTGGTCTTGAGCTCGTTATACTTACAAAAATTATTATTTTTGTTTGTTAATTGATATTAGAGGAAAAATTGCAACGATATGCAAGCGATGGCATGGGGTGACATGTTTCGAAGTGCCCAACTTCTCATCAGACCCCTTCTCCGACACTAGGATACGAACCCAAGTGTCTGCACCAAAGCCGCTGTTAGAGTACTCTAACAACTAAGCTATGATGCCCTGCACAGTCACGATGCATTTTTCCTCTAATGCGCCATTTGCTTTATTCCTTTTATACATTCTTTGGTACATATATTTTATATGTCAACTCAAGGAAAGTGGAATATTTTTAGGCGTGTTCATAGAACAGTTTTAGATACAGAAAAATAAGATAAGATCAACATGCAAGGAGAGTAGACGTGTTTTGTGTTGGCTGGCAATAAATCACGGCTTTTTTAGTGTGAAAAGAAATTATACCAAGAAGAAAGTGCCACATAAAATTTTGCGAGACCGCGTTTCAACTTTTCAGACAGTTTCCAATGTAACGCAATCTATCTATTCGTGAAAATTCTTCTCATAAGAATATTTAGTTTTTCTGTAAAAATGTCGAAACTAGCGAAACTAAGAAGCGGTGTGAAGTTACAAAAACAGCAACCATTGGCTCAAAATAGAAGTTCCTCTCCGAAGTCGCCTAGTATATCTCAAACACAAAATAGTGCAGATCAACAACAGCAGAGCAAACTTATAGCGGCATCACCAGACTTTAATGAGCTGCTTGAAACAAAGCTAAACAAAGTTCAGGAGAGCATAATCGAACGAATTGAACAACTCAATAACTCAATGAGAGGCTTAGAGGAGAGATTTATGCTACGATTGAGTGAAATAAGTGGTGAGTTGAGTAGTACAAAGAAAAGAATAGAAGCAGTTGAAGTGAGAGTTGCAGCTATTGAGAGTGTGAGATCAACGGCAGTCGACAGCATGCAATCTGAACTTGTGTCGCTTAAGGCGAATGCTGACAAATCGAGAAAAATAATTGAGCAGTTTAAGAGCGCTGCAGTCTCAACAGATATTGTTGTAAATGGTATACCAAAAAGCAATGAAGAAAATTTGAGTGAGTTGTTTGCGGAGGTGTGCCGGGCAATTGATTTTTCTGCGCCAAGTGTAAGTGAGGTTTTCAGAATGCAATCAAAAAACAACAACCGCCAAGCAAAACCACCACCAATATTAGTAAAGCTCAATTCCACATATGATAGGAGCGAGTTTCTTAAGGCAGTTGCTCTTTTTTGTAAACTGAAAAAGAGGTCGTTGACGTTATCAGATATTGGCCGTAGTGGTGTGAGAAATGTCTACATACACGAAAGTTTAACGAAGGCTAATAGGGGGATAATGTATCACGCAACACAACTCAAACGCCAAAAACTGTTATCATCTGCTTTTAGCATACGTGGAAGAGTCTACGTAAGAGTAAATCACGGTTGAGAGGCGGTTTTGGTGGGCAACAAAGAGCGCGTCGATGCACTTGTCAGTCAACATGCAAAATAAATACGTACCTACATATATTTTATTATGATAGCATATCTATGGAAATGTTTCGATAATTTATTGTTTTCCTACGTCTTTTCCTTTTACATATCTTTTAATCTTGCCTTTGTTTTCCTATTTCCTCTACTTATCATTTATTGCCGTATCAGTGCAACTGTAAGCTTCCAATTTTTTAGCACCGATTTTGGATCTCAGCATGACTAATGCTTATATGAGTTTGAACACTGACTGTTTAAAATTCCTTTTGAAGCTTGTTAGTGAAAAACATGCAGGCTTGCAACTATGCTGCATGAATGCTAGAAGCTTCAATTGTCAAAAAGTAAATTATATGAATTATGTTTTACAGGGCCTTGATGTTGATGTGTTTTGTGTAACCGAGACATGGCTCAATGAGTCAATATGTGATTCTACTTGTGCACTGCGTGGTTATAAGCTATTGAGATACGATAGCCAAACGGGGTCGAAAGGCGGTGGTATAGCCACATACTGTAAAGCTGGATTGAGAAGCAAAGTCATTTTTAATTCAAATTATAATGATCCGGTGGAATATGTAATGGTAGAAATTGGAGATGGTTGCAGAAGGTGTCTGGTTGTATGCGTGTACAATCCTAGTAAAAGGTTTGACCTCAGTAGTCTCTTTACTGAAGTTGCTGATTTAGCTCCAAAATATGAACATATTCTGCTATGTGGAGATCTCAATATTGATCTTCTTATCAATGATAGCAGTTCCAATGACTTAATTAATAGGTTGTATTCTGTTGGCTTGGAAGTAGTTAATAAATTTCCCACACGCTTTGGTCACAATTGTAAATCGAGTCTTCTTGACATAATATGTGTATCTGATAGTTCCAACGTATTGCACTGTGATCAATTTTCTCTCCCGGGATTATCGGATCACGAAATGATGTTTTTATCATATGACCTCCATTTCAATAAAGATGTTGACCAGCAAGTTTATTATAGGGATTTTAAGTCAGTTGATATTAATACTTTAAATTACGCAGCTAGTATTATCAATTGGAACACAGCCTGGTTCCTTCCTAATATCAATGAAAAGTTAAACTATTTTACTTCAATCGTGAATTATCTTTACGATAAATATATTCCAAGGAAAGTCGTAAAACTTAACAATAAAAAGCAACCATGGTTTACTAGATAGGTTCTGCAAACTATAAGAGCAAGAAACAGGCTGTATATGCGTTGGAATCGGCGACCAACAAGTGAAAACTGGGAAGCTTTTCGTGTTGCCCGTAACCAAGCAACTCTAGCCACTAAAAATTCAAAAAGGCGGCACTATCTAACCAAGGTTAATGTAAATTTACCAAGTAAGATATTGTGGAACAATCTAAAATCTGTTGGAATAGGAAGCAAACCCAAGCTAGAATGTACTTTAGATGCCAACATCATGAATGACTACTTCCTACAATCTAACACTTGTCAAATCATTAATGAGTTCAAAATTAATGAAAATATATTATTTAGGACCGATAATCCATTTTCCTTCTCAGTGGTTACTGAGTACGATGTTTTTAGAAGCATTTTTTTAATTAAATCGAATTCTATTGGAGAGGACTACATTAGCTTAAAATTTGTAAAGCTTATAGTTCAAAACATACTCCCAATCTGGACACACATTCTGAACTTCTCCATTACTACCTCGATATTTCCGGATGCCTGGAAGTTAGCAAACGTTAGTCCGATTTCCAAAAATCAATTGGGTGCTGTTCCATCAGATTTTCGTCCAATAAGTATACTTCCATCATTGACAAAAGTCTTGGAGAGACTAATGGTTACGCAAATGGCTAAATACCTCGACAGCAATAACCTCCCTACCACAACCCTGTCTGGATATAGAAAGGGTTACAGTTGTGCTACAGCTATGCTTAAAGTAATCGAGGATATTAGACCAGCCTTTGATAGAGGTGATTTAACCATTTTAACTCTATTAGACTTCTCCAAGGCTTTTGACAAAGTTGACAATAGTTTACTCCTACTCAAACTAGAAAAATATTTTGGATTTTCGAAAAGCGCTATAAATCTGCTCAAAAGCTACCTTTCTAATCGTTGGCAAAAAGTGGTGACTAAAAACATGGTTTCTGAGCGAAGAGGCCTACTTTCAGGAGTACCTCAGGGATCCATTTTGGGTCGGATTTTATTTAGTATTTTTATAAATGATATCGTCTACTGCTGTGAAAGCGTGTATGCGGACGATGCTCAAATTTACATTTCTCGCCCAATAGGCCTCTCTGAAGACCTAATACCTAGAGTCAATGATGATCTGCGCTCAATTCCTATTTGGGCAAAATTTAATAAATTAAGCTTAAATGCAAAGAAAACTAAAGCTGTATGTATTTCTCACAGCCGAAATGGTGTTGAATTACACCCTAAAATAGCTATAGAGGACTATCCGATCAATTTTGAAAATGTTGTAACTAGCCTCGGTTATAAAATCAATTCATACCTTAGTTGCGCTGACCATATAAATCAAACAATTTGTAAAATTTATTTTGTACTTAGAAAGCTGTGGTATACACCTAGTTTTGTCCCTCAGGATATGAAATTACGTCTGGTAAAAAGTTTAGTGGTGCCACTTCTTTCGTATGGCGAACTCATCTATGGGCATCCAGACAGCGTATCTGAGCGAAAACTCGTTATGGCCATAAATAGCTGTACCAGGTACGTATTTTCAAGGCGTAAGTACGACCACATATCACAGTTCAGTCGTAAGATACTTGATTGTAATGTGACTGCTTTCTTGAACTACTTCTGTATCCTTTTCACTCTATATCTATATTTCTTGAATTTAAATTAATTAATTTTTGTTTTAAATGATATATATTTGGATATTAAAATCTGTTACTAATATACATATTGTTAAATGGTGTAAAGCTGATGGGCTTAAAAGACATTAGTCTTATGCACAACCAGTTTTTATTAAATAAATAAATAAATAAAATAAATAAGGGCTTTTTTGTATATCAACACTTCCGTGTTATTTGTTATGCACCCGCACTGTACCTGTATCAATTATAGTTATGGTAATTGTTGTTGGAGCAGTGCTCGAATTTTTATGTTTGTTTGTTAATTGATATTAGAGGAAAAATTACAACGATATGGACAGCGATGGTATGGGATGACATGTTTCGAAGTGCCCAATTTCGCACCAGACCCCTTCTCGGACACTGGGATACGAACCCAAGTGTCTGCACCAAAGCCACTGTTAGAGTACTCTAACAACTAAGCTATGATGCCCTGTAGCGTCACGATGCATTTTTCCTCTCATATGCCATTTGCTTTATTCCTTTTATACATTCTTTGGTACATATATTTTATATGTCAACTCAAGGAAAGTGGAATATTTTTAGGCGTGTTCATAGAACAGTTTTAGATACAGAAGGGCTTTTTTGTATATCAACACTTCCGTGTTATTTGTTATGAACCCGCACTGTACCTGTATCAATTAAGTTATGGTAATTGTTGTTGGAGCAGTGCTCGAATTTTTATGTTTGTTTGTTAATTGATATTAGAGGAAAAATTACAACGATATGCACAGCGATGGTATGGGATGACATGTTTCGAAGTGCCCAACTTCGCACCAGACCCCTTCTCGGTAACTGGGATAGGGTTAGGTTAGGTTACAGTGGCTGCTATCAAATGAACTAGCACACATAGGCCCCGGAAGTCCCGTTGTGATACCACATGGATCTAAAGGTAGAAGCAATCCCCGTCGCCGCCAACCCCACACCCACAACGCTAACCAGTTGCCCCAATCAAACCTTGGGAAATCAATGGAGATCAATGTAATCGATTATACTTGCCACCAACGATTATGCCTGACAGCAACGCGTTTACATTGACCTCTATAAGGCCGGCCGGAACAGCCGTCCAGCGCCACGGGTACGGCGCTAGCGACAACGAAGACCGCTTGCACCCCAAAAAAAAACCCCTACTCGAACCATTTTGTGGATTCCGCGAAACGCAGAATGTCCTTTGGCTTAATTAATGATAATTCGCCGAGATGATGAAAAATACCGGACCCCAGATATTTTAACCTACTACCCCACAGCGCGGGGCATTCACATAGGAGATGCCTCACCGTTTCAGGCTCCTCCTCATCTCTACAGCTTCTGCAGAAGTCATTAGAGGGAATACCCAACCTTTCTGCATGCCTACCTAGACTTATATGCAACGTTATAAGCCCCATCAGTAGCGAGAGTTCCTCCCTTCTGAGTTTGAGTAGGTCCTTCGACCTACTCGCTATGATCTCTGGCCACACCATCTTTGCATGACTGCAAGTACTGATCTTGTCGCATCTATCACTTGCTTGTTGGAGGAACTTATGCCTCGTTAAGAGCTTACAAGTCTCGAGCGGCATGCCCAAACCCTTCCAGAACCGTGAAAGTGGAGCGGATGTGCCCCCTCTAGCAAGCTCAGCTGCCGTCTCGTTGCCCGGTATGTCACAGTGTCCAGGCACATATACCAGGGGAATCCAGAGCTGCTCAGCCATCTCGTTAAGAGATTTGCGGATGCATATGCCCCCAGCGCCCTGAGAGCTGCTTGGCTATCAGAGAAGATATAAACATCACCATTATCGATGTCTACTGTCTTCAGAAATTCTACAGCTTCCTGTATAGCAGCCACTTCCGCCTGAAAGACACTACAGTGGTCAGGCAATCTAAAACTAAGATTAAGGCTCAGCTGGGGAGCATACACCCCTCCTCCAACCTTGTCATCAAGTTTCGAGCCGTCTGTGTATATATGGATTGAACCGTTGTCTCGGGGAGGTACAGTGTCCCAATATTCTCGATCCGGAATTGTGATTTGAAATTTCTTCTCGAAACAGTACTTCGGAGTACAGTAGTCCGAACTGTACGAGGGGAGATTATTAAGGATGGATGAGTGACCTTCACAAAGGGACCTCCATCCTGGTAGACACCTCAGTCGCAAAGCGGAGCATGCCGCAAAAAGTTTACCGCATAAGTCAATCGGTAGAATGTTCAGAATAGCATTCAGTGCGTCTGCCGCTGTTATGCGAAGCGCCCCGCTAACACATATAAGCGCACTTCTCTGTACTCTTTGAATTACGGTGATATTGGGGCCCTTATCCAGACCCGTCCACCAGACAAGGACTCCATACAAGAGAATTGGTCTTACCACAGCGGTATAGAGCCAAAGTGTGATTTTAGGGGACAGTCCCCATTCCTGCCATATGGCACCCCTACAAGAGTATAGGGCCACTAGTGCCTTTTTAGCGCGCTCCTGGATATTTTCTTTCCACGTGAGCTTTTTGTCATGATAACCCCCAGGTATTTAGCGGAGTCACCAAGTTTAAGGGTCGTTTTACCTATAGCTGGTAGCTGTATCACCGGGATTTTGTATTTCCTAGTGAACATAACCAGCTCTGTTTTGGTCGGGTTAACACCCAGACCTTTATTTCCGGTCCACCTTTCGACTAGTCTAAGGTTTCTCTGCATAATGTCACAGAGCGTTTGTGGATATTTACCACTCACAGCCACCGCAAGGTCGTCCGCATTCGCTGTCACTTTAGACCCCCCTCCCCCGCCAGGATTTCCAGCAGTCCGTTTACTGTGGCTACCCACAGAAGAGGGGAGAGGATCCCACCCTGCGGCGTACCTCTGTTGACAACCTTGTCCACCTATACCCCGGCTAAGTCCGCGTGCACCCTCCTGCTCGTCAGGATTTGGTACACGAGGGACACCAGCCAGGGTTCGATACCCAAGGCCGTCAGGGCTGCCATGATCGCTTCCGGCGTGACGTTATTAAAGGCCCCTTCAATGTCCAGAAAGGCTATTAATGTGAATTTCTTGCAAGCTAAGGATTTTTCTATGTGCGTAACAACCTCGTGTAGCGCTGTCTCAGTGGATTTACCTTTCATGTATGCATGCTGCGATGGTACGATTCTCCTCTCTAGCTTATTTCTAAAGTGGGGCTCCAGCAACCGCTCCAGTACCTTGAGTTGAAAGGACGCCAGACTGATCGGTCTAAAATCCTTTGGGCCAACATGAGACGTTCTACCTGCCATAGGTATAAAAATTACCCTTGAGTCTCTCCAAGGGTTTGGGATGTGACAAAAAGTAAGCACCCCCTTGCATATCGCCTGCAACCAAGGGATGCTCTGTTCCATTGATTGCTGAAGTTGTATATCTAGCTCGGGGTTCCACCAGGGTGGTTTCTGCTTACCCCTAGCCCTTTTGATGGGGCAGGCTTTATCTAAAGCTACCTGACATGCTGTGGTGAACTTTACCACCATATCCTCTATATCTTTAGTGTCCCTAGGTGTATCGGGATAATCATCTGAAAGGTACTTATCCAGTTCCTTCCTATAAGTATGCCAATTGGCGTTCTTAAGATTTCTATACGGGGAGGAGGTGGACGGTACGCCTTCCAGATCAAAGCGGGTGTAGCGATGGTCCGAGAAGGAGTGTTCATCGTAAACCATCCAATTTCTGACCATGCCTTGCGCGCCTCTCGAACAAAGCGTAACGGCTAGAACCTCCCTTCTATTCTTAGTAACAAAGGTGGGTTCCACACCCCCATTACATATGAAGATATTATGTTGAAAAATAAAATCAAAGAGTAAATCACCTCTTTCGTTTACATCACTGCTGCCCCAGGCTGGGCTGTGTGAGTTGGCATCGCCCCCTACGATGACGTGTTCATGGGCATGCCCGAAGAGCCTACGCACAGCCTGTGTGGGAGATGGCTCGTCATGCGCCATATATGTTGAGGTCAATGTGCATACTGTTCCATTGACCTCTATTTGAATGGATGTCGTATCCTTGTCACTAAATTGTGGAAGAAATAAAGTATGTATGTTAGATTTTAACAGGATACATGCTCTAGGTCTCCCTACAGTAGCACCACATACCAGTGAGAAACCTGCTGCCTTCAGCCCGCATATACTATGCCCTACCACCCATGGTTCCTGGATGAGGGCTATATCTGCCCCCTTTGATGCCAGAAGGAGCAGCAGTGCAGCCGAAGCTGCTTTACTGTGGTGGAGGTTGATTTGTAGCACCCGCACCATCCTGGTTACTACGCCTCTCCACCCCCGTAACGTTGCCAATGTCCTCATCTGACATAGGCTCCTCACCCGAGTGCGCCTCGCACCACCTAGCGAAGTCCAGGGAAGACCCCAGTGAGGAGGCCGATGTGGCGTCGTCCTGTTCCGAGCCCTCCATCGGATTGGCCCGGTTGGTTTCGACAACCTCATCCGCCTCATCACCGTCGTCCTTCTCCAGCTCCTCCTCTAGGTCATTCACTGACCTAAAGTCATTCGTGTAGACCTTGAC
The DNA here is from genome assembly GCA_949987695.1 of Merzomyia westermanni. Lineage (NCBI taxonomy): Eukaryota > Metazoa > Arthropoda > Insecta > Diptera > Tephritidae > Merzomyia > Merzomyia westermanni. Next base: position 90,478,548 of record OX465288.1, read on the forward strand.
ATTGACCTCTATGAAGCCAAAGTTCACCTTACCTTTCCTCCTTTCTAGGAGAGGGATAGATTCTTTGTTGAGCATCAAGACCGCCTGCCGCGTTGCCTTGGTGCTCGTCGCCAATCTAAGGATCCTCCAATTGCCGGTTGGAAGATCCGGATTGTAGGCCCTGAAAACCTCTAGGACCTTACCTGGCTCCTCGGGCTTGGATGGTATCCAAACCCTAGCCTTCGGTCTACATGGGATCTCGCTGAGATCCACGACCTTGATGATGGCACCAGGGTAGACCGCATCCATCCTTTCAACTGCCCTCTTGTACATGGCAGCGGACCTTGAGTCTCCACAGGCCACTACCTTCACCGAACCCTGAAACCACCCCACTTATTTCCAGGAGGGGATGGGACGAGGGAATTCGGCCAAGACACTGACCGAGTGGTTAGCCATCTCAGCCCGCACCCAGTCCCAGTTAGGCCGGAAGCACCTCTCCCCTTTGGGATTAGAGTCAAAGACCCCCAGAAGTATGCTACCTTTAGCAACCTCTGCAAACGAGGGGCCTTGGACTCTAACCCTTTTAGGATGAGAGGCTCCTCCCACCTCCATGGACCTGTTGCGCTTCTCGGCCCGTTTTTCCTCTACCGGACGACTACCGTCGAAGTCCGGAATCACAGTTTTTGCCCACTCTATCTCGGCCTTTATCTCTGCCAAATCACCAGGCAGCGCCTTGGTTAGTAGTTCTGGCGTATACCAGGATCTCCTCAAGATCCTAAGCGCTGTGCGTCTATGTCTAGCACGCATATTGTTTACAGATGGCCTATCGTAGGCCTTACTAAACGCCGTGGGCGTAGGGAAGGGGTTCCTCAGGGCGAGCGCACCGGCTTCGGCGGGGACCCCAGTATCGAGCCGCTTACTAGGTACGTCTCCGCCGGCAGACACAACTCCCTTAGTAGCCCGAATACGAACCCAAGTGTCTGCACCAAAGCCGCTGGTAGAGTACTCTAACAACTAAGCTATGATGGCCTGTAGCGTCACGATGCATTTTTCCTCTAATGTGCCATTTGCTTTATTCCTTTTATACATTCTTTGGTACATATATTTTATATGTCAACTCAAGGAAAGTGGAACACTTTTAGGTGTCTTCATAGAACAGTTTTAGATACAGAAGGGCTCTTATGCATATCAGACACTTGGGTTCGTATCCCAACGGCACTCCGAAACGTGGCATCCCACACCATCGCTGTGCATATCGTTGTAATTTTTCCTCTAATATCAATTAACAAACAAACATGAAAATTCGAGCACTGCTCCAACAACAATTACCATAATTATTATTATTTTTGATTAAGGGAAAAATTGAAAGCAACAAACATATAGAGCCTTTAGTTATAGTTCTATTTCGGACACAGCCACGATTTCTCGTCAGACTAATTCGTATAGTTTTGCTATTTCAGAAGATCTTGCGGCGAATCGAACCCGCGCACCTCTGATTTTGCAAGCGCAGATGCCTAACCTGTAAGCTAGCTGCGTGTAGTTTTGCAAGCTGCTTAAATCAATCTTATAAATAACAAGTAAGGAAATCTAAGTTGGGGTAGAACCGAACATTATATACCTAGTAGTGATCTATTATGTCATCCCAATTTACGCAGGTCTATTTTAATACTTTCAGTTCGTATTTGCGTTCAAATAGAGAGACGGACAGACAGATAGACGTGTCGAGAGACGGACATGGCTACATCGACACAGCTCGTCCTCCTGATCATTTCAGTATACGTACAAACATTTCATGTTCATGAAAGGTATGAATATCAAAAACGATATACAACTTCGCTTTGCAGTTTGGTATTAACTACTTCCCCGGATATTTTACTTTTCATCCTGAACGTTTTGATATACATTAATAAATATATATCTTGATTGGTTTATGCCTAATGAAGTAATATACCTTGTGTGCGTAACAAAAAAATTATATAAAAATGTGTGTCGTTTATAAGCGCCAAAGAACTCAACCGATCTTTATGAAATTTTCGCAATATATACTTGGGTTCACTGGGTATAGCAAAGACAATATATAGTTTTGGGAAAGTAGGCGGAGCCACGCCACCAGGCTATATAAAGTTTCAATTCGTCATAACTCCGAACTTATTTGGTCTAAATGAATGAAATTTGGATATATGTGTCACTTAGTCAATATCTACATAATTTTTCAAAAGTGGGCGGTGCCACGCCCACATAGTTTGTGTTTTACTTTGCTCTTGAACTTTCACGATAGGTTCAGGAGTTCGCTGGGCACGACACAGTCTGTATATATCTTATGGAAAAGCCCCCAGGTTATATAAAGCTGCAGTTCGGTATAGTTAGGAGTTTATTTGGTTCACGTTAATGACATTTTATATATAGATGTGTTCTATTTATCAAAACGTCAAAACAACGTCTACCGGGTTTGGTAGTATATTATAAAATGGCGAAAGCAAACAACGAATTCCAGCATTCTTTTGTGAAACTGAGAGACTAGTTTGCGTTCAAATAGCCAGAAGGACAGACAGACAGACGGACGGAGAGACGGGCATGGCTAAATCGACTCCGCTCATAGTGCTGATCATTTTAGTGAACTTTTCTCTTCTTGTTCTTATACCTACATACATTTAATGTTTATGAAAGGTATGAAAATGAAAAAAGATATATACCTTCGCTACTGCAGTGGGCTATTAACTACGTGCCCGAATATTTTGCTTGTGTGTTTCCCGATTTGACTAGTTTTTGGCAGACAAAATTTTTTTGCGGCCGAGTTTTTCTTAGCAAGCCTACTATGTGTGCAAAATCTGATTGATATAACTTGCTTAGTTGTCGAAATATCGCTTTTTAAATTTTACAAAAAAAATTTTCAAAACTATGTTAAAAAACTGGGCGTGGACATTAACCGATTTGCCCATTTTTACAGGAAACAGCAGCCTTTATATATAGAACATTATCACGAAACTTTAAAAGTGAAATATAAATGATGTAAAGCTATTTTACGCAAAGTTATTGCCTATTTAACATATATACGATCCTCTTCAAAATCTTCCATATAAAAGTGGACGTAGACCTTAACCGATCCCGCCTATTTTTTCCTGCAACAGTCCTTGCATACCTGGAAACCCGCGGGCTGAATTTCGTTTCGATATCTTGAATTGTTTTTGATTTATGATTCATATTATTTCTAAATTTAACTTAATAAAACGTGGGCGGTGCCATGCCCATTTTCAAAGATTTCTTGAAAAATTTATTATATGCCTAAATCTCAATGTACTCACCCAATTTTATCCTTATAGGTGTATTATGTACTAAGTAATCACTTTTTTGTGTTTTCGAAAATATTCTATATATAAAAAGTGGGCGTGGCTATTGTCCGATTTTGCCCATTTTAAATAGCGCTCGGAGATGAGTCCCAAGGAACCCACATACCAAATTTTATTAAGATATCTCAAAATTTACTCAAGTTATCGTGTGCACAGACGGACGGACGGACATGGCTTAATCAATTTCTCTTTTCGTCCTGAACATTAACATTACGTACTGCCGTTAGGCGACTAAAGTTAATACACTTTGTGTGTGTAGCACTACTAGGTATAAAAATTAATGTGTGTCTGTGTGACCTTTATAGGCGTCCGAAATACTCAACCGATTTTTATAAAATTTTCACAGTATATTATTGGGATCACTGGTTAAAGTATAGGCTATATATAGTTATGGAAAAGTAGGCCGTGCCACGCCCCCAGGCTATATAAAATTTAAATTTGTCATAACTCTGAACTTATTTGGTCTTAATTAATGATTTTTGGATAAATGTGTCCTTTAGCCAAGATTTACATAATTTTGAAAAAATGGGCTGTGCCGCGCCCAAATATTTTTGTGTATTTGTTTGTGCTTCATTAATGTCCAAAGTTTAGAGTCGGTCTCTATGAATCTTTCACGATAGGTTCAGAAGTTCGCTGGGTAAGGCATAGTCTATATATTTATTTTTATTTTTTTATTTAATTATTTATTATAGCTTAAAGCCTAGATTTAAGTACTAAATTCATACATATCACATATTACATGAGATCTCTTCTATCTTATTGCAGTTGTACGACAATGTGATAGTAATTTCTTTTTAAATATATTCAGTTTCTTATATCTAAAGGAAGTTCATTAAATCTTTTCAATCCCTTGTAAAATAAGTTAAGCTGCCCCCTTTCTGTGGAAAATAGTGGAAGCCTAAAACTATCCTTATGTCTAGTATTAATATTATGAATATCTTTTTGGTATACAATATTATTGCTCAAATACTCCGGTAAATATCCTTTTTTTATATTAAAAACAAAAATCATTACGAAATAAAGAATGCGCTGTTTGACACTAAGCCATTTTAATTCATTCAGCATATCACTAGTTGGAGTATCATATTTTTTATTTAATATAAACCTCATCGCTTTATTTTGCATTTTTTGTAAGCTATCTATTATGTTATCTGCCACCAGAAATAGTATGGTCGGGCAGTAATTAAAATGGGGTTCCACGATAGTTCTATAAACTAAAATCTTGTGCTTCTTGGATACGTATTTGCATGACCTGTACAGGAAACCTATTTTTTGGCAATCTTTTGCTTAAGACAACTTATATGGTCTTCAAATTTCAATCTGTTATCAATAACAATACCCAAATAGTTTAGTTTTGACACTTCCATTAATACGCTGTTGTCTATTTTTAGTTCATAACTATTGCTGACAGGGGTTCTACTTAGAATCATGTATTTGGTCTTATCGGCATTTATCTTTAATTTGTTTTGGCACATCCACAAGTATATATTATCTAAGTCTGATTGCATTTTTTGCACAGCCATATCTAAATTTTTATCGTTTATTAAAATGAGAGTATCATCTGCAAACAACTTTAAGTTACAATAGTTTACTGACTTAATTATATCATTTATATAAATTTTGAACAATATTGGTGCAAGCACTGATCCTTGTGGAAGGCCAATATCGACTGTTGTTTCACTTGAGAGAAAAGTTCCATTTACTAATGTTCTTTGTCGACGATTTGAAAAATAACTTTTGAACCATGCAAGCGCTTTGTCTCTCACCCCGAAGCTGTGAAGTTTTTATATCATAATTTGTTGAGATATAGTTTCGAACGCTCGTTTTAGGTCTAAAAATACCGCAATTACAAAATTTTTTTCATTTAGTTGATTTTTCCATTCAAAAACAATTGAGTTTAAAACAGACTCGCATGAATGTTTTTTCCGAAAACCAGATTGCTCTGGTATTACAATTTTGTTCAACCCGAGGTACTGTTCCAGTTGTTCTTTTACAATTGATTCAATGATTTTTTCATCAGCAGGCAAAGTATTTATAGGTCGCATTTCGTTAGCTTTTATAGTATTTTTTACTTTTTGAATAGGTATTACAGTTGTTAGCTTCCACAAATCTGGCATTGTACCAGTTCTGAAGCTTTCGTTAATAAGATTAGCGTAAAAGTATCCCATGTATATAATGGAGTCTTTAATGACAGCTTCCGTTATTAGATTATTTCCGCCGATCTTGTGTTTAAACTTTTTAACAACTTGTATCACTGTGTCGACTGTCACTTCATCAAACTCTTTGAATTAGAGACTTTTCTTTTTTCAAATTTACAGTGTCTTTCAGACATTTCCACATTTGCTTACTATTTTGGCTATTTATCGAAATTTTGTTTTCTAGGTACCTAGTCTTCTTAATTTTAATAAATTTTTTATATTGTTTGTTTATAGTTTTGTACTGCCTCCAGTCACCGTCTATTTGACAAATTTTATACAGGCTAATTTTGCGCTTATTTAGTTCTGTTAACTCACGATCATACCATTTGTTCATTAGTTTTACTTCAACTTGTTTTTCAAAAGTTAAATATTTCAAGGCGTGAACCATAACGTTATTTATTGCCCGAACTTTTTCTTCTACTGATAACCTGTTCATTAAACTCAGGTTATAATTTCTTAATATGTTTAAAAGATTCTCAACACTGTAGTATTCCCGTGAAGTTATACACTTTTTTATACGCATTTGGTATTCTTTCTCTGACATTAAATTAAACCCAATTGTTTCATGGTCAGATATTTTATTATCTTCAAGTCTCTCACAATTAATGTTATCACTGATAGAGTATAATAAATCAATCCTTGTTTGGGAGGTTTCTGTGAAACGGGTATTAAACTTTATTTTTTGGGTCATGCATACATTTATTAGAGTATCATTTAACTTATTTCGGATTGTAGTGTTTCTATTCATATCTACATTGAAATCTCCTATAAGTATATTACTCTCTGTTGGTACAAATTTTACTAAAATACTTTCATTTAAGTAATTGATAAAATCAATGTCATTACTATTAGGTGAATGATATAATACTCCGATACACCACGTTGGTTCTTTATTTTAATAATAATACACCACACATTTTGGCTTATACTGTTTTTGTATATCACCTTAAACTCTATGGATTCATGCACGTATATAACTACGCCGCCAATATGCCTGCTGTGCGAGTCACATCTAACGATATTGTAGTTAGTTATTTTTAATTCGCTATCTTCAATATCAATTGTAGTTCTAGACCCCGAACAAAGCACAATACACGGATTCTTTTCGTATATTAGCATTTCAAGTTCACATTTGTTAGCTAAGATGCTATTTATATTAAGGTATATGCAACATAGTTGCTATTTACGATTTGGCTTTTTTTGCTGGAAATATTTTGAATATGCCGGGCATTTAACACTAAATGCAGAATGATTCACATCAACGTCTAATAATTTTTTTTGCACTAGTTCGTAGCAATTAACACATTTTACTACATCAGACTTACAGTCTTTTTCTTCATGTGTACCAGCGCACTTTACACAAGCAATTTTGTTCGTACATTCACTAGCTTTGTGTTGAAAGCCTAAACATTTGAAACATCTTAGTACATTATAATATTCGAACACTCTGCAACTATCGTATTATATTTTGATTCTTTTTTTCGCAATTAGCAGCTCGCATGTATCAAAATCACTCTCTATAAGTGCATTATATCTTTCTTCTTTTGTTTTTATCCTCATATACTTTTATTATTTTTATTACATTGCTATCATCCATTTCGTTTTGTTTTATCAAACATTCTATAATTCTCTCTTCGTTAAGTTTACTTGTTAATCCCAAGATCTTAACCATTTTCTTTTTTGTTTGATTTTTTACCTTTTCAACTTCGTATTTTTCATTTATTTGTTCATTTATTTTCTTTTTAACTATTTCTAACGCATTATCATCGGCGCACTCAACAATTATGCCACCACTGTTTATTGCTCTCACATCTTTGATCAAGCATTCTGTCGGCTCAATGACTGATTTAAGAGCATTTTTTGTTTCTCTGTTGTTTTTCTTTACGTTGCCTTTTGGTTTAATAACTACTTTGTCAAGATTTTTCCTTGTTGTTTGTGCATATGTCAGCTTGTTATTAACATTATTATTCACATGTGATGCACTCGTAGCTGTGCTTTGTTCGCTCTGTAATTTAGCTTTAGCAATGTTGTTATTTAGCTCTTTGGTCACTTCTTCAACTATTTGTTTTTTCATTTCATCGTATTCGCTTGTAGCTGTTGGTCTAAGATTACACTTAGTTCATTTACTATGTCGCTCTTAAATTTTTGACACTTCCTATTAAAAATATCATCAACAATTTCCTTCACATCGTTTTTCTTCAATTTACTTTGTTCGGATTTTTCAATTACATGTTTTATCTCCAAAAATTTCATATTAGTGCTAGATACGCCACATTCATTACAAACCCATTTAATATTAAGGTTTTCATTTAAAACTTTTAATTCTGCTCTCTTTATATTACTGCATTTAAGGCAATAGCTTTTACCGCATCCCCCATTGCACTCCACGATTTCGTCTATAAGCGACAATTTCGCTGTGCACTCACAACACTCAGAGGGCATTTTAAACGGCACTTCAGACACTTTTTGTATAAAATAGATTTCCGCTGATTTTCAATAAATTTTGTTTGATAAAATAGAGTCACTGTCTCTTACTTCTTTATAGTTATCACTTTAGATAATTTATATCATATAAGATATATTTGACACAGATTTCCATTATGCGCAAGACAAACACGTCTTACACTTCCACAATTTGGTGAAACTTATATAGTTTTGGAAAAGTGGGCGCTACCACGCCCCCCGGCTATATAAATTTCAATTCGCCATAACTCTGGCCGTATTTGGTCTAATTTAATGATATTTGGATTTATGTGTCCTTTAGTCCAGATTTACATAACTTTGGAAAATTGGGTGGTGCCACGTTCAAGTTTTTGTGTTTTGTTTGTCCTTCATTAATTTCCAAAATTTATTGTCGATCTCTGTGAAACGACACAAGCAATATTTAGTTTTCGGCAAAGCTTCCAAGCTATTTAAAATAGCAATTCGGCATAGCTAGGCCTTTATTTGGTTCAATTTAATGATGTTTTATATATATATAGTTCTATTTAATGATGTTTTATATATATGTGTTCTATGTATCAAAAAACCTTGGAAACAGAAAGCAGTACCAGGATCAAGTAAAAGTTAATTCGATACATCTTCGAAGGTATGTACACATCAGTACCCGCAGAAGAAATAGGAGAAGAAGGGGAGTAGGAATAGAAATTTTAGATAAAAAGATGGTGTTAGACGAAAATTAAGGAGAGAAATGGTATATGGGGATGGGGAAAAAGCAAAAGTTGAAAGTGAGGAGGGAAAGAGTACAATTTTTTTAATTTAGGCAAGTAAAATTTAAGGCAGGACAGAGTCTGCCGGGTCTGTTAGTTTACTATATTTATAATACAAAAGAAAATTCAATAAAATAAAACAATTGACGAAAGCTTGACGAGGCTTATTCGGAAATATGCGTTGTATGCGGCTATACTATATATTGGTCCAATCTTGATGATTTTCACTACATACATATGTAATAAGTACTGTAGCTGCTAAATTTTGTTAATTGCAAAATTTATAGCCCAAACCACATTTATCGGAACTATCAATTATATGGGAGCTATATGTTATGTTTGTCCGATCTGACGAGCCACATTACGTGAATAATATATACCAAACCTGCAAAATTTTGCGTTCCTAGCTTCTTCATTGCAAAAGTTATAAGCCAAAGCTCGTGCATCGGAACAATCGATTGCATGGGAGCTATGCGTTCTATTGGTCCGATCTTTTTGGTTGTGACAAATGATTAATTTATTACAAAATGGCGGCCACAAACGGAATTTCAGCCTGATAAGTCTAAAAATGGGGGACTAGTTTTCGTTCAAACAGACAAACAGACGGACGGGCGGATCATATCGGTATACGTATTATTTAGTATTTCTTATCATACTTACAAACATCGAACAAAAGTTATAATACCATTTCATGGTCATGAAAGGTATAATAAAATAAAACATAACAAAATGAAATTAAATGTATTAAAACTAAACTTAATTAGAAGGAACTATGATAACAGGAGAGAAACTCAATGAAGGGAAAGGAAGGAAAAGGAAAGTAAAAAAAAGGTAAGGGAAGGGAAGGGAAGGGAAGGAAAGGAAATGTAAGGAAAGGAAAGTAAAACAAAAAAGAAAAGGAAAGTAAAGGAAGCAAGAAAAAGAAACAATAAAATATAATACAATGAAACAAATTGAAAATAAAGTGTGTTGAAAAAAGCTAAAAGCAAATAAAATAAAAATATATTAAAGTAGAAAAGAAGGGAAAGGAGGCCAAGAAAGGAGTAGCGAGTAACTAAAATAAAATAAAATAAAGTTTTGTGCTTAAAATTCATCCACTGAGCGGGGTCTAATTTAATAAAATTTATTTACAGGATACATATGTTTATACATCAAACTCCACTCGACTTATTGGTATTTATTAAGTAAAAAGAGAAGTGTTCTTATTCTATTAATTTAAGTATTTTTTTATGCACTATTATTTTCTTATTTTTACTGCTTAAGGTGTAGTCACTATTATTATCCATATTTTCTACCTTATAGGGCCCTTTATGTTTACTATCTAATTTCTAACCTGCTTCAGCTTGGACTAACACTAACAGCCGGTTTCACGAAATTTATTTGTGAAAATTAAATATGGAAATTGCAACTCGAACAAAGAATTTTTCTTCGGATGAAATAAACATTTTATCTAGCCTGGTACAGCAAAATGCAGATATCGTAGAGTGCAAGGCTACTGGGAAAGTGCGTTCTGATCAAAAGGAGAACGCTTGGGAAAATGTAAAGTATTCGAACTTGAAAGCTATTGCTATGGAACTGGCAGAGGGCCACCAAGGGAGCAAACTACTTCCGAAATTGATAAATTATTAAGAGAATTTTTCCGGAGAGACAAGTGCGTGGCATGAAGGCGAACTACGACAGTGACAAGATACACGAAAAATATTTTGCACACTCCGGTAGTTAAATATTACAAAACGCTAGCTATTAATAATATTTTATTACTTGTTTGCATATGTATATACATATCTTTTCAATTTGAAGGATTCTCAGCAGTCGGCAGTGATGACCAATGTCAAGTAAACAAGCAATGGAAAGCCTTACGATGGAAGAAAAAAATGTTACATTTGCTTTTTGTTGAAAATAATCTACCAATTGTTCTATCAAATCTGGCATCGCTCTATGTTCGCATAATGTGGTAGCTATCGCTTATGTACACATCGCGATTGTCTTTTACTTCATTCCTTTCCTTCTTTGCAATAAAAAGTGTATTACAATTCTGCTAAATCACTTCTTCTGGAAAAAATCGAAACTTCGAATAGGTTATGGGCCCAGCACGCTTCCACTGCGCCAAAGAACTATTCTAGAAGACTCACCCCCGAATGAAAGCTGAAGAAGACACACCACCGAAAACAGAAGAAGGAGTTCCTCCAATAAACGCAGAAGTTGACGAAAAAAGCGCGCAACCACAATTTGCGCAGCAATACGCCGAAGAACAATTGCGTAAAATTGAAGCCACAAGAAGAAAGATCAATGTCAAGATGAGCTACGGATCAATTAAAATTGAGCCACTTCGGAAGGACAATTTTGATATGTGGAAAATACACGTCCAAGCCCTATTAATTAAAAACGACGCTTGGAAGTACGTCAAGGGAACAGCCCCCAAACCAACACAGCCGCCGGAAGCAATTACAGAATGGGAAGAAAACGACGAGAAAGCAAAATCCGATCTAATCCTGTCCATAAGCCCACCAGAATTGCAAAATATAAAAAAGTGTGCTACATCTAAGGATGTCTGGGACAAATTGCACAACGTCTACCAGTCAAGCGGGCCAGCAAGATAAGCAATGCTATTGAAAACGCTTATTTTGCACAAAATGAATGACGGCGGCGACATGCGAGATCATGTCCAACATTTTTTCGACATCGTTGACAAACTGGCGGAGTTGCAAATGACAATCATAGATGAAATGCTCACAATCTTACTATTGTATAGCATCCCTAACAAATACGAAACATTCCGAATCGCAATTGAGTCGCAAGAGAAACTTCCAAAAGCGGAGGTATTGAAAGTAAAACTTTTAGAGGAGTTTGAAGCACGGAAACGCCACTCAACCACGAATTCAGAAGATGCCCTCTACGCAAACAAGAACAACTGCAGCAAAAACAAGAACGACAGAAGCAACAAGCATAACAAAAGCGATAATAGAGGCACTGCAACAACGTTTTTAAATTCGCATGTCATTCGTGCGGAAAAATTGGCCATAAATCCAGGGACTGCAAATCAAAGAATTTTGGCGCTCGAAAACAGCAGTCGTCGAATGACATCTCTTGTCAAGTCTATGAGACTGCGTCCAATGTTTTAACTGACTCGAAAACCGAAAAATGGTGCCTGGACTCCGGAGCATCATCACATATGTGCACTCAGCAAGAAAAGTTTGTTAATTTGGGTGCTTCGAACAACAAGTCACTAACATTGGATGCGGAAAAGTTATCATAAATCCAACGGCGAAGCTCAACGTAAATTTGAAACGGTCGTTGTACGTACCCGATTTAAGAACAAATCTGCTATCAGTATCCAAAATCACCGATAATGGCTTTGAAGTGACGTTTCAGAAAAACCGGGCGGTAGTGTTCAACCCAAACAAGGGCGCCGAAGTATTTGTAGCACAACGCAAGAACGACCTGTATTACGTGACAGATGTTCCCGAGTCAACCGCTTTAGTAAAACCGAAAGACCAATCATTACAGGATTGGCACGAAATGTTTGGCCATCTCAACGAAACCGATTTGAAACGTATTATCAGCAAGAACTTGGCCAACGGTATACAGGCAAATACATCTACTCAACTAGGGGTGTGCGAAGTTTGCATTCGGGCAAAGCAAACACAGAATCCTTTTCAGAAATCTGAACGAATTAGTGGCGACCAACTCGAGCTAGTGCATAGCGACGTCTGCGGTCCGATGAGGGTACGTAGTCCCGGCGGTTCTCGGTACTTCGTCACATTTATCGACAACAAGTCCCGGTGGTGCACGGTCTATTTTCTGAAAAGCAAAGATGAAGTCACCGACACCGAAAAATTCAAAGAATTCAAACGCTTAGTGGAAAACGAAACGGGAAAGAAAATAAAATGCTTACGTTCGGACAACGGCACCGCGTACACTTGCAACGAAATGAAAGAATTCTTGAAATCCGAAGGTATACGCCATGAGTTCACCGTCGAATATACCCCACAGCAGAATGGCATATCTGAAAGAAAGAATCGTACGTTGGTCGAAATGGCGCGCTATCTCCTGATCCAGTCTGGCTTATCCCCTATGTTTTGGGCAGACACAGCAAACTACATCCGAAATCGTTGCCCAACCCAGAGTATGGAAGGCGAAACCCCGTTTAAGGTCTGGAGAGAGAAAACACCCGACGCTAAACACTTCCAGAAATTTGGTTGTATAGCTTATGCGCTGAAGAAAAAACCAGGTAAAGGCAAATTTGAAACAAAATCTAAAAAATGTTTTTTTGTAGGCTATTCGGACACCTCGAAGGCCTATCGCCTATGGAACCCTGAGACTAAGAAAGTAGAACGGAGTAGAGACATCAAATTTTTACCACTTATGAGGCGCAACGAATACGCTGAGTTTTTCCCAGACGAAACTGAGATACCTTTGAATTCGGGACACATAAGGCGATCGCCTGAAATTAAAGAGGTACCAACAAATGAAACTGAACAAACGCACGCAAGCACAAAAACCGAAAACAAAGACGACATCAAAAGCGAAGCCCGCCCGAAAAGAACCAGGGGGCGCCCGAAAAAGTTGAAAACTGGAACGAAAGGTAGGCCGCGGAAAATTTAACCTACAGAAACAGCAGTCAGTACCAAATCTACAACGAGCGACGAAGAGTTCCATTCAGCAAGTATAGCTCAAGATACCCATCCAGAAAGTACTGCGTACGCGCTGGGGCACCCTGAAGCAAGCGAACGGAAAAGGGCTATGCTTAAGGAATACAATACCTTAATGAAGAACGATACATGGCAAATCGTTACACGACCCCATGGCAAAAAGGTCGTGCAATCCAAGTGGGCATTCAAAACAAAAACTGGAGCAAATGGTGCTATAGACTGCCGAAAGGCCCGACTGGTAGCAAACGGATTTACTCAACGCGCCGGAATCGACTACGATGAAATCTTTGCCCCAGTTGCACGTCTAAGTTTAATTCGCACACTCATGGCCATATCATCGGAGCTGGGCTTAGAGGTACACCAGCTGGATTTTGTAAGCGCATACTTGAACGGCACCATCGAAAGTGAAATCTATATGGAAATGCCAGTTGACCTCGAAAACGTCTTGAGCAAGACCGAAGCAAAGAAATACGACAATAAGGTATGTTTACTCAAGAAAGCTATATACGGCCTGAAGCAATCAGGACGCCAGTGGTACAAGCGGCTCGACGAAAAATTGAGAGAAATGCACATGACCCCCTCAAGCTGCGATCCGTGCGTATATATATTGAAAGAGCATGGCACTCTAACGTTTATTGCCATATACGTCGATGATATTATTGTTTCGTCAAACAACCATAGCGCCTTAAATAGAATAAAAGAAGCCAGCTGGCTTCGACCTTTGAAATGAAGGACTTAGGAAAGTTGAAGTATTGCCTTGGTATGGAGTTTTCACAGCAAATGGAATCGAAGACAATATCAATTTCTCAATCTAAGTATATATCTTTCCTCCTCGAAAAATGCAACATGGTCGAATGCAAGTCCGTAAGTACCCCATCGAATTCAAGCGTCAAGCTGAGTAAGGACATGTGCCCGTCCACTGAAGAAGAAAAATCAGAAGCCGAAAAACTGCCGCACCAGAATCTTGTGGGCTCGCTCATGTACTTGGCTATATGTACCAGGCCCGACATTGCGCACACGGTCAGCGTATTGAGCCAGTTTAACAACAACTATGGGAAAGTACACTGGATAGCAGCAAAGCGAGTCCTGCGATATCTTAAGCACACCAAAGAGTTAAAGCTGGTGTTCTCAGCTTCTCAACAAGACTTAGAAGGATACGCAGACGCTGCTTGGGCCTGTAACACCGACGATCGTAAGTCGTACACAGGCTTCGCCTTCAAATACGCTAATGCCAGCATCAGTTGGGAGTCCCGAAAGCAGAAAACCGTCGCCATATCCAGTACCCAAGCCGAATACATGGCCTTGTCCGACCCGAGAAAGAGGCTATATACTTGAAACGATTTTTCTATGAGTTACTGGGAAAATGTGCGCCCGTAGTGGTTTACAATGACAACCAAAGCGCACAGAAATTAAGCAAGAACCCAGTTTTCCACAACCGTACCAAACACATTGACATACGTCACCACTTCATTCGCGAAACAATCGCCAAGGGTGACATACAAGTTGAATACCAGCGAACTGAGGATATGCCGGCTGACATTTTGACCAAGCATTTGTCATCAGAAAAGCACAACAAGTGCGTATCATCGCTCGGACTGCGCATTGTCTGGAATCATATTAATTAACTTTCAGTTTTCTATTATTTTAATGAAATGTAAAATTTTGAAATTTTTTTGTAATCCTTACTTCACGAATGACAGCTTTGAGGGAAAGTGTTGAAAATAATCTACCAATTGTTCTATCAAATCTGGCATCGCTCTATGTTCGCATAATGTGGTAACTATCGCTTATGTACACATCGCGATTGTCTTTTACCTCATTCCTTTGCTTCTTTGCAATAAAAAGGGTATTACAATTCTGCTAAATCACTTCTTCTGGAAAAAATCGAAACTTCGAATACTTTTGTATACCTTCGTAAAAGCAAGGCAAACAATATCCCAAAATGCAAAGTTTGAACTGGCTTCCATAAGGCTTATTTGCAGATTGTGTCACAAATGATACGTACTTCAAGTCCAACCCCTAAACTCAAAAAGTGCACCAAACCCGCAAAGTGCTGCTTGTGGCAGCAGAATTTAAGCACAAAGACCAAATACCGGGCTCGGGCAGATGCGCGGTGTACAACGGCTGCGGGAAGCCATGATGATTGCACTACAAGGCAACATCGCAGACGCCCTCCTTACGCAACTGACAAAGGAAAGGAATATAGATATTGCAATATAGGCAAAAAAAAATGGCAGCTGCTGGCTAGAAGACTCCACCGGAACTGCGGCAATTTGTTTCCGGCCTGGGAGCAAAGCTGTCACTACAAGAAAAAGGAACGGGGCAGGACACGTCTGGGCCGAACTACAACATGCCGCATTAATAAACTGCTATCTTACACCCAACGACAGCATAGGAGAGCTTCAAAACAAATTAAATGATATCGAGGACCCAGTCCGAGAAATAGGTGGACCAGTAATCATTGCAACCGACTTCAACTCAAGAGCCATCGAGTGGGGAATGCCAAGGACGAACCCAAGAGGACGACAGGTTCTGGACATGGCTGCCAGGCTGTCCTTGAAGATATTACTGGCAGTGACCACCAATCAGACCTGTAAAGTACTGAGTATTTACTGTACTAGAACCAAATAAGAACAAGTACGCAAGTACTTTGCAATGTTAAGTACAAAGTACAAGTACATCAATACTTGTAATTGGAATTCGAAAGTACAAGTACATGTACTTGTCAAGTATTTGAAAATATTTTAAAAGACCTTTTTGTTAAGAAAACAAAATTTATGTGATAGAGTATTTTTTTCCAAATTTAGTTTTAGATGTATGTTTTAAAAAAAAAAACGACCCAGTTGAAAACATATGCATACGGTTTCAATATTTCAGACATGAATTGGAGCTTTGTATGCATACCAGTATAAATGAAAGTTCAATAGACAATATGAAACCGAAAACACACCTTAACCAATTGGTTCATTTGTAGGTTGAGGTATAAGTTTATTGTCGGTTCGCTATACCCAAATAAAAGCGCTAAATTTCTGTTAAATTTTGTTTTCCTTCGTTCCCATTTTGTGCAAACAACTTCATGGCGAAGCTCTCTATCGATATTGAAAATTCCAATTGGTCAGCGCTAGCGATGCCCTATTTGGGGACGGCAATATGGTCGATGAATAAAATTTGTTCCAGTAATTTGTCAACGGCAGGCAGTGAGAAATATGGCATAACTAATGTCCGGGAAATCAATTCGATTATGGAATATTCCCGCAGACGCTTTACTTAAAAATTTTTAATAAATTTGTTCAACACAATAACAAAAAAGGAAAAAGCCCTCAATTATGTTCATACGCGAAGCATAATTTAGTAAGTTTTTTATTTTAAAATGAATAACTTTTTGCTGATACAGCTCTGCATTTTACATACTTCTCCGTACATATGACATGCATGCAAACATATTAAATTTGATTAGTAATTAGTAATCAATTAATTTGACGTCTTTTTTAATTGGTGATGATTAGTTTAATTGTTCTTCAAGAAAAGGCATTTATTAATTGATTAAGATTAGAAAAAAGTTGTTTTGATTACTTTTGATTATTTGTGATTGAAAAAAAAAATTAAAAATAATCAATAATAATTAAACCAAAATCAAAAAAAAAAATCTAAAATAATCAAAAGTAATCAAAACAACTTTTTTTGATAATAAAATTTTTTTTTGGTTTTTTTTAATCAAAAAAGAATAAAATTTTTAAAATTTTTTTTGTTATCATTTATTTTAGTTAATTAGAAAATAGTCATTGAAATTTTAAAGTAATTGTAATCAATCATTAAATAGGTTCTCAATAAAATAATTAATCAAATCGGTACTCATTACGATTAGAAAATATGCTTCTTTTATGCATACAACTTATTCCGGCTGGGACAATGTAAAATGGTTTGTGGAGCGTGATACTTGTCAAAATTCTTCAAAAGTACTTACTAGTGCCGTACTTGTACTTCACCAATACTCATCTCTTCGAATTACTAAGGTACTGGTACTTGTACTTGTTCTGATACTTATTTTTTACAGTCGTGCCACCAATATGGAACTCATCTGAACTAAACAGTAAAGCGCTAATTACTGAAATCCTGAACCTGCTAAGAGCTCACACACCTAAGGACACGATATCGAATGTAAAGTACCGATATTGTACTCACTTAAAGTATCGCTGTACAAGTATCGGGTAGCCGATAGTATCGAAACAAAAAGACTCGATACTGAAAGTATCGATACCAAATTTACAAGATAAATAAGCAGTTCGATACAGGGTTCCACAATGCTTAAGTAATATTAACAAAAGCAACAAAAATATGCTAATGCCATGTCTTTGAATTTGCCTTGCTTAGAAAGCCACATATTTGCTTTTGCTTGAAAAAAAAATGAGCAGCCACAGCAGCAGCATGAAAAATGCTTATTGAAAATTAAAAAATTTGAAGCAATCATGGTACAATAATGAAGGTAGTTTCAGTTAAATAAATTTAAAATTTTACAAGAAATTTTGAAACTTTCAAACATAACCAGCCTGCCATATTAATAATATTGGAAATTGAAAAAAAATTCTTATGACTTTTTGTAGTTTATTTCGGGATTGTTGTCAAATGTGGATGCTAAAGAACCCGTTAAGTTAATGCTTGCTGCTGCTAAGCAGTTCGCTTTTCAGACTTGTCAGCAGTAGCAACCAACAAATATCAAAACTCGTCGATTGCCTAACAGCAATCAATCGTTTGCCTCAGCATTTTCGTGCTAGTTTGTTTTTTTCAAGCAAAAGCAAACCCAATATCATGTGCTTTAAAAATGTTTAAGCATTTGTGAAACCTGGTTCGATAAAAAAATGGAAACGTTGCACCTTAAAATAGGCATGGGATGTTCCTTTTGGAGGTTGGGGCTTACTCTTTTATGGCATAACGGAATTAAATAGGTACTCAAGTGTAATTTCAGCAACTTTTACAGAGAGGTCATTGAGAGTTTTAACAAATTTATTGCCCTGAACAGTAGCTGGTAACATAAAGTGCTTAATTAATAATTTTTATTCACTCTTTGTATTTCAATGCTTATTTCCGCTTGCCCTGTACAACTTTCAACTTTACGGTTTTCAATTGCATAGCAAAGCTTTTACCATTTCTTTAAAAAGTATTGACTTCCTCCTAAGAAAAATTTAATCAATTAAAAATGCAAACGTGGAAAAATATGGATGTGAATTAAATTCGATACGATACCGGGATCTAAATACTCGATGCCAAAAAGTATCGTTATAAAAGAATCGAGTACAAAATATCGGTATCGAAGGGCAAAAGTATCGATAAGGTATCGTATCTTATCGAAATCCGTGTCCCTAGGAACGCCAGAGAGTGTGTGAAAGCTACCGTGCTCAGCGTTAAACAGGCCTGTAATAAAGCCATGCCAAAATTATCAAAAAAGCGACGTAGAGTCCGTTTACTGGTGCTCGGAAGACATCGCTCAACAAAGGCGCAACTACTTACGCCTAAAGCGACTATATACAAAGGTTAAGCGCACAGGGCAAGCCACAGCCGAAGCTGAATCATATAAAAAAGAGAAGAAGCTTTGAAAAGCCGCCATCATTTAGAGCAAGAAGAAGAAATGGGAGGAGCTCCGGGAAGACGTAAACAGGAATCCATGGGGACGGGGCTATAGGATAGTACTGAAGAAGATTAGGGCCAGAATGCCGGCACCTGATTTAGATGCAAACGTGATGAATAACTTTGTGAACGCACTTTTCCCTACTCATGAAGTCAGAGATGTCAGTGAAGATCGGATCAACATGCCCGAAGAAGAACAATAAAGCCCCAGGGCCAGACGGCGTTCGAGCAGAAGCCATCAAAGGAATAGTAAAAATGCGACCTGAAGCCCTACTGAATATGTATAATACATGCCTCAGGGAAGGATTATTCCCAGAAATATGGAAGAAGCAGCAGTTAGTACTAATAGGTAAGGGCAAAGGAGACCCAAACTCGCCACTGCGTACCGGCCATTTTGCATGTTAGATACAGCTGGGAAACTTTTTGAAAGGCTACTAAAGCCACGTGATGCAGCCGCCGTAGAACACGCAGGAGGATTATCGCCCAGGCAACATGGTTTCAGGCCCGGAAAAAGCACTTTAGGTGCAATTGAGGCCGTTCTTAGTAGTGTGGAGGCAGCCCAGCAAGGTAAATACAAATCTAGACGAGTTGTGCTCCTCGCAACATTAGACGTAAAAAACGCTTTCAACAGCGTGAAATGGCGGTGCATCAACGTCACATGCGGAGCAGCGCTAGGTTCAATTCTCGGTCCTGACCTATGGAACGTCAGCTACGATGAAATCTTTAACCTAGAAATGCCCGATGATACCTTCTTAGTCGGATACGCATACAATATTGCCGCAGTTATTGCCGCCCGGAATACAGAAGAAGCACGCAGGAAGCTCAATCAGGCTATGATACGCACAAAAGAGTGGCTTGACCTACGTGCCCTCCAACTGGCGGCAGAAAAAACCGAGCTGATAATCTTAACAAAAAAGTACATACCGTTAGAGGTTGGTTTCGAAACCCTCTCCGGAACTATAACATCAAAGAAAGTAGTTAACTATTTAGGCGTATGATTAGATTCCCGACTAACATACTGGGCACAAATTCAGCATGCAAGCAGGTATCGTTACTAAGCAGGCTTCTGGCAAACATCGGAGGACCTATAGAAAGCACGCGAAAGCTTCTGAAGGACACTACCCTGTCCACTCTACTATATGGCTGCGAGCTATGAGGAGACACACTTAAGACCAAGAACCGCTTTAAACTCCTAACATCTGTACAGCGGACAGCAGCTTTGCGAGTGACCTCCGCTTATCTAACCGCTTAAGTGATAACCCGAGCGATCCCCATTGATATATTAGCGCTGCAAAGAAGAAGATTATGGGAAGCAAAAAAGCACGCAGATGAGGGGCTCATAAGAGTCGCTCACCAAGAACTCAGCGAGGAGACTTTTAGACTTTGGCAAGAGCTTTGGGAAAGTGAACACCGAGGCAGATGGGCAGCAAGACTTATCACTGACGTTAAGGTATGGAGCACTAGAATCTTTGGCGAGGGTAACGACTACGTTACCCAAATGCTCTCTGGGCATAGGTATTTTAAAAAGTACTATACAGATTGCGAAAAGTGGAACTTGCGAAGTGCGTGTATGGAGATGCAGACGAAGACGATACTTCCCCAAAATCCACAAAAAACCTTATTATGTGTGAAAGATATTATTGATATGCTTATAAAAATATCCCGTTTTACATTTTACAAACAAATTTTTCAGAACTATGTTAAAAAACTTACCGATTTCGCCTATTTTTACAACAAACATTTACCTTTATATGTAAAACATTTTCGCCAAATATAGTTTCGATAAATCAATTTTTTCCGGAGTTATGGCATAAAAAGTTTTGTGGAATAGTCCACTATAAAAGGGTCGGGCCACGCCCTTTTTCCAAAATGTATATTTTTCGACTTCCTTCGTTCACGGACACTTTAAAAGTGAAATTGAATTGGTGTAAAGCTATTGTACGCAAAGTTATTTTCTATTAAATATATCTATGATCCTTTTTTAAGTCTGTCGTATAAAAGTGTTGGTGGACCTTAACCGATTTCGCCCATTTTTCCCGAAGCATTCCTTGTGTTAAAATAAATCCGTGTGCTGAATTTCGTTTCGATATCTGGAACGGTTTTTGATTTATGATTAATAATATTTCTAAATTTGACTTAAACATAAATGGGCGGTGCCACGCCCATTTCCAAAAATTTCTTAATAAATTTATTTTCTGCTTAACTTTAATGTAAGGTTGTGAATAATCACTTTATCCGATTTCGGCCATTTTAAATAGCGCTCGGAGATAATTGCCAAGGAACCTTAATACCAAATTTCATTAAGATATCTCAAATTTTACTCAAGTTATCGTGCTTACAGACGGACGGACGGAGATGGCTTAATCAATTACTCTTTTCCTCCTGAACATTTTGATATATATAAGTGAATATCTGTCTCCATCCGTTTATGCCGTCACATTCTGCCGTTAGGCGAATGGAGTTAATATACCTTGTGTGCGTAGCACTACTAGGTATAAATATAGCGCCAAACCAAAGCATTTTATGCAAATATTAAACTATACCCAATCAGTTCCGATAAGACAAGTGCTATTTTCTAGAAAAACAAAAGTAAAAAATTATGAGTAAATATAAAATAACTAAGATTAAAACAATAATGGCATTTTAAAGCACTTAAATAATAGTTATGGTGATTCCAAGTTAGTAACCAATCCCGACGAAGAAACAATTAAAAATGTTGTGCCCCTCAAACCATCAGCCGTAGACTTGATAACCACTAAGAACAAACTTCAGGCAGCGGATTTGTAATTTTAATAGCTTTCAACATCTTTTTCAAAAGGTCCTTAAGAAAGTGTTGGGTGTGCTGGCAAAAAATCATATCAGTGGTGACGGATTATGCCTTATTTGTGAGCCAGCACTCATGTCAATTTTCGAAGATCGTGTTGAAAAAGATGGTATTCGGTTTGCAGGACAGCTAGCAAACATAAAGCGATGATTGCGTTACGGTGATCAAACAGTAATATCATTTGATGGTAACAACTGATAGGATTGCCCATCACCTTTTTGAGAGCGTTTTTTAAAAATTAAATTTCCAGGTCAGCTAGAAAACATACACTTAAGTATTCATGTTTTCGTAAACTAATCCGTAAATTAAAAAAAAAAACGAATTAATGTAGGATAAAATGGGAATTCACATACACACAGTTAAAAAAATAATTGATGGTATGAAGCTTTGTGAGAAATTAAAACTATAAAATCTATAGTTTTGAGGGTATTAAGAAAGAAATAAAATCAAAAATATAAAACAAAACACTCAAACAAGAATATCATTTAAAAAAATTGGTTCAGCACGGATTGCAACTTGCCTTAAAAACCTTTTTTTTTATCAAAAAATCAACGAATTTATACTAAATTGTACATTTTGCAGAGCACCCAAAACAAAATCGTGCTACTTTCAATTCCGGAAACAATCTAAAATCGCTCTATTGTCAGATCATGCCTGAATTTCGTAGATTTACCAGAAACAGTCACCAAATAATCTTATGACTAAATTTGGTGACTCTCAGTAGTCAGAAATTTTTTTTACACATACGCTCGACTGTTTTTGAATCGTAAGAGATCACAATTGTAACCAAAAAGAGAGGCCCCTACAACTAGATGAAGGACTACATCAAAACATAATGCTTTAGATCTTATCATATATATTATTAACTTGCTGAAATTAAGAAAGACGTCACATGGATAAAATAAAAGGTTATATTATACGTTAAATTCACTTTTGCAAAGTTTACGACTATTTTCTTTGAAATAGCCTGTTTTCTAACCGATAGTGTTCTTGCCGGGAATGTCAGTTGATGAAATTATAATTTGATTTACCATCGTAAACAGGGTTGCCGCTGGCATTTTTTTTTTCCTATCAAAATTTGGTTGGCAACCAATTCCAACCTACCAAAATATTAAAATTTTCTTCAATTTCAAGTTTATTAAAAATATAGGTAACATAACATTTAATATAAACAAAATATGTTTAGTACATTAAAAAAAGTAAACTCTGTATAACAATTCATTTTAGTGTACATATGCATGATACACACGTATGTGCAATCGCACATACATATGTAAACTACACTTCCCTGCAAAAACCATACGGGCAAAATGATTAGTCAACTTACCCGGAGCCATCCCGAAAGTGTCGGTATCTCTCCCATCACGTTTTTAAGAGAATCGGCATACTTTTTGACTGTTTCTTTCCTCGCGTTCCTGTGTGTGCGATTTCACATCTCACTCCTTCTCATTTATTTTTTCACCTGAGGTAAACATATAGATGTACTGCTCACACCGGCGTCAAAGGTACTAGTAATTTTACTAGTATATAACACGTAAAATTATGGGATATTTTACCGACATGAATACCAATTAGAGTTCCAGTCATTCGATTTTTGCTGGGTTACTTATCAACACAGTTCAGTTCAATTTAAAATAACTTAAAGGCACATTAAGAACATATAAAATATACAGGGTGGCTAATGAAAGCCGCTACCAAAAAAAAATTAAATAACTTTTTTTCTATTTAATGAATCTGGTTAATTTTGTTTTTTATTTTGCAGATTGACTTTTACATTTAACAAAAATGGATAACTGGGACACTGAAACAAGAATTTGGATTGTCCGCCGCTATCACGCACTGGAGTCCGTAGTTTCGGTTCAAAGAGAGTATAGGCGCACGTTTGGCGGCAATCCTCCGAGCAGATGGACCATAATAAGACTTGTAAACAATTTTGCCGAGCATGGGACAGTCAACAGAAGACCTTACCATCGAAACCCTTCAGTTCGAACGGAGGAAACAATCGCTGCTGTAGCTGCTGCCATACAAAACAATCCACGTGTTTCGACAAGAAGCTTATCTGCACAAATGGGTGTAAGCAGAAAGTCATTACAGTCAATTATGCACAAAGATTTGGACTTATTCCCATATAAAATTCAAATGGCCAACAAACTGAACGCTGCAGACTTGCCGATTCGCTTGGAATTTTGCCAGAAGATGCTTCAAATGGTGGAAGAGGATGGAAACATGTTGAACTGTCTTTTCATGTCTGACGAGGCCCATTTCGATTTAAACGGCAACATAAACAAACAAAATTGTCGAATATGGAGTGCTTCCAACCCACAGATACTCCATGAGACGGAATTGCATCCACTTCGTGTCACAGTGTGGTGTGCAGTTTCATCACGCTGCATTGTCGGGCCCTAATTCTTTGAAGAAAACGGTCACACCGTTACGGTTACTGGAGACCGTTACTTGAGCATGTTGAGAGAGTTTTTCTATCCAGAATTACGCCGAATGAGAATTTCTTTCAACTCTGTGTGGTTTCAGCAAGATGGTGCAGCTCCTCATATAGCCCAACCTGTTATGACAGAATTGCGACGAAAATTTCCCAATAAGCTGATATCCAGAAACTCCACATTCCGTTGGCCACCCAGGTCGCCTGACTTTACTGCACCTGACTTTTTCTTGTGGGGTTATTGCAAACAGGAAGTCTTCAAAGCAAAACCAACAAATTTGAATGAACTAAGGCAATCCATTCGAGAAACAATTGCGGCTATTCCTGTCTCAACTCTCCAAGCAGTAATGAACAACTTTTTGGTAAGATGCCCCACATGCATCGACGAGCAGGGGAGGCATTTAAATTCCATTATTTTTAAAACTAATTAAGCTATATTTAATAAAATTTAATGAGCTTTAACATGAATAAAAGAAAAATGAATTCCATACACTGAAAAAAAAATTTTTTGAGTTTCTTAATGTAGCAAAATTCATCAGCCACCCTGTAGTTAGTTCACAAATTAATTCTATCAGACTATTACTCATTGCTTTGAATAACCTTACTTCTGTAAATACAACTTTTAAAAAGTAATAAAAAACATTTCAATGTCTACTACTCTTACATAAATGTTATTCTCATGAATGTCTAGATACATATCTTCTGATCTGTATTATTTACGGATATAATCATTGCAACAATAAACAAAACATTTCGGAGATCATTGGGCCCCATTCTAAAAGACGAGGAATCGCTCAGAAACGATTTTTAAGTAAATGGGGGCTTGTTTGTTTTCATTACAAAAACCTAAGCCCAAAATCTATCTGACTGCTTAGGACAAACACACACAATCTCTTTTCCAATATAATTCAGGTATCATTTACTTTCCTTTAAATTCCTTTTTGCTGACTAAATATAATGCGGCTCGTTGTTATTTATAAGCTTTACTAGCATTATATTATAAATAGTATCGATAGGGAGCTTATTTTTCAACTTTGTTTTAATTAATGAAAGCAACGAGAATTTGCGCTCAGCCGCAGCTGTGCGGAAGCGAAATTATTTTAAAAATGAAGTTACACAGCTCAGCAAAACTGTTTTGACCAAAATATTTCCAGGTCCATATCAACAGACGAATTCAAATCACGGAGCCTCAACAAGTTCCATTGTGTTGTAATATTATTGTGATCGCAGTTAACCAGGTGGTTGAATTGGAAGACCAGAGAAAATATCTGTAAATCTTTTGTTGATAGGACCTTTAACGGTATAATAATTTGCAGCATCTTTATGTCTTCTCGGCTAAAATCAAATCTAGATTTAAGTTGCTTTATTTTTTACCTCAATAATTTCATCAGAACACAAATAGGTCTTTGAGAATAGCTCTGCTTTGGTTCCAATGAATATCTCCGATACTGGTGTGTGATTGCATTTGTCTTTGAAATTGAAGTCAACATCATTGTTAAACAATTGGTGTTAAAAAAAGTTGCTTCGAATTAAAAGAAAATTTGATTTCATGCTTGTGTACAAGTATGGCAAATGTGAGTTTTGAGCTTGAAATTCTTTATTTAGATTGTTGATTAAAGGTAATATAGAGGAAAGAAATAAAAAATAACACTTCGTTTTGTTACTCATTTCCTCTGCCAAACGAGCTGGTTGATTTCCATTTACTTCATAATAGCACGTTATGAAGTACAATTTTAAGGCATCCCATTGCTCAACTATCCTTGAAACTACGCCCTCCAAGGATAACCATCTTGTGGTAGAAATGCCCAAAATTTCCAGCTACCCTTTTAGGTCTTTGACTGAAGAAACTGTATATATTGCGACAAAGTGATTATACATATTTTGCCAGATGTTTTCTGGTATAGCTTGAGCAAAGGTGCAGTGAATGGGATGTACATTTCAAATAAAAAAGTTAGCATCTTTGTTTAATAAGACTTTGATACCTCCCAAATCCCCGGCCATTACGTTGGCTCCGTCTGTTGCCAAGCCAATACAATTTTTCAAAGGTATGTTATGCAAGAAAAAGTGTTTAATAGCATTGTAAATAGACACCGCATCTGCCTTTGTAAGTTGCAATAAAGCAACACAGCGATCTTGTAATGTACGAGCAACGTCAACATACCTCGCGACTAAAACAAGACTTTTAGTCATAGAAACGTCGGTCGTTTTATCCACAATAAGAAAAGTTATTGTTTCTTAAAATCGAAAATGTTTGCTCACTTGCTTATTTTGAAATATATTCCGTTATTTCAGTTGATTGAGTTCTTCCACACTAAATGAGCTAAGCTATCGAAGAGTCCGGGCAACATTCCATAAGTAACGCCGGTAGGAAGTCCATAAGTATAAATGGTAAATTGTGTGTGATGGGAAACATGACCAATGTAGGTGCTAAATTTCTAACTTGCTGGTGCTGTTTTTGTTGTTCCGTGTCGAAAAACTTGTGCAAAGTAAATTGATTTTTGCGCGCCTCTTAACTCTGAATATGAATTGCTGTTTTTTGATGGGATTTTAGGTGGCTGCTGTGGTTAACTAGTTAACCAGTCAAATATACCCAGCCACTCTATACGACATTTTCGTTTTATTGCTTGCTGCTTGTTGTCTTCATCATATTCAATCAAATCCATTTCTTTTTACCTGCACGATGTTTCATCTTCTGCTGGCACTGCTTTCGACTTCTTTGGTTTTCTGTTCGCAAACCTAGAAAAAAAATTGTTAAGTAATTACTTAATCAATAGATATTTACTCACTTGCCCATCGCGTCGTTTATTTATCAAATGAATGCTACAGAATTTCCTAGGAATATGTGTGCATTTCGATTTTTATATACATACGTATGTAGGTAAAATAATAAAACGGATTGTTTTATTTTTTTTTCTGCTCGAAGATCAAATAAGACTTAATATAATTTACAACAATTTTCTTATTTATACTAGAATTGTGCCTGCGCTGCAACTGCACATGCCCTATTTTCCCTATGTGCTGGAAATATTGGAAAGTATTTCCTATGTAAATAATTTTGTTGTTGCGACCCATGTTCGCATAGTGCTGGCTCGACATGTTACCGTATGGCCGGTTCAGGTTTGGATGTATGTGATATGTCAACATACGGATTGGCGGCGTGCCGCTTTGAAATGCTTGAGTGGCCAAATTCTCAAGCGACATACTTTTTGGACAAAAACGCTTAGGCTTGCATTCATAATTTATTAAGTGCGATCGGACTTGGGTTAGCGATCATATTGCGCAAAGTCTTTTGGGGATTTTATTTGGGTTGGCCGAAATATGAGTAGTAGTATTTCGGCAAAACGATTAAAGAATTTTTTGTCAGCTATTTGTTTAGCTGCAAACAATTTATAAGACTAATTTATGGTATGGGAACGACTAGCTTCTGCTAAGCGGACAACGTGGGTGGTATCAATTACTAAACCAATTATAAGTGATAAAAATGGATAATTTATTGGATGGGATCGGCTAGCTCATGGTAGACGATCCTCTTGTGGACGACGTGGGTGGTATTAACTTGTTCCAAGTTAACTCTTCCCCTCTGAAGTCGGGTGTCCTCAATCGACATTTGAATTTTTATAAGTTTTAAAGAATTACAGGGGTTTTAGTTGCAAAAACGGACCACTTGGTATATTTGTAATTTTTTGTGCTGGTAATTGCAGTTCAGGCGCAAGATAAAATTTACTCTTATGTTTATAAATGCATATTAGTATTGAAATTGATATAATAATAATGACTATAATTAATAAGTCTGTACTTAAGCTAATTATGTGTACATTTTTATTTTGGTGGGAGGGTAGTTCTATATATTCCTCCTGTTTGATTTGTTTCAAATATAAATTTTCTAATTTCAATTCTGCATTTGTTTCATTTAAGGTTTCCTTTATTTTTGTTATTCTATTTGGTAGTATAAACGTGTCGTACATTTTAATTTTGCTATTTTGATAGGTATTGCTTCCAATTTCTATTTTACAATTCTCGAATTTGATTAGAAATGTTCCTGTTTGTTTAATCTTTAATTTATTGCAATCATGTTTAATGGTAAAGTTTGAATTCCTTAGTATTAGGATTCCTGGCAATATTTCTACAATATTTTTTCCAATGAAAGGTTTTAGTTTACAGTCAGCTTCTTTAAATTTTAGAATATCCAGAATACATTGATTTTCTATTATTTTAAATTCTTTTCCATATTATTTTTAACAATCTTTTTAAATGCATTATTATTTTCGTTTAAAAATATTTCGAAATCGTCTAATACTATTGACAAATTATTACTATTTGGGATGGGTTCAAATTTTATTTTGGAAAGAGTGCACAGAGCGAAAACCACCTAATATATTTTATTAAAGTAAGAAGATATCTCCATAGTTTTTCTTTAAGAAGAATCCCTACTTACTCTAAGTGGGATAGTCTTTTTAATAAAATCAAGAAGAAATCTTCGAATATATATGTGGATATCTCCTTGAATTAATAAAGGCGTTCTTCTTATTTTTATTAGGTTATCTCCTTGAAGTTATTAAAAAGATAATCTTCTTATTTTTATTAAGTTTTCTTATTGAGTTTACTAAAAAGGTCATCTCCTTATTTTTATTTGGTTATCTCATTAAATTAACTGAAAAGATAATCTCCTTATTAATATAAAATAATCTTCTGGAATTTAATAAAACTTGTGTTTGATTATAAACAAATATTCTTTATACGTAAAATACGACTGCAAATAAAAACACATTCATTCCTTATATGTATGTAAGTATTCAACTTTTACATACATACGAGTACATATATATTATATACATATAAGTACAAAGGCAGTGTTAAAAAATAAACTTAAATGTATTAGAATTCTTTTTATACATTCAAATTTACATATTAAATTTTACTCAGAATTAAAAAAAAAATTAAATTACCAATACTTTTTTTTCCTTAAAACTTTGAGACCATTATTAAGCCAATAAAAGTAAACAGGTGGGCCATCTAATGTTTTGAAGTTTATGATATCATATATTTCTGAGACAGATCCTATGAGATATGATTGAAACCTTTCTGAAAAACTTATATGTTTCTATTTTTTTCCAACAATTTCTACATTACTATCTTTAATTATAAAACTGACTACTTCATATATACTTACATCTTCATTCATTGTTAAAGTTACTACGTGACCAATTTTAAATCTAACGCCTCGAAAAACAATTTCATTTGTTTTCTTGTACAAGCTGAGGTCTAAACTTGTTGATGATAAATGTTGTTTAATTTCCAAGCTAATTTCTTCAGTCTTTGTGAAACTGTATTTTGGCTGAAAAAAATTATTTGCTAAAACACAGTGAGAGAATCGTAAAGAAGATTTGATTGCTTATGTCAACGGTACATTCGTTCTGGAGGTAATGCTTTGCGCACATTGCTTGTGCAACTGATGTTCAGCTTCGAACCGAAATGTCCATAAAAATTTTAGTGCACCCAATTTCTTAATTATGGTAGGATAATGTACTAGGTTGTGGAATTTTGGTTTTAAATGCTCTTTAAATAATTTTTGGTAAGGACTATTATGTTCTTCAATTAAAACTTGGAGATCGTTTAGAATTATATCAGTATAATTGGATAGCAAGAGTAAATCAATCATTTTAACAAACAAAATAAGGAATTTGTATACCAAATCTTCTGGATCTATTAGATCTCCAATCATGAGCAATTTTAAGTGAGAAAATGCTTTCATTTGTCTTGCGTTCATTTTAAATGAACTGTTTTGTAAATGGTGTTTTTGTATAGGCGGACTTAGATTGCCAATTTCTGTGTCCCCATACTGAAAAATTTGCTTCCTATAGTTAAAAGTCTCTAAACAAAAAATTGTTCTTTCGTATATGAAATAATACAAGATCCTTGAAAAGTTGTATTTGCAAACACCCAGGAATAAATCATGCATTATATCACATGCAATGTTATCAGTTACATGAAAGTTTGGAAGTGAATTGAATGTGGAAACATTTTTAATGCCTGTAACAACTGGATTGTTAGTTAAAACATCGCTGCTATAGCTATGTTTATTTCGGAATGAACTTGGGACTTCAATGCAATCTGTACGAGTTTGATGCTTTTGCCTTCTGCATATTCTGCACCAAGAGTTCGCTGAAAACGAACTGACATAACCTAATGCAGAATTTAGCCCAAGATTATCGCCCAAAATTTGTGCTTACTTAAAATGCATTATACAGCTCTTGCCGTCAGCGTTGATTTGTAGGCCATTAATTTCCAAGTTTTTTAAGATATTCAAAAGTGGTGTAAAAGAAACAGTAAACCCACAGTCTTGAAGATCTCGAGCTGAATATATTTAATAATTTACTGCGCTGAAACTGCGGCAAGCTTGGAAAGCTGTAATATATTCCACAAATTTTTTGTTGCCCAGATTTACTTCCTAAGGGATCATTAATCTCGAAATCATCCAAGTATAAAGAAAATGGTATTGTAATGCCAGTTGTATCACTGTTTGAACTTTTCCACAAATTACTATTGACCAAGTGAAAAAACGGGGTCGCCCCTCGGCAGTGGTTTGGCAAACTCTCCGAGTGTATTTCTGCCACGACAGGCTTCTCAGCAAAAATTCGTCTCCTTTGTAGATGCCGTTCGGAGTCGGCAAAAAACTGTAGGTCCCACCAATTTGTAGGGAAAATTCAAATCGGCACACCACAAATTGGAAGAGAAGCTTGGCGCAAAAATCTCTTAGGAGGTTTATGATGATATACCTGTTGTATATCGCGCCATAGAGAGAGAGAGTGAGAATAAGTACGAGATTCAGTAAGGTAATCCATATTTGAAAGGGTGGCTTTTAAAATCCCTTCACTTTCAAACAATTTTTTTATTTGAAAAGGAATGTCTGAAAGTGTAATCTCGGTTTTTGCTGATGTTAAAGCAGGATTGTTATTAAGTACAACTTCTGAAAGTTCATCGCTAATAATATACTTTTGCGGAAGTTTATACAGACCTTGTTTTTCTATTTCTTTGAAAAATTTGTATTCCGTACCTAAATCGAAAAATGGTTGAGAAATATTTTGAATTACTTCCTCCAAAAAAAAATTATTTTGATTAATATTACTAAATGATGTTAATATTTTACAAATTGAGGTTGTAATATATTTTGCTACGGAATTTTGAATTTCAGAAACGTCCTTACGGGAAAAGTTGGTATTAGAGTGCAGTCGAAGTAAAAATGAGACTATTGTTTCTTTTAAAAATGTACCATTTTGCATCGGCATAATTTGATTTGCCGAAGATCCAATTTCCCCAAAATTTGGGGTATTATGAATAGTTGGGGTATCGTTACAAGACTGGCGATGATCAATTTCTACTTTTAAATGTTT
This sequence comes from Merzomyia westermanni, assembly GCA_949987695.1. Taxonomy (NCBI): domain Eukaryota; kingdom Metazoa; phylum Arthropoda; class Insecta; order Diptera; family Tephritidae; genus Merzomyia; species Merzomyia westermanni. Next base: position 90,510,207 of record OX465288.1, read on the forward strand.
TTTGAGATGAACTTTAAATCTATGAATGTTCTAAAAAATTTGTTTGCAATTGTATTCGTAACATTGAAATTTATAAACTGTGGGAGTACCATGTACTGATTTTAAATGATTAATGAGCTCTAAAGGATTTAAGTGAGTTCTCCTACAAATAAAGCAAGCAAAAATGGCCATTTCAAAAAAACATCAGACGAAGTTAATTCAATTTACTCAAAAGATTTGCCACTGAAGAAAATTCTTCAGATTTTAGCTCAAAAAAATACTGCTCTAAAAATGCCCATACTTGCTTGCTTCTTTGGGAATATTCTATTTTATAAACATACGAAAGCTTAATGATGACGTCAACACACTTCATATATGAAGTACATTTCCATTGCAGGCCATCGCAAAAAACGTAAAACTCTGAAAATGACGAAAAATCCGATCCAACTACGATAATTCGTGGCTGCAGTTTTTCTTTCCTTATTAAAAATTGGTTTTTTACTTCGATAAGTGTAGGTTGAATATCATTGCGAGTTGCCACGAGTGTTACGAAGTCTGTTTGGCCATCAGCTATTGTTGGTTCGTTGTCCTTATTAAGACGCGAAGGCTTTAGTAAAGCGTGCAGCAGAATGGTACATATACAATATTTACAGTCTGTTAAAAAAAGCCATAAATAAATAACTTAACATTATATTTTTTTAAATTGAAATAATATAAGGTATTTCAGATAGCAATGAAATTCACTTTTTGAACACGTGTGTTTTTCCATTTTATATTCTAATACGTTCTGGGCTACTTTTTATTGAAACGCAACTAAGGATTGGTAATACAAAAATTGAAAACTGTTAAAAGAAAAACAAGTCTGCTTACATCGGCTAGTGTACATATATAACAAATAGCGAATTTCTAGCCGTATATGAAATTGCCTGGTTTACCTTATATTATTTCATAATGTGTTTTCATAAACAGCTTTACCTTTCGTAATGTTGTCGATATGCAAATACTTTAAAAAGAGTTCCCTTGAAGTGTGGTCTTTAATATCTGTATTGAAAATTTTATAAATTTGCTTGTAAAATGTCTCCAGCTTTAAAAAGATCATATTTCCCTTTCCAGGATGAATCTTTTCGTTTTCAAGGTCTATCCTCTTCGGGTATAATGTCCACATATGTGGACAAAATTTTTCTTTGTAAAATAACTGTCAATATTTCATTATTTTTCTCAAACAATATAACAATTTATTGGGAACATATTCGCCCGCTTTTCTACATTTTTAGTTTCTCTCTTTACTTCTTTTGTCGCGTTCATTTCATACGATATTTTCAAATGGACTGAAATATGCAAGATTGGATCATATTTTGTCACAAGTGAGTCAATATTTTTTTTGTGTACACATAAACACTTTTACTTTTTTTAATATATATTTATTTATTTTTAATAGAAAAACATTAAAATAGCTTTTTCTTTTTATTACATAAGAATATTTTGTTTTATTTTGCAGTTATATTAAAAATTAAAAATGTCGAAAAACTGTTTTTTAGTAAAAAAAAAAAAATTTTAAACAAATTTTGTTTGAAATAAACTCTTCTGACACCAGTTATTAAAAATAAGTCATAAACAATTATTTTTTCGAGCGTATTTTCGGTGCGGGATTGAAGAGGCTATCTCCACCTATGGAAAATTTATTTAAAATATTGTGTGATTTGCGACTTGAAAAAATTAAGAACTTTAAATTATAGTAACTTACAAGTTCATAACCATGAAAATCTTTGTAACGTGGCCATTCATTAAAAATACAGATCAGAGAAGTGGCATCATGCAAATCTTTAATTCTTTGAGCGAAGTCTCTCTCCAGTAAGCCAGAACTTTTTCCCATGGAGTGCAATTATTTTGCAGCCAGCACTTCCTTTCGTAATATGCATCGTAGTCATCTAAACATTATAAAATAAGTGTACAATGTAAATAAAGATAATAAATACATTTTTACCGCTGGGTGAAATTGCTTGTAGATCTTGGGTATTATAATTTTCCGGAAATTTATAGTTGCTTTTATCTGAATTGACCCATCGAGAAAAGAACTTTCCTGTGGGATTTTTCTTTCCGTACTTTCTAGCTAGAAAGTATGTTTCCTAGATAAAAAATAAATTAACTGAAGGAGTTTGTTGGTACGGAGTTAGCAGAATTTGTTTAGTATATTTGCAATGTTTTATATGATACATTTATTTCGTATATTTTTTATAAAAATATGCAGTTTTGAATTTAAGTGTAACCCTTCACTAAGAATTCAATTTTCACTCTATTTGGTTTATTCTACAAAATCAACCATACTTGAAAAAAATTAAATAAATGTGTGTAAATTACTGCAAATATACTAAAAAAAAGTGTGCTAACTGCAGGATTCAATAAGATCCAATAATTTCTTACAACTTACCGGCCTTTCTTTGGGGAATACATCGCATATAGAGGTGGCCCACCTCTGCATTTCTCCATACGTAAATTTTTTTTGGCTTCCAATATATTTGGCATAAAGAAACCCTTTTTCTTCCTGATACTGGAGTATAAGCTGGCCTTTTACGGTACTTTTTAAAAGTTCAATTAAGCTCCCAATGTCTCTGCAACCACATGACGACTGATGTAAAGGCGAAGACTCTCTCGAATTTTTAGCAGCATTCAAGTCGTTCGAAATTTTCTCTAACAAGCTTTCCAGCTTCTTCACCGAGCGTAATCTGACTCTGTCTCCGACTAAATCTACGGCGACCCTGTTTACTACATGGAATGCGCAGATGGGGCAAGAGTTAAATGTCCACGTAGATGGAGTACCTCTACCTACTGTCAATCACCCAAAAATCTTGGGTGTGACATTTGACAACGGCCTCACCCTCGCTGGGCATGCCACCGAAATAGCCTCAAAGGTACAGAGCCGCAATAAGATCCTCAAGTCACTGGCCGGCAGTACTTGGGGAAAAGACACAGAAACATTGCTTGCTACATCTAAGGCTATTGGCCGGCCGGTTATTGACTATGCTGCGCCTATATGGTCGCCCAACCTTTCTGACACCAACTGGAGGAAATTGCAAGTCTGCCAAAACACCGCCATCAGAACTGCTACGGGATGCCTGCTTATGTCATCTGAGTCTCACCTCCATCAAGAGGCAAAATTGCTCAATGTTCAAGAGCACGCGGAACTCCTGAGTAGACAGTTCCTTCTGAACTGTCACAAACCTAGTCATCCAAACCGACATCTTTTGGATGTAGCACCGCCCCCCAGAGACATAAGGAGACATCTCCGTAAGCATTACGATGAGATCCGGCATCATATCTCTTTGCCGTTTGATCTGCGGAACCATAGACGGGCTCTAAATGACCTCCACACCGAGTCGGTTGACAGATCCCTCGGCCTGTGAATCCCGTTATTAATACTCAACCACCTGAATTGGCTGAAGAGTAGCGTGTACTTCCGAGGGAGACTAGAGTCATACTAGCACAACTTCGCTCTGGATATTGTAATAGGTTAAACTCTTACTTATCCAGACTGAACCCCAACATACCAAATACATGCCCTGCATGTGGTATGACCCCTCATGATACCATGCATCTCTTTTCCTGTTCAGTTGAGCCCACTCTTCTAACACCCACATCACTCTGGTCCAACCCTGTGGAAACTGCGCGTTTCCTCGGACTTCCGTTAGAAGAGCCTGATGACAATTTAGAGTGATCGAGCCCATTGGGCAGGGCGAAGCGTTGTTAACAACAACAACAACTCTCTCGAATTTTTAGCAGCATTCAAGTCGTTCGAAATTTTCTCTAACAATTCCAAAATTTACTGCTCTCATCACACACTCAAATGGCACATTCTAAAAATTGCATGCGTTAAGATACATAAACATTTTTTATATTATGATGCACTTACCATGTTCTTTCGCCATTCTTTTAAGCCTGCTTTAAATTTGACCTTTTCACCAAAAAATCTTGGAGGAAGTTTATCGAACAAATCGTCGATATCTTTAAACTCAAATTTTTTTAAAATAAGCGTGGATGTGAGGCCATAGTCCATGAGAATCGGTAAAATTTCCTCGCTTAGCTCCCAAGATTTAAAAATGCTCAAGATTTCGATTTGAGGAACATCGCCAGAAGCGTAGCAATTTTTTTCAAAATTAAAGTTATCAATTTCCAAATATATGTTAAATTTACACGCCGGTCAACACTCACTTTACAACTGAATAAATTGCAAATGCATTATACCTATTCAACATTCAAAAATGTTAAACGCAAAATACAGTTAGAATTAGCGACGCTGACATTCTTATGCTTGTGCATACATATGTGTGTAGTTTTTTTTGTACATTTTTTTCCTTATTACTAACCGCGCGATGCTGAAGTTGAACACTCAAAGGCACATTACTATTACAGCAAGCTGCATACGCACTCTGAGAGCATCTATAGTTTATGAATATGTACATATGTAAACTGAGTTAGCGGTTCACAGTCGACAACAATTATGCGTAAAGAAAAATTGAGTAAGCAGTTTTCTATTTATTGTAAGAAGGTATACTTTTAAATAAAATTAAAAAGATTTACCTCCCAAAAATAAGAAGAAATCTCTATGGAAATATCTTCGTCTCTGACTTCTGTCCTCTTTTTGGGCCTCGAAGCTGTTCAAAGAGACAAACTTCTTATTTTTATGAGGATTATTTGGCTCTGTGTGTTAGAGGAAAATTGTGGTATCAATATGGTTATAATGATATTATTATTTTGGAAAATTACTGCTAATTTCATTTCTCTATAGCTATCGAAATCCTGAATGAGTTTTAACTCTATTTCCGTTAGGATATCCGTGGGAATTATACCTATTTTACTGGAAAAGATTACTTGTCCAATGTCATTTATGCGACTTTGTAGGAGTAATATGTCGTTGTTTACCTGATATATGTGTTTAATGAATTCTAACTCGTCTTCTATAGTTTTGATCTTATTTTGAATGGTTCTGCTAAATAAGTTGATGTAGTCTTGAATGAGAGTTTGTTGTGTGTTTATGTGTGTGGTTATGTTGTTAACCTGATCAGCTAAAAGTTTATTGGTGTATACTTATTTATTAACCTTGTCTGTGTTGTGTTTATTGTCGTCTTGCAGCATAGTCAGTATGCTGATAATTTGTTGTTCGTCATCACTGTCCATTGTACCTGCAATGTATTTGAGTCCCTTACCTACAACGTTCACTAAACCTCGCTTAGTTTTACTGTGTGGATGTAGATAACTTACTTTGGCTTTAAATAGCATGCAATTTTTATTTACTGTGTCCAGCAATTGTTTATCCTCGAAATTTGTTGCTGTTAACGCTTCTATGTTGTCTGCAATCAGAAGGATTGTCTCGTCGTAAGCTGTCAGATTTATAAAATGAAGAACTTTATTGTACTGGCTTATGGGTTTCTGCTCTCCAATCTTAACGGGTATATATCCGTAGTTTTTCGTTAAGTCTAGGACGTCAATTTGTTGCGCCGCTGTCAGGGCAACCATTAATGATAGAAGCTGCATAACCATAGTCATTTTCCACTTTATTTTTTTGACGGTGGATTCTAATTGAAAAAAAAAATTAACTCTGTTTAATATTATTTTTATGCGCTATTCTTCCTGATTGTATTTTAATTGTGGTGTTGTAATCTTGTGCCACTATTTCGTTCTTGTATCTATGGGTTAACTTATTTCCTAATCTTCTATTTATTTTAACATGCATTTTTTCTCCTATATTATACCGCCTTAATGGTGTTCTATCCTTATTATGGTATGCAAGATCTGAAACTTGCTTCTCCTTAAGTTTATTTGCTGTTTCTAATCTATATTTTTCTAACAGTAGCGGGTTTGTAGTGACCCGTGTACCAAAGTATACCTCTATTGGCTTTTTCCCTGTAGTGGAATGCACTGTATAATTGTATTCTTTGACTGATCTTTCTAATAATTCATTGAAAGTTTTATGCGTTTTTTCGCATTGGAGACATCGCATTATTTCCTGTAGGGTAGAGTGAAATAGTTCCACCTGGCCATTTGAGCAACTTGTGTACGGTCCTGTTCGGTAAATTTCTATGCCAAACTTGTTTTCCATCATAAAATTTATTTCTTCTGATTTAACCCAGATAGTCCCAAGACAAAACCGGGAAGGTAACCAAAATAATTTTTATGTTTTTGGACTTCAATTGTGATTAAAAGCCATGTCTAAAATTTTTTTAAAACATTTAATTCATGAAAGTGGATTTTAAGGCTGTACTATATTTAGTACACTGGGAACATATGCGTTGTGAACGAAAAAATAAATTTTTAGTATGAAATGAAATAAAACACTTTCCGTTCATGACAAAATCCACAACGAGTTTGCTTATCCTGGTGAACCACGAAATGATTCATGCCATCGTAGCGTAAAACTGATCCTTCCAAGCTTCCTCTGGGTCCTTTTTGGTAAGTTTGCTCTTTCCGATTTTGCTGCAGTAATGTCGTTGCAATGACTCTCCTAAATTTCAGGTGGTCCATGTCTCCATTTTGTTTTCGATGCACTTGCCATGCATTTTGCACAGCCATGTCAATACAGTGGGTCAATAAAGAATGATACCACTTTATTCATCTGATTGAAACTCTATATAGGCTGATATTTTGATCGGAACGATCTACTCCACCCATATTGGCATTGTACATATTTATGAGATGTGGTTGCTCCACCCTAATATTTTTTTTTTTGCCGTCGTGAGTAACGGTTTACTGTATGAACCGGTTGTACTCCAGCAAAGTTTGATATAAGGCAAACTATATTGTTATCATGCCACTTCTCTGCTATTATATTTTCGTCAGAGATTTTTGCGTAGCCGTAGGATTCTCGATCATCCTTTTTCATGATTTTTGAGTCCAACAGAGATGCATCTTTTAGTCTGTTTTCCCTTATTGTTCCGGTTGAGTATAATTTACACTCAGTGAGTTTTGCGATCAAAGGAACTGAACTAAAAAAGTTATCGAAAAATAGATGGAACTTCCGATCTGGCCAGTTGTCTCGTAAGGCTTGTGCGTACTCCAGCACAACTCCACCTCCAACACAAAAATCCTCATACCTTTTGCTTATGTTTGTTGATGCCCCCTGATATGGTTCAAGCTAATTCAAGTAACCTAACCGGGTAGCACCTACCCACAACTTATAGCCGTATCGAATCGGTTTTCCATGGATGTACTGTTTACATCCATGACGAACATAATATGGTACCATGGCCTCATCAATTGAATGCGTTTCCTCTAATGGTGCATGCTCCATGAATTTTTTATTTATTAGATCGAAAAGAGGCCTTACCTTTGCAAACTTGTCATCAGTATCCAAATGTTGATTGTTGCACACATGAAAATTGGAAAAAATCATATAAAATCGGTTTCTGGTTATTGCATCTGAGATCAGGACATTGTGACAATCTTTTTCGCGTTCCCAGTACATTTTTTTTTTTTTGGAACCTGTACGTATCCGCTCAATATCAAAACTCCTATGAATGCTAAAATTTCGCTCTTTTCAAAGTTTGCATTGATGTTTTTTTGTTGGGCATAGGTCCAAGTTTCAGTCAGAATTAGCTCTATTACTTCATCATCAAAAAACTTAAAAAAGAGCTCTAGAGGATTTTCCGATTCCACTGAGGATGGAGGTCCCTCGAAATCCGTAACAGAAAATTCTAAGTCCTCCTTTACCCATTTATATCTCTTTTGTTTTTTTGCCTTACGTTTTCGAAGATTCTGCTTTTTTGCTAGCTCGCTCAATGGCAAGTCGTCATCGGAATCATCTGATGATGTATGCTCGGCGTTTCTTCCTTCAAATACAACTTCTGCTGGAGCCCGCAGTTGAGAAGCTGGAAGGTTATCTATCTGCAGATAGTCCTCGTCCCCGGAGTCTTCATCTGTCAATTCATCCGCTGCATTAATTGGTGGAAAAATACAAATTTCTTCACCTCTATTCCCATTATCCACGTCATCCTCCAAAATAGCAAGTACTTCGTTAAGTGAAACACCCCTATGAAATAATGTCAAACACAACGCATATAGTCCCAATGTACTAAAAATAGTACACCCTAGTTTGTTTAGCCGAAATAGATAACATTTTTTAAAAAAAATCTAAGTTTTTCATATTATACTGAAATATTGGATATATTTCTTCAACCTACCTATACAATTTTTCATTTTTATCTTATATAATATTTTATATTGCCTTACCTTTCGAACCGCATATGGAAATTTTGCATTTTGCAATTTTGTCAAACTTCGACAAAGAAAAACCACGAAATCTTAACTCTGCCACCAACGTGCGATGTATGTCTAACGACTGCTGCAAGCATAATGAACATTTTGTTGCATTGCGCGCTAACGAGAAAGTTCAAATGCGAGCATGACGCGACATGATCTAGGTGTACTATATTTAGTACATTGGTACTATCTGGGTTAAATGATCTCTCATTATCCATGACTATCGTCTCTGGTACGAGTGAAAAAAGAATGTCTCTCAATGGTTGTTTTACCGAAGCTCTAGATTTAATAAGCTTTGCAATTGCGTATTTAGAAAACTTATCTACTGCGGTTAAAATTAACTGCTTTCCCATATGAAGTATATCAATATGTACTATTTGACCTGGGAATGTAGGGATAGGTGTGGATTGGATTTGCGACTTTGCCGGATGGCGATCATATTTATTTTCTTTGCAAGTCACGCAATTTTTTATAATTTTTTTGATTTTCGATGCCATACCTGGAAAATAATATTTTCCTAAAATTTTAGTTTTATTTTCTTTAGAATTTCTATGAGCTCTCTTATGCTCTTTTATTATTATCTCCTGTTGTCTATGGTCATCAGGTATGTCCTCCACCATTCCTTGAGTGAACCTTATTTTATATTTGCTAAAATGTAGTAGGTAGAGCGTCTGTATTTTTCCCATTACGAATTGTTCCGTTTTGATACAAATAATGTCTGAAGGGTTTAAATATTTTTTCAAGATTGATAACAAAATCTGTTCCGAATATTCCGGTTGTGCTATCACATGGCGGTGATATGTAGGAAACACGATTTTAAATTCGTAAGATGGCCTACTATCAATAATTAAAAAATTTTGATTTTTGAAGGCATTTATCGGTCCTTCGACGCTGTAAATTAAATTGTGTGATGAACTGTCATCTGATCTTGATGCTACCGATAGGCTGTTAACTTGTGATTGCTTGATAGCGTATCAGCGACAACATTCTGTTTACCAGTTTTGTAACACAATTCGTACGTATACTCTTCTAATGTTGCTTTCCACCTTTTAATTTTTGCATTCTTGTTCTTATTGCTCAATGCGTGTGTGAGTGGTTGGTGATCAGTGAATATTTGTATTCTAGCTGATCCATTGGGGTAATTTCTAAGTGAGTTCAAGGCCCATATTATAGCCCACATTTCTTTTCATGAGCCGCATAATTCTCTTCGGCCTTATTTAATGTTCTTCAAATGAATGCTATAGGCTTTGACTCTTGTGACAGGACTGCTCCGATTGCATAGTTGGAAGCATCCGTAGTCAGTTCAAACTTTTTATTGTAATCAGGGTATGCAAGAATGACATCCCTGAAGATAAGTGAACTTTTCACATTATTAAAAGCTTTTATTGCTTCCTTATCTAAATTTACTTAAATTTTTCAGGATTTATTTTTTGATATCCTGCCTTCTTCCCCTCTTAAAATAGTTGTTAGGGGTTTTGCTAGTTTAGCGTAATCTTTTATAAACTTTCTGTAGTACCCGGACATTCCGAGGAAACTGCGAAGTTCCTTTATGGTTTTTGGTTGTGGGAAATTCGCTATCGCTTCCACCTTTACGGGGTTGGTTTTTACGCCATCCGCGGATATTACGAATCCCAAAAATTCAACCTCTTTTTTGAAAAAATTACACTTGTTTAATTGAACTTTCATATTTGCCTCTTGCAACGTTTTAAATATTTTTTTAATATGTTCAATATGCTTTTTTCCGTTTTGCTGAAAATTATTATATCATCAATATAAACATAAGCGTATTTTCCTATGTGTTCATGCAAAATGTCATCAAGCGCTCGCTGAAAAATGGAAGGTGCATTTTTCAGCCCAAATGGCAACCGAGTAAATTCGTATTTACCATTATTTACCGAAAAACGGGTTTCTCAATGTCAGAATCCTTTAGAGGAATTTGATGAAACCCACTTTTCAGATCTAATACCGAAAAAAATTTGTTTTCCCCTAAATTTGAAATTACTTCAGAAATTTCAGGTATTGGGTATTTATCTGCTATTGTGACTGAGTTCAGCTTCCGATAGTCTATAACCATTCGATATTGTTTATTTCTCTCTGAGTCCGCCTTTTTCGGAACAATCCATATTGGTGAATTGTAGGGTGACTTTGATGGTCTTATGATTCCATCCGTTATCAATTTTTTGACCTGGCTTTCTACTTCTGGTTTGAGAGAAGTTGGGAATGGGTAAAATTTTGAGTAAATAGGTGTATCTGCTACAGTCCGTATTTCTCGGACGACTTTTGTCGTATATGTTAATTTCTCATCCGGTTCTGTGAATAACCTTGGGAATGCATGAATTATTTCGTTCATGTCCCTTCTTTGTTGAGACGATAAATGTTCGTCCTATATTTGTACGGCGTTTACCGCCTTTGAGGGGAGCTGTTTAAGTTTGATCCTTTTTTCGTTGTTCAATATCAATATATTGTCCTTGGTATGGATCACAGAATCCATATCTCTTAATGTATCGTTTCCTATAATTCCATAAAATGTTTTTAAGAATGGCATCAGGAAAAATTTGAGCTCCTTATCAATATTAATTAATTTCAATAGGGTATGCTCTTCAATTTTTATGTCCCCTACGACTGATTTGGCGTGGATGGGACTTTGTTTTTTATACGAATAAATGTATCCAATGCTTTGTTCCTATATGACTCTGTAAGCATTCGCTACGTTTCACTACTCATACCTTTATAACCCAACTTGTTTTGAAGGAGAGATAGGTGTTTATCAACCTGTTGATAGAAAACGTCTATCGATTTATCAACTTGTATGAGTGTGGTCATTTGATATTCCAAGGTTGATAGGTCTCGTCTATCTGCGTAGTGCATAGCGAGATACTTCGTAATTGCTCCCCAATTCAGAGGGGTGTTATAGGATTCTAATGCCGCATCGGCATTTCCTATTATTTTATTTCTTATTATACTAAGGATGCCATAGTATTTTGGTGTACCCCTTAGTGGTTGGTATAAGTTCAGAATACGATCGACACTTTTCTTCCAGGAGTTGAATTCTCCTGGGCGACCTGAGAAGTTTTTTAGACATTTGACCACATCTAGCATTTGTCTAATTCTCCTAGGTTTCCTCTTCGTTCTTCTACAATATTTTGGTCTACCGCTGTAGCCAAGCCAGAATTTGGGTTTAAAATATTTTTGACTACCTGTGGTCCTTGTTGTGTCAAGACGTTGGCCGAAATTTCAGATATAAGATTCCTTAGCTCCGCCATATTTAATTGTTCGTTTTGATTATTGATCTGGGGGGCTGTGGGGTTTTGATTTTGGGAAAGGATCGAAGGTCTGACTAAATTGTTGGGGTTGGCCATGTTCAAAATTATGCCGTTTGTCCCTTTTTTTCTATTCTAATTTCCGCACTTTAGAAAAAAAACTATTTATGTTTTCAATAATTTTTATTTACTTTTATTTTCTATATAATTTCTTAGCAACTTCTATCATTTATCTGGTTTCAGATACTGGGGTATCTGGGTTATCGTAGTCTTCTGCTGTGGTTACTTTATTCAAATTTATGAAGTTAAAGGTCCTTTGCATAGATTTAATTTTTGCCTCTTTACTTGGTTGGTTTTCTAGGTTTTTACCAGCTGCTATATCCCTATTAAGTCTTTCTTCGATAGTGTCTTATTCTTTATAATCTACATTTGCAGTAAAGCATCTGCCACTTACGCAAAAAAAAAAAAATCCTAATGACTATTGTGTGCCTACTTCCTTCAAGTTAAATTTCCTTTATTTAATTTTAAGCAGCGATATTTAATTTTTCCTCACACACTATTTTATCCAAACAAATTTTCCTTCCTTTTTTTGTTAAATATTTTTTTCCTTTCTATTGGATTTTAGGCAGAATAATTTATTATTAATTAATTTTTCCTCAAAAATGTTCTCTTTCTAGGCTAAATACAGGGTGGCTGATGAATTTTGTTACATTAAGAAACTCAAATAATTTTTTTTTTCAGTGTATGGAATTCATTTTTCTTTTATTCATGTTAAAGCTCATTAAATTTTATTAAATATAGCTTAATTAATTTTAAAAATAATGGAATTTAAATGCCCCCCCTGCTCGTCGATGCATGTGCGGCATCTTACCAAAAAGTTGTTCATTACTGCTTGGAGAGTTGAGACAGGAATAGCCGCAATTGTGTCTCGAATGGATTGCCTTAGTTCATTCAACTTTGTTGGTTTTGCTTTGAAGACTTCCTGTTTGCAATAACCCCACATGAAAAAGTCAGGTGCAGTAAGGTCAGGCGACCTGGGTGGCCAACGGAATGTGGAGTTTCTGGATATCAGCTTATTGGGAAATTTTCGTCGCAATTCTGTCATAACAGGTTGGGCTATATGAGGAGCTGCACCATCTTGCTGAAACCACCCAGAGTTGAAAGAAATTCTCATTCGGCGTAATTCTGGATAGAAAAACTCTCTCAACATGCTCAAGTAACGGTCTCCAGTAACCGTAACGGTGTGACCGTTTTCTTCGAAGAAGTAGGGCCCGACAATGCAGCGTGATGAAACTGCACACCACACTGTGACACGAAGTGGATGCAATTCCGTCTCATGGAGTATCTGTGGGTTGGAAGCACTCCATATTCGACAATTTTGTTTGTTTATGTTGCCGTTTAAATCGAAATGGGCCTCGTCAGACAGGAAAAGACAGTTCAACATGTTTCCATCTTCTTCCACCATTTAAAGCATCTTCTGGCAAAATTCCGAGCGAATCGGCAAGTCTGCAGCGTTCAGTTTGTTGGCCATTTGAATTTTATATGGGAATAAGTCCAAATCTTTGTGCATAATTGACTGTAATGACTGTCTGCTTACACCCATTTGAGCAGATAAGCTTCTTGTCGAAACACGTGGATTGTTTTGTATGGCAGCAGCTACAGCAGCGATTGTTTCCTCCGTTCGAACTCAAAGGTTTCGATGGTAAGGTCTTCTGTTGACTGTCCCATGCTCGGCAAAATTGTTTACAAGTCTTATTATGGTCCATCTGCTCGGAGGATTGCCGCCAAACGTGCGCCTATACTCTCTTTGAACCGAAACTACGGACTCCAGTGCGTGATAGCGGCGGACAATCCAAATTCTTGTTTCAGTGTCCCAGTTATCCATTTTTGTTAAATGTAAAAGTCAATCTGCAAAATAAAAAAAAAATTAACCAGATTCATTAAATAGAAAAAAGTTATTTAATTTTTTTTTGGTAGCGGCTTTCATCAGCCACCCTGTATGTGTCTTAATTTTTAAGCTTAGGTTAAAAAAAAATTGTTTTTATCTTTCTGCTCACCGTTGGTGGTTGAAGTAGTTTTTCTAGTGCTGCTACTTGTCTTCTCTTGCTATGGGGGCTGCAGGGTTTTTTCCTCTCGTTTCACGCTTTCTATTCCACTTCCACTGCGCGCTTGTCCCGCTGAGGGAATTTTTTATTTTTCATTCCACGAATGTTTTTTTTTTAATGTTTTCCCATGCCGTGGGCTAGTACGTTATACCGCCGGTTTGCTTTGGCTACTACGGGGCCCACTGCTATAGTCGCGAATATTAATATATGTCGCGGGTCCTTTTTTTTCACAGGACTTTCACTCGCGTACTGTTATCGCGAGTCCTTACTTTGTATTTTCAGGACTTTCACAAGCGTACTTTTATCGCGAGTCCTTACTTTTTATTTTCAGGATTTCACACGCGATTTCTTTTATCGCGAGTCATTACTTTTTATTTTCAGGACTTTACACGCGATTTCTTTTATCGCGAGTCCTTACTTTTTATTTTCAGAACTTTACACGCGATTTCTTGGGAGCGTTTTTGTCTCGGGCGCCAAATAATAAAACGGATTGTTTTATTTTTTTTCTGCTCGCTCGGGAGCACTACTTTATTGAAGATCAAATAAGACTTAATATAATTTACAACAGAATTGTGCCTGCGCTGCAACTGCACATGCCCTATTTTCCCTATGTGGTGGAAATATTGGAAAGTATTTCCTATGTAAATAATTTTGTTGTTGCGACCCATGTTCGCATAGTGCTCGCCAAATTCTCAAGCGACATACTTTTCGACTGTTGCTTAGTCGTTTTTGGACAAAAACGCTTAGGCTTGCATTTATAATTTATTAAGTGCGATCGGACTTGGGTTAGCGATCATATTGCGCAAAGTGTTTTGCGAATTTTATTTGGGTTGGCCGAAATATGAGTAGTAGTATTTCGGCAAAACGATTAAAGAATTTTTTGTCAGCTATTTGTTTAGCTGCAAACAATTGATAATACTAATTTATGGTATGGGGACGACTAGCTTGTGCTAAGCGGACAACGTGGGTGGTATCAGTTACTTAACCAATTGTAAGTGATAAAAATTGATAATTTATTGGATGGGATCGGCTAGCTCATGGTAGACGATCCTCTTGTGGACGACGTGGGTGGTATTAACTTTTTCCAAGTTAACTGGTACATGCGTACATATATTCGCTTCTTCTACATACTTGTAGCGTATCGAAGTAAAGCAACGACTGCTACATTTATGCTTTCAAATCACGCATGTACTCGTACATATAAGTAAAACAAACACTACTGTTTTTTATTATTTTTTTATTTCCCTTGTTAGCACAAGGGTAGCCGTCTCAGCGGAAGCGTTGTTATAACTGACTACATAAAAGCGACGTTAGCGTCTTAATACCTACACTACTTACCCTAACTTTAGTTGCTGCACGTTACTAACCGCGTGACTTCTTAGTTGCTTGCACTAGCAATTGTTAAACCAATTCCGCTTATTGTCTTGTATTTGTTTTGTTGCTGTCACGAGCAAGACAGCAAAATTCAGGGTAGCGGTATTTTGGCAGGATGAGTTATTATTGCGAATTTTTATTTGTTACGTGCGAAGTTATAGACGCACCGTCAGCAAATTCCGTGGAAGCGGTGTTTTGGACAGATGAGTGGTTACTTGTGTTAACTACTCCCCTTCTTGAATTCGTCCCCGGCTTCTTTTATGATACTCTTTAGTACTACCATATTTGTTTGTCGTCTTCTCAGAAATATTGCTATGCTCGTAGCTATGGCTAATAGGATTAAGAGCAAGGCGCTTCCTGATTGTATGGAGCGGGTATCAATAAGATTCCGTGCTTGAGGTTTTTTATATTAATTCTTTGTAGGTGTGGAAGTGATAATAATTCGATATGTTCGGTGAAGTTAACGTGCTGTGCGGGTACCGCTTCGGGATGTGAACGCATTACTTCATTCCAGTTACTATAAATAGTGGTGTTTATCGCAATATCGCCTTTGAATATTATCAAAAAGGTTCCTCTAGTCAATCTTGTAAAAATTTCGTCTTGTATTATGGCAGGATGGTCATTAATTAGAATTAAGCCGTCGTCGATCTCTTCAATGGCGGGCACGTGATCAGCGGATTTGGATTTGCATTTTGCGAAGTGTTGGTTAAGTAGTTGTCGTACACAGGGACTTTCTTTCAAGGGTTGGCAGAAGTTTTTTATTATGGCTCCTCTGCAATTATAAAGTGTTGCATTCAGCTATAAGATTCGTTTCCAAAGAAATAATCCTCCCTTCCTGGATAACGGGCAGCAACTTTACGTTATTACAAATCCAAGCTATTTTTGGGTATTTAACAATGAAATAAATAAACTGCGTATTCTGAAATATCTTAAATTTAAAAACAGAAAGTATGCCAGTGATACTGGTATTTGTAGAGAGCTCAGCAGCTAATATATTATAATGGTTTCCAATTACATTATCACCGCTCTATTTCTAGCACTGACTAAAGAAAAGAGCTTTCCCGTGTCGATCTGTGTCTGTTTTGCCTGTGTTAAAAGTTTATTAACCGTCAATTCGTTAATTTGCCTCTGTGTAACTAAATTAACCGTTGCCTGCTGCTCGTTTGCTTCTATTAGGGCTTCGGCTCTGGTCTCAATTGTTTGAAAGTCATAAAAGTCCGGAGTGCCGGTTATGTACTTTAATGCAGTCCCCAAGATATTAGTGCCTCGCGCATGTCGGTGATGTAATCTGACCGCGTCTAGTAGTTTTAATATTTCGTTAGCGTCATTTCGAAGAAGTTGCCTGGTATGGGAAAGTGGAAATTGCTCTAATATTGTGTCCGTCTCTTCCGCTATCACTTCGGATTCTGTCAAATTTGTCTTGTGGAGTAGAAACTCATAATGTTCGTGGAGGATCACTTACACTGTTGTTATTGGGATGTAGTGGGAGCTGGTATAGTTGAATATCCTCGCATTGGCCCAATGACCTATTGTCAAGAGCAGAGTTGCCCTAAGGAGGAAGGAGACATTTCAGTGTTTTAAGTTGGTTTTGTGAACTTTACGTCCGTCGATTAAAACAAAGGTACCTAAGTCGCTCTGGACTGTTTTTTCGGTGTAAAGTTTAGTGAATTTGTTTCCTATTCTCTTATTCGTTTTTACAAAAACCTTTTCTCCTGGTTTATATTGTCTTGTATGTCTCTTTATATTTCGTCCTTTTAAGTCATTTTGTTGGGTTTGTATAAGTCTATTCTTTATTTCGTTAACCAGTTCGTCCGACGCTGCATGGATGATATCTATAGGTTTCCTGTTTGTCACGGAATGGACGGTGCGGTTGTACTTAGCCGTTGCTAGCAGAACTAATTCGACCGTGTCGGAAATACAAGTCTCAAGCTTTTGGCAGTGTGCAATTTCCGTAAGTGTACTGTGGAACCTCTCCACCTGGCCGCTCGTCGTACTGTGAGCCGGTGGCGTGGTGTAGATCGTGACTCCGAAGTGGTTTTTTAAGATTGCTCTAATAGTTTCTGAATTCAGTGACCTCTCGTTATCGCAAACCAGAAATTTAGCGTTTTTGTAAAAGTTGAGGAGTTCGTAGATTGGCTCTTTTATATCTACTATGGCTCTGGATTTTATTGGAAAAACCATTGCAAATTTGGAGAACTTATCTATTGTTTTGAGAAATTGTGTTTTGTCTGCTGAATAAATGTCAACGTGAAGGATTTCTCCTGGGTACGAGGGTATGGGAGTTGATCCTATTTCAGGGTTTGGGGGGTGTCGTTGGTATTTTGCTTCATGACATATTATGCAATTTGAAACTATTTCTTTTAAGATTTTCCTTAAGTCAGGAAAGTAGTAATTTTGTAGGACTTGCTGTTCGTTTTCGCGACAGGATCTGTGCACGATTATGCTCGGGTTGGAAGATTTCTCTTTGGTCTTCCTTATTGAAAACGTCGATAACCTGTTTTGTAGTGTGGCGAAACTTTACCCTGGAAGAGATGTGGTAAGCTTGTTTTGGATTAGTTCGCATAGCAGCCCGTTAACAACGTTTGGATTAACACATTGTTTCATCGACTTCAGTAAATCTTGTAGGTTACTAAAAGATATTCGATGCTTCGCTCGTGTCCTAAAGAGGTTTGACGTGCTAACCGGTAATTTGCCGCCTTCTTCTAGAATAATCTGAGTTTGGAAACAATTAATGGGGTTTATTACTGTAGGTATTGCTTGAGTAAGCTACAACTCCAGTGATCCAGTGAATTTATGTGTTGCCGGGAAAGTGCATCGGCGACAAAGTTTTCTTCACCTGGTTTGTAGTGGAACTTTGGTGAATACTCCTCGACAAAAGCGCGCCACCTTTTCATCTTTGCATTTGGATTTTTGTCAGACAAAGCGAAGGTGAGTGGTTGGTGATCTGTATAGATGTTCAACTGTTTTACGCCGTTCAAATACAGGGTGGCGCAAAAGTAATCCTCCTATCAGAAAATGCTATAAATTTTGCGATTGGCCCCTAAAGTCAGTTCTGTTTTGACATTTGTGTAGTAAACACATGCGAAATACACGTTAATAAACAATGTTACGCTACACTGCTCCAGAACGCGGAATATTGCTGACTATTTATTTGACCAATAATCGGTCGGGGCCAAACGGTTACTGTGAATGGTGAGCGCTACAGAGCAATGATCAACGAGTTCTTTTTGCCGCAACTTGATGAATTGGGACTGGAAAACATGTGGTTCCAACAAGACGGTGCAACAGCACACACTGCACGTGCCACAACCGATATGCTGAACATCGGAAGCTTACTTTTGCGCCACCTTGTAGTTACGGAGTTTTTGTAGGGCCCATACAATCGCTACGAGCTCTCTTTCATTAGTCGTATAGATTTCTTCTGTCGGAGACAGAGTTCTCGAGATCATAGTGATAGGTCTGCCGTTTTGTGACAGAACGGCGCCTATGGCATGTGAAGTGGCGTCCGTTGTCAGGTCAAAGGGTTGCTTGTAGTCAGGGTAAAGGAACAGTACATCTTCTGATGCAAGAATATTCTTAATTCTACCAGACGCGTTAAGTGCTTCTTTGTGTAAGGTTATTTCTATTTTCCGAGATTGGTTGGCAACGATATTCCCATTTTCCCCACGTAGGTATTTCGTTAGGGACTTTGTAATCGCAGCGTAGTCCTTTACGATTCGTCTGTAATAGCCAGCCAGTAAGGCTCTTAAGGATTTGGGGACAGCGAATTTCAAAATATCCCTGACTTTATCGGGGCATGTCTTGATACCCTCTTTGGACACTGTAAAGCCTAGAAACTCGACACTTTCTTGAAAGAATTTGGACTTGTCGGCGGACACTCGCATATTAGCGGCGTGAGATTTGTGTAGTTCCTGGTCTATGTCCTTTAGATGTTGCTCAGCACTTTCTGAAAACATTATCACGTCGTCTATATAGACGTGGCATATATTACCGATTTCTTCTCTTAATACGGCACCACTGGCCCTCTGAAAAATTCTGGGAGCATTTTTTAGGCCAAAGGGGAGTCTACAGAACTCGTACTTGCCATTATTGACCGAAAATTCCGTTTTTTCTCGATCCTTTTCAGCTAGCTTAATTTGGTGGAAACCGGACTTAAGGCCTATTGTCAAAAAGAACCTGGCATTTCCAATGTTTGCCAAAATTACAGAAGTGTCCGAAATCGGGTACTTGTCAGTCACTGTTTTGTTGTTCAGTTTTCTAAAGTCAATCACGAGTCTGGAGTTCTTATTACCATCCTCATCGACGCCATTCTGCCTTATAATTGGATTTTTATAAGGAGAACGCGATGGTCTTATTATACTGTCACGCAAGAGATTCGAAATCTCCTTATTGACAAACTCGGCTATGGGGTATGGGTAGCTACTTGAGTAAACTGGAAGGTCATCGGTGGTCCTTAGTGTTCCCTATAATATTGGTGTTATAAGGTAGAGCTTCGTTGGGGTCCTCGAAAACTTTAGCGTGTTGTTGCAATAGTGCGGGAATATCCAACTCGCTCACGTTCGTTTCTATTAATTTGTTAACATCCGGGCAATAGTGATGAAAGAGTCTTAACTCATAACTAAGAAGTCCATTTTTACAATATATTTTACCGTTCACTTCCGATAATAGGTCGAAACCTATAATACCGTCGAAGGTGTCCAAGCTGGGTAGGATAAAGAATCTAGTAGTAAAATGTGGATTGTACAATATTTGTCAATTTCAGTGGTGCGGTGGATAGATTTGACTGTAAAGGTGAGGTTTGTGGGTTTGATTCCCCTTAGGTCGTTGTGTTATTTTATGTAGCTCTTCGCAGCAGCAGTGTGAATAAAGAATTTTATACCTCTTCCCCCGATTGTTCGCTCGGTATAGGGCAAAATTCACATCGTCCTTTTCTTCGTCTTGGTATTCAACTGGGTTACATTCTTCGTAACCATCGCTCTGGTAGTAATTGTCATAACTGGCGTTATTCCAATATTCTTTCTCAGGCTCGTCCTGTTCCTGGGTAAGGTTGTTTATCCTTTGTAATTTTTGTAATGCCTGCTGGCCACTCTAGTGCGTACTTTTCTGTGGCCTTTCCCTACATAGAGAAGCTAGTACCTGTTTTCCGAAGGTTTGGGTGGTGTTTTGGTTGGACAAGCCACTCGGGTTACCAATATTAGGACGAGGAGCCCTTGGATAGGCTCCTTGATGGAACCTCTCATTATTAACATTTATTGGTTGAGGCCTATTCCGTCTGAACCTTGAGAGCGATGGGACTACATCCATTGGTACGACCCTTTGTGTCTGAGTTTGTCGTTGTTGGTCAGGTTAAATAGTTCGGTACTGTGGTAAATACGGATACCGGTTGGGACCCTGAATTGTTAGCCTGTTAAAGGACTGGGAAAATATGGACCTAACTTAATTTGACTCAAGCTCCTGTGCTAAAGCTAAAGCGGAGGGGGGATCATTAAGTCTGGAAGAAAACGGTATGTCACATAAAGGACGATCGAGTCCCGAAATAAAAACTAGGACAGAATCCTCGCGGTATTTACTATTGAGTGACTCTATTAGAGTGGTATTTCCACCGTGAGTCATGATCGTTTTGTTTATTATGAGGGTCAGTTTCCTTTCGACCTCATCGTCGAACCCTACCACTGATAAGTTACCCCTCTTAGATGGATATGCCTTTTATCGGGGTATGCGAAATCTAACCGTGAAATAATTGCCTTGAAATTAGGACTGTGTTGAAGGACGAAAGCACACTGTTCGCCGCCCCTACCACTTTATATCTTATGACGCCCACTGCCTGGTAGTACTTGGAACTACCTTGGAATCCCTCGAATACTTTATACGCAGTGTGCGCCGCTTGTCTCCAGGAGACATAATGGGTACGATCACCCTTTAATTCCGGCATGATCTTTACTAGGTCTAAGGATTCGTCACACAATACATTTGGTTCAATTGTAACCGGCTTATATTGAACCACCTGAGTTGGGGTCTCAATTCTAGCTAATCTATTTGTAACTTCATCTATGTGGGTCTGAAATTCCTGTCTGGCATACTCGGTTGCCGTACGAATTGCAGTATTTATAAGGGTTTGGAGAGTCTGGGAGTCCATCGTTTTGATTAAAAAAAATCTCCGATTCAAATATTATCTTTACTGATTTTAAAGTTTTTTATAAAATCTCTAATGGAAATCGCAAATCTTTATTGATTTAACATTTTTTATTGGTTTATATAGTTAGCTGCTAATCTTTCTACTCACATAAATATTTCCATATTAAAATTGAGTGTGTCTCCTTGTCTCTGATGAATGATTGCTGAGTTTTATTGTCCCTCGCTGGTAACGTCTCTGCGTGGTGTGCAATACCTTAAATATTTCCACCTGATATATTATTTCAATCTTTTTTATTTCGTAGTGTTCATAACTGATGGCTTTATCTTTTAAATTTATTTATTTTGGCACTTATATGGTGGCACTTGTGTTTCTTAAGACACTTTTCGTGGCGTGCAATGCCTTAAATATTTTCACTTGATATATAATTTCGATGTTTTTTTTAACGGTTTTTGAGTTTATTTCCTTGGAAGGTGGGTCCAAACTCGCGTGTCCTTTACAAGGATTTTCTTGCTTAGCCCCACGTTGGGCGCCAGTAAAACAAACACTGCTGTTTTTTAATATTTTTGTATTTCCCTTGTTAGCACAAGGGCAGCCGGTCTCAGCGGAAGAGTTGTTATAACTGACAACATAAGAGCGACGTTAGCGTCTAAATACCTACACTACTTGCCCTAACTTTAGTTGCTGCACGTTACTAGCCGCGTGACTTCTTAGTTGCTTGCACTAGCAATTGTTAAACCAATTCCGCTTATTGTCTTGTATTTGTTTTGTTGTTGTCACGAGCAAGGCTATAAGTGTTCCGTCAGCAAAATCCGTGGTAGCGGTATTTTGGCCGGATGAGTTAATTTTGCGAATTTTTAATTGTTACGTGCAAAGTTATAGACGCGCCGTCAGCAAATTCCGTGGAAGCGGTGTTTTGGCCGGATGAGTGGTTACTTGTGTTAACTTATACATTCATATACATTCGT
Organism: Merzomyia westermanni; assembly: GCA_949987695.1. Lineage (NCBI taxonomy): Eukaryota > Metazoa > Arthropoda > Insecta > Diptera > Tephritidae > Merzomyia > Merzomyia westermanni. The sequence goes on from OX465288.1 coordinate 90,532,276, forward strand.
TATAGGAACGCCACGGTCATGATTAAATTATATATGGTTGTCGCAAGCGGCCAACAACACGTAATTACCGTTTGGCAACGTATTGCCTTATGTCAAAATGCACATGTGAAAGGGGACGCGCAATAACGATCCGCCTATTTTCTAAGCTTTTCACCTATAACACACACACATAAATCACAAAATTTCTTAAAATGGTTATCACAAAGCACTCAAATATGAATTCACAACGAATTTTTATTAAAAAAAAATAAAACACGAGGCAAACTCAATAGCTTTTAGAAGAACTGTAAGCAAAGAATGTAAACAAAAAATAAAGATATGATAGTTTGACATAAGGTGTGGATGAGGAAGAAGAAGACGCTATGTCATCTACGACAACCATATAAATTATTTAATCATGCGCTACGGTGAAAAATTCTAGCAAACAGAGTTGCTGAAATCTTTGAAAATGGACATTTTCTCGTTTTCTGTTATTTTCGCAAATCCTACCAAAATCTAACCTAACCTACCAACCTACCAAATGGAAAAAACACCTACCAGTTTTAGTAAGAAAAGCCCACATTCGGCAACTCTGATCGTAAATATTAATAATTTTTGCCGTTTTTGTTTTTGTAATACAAATGGTTTGCAAAGATATTTTGTCATGCAACGATGCACAACCATTTGCACCTAGTTGTGTAATTGTGATATATGTATATGTTTTCTACCATATCTTATAACTTTAAACGAGCTATTCTTGTATATTTATATATTCAGACTAACTCGAAAACCTCTCAACCGTTTTCGATGAAATTTGGTATGTACATAGTGCAACACACTCTAAGCATTTTTTCCTAGGTGTTGTCACACAGGCAGTGTGACCAGGTTTTCGAGGCTAGATTTAGCCTTTTTTTGTCCTTTAGCCTCATAATTTTGGTTTTAGCTTCGTGGCCTTTTTCTAGCCTTTTTTACTCCAAACTTTTTCTGGTCCCCACACCATATATTTCATACAACTTCGAGGAATATATAAAATTAAAGTTGAATGAAGGTAGTATTGATGACGAAATACAGAAAATTATTCGTAAAAATTGTCAACCTTTTTTAATGGAGTTGATAACCCAATTGTGACATCGCCTACCTGATAATATGAATTCTTTTTTTCAGTTGATAATTCTTTGTAAGTTACAAATCCGGATGTATTCAAGAAGAAAAGCCTAGGTATTCTCCAAGTAAAGTAGCATTGATTGAGCTGCAGTGGCGAAAGCTAATAACCTTACAGTGGGCAAGTATGACCTCTACCATTGAATTTTGGGCGGAAGTCCGAGAACATAAACATTCATTAAACGAACCCCCTTTTTTAGAACTGGTCGAATTCTTATTTAGCTTTTTGGTAATGCGGAGGTTGAAAGAATTTTTGGTACTATGAACATTTTAAAAACTAAGTTAAGAAACAGACTAAAAATTAAAAGGCTTAACTCGCTGCTTAATATTAGATGTTCGTTAAAACGCTTATCCAAATGTTGCACTGATTTTGAAATTACCGATGATCCCATCTCCATGATAAATACACAAACTTTGTACGCAGACTCAAACTCTTTTGATTCATCAGACGAAAAAAATATTATAAACTAATTAGTTTGTAGTGATTTTTCTTTAGTATGTATTACTTTGAAAAAATTCCTAGTCAAGAAAAATGTGACTGATATGTGTTGAAACAAGAATAGTGAAAACAACAACTCAATTCAATTGAATTGTTGGTATACAAAATAGAGAATACATCCTTTAAGTTATGTCTACAGCTTTATATACAAATAGTTTAAACTAATAGGTGAATCCTCTAAACAGTATCTACTCACTAATAGAGACGAACCTGATTATCATACTTTGTACTCGAGACGCTTACTACCTGGGCTATCGCGATATCTATATAAGCACTGTCAAATGCTGTACTTGAGATCTATGCAAGTGTGTTTTCACCACATATCATTGGGGAACTTTTTGGTGAACTAATGAAAAAGCTCAAATTTAGTGACTTGAGATGAGACAGACTTACAGAATACAGCTATAAAATAAAAAATTTGAAATGGATTTCGTAAAAAAACTTCCGACTCTCTTTAGCTTCTTTATTTTTTCTAATTTTAGCCACCTGGTCACACTGCACACAGCACACAGGATATCTTTACGTAGGGGCCACCTATCTGAATTTGTTTTTAAAAAGAAATGAAATAATGGTTGCCATCTGAGCTTATTATATCTCATAATTTTTAAAGAATTATTCTTGTATATTTGTATATTCAGAATTTCTCGAAAATGGCTACATCGTTTTGAGATCAATTCGGTATGTACACAGGGTACAACATTTAAAAATTTTTATCTAGATGTTTTACAAAGATGCCACCTATATCATTTCCTTTTAATAAAAGGAAATATGCCAATAGGGGTATCAAATGAAAGGTATTTCCCTGCGTATTAAAAAACAACATTTCTAAGTCGGGTTGCCATTTTTGTTCGACAACAAAGATCCGGCAAAGACGTACATGTACCGTGAGTTACACTCGTCCAAGGGGCCGCGAGGGTGTACCATGCAACAGCATAAAATTCCAGTAAGGCAACATTTGCCATGACCGCGCACAAAGCTGAGGGACAAACTTTTGAGTTTGTCAGAGTTGAGCTAAATTAATCGATGTTCGTGCATGGTATGTTATATGTGACGTTTTCAAGAGTTAAGCGACCAAATACGTTAAAAGTAATGCTTTCAGAAAAAAAATAAGAAAATCAGAGACGTACTTGGAACATGGTATGGAAGGAATTGTTGGTTAACATTTCATATGTATTAAATATAAAAAGTTATGGATAATTCTAAAGTGAAAAATAAAGTAGAACTCAAAGAATGTTGACCAATATATAGAGCATTAACCGACAAATATACGCATGTGACCCTATTCCTTTTCGATTATTTGACTTGGCGAAAATATGGGGAAAACTTTTTTGAGCAGCTCTCAAAGCATTCGGCGAATGACGGAAGGTTTTAAACCAGGGTCAAACTCCCGTAAGAATGAGAACGGCGAAGAGTACTCAGAATATAGACGGATCACTTCTCCGCCCTTTTGAACGGAGAAACTGAACAAGAAACCAGAGAATATGCCGAACCCGATCCCACAATCGAAGATGATGGAATTGAAGTTCCACAACCCGACTATCATGAGGTGCGAATAGCAATATCCCGATTGAAAAACAATAAAGCAGCTGGCGCTGATGGTTTGCCTGCTGGGCTATTCAAACAAGGCGGCGAGGAGCTGGTAAGGCGCATGCATCAACTTCTATGCAGAATATGGTCGGATGAATGCATGCCTGAACATTGGAATCTAAGTATTATCTGCCCAATCCACAAGAAGGGCGATCCTGCAAACTGCGCCAACTATCGCGGAATCAGCCTTTTGAATATCGCATATAAGGCTATATCCAGCTTATTGCGCGAAAGACTGAATCCTGACGTGAAAATGCTGATTGGAATTTATTAGTGTGGCTTCAAACTTGCTAAATCTACCATCGACCAGAGTTTTACAATACGACAAATCTTAGAAAAAAACCCGTGAAAAAAGAATCGACACACATCATCCCTTTGTTGATTTTAAAGCCGCTTTCGATAGCACGAAAACGAGCTGCCTATATGCCGCTATGTCTGAACTTGGTTTCCCCGCAAAACTGACATGGCTGTGCAAAATGACCTTGAGCAACACCACCAGCTCGGTCAGAATTGGGAAGTACCTCTCCGACCCCATATCGTGCGATTTCTTTAATTTGATGCTGGAGAAAATAATACAAGCTGCAGAACTTAACTGTGCTGGAACAATATTTTATAAAAGCGTGCAACTGTTGGCGTATGCTGCCGATATTGAACAACCGCGCCGTAACTTCTGCATACTCCAAATTGGAAAAAGGAGCGGAAAATGGTTTTGGTGGTGAACGAGGGCAAAAGTAAATACATGTTGTCATCAAACAAAGAGTCAACGCTTTTGCGTCTAAGCAACCACGCCACTGTTGGGAGCAATCATTTCAAAATAGTAAAGGACTTCGTTTACCTGGGAAGCAGCTTTAACACCAACAATAATGTTAGTCACTCATCACACCCGTCCTGCTATATGGTGCAGAAGCGTGGACACTAACAACATCTGATGAGGCGGCTCTGGGAGTATTCGAGAGAAAGGTTCCTCGAAGGATTTCTTGACCTCTACGCGTTGGCGACATTTAGTATCGAAGAAGATTTAATGATGAGCTGTGTGTTCTCTATGCAGACGCCGACATAATTCAGCTAATTAGAACACATCGGCTTCGCTGGCTAGGCCACGTAGTGCGAATGAGCCAAGATGCAGCAGCCCAGAAGGCATTCCTATCGGAACCCGCTGGTGGAAGCAGAGGACGAGGGAGACCACCACTCCGATGGAAAGACCGAGTGGAGACCGATTTGCGATCTCCCGGTGCTTTCAATTGTCGCAACGATAGGAAGGGTAATAAGTTTCAAGCGATTAGTATAGGGAGGCAAATTATACAAGGAATCCCATGAAAGATCTCTTAACGCAAAAAGCAAGAATTGTTTTTGGACCGATTCAATCCGATCTACGTGAACCTGGTACCTAGGACTCCAAATATTTGAGGCGTATTCTAGAATTGGTCTTACCAATGTCGTGAAAAGAGCTTTAGTTATATATGGGTCACTAAATTCTTTTGACCATCGCTTAACGAATGATGAAACACCCCTAGAGTTATTGACAGTTGCATTAATATGAAGATTTAAGCTAAGTTTACAATCCATCGTAATTCCCAAGTCAACAAAATGCACTTCTTCAAGACCATGATTGTTGATTGTGTAGGAAGCTGGTTGTAAAATTCTGCGTGAAAAACACATGTATTTGCACTTTTTTAGATTGAGGGGCAAATAGTTTATGTCGCGCCAAGTACCTAGATTATCAAGCTCTGATTGAAATAAAGCTCTATCTTCGTTCAACGTGTGAGACATACAAATCTTTACGTCGTCAGCATACATCAACATTTTTGAAAACTTTATAGTACTACACATATCATTAATGAACAGCAAAAACAGAATCGAGCCACGATGGCTACCTTGAAGAACTCTAGAAGATACATCAATGACATTAGATAGCGCATCCTTAAAAACTACCCTTTGTGTCCTGAAAACCGCAATAGATCGAGTTCGTGATTGAGTAACGAATGGCATACTTTGTCAAACGCTTTACTGAAGTTCTTATATATAACATCAGTGTGCATATTTTCTCTAACTAAACCCATTTGAAACATGGGTTGTAAATTCAAGTAGGTTAGTACATGTTGATTTTCCCTTACAAAAGCCGTGTTGGCAACCTGCAATCTGTGTGCGAATAGAAACTGTGAGCTGATTAGTAACCACAGCTTCAAATAGTTTTGGAATAGCAAAAAGCTTTGCTATGCCACGGCTGTTATCTACGGACGACCTCCTCCCACTCTTATAAAGCGGTTAAGGAAAGAATCTTTCCAAGCAATAGAAAAAATGTCACATTTTAAAGACAGATTCCACAGATCAGTTAGTGGCTGGTAAATGTAGTTTGCAAATTTCTTAAGGAAACATGTAGGGTCTTATTCGGTCCAGATTTATATGATACTTTCAAAGTTTTCAGATAAAATAAAACATTTTCAGGAGATATAATTGGACTATTAATCAAGTTTTTAGAATACAGTTGATACGGATATTTGTGAAAATGAGAAAAGACTTGAGAGTAATAATTAGATTTAAAAAAGGGCGCAAAGAAATTTTCAATGTCTTGATCATCGCTGGGTGTACAACATTGATATTTCATGGCAGAAGGAAAGCCCTTCGAGTTTACGAAGCCATACCATGACTTGGGGTTGCAGAAAATGTTCCTTTTATACCGAGCAGTGCTACGCACACAATTTATATTAACTTTAGTCGCCTAAAGGCAGTCCGTAACGGCATAAACGGATCGAGATAGATATTCACTTATATATATCAAAAGGTTCAGGACGAAAAGAGAAATTGATTAAGCCATGTCCGTCCGTCCGTCCGTCCGTCTGTGAACACGATAACTTGAGTAAATTTTGAGATATCTTAATGAAATTTGGTAGGCGGATTCCTTGGTACTCATCTCCGAGCGCTATTTAAAATGGGCGAAATCGGAAAATAGCCAAGCCCACTTTTTATATATAGAATATTTTCGAAAACACAAAAAAAGTGATTACTCAGTACATAATACACCTATAAGGATAAAATTTGGTGACTACATTGAAATTGAGGCACAAAATAAATTTTTGAAGAAATTTTTGAAAATGGGCGTGGCACCGCCCACTTTTGATTAAGTCAAATTTAGAAATAATATTAATCATAAATAAAAAACCTTTCAATATATCGAAACGAAATTCAGCACGCAGGTTTCAGGTATGCAAGGAATGTTCTAGGAAAAAATGGGCGGGATCGGTTAAGGTCTACGCCCACTTTTATATAAAAGATTTTGAAAAGGATCGTAGATATATTAAATAGGCAATAACTTTGCGTAAAATAGCTTTACATCATTTATATGTCAGTTTTAAAAATTTCCGTAAACAAAGAAATCCAAAAACTTAAATTTTATAGTGGACTATTACACAAAACTTTTTATGCCATAACTCCGCCAAAAATTGATTTGTCGCAACGTAAAGGTAACTGTTTGCTGTAAAAATGGGCGAAATCTGAACAATTTTTTTTGTAAAATTTAAAAAGCGATATTTCTACAACTAAGCAAGTTAAATCGATCAGATTTTGCACACATAATAAGCTTTTTAAAAAAAACTCGGCCGCAAAAAATTTTGTCAATTTTGAAGAAGTAGGCGTGGCTCCGCCCACTTTTCAGCATAAAATTTCTGCTATTTTCAAAGGCAATCGCTTATAATTCAATCTTGATATTTCAATGAAAATTGGTCAGCTGCTTCTCAGTAGTATCTATTATACTCCTGCCAAAAATTAGCCAAATCGGGAAAAACACACAAGCAAAATATTCGGGCACGCAATTAATAGCCCACTGCAATAGCGAAGTTATATATCTTTTTTATTTTCATACCTTTCATAAACATTAAATGTATGTAAGTATGAGAACAACAAGAGAAAAGTTCACTAAAATGATCAGCACGATGAGCGGAGTCGATTTAGCCATGCCCGTCTCTCCGTCCGTCTGCCTGTATCTCCGTCTGTCTATTTGAACGCAAACTAGTCTCTCAGTTTTACAAAAGAATGCTGAAATTCGTTGTTTGCTTTCGCCATTTTATAATATACTAACAAACCCGGTAGACATTGTTTTCACGTTTTGATACGTAGAACACATCTATATATAAAATGTCATTAACTTGAACCAACTCCTAACTATACCGAACTGCAGCTTTATATAACCTGGGGGTTTTTCCAAAAGCTATATACAGAGTGTGTCGTGCCCAGCGAACTCCTGAACCAATCGTGAAAGTTTAAGAGCAAAACAAAATACAAAATATGTGGGCGTGGCACCGTCCACTTTTGAAAAACTATGTAGATATTGACTAAGTGACACAAATATCCAAATTTCATTAATTTAGACCAAAAAAGTTTGGAGTTATGACGAATTGAAACTTTATATATCCTGGGGGCGTGGCTCCGCCTACTTTTCCAAAACTATATACTGTCTATGCTGTACCCAGTGAACCCAAGTATATTTATTTATTTATTTATTTATTTAGTCGCCTAACGGCAGTACGTAACGGCATAAACGGATCGAGATAGATATTGACTTATAGATATCAAAATGTTCAGGACGAAAAGAGAAATTGTGAACACGATAACTTGATTAAATTTTGAGATATCTTAGTGAAATTTGGTATTCAGGTTCCTTGGCACTCATCTCCGAGCGCTATTTAAAATGGGGAAAATCGGATGATAGCCACGCCCACTTTTTATATAGAATATTTTCGAAAACACAAAAAAAATTATTACTCAGTACATAATACACCTATAAGGATAAAATTTGGTGAATACATTGAGATTGAGGCATAAAATAAATTTTTGAAAATGGGCGTGACACCACCCACTTTTGATTAAGTCAAATTTAGAAATAATAATAAGGTCTACGCCAACTTTTATATAAAAAATTTTGAAGAGGATCGTAGATATTATAAATAGGCAATTGCGTAAAATAGCTTTACATCATTTATATTTCACTTTTAAAGTTTCCGTAAACAAAAAATGATCAGCACGATGAGCGGAGTCGATTTAGCCATGCCCGTCTCTCGATACGTCTATCTGTCTGTCCGTCTGTCTATTTGAACTCAAATACGAACTGAAAGTATTAAAATAGACCTGTGTAAATTGGGATGCCATAATAGATCACTACTAGGTATATAATGTTCGGTTCCACCCGAACTTAGACTTCCTTACTTGTTGTATCTATTTCGGTTACGCACACAAGGTATATTACTTCATTAGGCATAAACGAATCGAGGTATATATTTATTAATGTATATCAAAACGTTTAGGATGAAAAGTAAAATATCCGGGCAAGTAGTTAATACCCCGCTGCAAAAGTGAAGTTGTACATGAAATGTTTGTACATATGAGAAGAAAAAGAAATAGTCCCATCAAAAAGTATTCTGAAATGATCAGGAGGGTGGGCTAAGTCTTTGTAGCTATGTCCGTCTCTCGATACGTCTATCTGTCTGTCCGTCTGTCTATTTGAACGCAAATACGAACTGAAAGTATTAAAATAGACCTGCGTAAATTGGGATACCATAATAGATCAGTACTAGGTATATAATGTTCGGTTCCACTCGAAATTAGACTTCCTTACTTGTTTATTATTTAATTATTACGTTTTTCTTTCATACCTGGCGGTATTTCCGATTTTTAAAATACCTTGGCAAATGGTATCTTGCACTTCGGATTGCTTTTGTAGTTCGTTTAGCCGGAAGTTCTCACGATCGTCAACGTTCATCCGAGGACAAGGTGTTGACGAACGTTATGTCATTGATGACCCTGGTTGTTCGGGATCTTCTTCACCCTCAGACTCTTCGGGCTGAGATTTATTACCTCCAGTCGTAATTTCTGCCAAGTGTAGTGCCTGTGGGGTTTTCGGCTTCTTGAAGGTGCAGCAGCTCACCACGCATCGCTCTAGCGCAGACAAGCTTTGCTGCGCATACGGTCCTCCTACTACTCTTTTTTTGTTAGCTTCAATTTGTAATCTATCCAAATCTAGTACACTTAGATAAGTAAGTATCTACTGTCACGCAGAGTACATAACTCAGTTATTCCTATAGGCCTGCGCGGATAGTCTGTAATTAATGTAATGTTACTCTTGATACTAACTGGTAACGTATCTTATAAACTCGCTACATCGGCTACAGAAGGTTTCTTTTTACATTACTCGTGCAGGCCTCGAACTCTATCTTATTCCACTCGCCCCCATTACGGATTGGAGGACCTATGGCGTTGAGCTCCGTAGCGAAGCTCTCCCACAATTCCGCTCTACTCTTTCTTGTGGACCCGAAATTTCCCATACCTCTGGCGACGTCTGGACTATTTTCTATCAGCGTAACCAGCTTTCCGAACTGGTGTGTTGTTGTGTGTTTCATTTTAAAAACTGCATTTTGTTTAAAAAAGTTACTAATCACTGTTATTTGCTTTATGCTTTTCTTTAAAACAATTTTCACGAAATTGTGCCAGGAATATAATCAAAGAAATACAAATAAGTTCTTTCTATTAATTACTATTTTTTATTTTCTTAATGCCTTTCGTTAAAATAATTTTTTGCGCAAGGAATACTTCAAATAAATAAAAATCCGTTCCTGCTATTTTCAAATGCGAAGAAAATAATCATTCGACAAACTTTGGCGGATTTGTCGAAGCGAATATGATTTTTTCGCTACTGCCAATTCTAAAAGTTCAGTTTCGTCAATCATTCGACATTTTTCGTCAAATTCGCTGCAGATTCGCATCCCACAATTCGCTTCGGAAGTGACAATATGCGTAATAAACTAATTCTGCTAAATGTCAAAAAATACTTAAGTGGTTCTAGAAATTTTTTTGATACTAATTAGTATGTTCATTTACAAATTAGAATTAAACGCTTAAATAAAGTGGTTTGTTTATTTCGAAATAATTTCACAACAATTCACCGAATAACTGGTGATTTTATAGTGCCAAACTCGTTGTCCTAATAATTTAAGTTTATTATTATGCGTTTTTTAGGCTTTTCCGATCCGACATGTGATGGTGCAAATTAAGCTATTTTATTCCACTTTATGGGACCGGAACATAACATGTTAGATAGAAAGAGCTTAATCTTGTTTGTCGAGAGCTGAGGGATTTCTATTAGCACAGTTCTATTTAAACTTTTCTCTTGAACTATACAAAAAAAAGTATTTTTGTCCTTTATACATTTTAAAATAATTTTATTTTTAATATTTCAATTTAGTTGCTTCAGTTTTATTCATTACATAATCTAAATATAATACAAGTCGTTAAGAAGTTAAAAATATATGCCATCTAAACTTAAGACGTCGGCAACCCGCGCATTGTTTCTCCATTCTCATGTCACTGGCGGAACGAAATTCCGCCTTTTTAATACAACTCTGCTGTCACAATTTTTGACAGGGGGATAAGATAATTAAGGAATTGGCGAAGATTTTTCACTTGTAGGAATTCACAATGATTACTATTCTAGCACTAAGTTTACTTAACTTTCATAGGACACATTGCAAGGCGGCAACCAAATGTCTATCTACGATGTACAATATATTTTTTGTTGTTTTTTTTGTTTTTCGTTTTGTCGTTTTAATAAAACAACTTGTAAAAAGGAGCTTAAATTTCTTAAATTTGAATCATCATTATTTCTGTGGCAATAATGTTAAAAGCTCAAAGCAGTTTTTTTTTTAATTTTCAATACAGCGCTTTGAAAGTTAAAACTGTAGTGTATTGAATTGAGATATGGTTTTTTGTCTCGGCTAGGTGATTTTTGCCCTTACGAATTGAAACACGCCGCTCATTGGTTTTAGCGATAGCTTACGCCAATTGGAAACACCAAGAGAGGTTAAGTCATCCTCTTCCCCCTGTTTTTCCATCTTAGTCGGGGCCTACCTCTTCCTCTGCTGCCGAATTCGGTTGTCTTTGTTTATTCTCACAACACTACCCGGTAAGCGGAGCCTTTGGGCTCTAATTCACTTCATGCTCATACCTGAGTAAAGCTGATACAGCTCATCTTTAAATTTCATTATACTAGCCATTAGAATCACGGGAGAGACCATCAATCTTTCGGAAAACGTTTGCCTCGAATACTCCAAGGGCCATCTCTTCTTCTATAGACACTGTCCATGATTCCAAGACGCACATCATCAGATATTGGCTTAAAACTGAATCTACGGCACAAAATGGTTTAGGCAATATTACTACCACCTATGGTAACTTTGTTGTAGCTTTGGAGCTCCTTTAATCAAAGTATGAGAATAAGTGGATAATTATTAACAACCATTTAACCGCATTCACCCAGTTGACTTCTGTTCAAACTGAGTCGACCTCCAATCTAAAGGCCTTGTTCCGAAGTCTATGGGGAGTGTTGTTGAAAGTGACAGTCTTTGCCGCATATGAACCCCCGGTACTCCTTTGCGGTACATGCGCGACTGTCGTGCGACCGTTTTCGTATGACCAGCAGCTTCGTCGTCCTGTCAAGCTGTGGAATGATTGGATAGTCTTCACTATTAGTAATAAGTTGTTTCCAGTACCCCGCAAGGCATGAGCAGAACGTGTCGCCTGAAATGGATGTTACATGGCTTCTTCGTGGCATCCAATAGTAACCCTATATCGTGTCAGTAAATTGCGCAACATAGTAAAGTCTTCATAGGTCAGCGTCTTATGTGTTGATAGGAACAGCTATAGCTGAAGTACAATCTCATAAAGCGCACAGAGCTGTACTCCGTTGCCTACTTGTTAGTGGATAGGTGGCTACATTTATCACTGAGACTGCTGTAAATGGCCTCTATCACGCAAAGTCTAAGGTGCAAATTCCAATCAATGGTGCCAGTGGTGATAAAATTGCTCCAGTTAAAAGTATTGCTAACTTCACACTACGCTCTCTTGGATAGAATTTCGAGATGCAATGGATGTCATTAGTACTACCACGAGTGGGCAACATCCCCCCCTTCTCCCAAGTAACGGCCAATGAGTTAACTGGGTGTGGAGGTGTAGGACTCGCAGGCCCACATTTTAACATACCTCAAAATTATTAAGTTAAACGTAAAGTAATACAGCTGTGAATTCCTATCAATTTTTCTTAAATGTCTGCAATGTACGGACATCATCTGTTACAATTTTATTATGTCTGTGGAGTTTTATTATAACAACTTAAGTCGACTTAAGAAATTAGACCAATCAAAACTTTTTCTGGCGATTTGGAATATGAAAATCGTTTAAATTTGCAAGACTTTTATCGGTGTTATATTATTTTGTTTATAAACGATTGAATCTAACTGGCTTGGCTAAGTTGTGAAGCAGTTTTGTTATTCAAAATCGCCAGAAAAAGATTTGATTGGTCTGATTTCTTAAGTCGACTTAAGTTGTTATAATAAAACGCCACATATATGTACAGATGACGAGCTGTCACTTGTAACCCGTGAAAAGTAGTAAGTACTGCCAAAAATTCGGCTGCCGAATATTATGCGCTTCGGCCCACAATTTCGCCGAATATTCGGACAAATAATTATTCGTGGCATTTCTAGTACATACTTACATTTACTCAGGATGTTACCCCTGTGCGGAAATCTCTTGTTCTGAACTGGTGCCCCCGCTGCATTACCTTTTCGACAGTTCCGAATTAGTTAATTCGACAGTTTGGATGTAGTTTCGTTATTGCTACTATTGCTTTAGGTCTGAACCATTTGGAAAAGTCGATTTTTCGACCAAAACAAGTCCCAAAACCGGAAAACAAAAGTTTTTTCAAAAAACCGTTATGGCCAAAGTTTTTAGCGCATAATTTCAAGTGGGACAGGAAATATGAGACAAATTCGTTTTCATCGAAAACATGTTTGATTGTATGCATGAAAAAACCCTTAAAAAAATGGCGAAAGGGTAAATTTTTTGACCAAAACACTCCCCAAAACCCAAAAATATTTTTTTTTCAAAAAACTGTTATCGCCAACGTGTTTAGTAAGCATTTTTGGGTCGGACAGGGTATACATGAAAATTTTTGTAGTAGGTCATAAAAAAAACCTTAAAATCAAAGTCCAAAAAAGTAAAAAAAAAATAAATTTCGGAGGCTCGAAATTTTTTTTGTTGGGTATGCGTAGTGGAATTTTTTTTTCCTTAGCCCGAAACCTGTCGAAAAATTGATGGCGCGATATCGGTTAATAAATCGACCCAGTCTAGTGTACATACCATGTGCGGAACTCAGTAACTAGTGGGAACAATTTCTGGTTCAGAACTAGAGATAAAGTGGGTAATAGGAACTTGTGCGATAGGAACTAGAATATTACTAGCTCGAAACTGTCAGTCGAGTAATCATTAAGAGGCATTTGAACTCGCATTTGGAAAAATGTTTTGCTCTTACAATGTTCTTTAAAGAAGGATATTTAATGTTTGAATTAACGGTTTTGTATTTTATATTTTACAACATAGTGAAATAAGGACGTTAATTTAATAATAATTAACTTCTGAGGTTTTCTAGATATATATTTGGAATTTAGTCCTTGTTCAGGAAGATCGAAAATCACCGCAAAATCGTATTAGTATTAATGTGTGGAGCTTTGGTCTGGTTAGTAGAAAAATGTGAGCCTAGATTTTAAACTTTTTTGTGCGACGTATACTTTTGATGTTACCTTTTCCCGGGGCTCGAACCTTGGACTTTGGACGGCCGCGATAACGTATAATACAATAACATAAAAATAACAATAGAAACGAAAAAGCAAATGAAATAAAAACTTATTAAAAGAGAGGAACAGCAGAGGACAGATGGAAGGGTGTGAAAAGAATAGCTAATAACTAAAATAAAATAAGGTTTTGTGGTTGAATTTTAATTACTAAGAAAAGTGGTTTCAAAAAGTTTTTTAAAACGGGATCGCTCTCGGCACTGGTTTGGCAAACTCTCCGAGTGTATTTCTGCCATGGAAGGTTTCTCAGAAAAAATTCGTCTGCTTTGCAGATGCCGTTCGAAATTGGCACAAAATTGTAGGTTGTGAGAAGCTCGGACTTAATCTTCTCAGAAGGTATATATCGCGCCAATCATTTTCTTCACTTTCATTTTCGTACTTGTTTACTTTTAATTACTTTTTTACTTTTAATTAATTAAATGAAATTTATTTTAATTCAATTTTATTTTACTTTACTTTATTATACCTAGTAGTGCTTCGCACACAAGGTATATTAACTTTAGTCGCGTAACGGCAGTACGTAACGGCATTAACGGATCGAGATAGATATTGACTTATGTATATCAAAATGTTCAGGACGCAAAGAGAAATTTATTATGCCATGTCCGTTCGTCCCTTCGTCAGTGAACACGATAACTTGAGTAAATTTTGAGATATCTTAGTGAAATTTGGTATGCGGGTTCCTTGCACTCATTTCCGAGCGCTATTTAAAATGGGCGAAATCGGATGATAGCCACGCCCACTTTTTATATATAGAATATTTTCGAAAACACAAAAAAAGTCATTACTTAGTACATAATACCTTAGTACATAGTACCTATAAGGATAAAATTTGGTGAATACATTGAGATGGAGGCATAAAATAAATTTTTGAAGAAATTTTTGAAAATCGGTGTGGCACCGCCCACTTTTGATTAAGTAAAATTTAGAAATAATATTAATCATAAATCAAAAACGGTTCAAGATTTCGAAACGAAACTCAGCACGCAGGTTTTCAGGTATGCAAGGAATGTTCTAGGAAAAAATAGGCGGCATCGGTTAAGGTGTACGCCCACTTTTATATGAAAGATTTTGAAAAGGATCGTAGATATATTAAATAGGCAATAACTTTGCGTAAAATAGCTTTACATCATTTATATTCCAGTTTTAAAGTTTCCGTAAGAAATCCAAAACCTTTAAATTTTCGGAAATGGGCGTGGCCCCGCCCTTTTCATAGTGGCCTATACCACAAAACTTTTTATGCCGTAACTCTGCCAAAAATTGATTTGTGGAAACGAAATGTGTGATAATGTTCTATATATAAAGGTAACTGTTTGCTGTAAAATTGGGCGAAATCGGTTAATGTCCACGTCCAGTTTTTTAACATAGTTCTGAAAATTTTTTTTGTAAAATTTAAAGAGCGATATTTCTACAACTAAGCAAGTTATATCAAATAGATTTTGTACACATAATAAGCTTTTTAAGCAAAACTCGGCCGCAAAAAAATTTTTTCAATTTCGAAGAAGTAGGCGTGGCGTCGACCACTTTTCAGCATAAAATTTCTGCTATTTTCAAAGGCAATCGCTTATAATTGAATATTGATTTTTCAATCAGAATTGGTCAGCTGCTTCTCAGAAGTATGTATTATACTCCTGCCAAAAATTAGCTAAATCGGGAAACACACAAGCGAAATATTCGGGCACGTAGTTAATAGCCCACTGCAATAGCGAAGTTATATATCTTTTTTGATTTTCATACCTTTCATAAACATTAAATGTATGTAAGTATGAGAACAAAAAGCGAAAAGTTCACTAAAATGATCAGCACGATGAGCGAAGTCGATTTAGCCATGCCCGTCTCCGTCTGTCTGACTCTCCGTCTGTCTATTTGAACGCAAACTAGTCCTCAGTTTTACAAAAGAATGCTGAAATTCGTGGTTTGCTTTGGCCGTTTTATAATATAATAGCAAACCCGATAGACGTTGTCTTGACGTTTTGATATATAGAACACATCTATATATAAAATTTCATTCACTTGAACCAAACAAACTCCTATCTATACCGAAATTCAGCTTTATATGACCTGGGGGATTTTCCAAAAGCTATATACAGACTGTGTCGTGCCCAGCGAACTCCTGAACTTATCGTGAAAGTTCAAGAGCAAAACAAAACACAAAATATGTGGGCGTGGCACCGCCCACTTTTGAAAAATGATATAGATATTGACTAAGTGACACATATATCCAAATTTCATTAATTTAGACCAAAAAGTTCGGAATTATGACGAATTGAAACTTTATATAGCCTGGGGGCGTGGCTGCGCCTACTTTTCCAATACTATATATTGTCTATGCTGTACCCAGTGAACCCAAGTACATATTGTGAAAATTTCATAAAGATCGGTTGAGTTCTTTGGCGCCTATGAAAGACACCCTTTTTTATATCTATTTTTGTTACGCACACAATCGCACACATCGAGATATATATTTATTAATGTATATCAAAATCTTCAGGATCAAAAGTAAAATATCCGTGCAAGTAGTTAATACCCCACTGCAAAAGCGAAGTTGTATATCTTTTTTGATATTCATTCCTTTCATGAACATGAAATGTTTGTACGTATACTGAAATGATCAGGAGGATGAGCTGAGTCGATGTAGCCATCCGTCTTTCGATACGTCTGTCTGCCTGTTCGTCTGTCTATTTGAACGCAAATACGAACTGAAAGTATTAAAATAGACCTGCGTGAATTGGGATGATATAATAGATCACTACTAGGTATATAATGTTCGGTTCCACCCGAACTTAGACTTCCTTACTTGTTTTATTTTAAAGTATTCATGAAACGACCTCAAGGCCAAGAATAATAATTTTTCACTTTTTGAATTTTTATGAAAATTATTATTGTTTTTATTTATTAATAATCATTTTAATTAATTAATAAAAGTTTTTTGATTGAATAGAGTAGGAAAAATGTTTAGAGACAACTGCCATAGCTTTTCTTATAGAGCCATTTCGGAAGCTGCTAGACTTCACTCATCAGAGAAATTTTGGCACGCATTGCTAACCATTAAGCTAACAATACGCTGGTTTTGATGTCACCTAAACTCCTAGTTCTATTCTTCTTTTTACCATATGCATGAACCACTTCCGCCATTTGACAGTTAGTAGTGTGATCATAATGGATTTTTGCTGATCTGTTTTATCAGCAGAACTGCCTTACCTGGTGCTCTCGGTTTTGTTATTGCTTTTTTATACCAACAATTTTTGTTGATTTACGGCCTGTACATTTTCAAGTATTCATGAAACGAGCTCAAGGCCAAGAATAATAATTTTTCACTTTTTGAATTTTTATGAAAATTATTATTGTTTTTATTTGTTTATTTATTTTATTTTATTTTATTTTATTTTAACAATCAGCAAAGCACTCGAATGCACAAGCACCCACTTAAGCAGAGCGTCACATACATGGCAACAAAGCAGTCAAACAACCCAGCTAACCAAAGTCGGAGCGGTCCGAAATAATGATCCAAAAAGAGTCCGTTATTTGAGCTTTTTTGGAATATTATTTAGTAAACATCAAAAAACCCACTTTTTATGAAGATGCATAGAGCCTTGAGAGAAGAAATAAATATTGCCGAGCAAACTCAGTTCAATTATGTTAATGTTTTAGAGCCTTTTCTGGCGTTTTCTTTTGGACAGCCCTATACCGAGCGCGAAAAGGTTTACACATCAAAAACTTATGAAGTGGCAGGACTCGAACCGACGTACCCTGCATCAGAGGCGAGTGCTCTACCCACTAAGCTACGGTGCACACGTGAATGGTGTGAGAAAAGTATATATTTGTACTGTGTATACGGGTGTTGTATGAATGAATGGTCTTAACTTTAGGCTTAAATTACATTGGTCTACAAATTCGACCTTTTTTTCTCCATCAAAGACGCGAATATGAAATTCGTATGTAAAACCACCCCCTTATTCCGAAAATTGAGGTTATTTTTGATTCCATGGCACCGTCTTTGAGATACTTACGATTTAGCGTTATTTAAAAAAAAAGATGGCTCCACTTAATCATGTATATCTTAAGAACAAATTGAGCAATTCCAAAACGATTTGAAACAATTAAAAGCTAAAAAATTTGCTATAAACAATACAGTAGTACAAATATAGCACTCCGTCGAATGCCAAGTTGGTTCCCTCCACTTCATTGGTGTACTAAATGTCATATGTTGCCTAAGTAGATAGTTTCAGAAATTAGTCACATATGCATTAAAAATTAACAAATTCCTAAATTTTAATACGCACCTTTTTGTTCCGGACTCCGAATGAATCAACTCGATTCGACACGTGGTGCACACAGTATTCGGTGTCCATGATTTTCCAGTGTTTTTAGGCTGAATGCCAAAATACTTATAGTATGTAACTTTCAAAAGATTTGAAAACACACGTCGCATCCTTTTAACAATATTTTGACAGCATATGAAACAGAACATATCTGGATCACTTTTACAATCAAACTGTGGCGCGCTTTCATTCATATTATTCTTTTAAGTAAATGACGGGCTATAAAATGCACTTATACAAGGGGGCGCAAAAGTAAGCTTCCGATGTTCAGCATATCGGTTGTGGCACGTGCAGTGTGTGCTGTTGCACCGTCTTGTTGGAACCACATGTTTTCCAATCCCAATTCATCAAGTTGCGGCAAAAAGAACTCGTTGATCATTGCTCTGTAGCGCTCACCATTCACAGTAACCGTTTGGCCCCGACCGATTATTGGTCAAATCAGTAGTCAGCAATATTCCGCGTTCTGGAGCAGTGTAGCGTAACATTGTTTATTAACGTGTATTTCGAATGTGTTTATTACACAAATGTCAAAACAGAACTGACTTTAGGGGCCAATCGCAAAGTTTATAACATTTTCTGATAGGAGGATTACTTTTGCGCAGTAACCGTTTTTCACCGACCGGTTATTAGTCAAATAAATAGTCAGCAATATTCCGCGTTCTGGAGCAGTGTAGCGTAACATTGTTTATTAACGTGTATTTCGCATGTGTTTACTACACAAATGTCAAAACAGAACTGACTTTAGGGGCCAATCGCAAAATTTATAGCATTTTCTGATAGGAGGATTACTTTTGCGCCACCCTGTACACTGAGCAGTATCCGGTGAGCTTTGCAGATATTATGAAGGAACAATTCGCATTTACTCCTATTTATACTCAGATCAAGTAAAAATCGAAGCCTACCTAGACAAAAAGGTTCCTTAGTTATACAAAGAAAACAATATCTGCTGTACAAAATTTGGCTCTTGCTTCAAATGTACCTGGGTTTGAAATTCTAAAGTTTACCTACCTGAGAAAACGGCATTAACAGTTTTTTGTATCTAATAACCCTTCGAAATCTACCTATGTACTAACTAATGTATGAATTGTAATACATATGTATGTGTAGGATACTTCAGTATTATATGTCTATATTTATTTGAATGCCTTATAACTCTTTTATTAGTCCATCGATTGGATGAAACCTTATTTTTTTTGTAAAACAGAGCTCACAGAGAAAAAAAATATCTGGAAAAAAATAAAAACTTTTCGATATCCTTTCTCGCAAAGTACACATTTTTTTATATTTTTACAAAAAAAGGGTAAAAAGCCGTATTGATTGTTCATTATCTTCGAACTTACGAAAAGTTTTGTACGCATTGTTTATAGCAAATCTCATTAGCTTTTAAATGTTTTAAACTGTTTTGAAATTTCTCAATTTGTTCTTGAGATATACATGATTACGTGGAGCCCTCTTTTTTTTTTTTTTTTGAAATAACCGTAAATCGTAAATATCTCAAAAACGGTACCATCAAAAATAACCTGGCTATAGACCACTGTTATTAGCCGTGCATAAGCTAACCGCGATGGTGTGGCGCTAGTGTTGCTGATCTACCACACCGAAGGTCCAAGGTTCGAGTCCTGGGACAGTTATCATCAAAAGTGTTTGAAACAGTTTTTTCCAACGGCGTCGCCCCTCGTCATTGGTTTGCAGCACACCACAAATTGGTAGAGAAGCTCTCGTCCTTAATCTCTCCAGAGGTATCGCGCCAAATATACATTTTTTTTTATTTTAAACTAACTTTAGGTCCAAACTGCAGAGTTAATAAATGGTTCAGAACTAGACCGTTATTGCTTATATGTATATAAATGAACTACATCCAAACTTTCGAAATTTCAACTAATTCGGAACTGTCGAAAAGGTAATGTAGCGGGGGACAATGACCACAGCCTAGGAATTCGTCAGTTAGTTATTATATAATTAATTTAATTAGAAGCGCACCAGTTTGGAACTAGAGATTTTTCCCACAGGGTACATATGTATAAGTTCTACTATACTGTTTTATGATTTCAGGAATTTGCTGTTTCTACAGAACTGCTGCGGAACGAAAGCCTGTGGTCTTCCAACTTCCAACAAGTTGCCAAGCATTTCATTGAAGTAGGAGATCGTGGATATCTTGGTCAATCATCTGCATCACATATTGCCCGAAATGGGGTTATGTTTTATACTCAGGTGCATCGTGATAATATCGGCTGCTGGGACACCACTAAACCATATGTGCGCAGTAATTTGGCTATGTTACTAAGTGAGCGGCAACCACTTGTGCAATTTCCCAATGATTTGAAAGTTGACCAGGCACCTGAGCAGAGTGTATGGGTGATGAGCAACCGTCTTCCAATTTACCTTTACGCGCAGTTAAATTATAGCGAAATTAATTTCCGCATTTTAAAATCAGGAGTAAATGATATTATTAGTGGCGGTGTATGTGATCCAAACACTCAGGAAACTCACTTCAAAATTCCTGTCACTATGCAATTACACGAGGGTCAGTGCTACTAAATTAATAGTAAATTTAATAAATATGAATTGTGTTAGACAAAGAGAGCAGTTGAAATAAAAATATACGGTTATATTGCTTCATATTTAAATTATATAAATTCTTAAAAAAAAATGGTCAGAAATACTTCTTTCGATAGGCTAGACGTTTCCAAGTAATAAAGCTTTGAAATTTGTATGTTATATTATTTAAAATATTTGTGGAAAACAAAAAACTTCAGAAGGAATGAGGTAAGACAGGTCTGCCACCTGAATGCCAAAGATACTTTGGAAATAGGCGAAATCGGCTGAGTTCAAAGACCACTTTTTATGTGTTAGTGAAAGAACGTCAACCATTTACAGATTATAAATATCATGTTATCATAAATAATTTATGAATCGTATATAATTTTCAATGCCCAAGAATACAACCAGAGTGAACTGTTTACTATCAAGGGATGTTTCCACCTTGTGCACCACCTCGTGTAGAGCGGTCTCCGTTGACCGTCCTTTGAGATGTGCATGCTGAGCTGTTGACAACCCTGAGTTATCCGATTTGTTTCGAAAATGAACGTCCACAAAGTTTTTAAAACGAACGACGAAAGATTAATGGGTCTGAAGTCCTTGGGATTTTTATGACCTCTCTTACCCACCCTTGTCCCTCTCTAATTTAGTGGTACATGATTTAGCCGAATACATGCACTGAAAATACACTCCAGCCAGGGTATTACTAGCGAACTGGTTTTTTGTAGCTTGGCTGGGAAAATTGACTCACTCCCGATGTTTAATTCCGTGCTCCTTAAAAGGGAGTGCCTGGAGTTGGCGTCGCAACTAATGATCTCGGTCCTTGTCACCATTTCCTGAATTAGGTTCCTGACCTCCTCCGGTGGAGCGTCCCCGGCATGCGGAATGTAGGAAGAGGCAATCACCATGCCTGCCTCGAAGTAAATTGCCCTTAAGTCGGCAGAGCTGTGAGAAGAAACAAGCATTGTATTTACATTTTACCAAAACGAATGTTCTAGGTTTACCGTCCTCGCGCTGGTGAAAAGAAGAATATCCCTTTATTGAGGGGCTCTTTTCCTCGGTACTGAACACCCAGGGCTTCTGAACAAGGACGACATCTGCGTCCTCCTCCGCCAGGAAGACGGCAAGGTTTTCCGAGGCCAGCCGCGAGTGCTAGAGGTTAATCTGGACAACCTTTAGACCCATAAACACTATGAGGGTCGTACTTCCTGGTCGACCATTCGCCTGTTCGTGTCATCGACCCCGTCCGGTTTCTCTTCTTCCCCAAGAGAGGCCGGAGAATTTTCACCCAGGCACGGCGCAAGCCACACCGTAAAGTGAAATCGGCTTTCTCCAGCAGAGCAATACTTACTATTCTCATTTATGAACAGAAAAAAGGAAAGGCTATTCCGCTGCGATTCCTCAGACTTTATGACCATCTTGTCATCCATAGAAACATCGCGGTCGTGCACCTGCAAATACTTTAGCAGCGTCCCGTTGTCTATTTTCATTCCAGGAATGTCGGTGGCCTGGATGAGCTTAATCCTTAAGCCCTCCCTCACGTCACCTAGGTCCAGCAGGCACTTCTCCAGGAGGTCCTTTTACTGTTAGTCTGGGCATTTCACCACCCTGTGTCCGCGGACAACCTTCGCCGAATCAAATGAGGCGAGACTACCTCCCGGGTGGGCCATGGCATAGTCAATGACCATCAGAGACAGCTTTGCCTCAATATCCCCCCCCTTCTCTAGGACGGACTTGCCGCTGTTGGTGGTTGCATCAACGAGCGCTACTTGGATGTCACTCCGCTCCTCTTAGAGGTGCTGAGGGCCGGGGATCTCTCATTATGTTTTATGTACGCCCGGTACTCACCACCACTGATTGGAAGGTAATGCGGCCCGCCGCCTCCTTAGGATGGACGGTACCGTTAGCCCTGTTCCTTTCTATCCTATCAAGGACAGACGGAGAAAGCTGGTACCGTTTTCCCCTTTGGAATACTTTGGATCGCCGTTGTTCTTTACCGGCTGCTTCCTTACAGCCTTCGCAAGTGATTGATTGCTCGGCGGGGTACTATTGCCTGGTTCCGCCGCTTATCCCTATCGTCTCTTGGCTCCCTTATTCCTCAGCCGATGTCCTTCTATCTCTAGATTGTCCTTTCTCTGTGAAGTCGTCCCTGTTTCTGTCCATGCTTCTGTCCCTGTCGGCTTGTCCTCGCTTTTTGCAGTCCGTTCGTTGTGGTCTGTGTTATTTTTATTTTGTTTGGTTCTTTGGTTTTATTCATGTTTTGATCCCACGAGTATGCACGGAGAGGGTTGGTCACTCGTCCGCAGAGTCGGCGCATGCGTAGAGAAGGAACTGATACCTCCGACCTTTTTCTGGCAGAGGAGGTAAGTTTTATGAAAAGCAGGTAGACCAACAACTTTAATATTCAAATTATCCCTAAAACACTTGTTTCACCGTGACAGAGCAAGTGCCTAACTGTAAGTTTTATGAAAACCATTTAATTAATTATTAAATGTTTTTATTATAATAGAATGCATGCACAATGTTATGGTAAATGTGAACATAACTAGGATTTTGGACACAAAACCAGCGCTCTGTTAGTTTAATGGTAAGCAGAGCATGCCAAAATTTCTCTGATGAAGAAGTGGCGATTGTCTCTAAAATTTTACTATTCTATTCTAAAAATAATTTTAATAATTAATTAAAAATAAAAACAATAATAGTTTTCATAAATAAAAAGAAAAATTATTATTCTTGGCCTTGAGCTCGTTTATGGTCATGGTACTTTGCGAATGTACAGGCCGTAAAAACAGCAATTCAATTGAGAAGCTGGTATACAAAATAAAAAAAACCGATGGGCACGAATATCGGACTTCTTACCAAAAAGAAAAAAGTGTACATTACTAACAAAAATCCATCATGAGTACTGATCAATGCCGCCAGATGGCGGTGCATACTCAATGTTATGGTAAATGTGAATAGGACGAGGATTTTAGCTGCCACAAAACCAGCACTCTGTTAGCTTAATGGTAAGCAGAGTGTGCCAAAATTTCTCTGATGAAAAAATTTCTATTCTATTCTAATGAAAACTTTTAAAAATTAATTAAAAATAATTATTAAAAAATAAAAACAATAATAATTTTCATAAATAAAAAACTGCCTTAACTTGCATGGCCTCTCCAGTAAATGTCGCAAGGTGTAATGGTCTTATGACCTTGCCCCGTTCATCGCAACTCTTGAATCGCAATCATGTCTGCTTTTACGTTAACCATGACTTCAACCAGCCGGGCAGAGGCACCATCCCCACTAAGGGATCGGACGTTCCAGGCGCATGCCCTCAATTCATAAGCCTTAAAACGTTTGCCGGGGTCGTCTACAAAATTGGGTTGTCTCATTATCCGACTCTTTGCTTGTGGTTTCATTAGAACTTGTTTTTACGTGGCGGGTCCCAAACCCAGCGCACAACCGGCTTTGAGGGGAAGGATTTCTTATGACACATTTGAATAGCGAGCCGCTTGTTCCAAGACAGACGCCCGCTTGCAGCCCCACCTCATGGTGAACAGAGGCTGCTGGTGAAGTCCCCTGGTAAGCCCTTAAACCAATCAATTCGGAGTGACCTTGCCAGGTTGTCGCCTTCTCACGCCTTCTCACTTCTTTAGTTCACCACCGAACGGGTGTCCAGTGGCTATCCAGAGGATACGTGGACGAAAGCGTCCAAACGTTGTGAGCTGCTTGAACCGCATGCAAAAGAATCGCTTTGACCATTCCCAGGTGAATGGCTATCAGAAACTTTCCCCACTTGAGTGGACTTTTTCACACGACACCATCCTCCAAAACGGATAACACACTGCAATAGGAAAATTAAATACCTTTTCTGCTTTTCATACCTTTAAGGAACATTAAATGTTTTGAAGTATGAAAAGAAGAAGAGATGGGCTCATCAATAAGTAAACTGAAATAACAAGGACGATGAGCTGAGTCGATTTAGCCATGTCCGACTCTCCGTCCGTCTGTGTGTCTATTTGAACGCAAATTTTTTAAACATTAAATGAGCATGTATTGGTATTTTGAAAAAATGTGGTTAGCAGTTAATTTAGTTTAGTTTAGTTAATGGCGGCCGCCGTGGTGAGGCAGTATGGTTGCCGACCTATCACACGGGAAGGCCCAAGCTACGAGTCCTAGAACAGGCAACAGCAAAAGTGGGTTGAACAAGTTTTTCAAAACGGGATCGCCCCTCGGCAGTGGTTTGGAAAACTCTCCGAGTGTTTTTCTGCCATGGAAGGTTTCTCAGCAAAAATTCATCTCCTTTGTAGATGCCATTCAAAGTCGGAAAAAATCTGTAGGTCCCGACAATTTGTAGGAAAAAAATCAGAATGGCACACCGCGAATTGGAAGGGAAGCTCGGCTCAAAAATCTCTTAGGAGGCTTATGATGATATACCTGCTGTATATCGCGCCATACATTTATATTTTTTGCAATTAATTTACCCCTCAAAACTCATAACAGGAATGTTTTTATTGAAAACAATCAGCGGGCTTTATAGTATGAACGGAAAAATACTAAAATAGACCTGCGTAAATTGGTATGCCATAATAGATCACTATTAGGTATATAATGTTCTGTTCCACCCTTGTTGTTCTTGGCCTTGAGCTCGTTTATAAACATGGTAATTTGCAAAGTAACAGGTCGTAAAAACAACAATTCAATTGAATTGTTGGTATACAAAGTAAATATAATTTACTTAACAATGATTAAATTTTCCCCAATAATTAACAATATAACGGAATAAAATGTAGTATTCCATTGAATCATCTTCTACTAATTAAAACCTTCCAGCAACCTTGTCTTGCCTAAAATTTTACTTGCCTACGTTTAACAAATTGCACTCTTTTCCCTCCCCACTTTTTGCTTCTTCTACATGTATCCTTATCTCCTCCTTTTTTCTGTCAACTTTTGCTTTTCCCCCATCCCCATATACCATTACTCTTCTCTCCCCTCTTAAGTTTGCTCTTACGTCACTTCTATATCTCAAATTTCTATTCCTACTCCCCTCCTTCTCCCAATTCCTCTGCGGGTACTGATTTGTACATACTTTTGAAGATGTGTCGAATTAACGTTTATTTGATCCTGGCACTGCTTTCTGTTTCCAAAGTTTTTTGATATATAGAACACATATCTATATATAAAATATCATTAACTGGAACCAAATAAATTCCTAGCTATGCCGAATTGCTACTTTAAAAAGCCTGGAGGCTTTGCCAAAAGTTACATATGGCCTGTGTCGTTTCACAAAGATCGACAATGAATTTTCGACATTAATGAAGGACACACAAAACACAAAAAATCTGAACGTGGCAAATTCCACTTTTCCAAAATTATATAAATTTTTACCAAATGACACATATATATCTAAACACCATAAATTTAGACCAAATACGGTCAGAGTTATGACGAATTAAAATTTTATATAGTCTGGGGGCGTGGTACCGCCCACCTTGCCAAAACTATATAAAGCCTATGCCGTACCCAGCGATCTTCTTAAAGTTTTAAAGAGATCGACTATAAACTTTGGACATTAATGCAAAACAAACAAAGCACAAAAAAGGTGGGCGTGTCACCGCCCTTTTTTCCAAAATTATGTAAATCTTGATTAAAAGACATATATCTAACAAGTAAGAAAGTCTAAGTTCGGGTGGAACCGAACATTATATACCTAGTAGTGATCTATTATTCTATATCAAAAAAGATATACAACTTCGCTTTTGCAGTGGGGTATTAACTACTTGCACGGATATTTTACTTTTCATCCTGAAGGTTTTGATATACATTAATAAATATATATCTCGAATCGTTTATGCCGAATGAAGTAATATACCTTGTGTGCGTAACAAAAATAGATATAACAAGTAAGGAAGTCTAAGTTCGGGTGGAACCGAACATTATATACCTAGTAGTGATCTATTATGTCATCCCAATTTTCACAGGTCTATTTTAATACTTTCAGTACGTATTTGCGTTCAAATAGACAGACGGACAGACAGAAAGACGTTCCGAAAGACGGACATGGCTACATCGACCCAGCTCATCCTCCTGATCATTTCAGTATACGTACAAACATTTCATGTTCATGAAAGGTATGGAAATCAAAAAAGATATACAACTTCGCTTTTGCAGTGGGGTAATAACTACTTTCCCGGATATTTTACTTTTCTTTCTGAACGTTTTGATTAACATTAATAAATATAAGTATTCATGAAACGAGCTCAAGGCCAAGAATAATAATTTTTCACTTTTATAATTTTTATGAAAATTATTATTGTTTTCACTTATTAATAATCATTTTAATTAATTATTAAAAGTTTTTTGATTGAATAGAGTAGGAAAAATGTTTAGAGACAACTGCCATAGCTTTTCTTATAGATCCATTTTGGAAGCTGCTAGGCTTCACTCATCAGAGAAATTTTGGCACGCATTGCTAACCATTAAGCTAACATCACGCTGGTTTTGGTGTCATCTAAACTCCTAGTTCTATTCTTCTTTTTACCATATGCATGAACCACTTCCGCCATTTGACAGTTAGTAGTGTGATCATGATGGACACTGCGAGGTAAGGCAGTTCTGATGATAAAACAGATCTGTCAAAAATCCATCATGATCACACTACTAACTGTCAAATGGCGGAAGTGGTTCATGCATATGGTAAAAAGAAGAATAGAACTAGGAGTTTAGATGACATCAAAACCAGCGTAATGTTAGCTTAATGGTTAGCAATGCGTGCCAAAATTTCTCTGATGAGTGAAGTCTAGCAGCTTCCGAAATGGATCTATAAAAAAAGCTATGTCAGTTGTCTCCAAACATTTTTCCTACTCTATTCAATCAAAAAACTTTTAATAATTAATTAAAATGATTATTAATACGTGAAAACAATAATAATTTTCATAAAAGTTCAAAAAGTGAAAAATTATTATTCTTGGCCTTGAGCTCGTTTCATGAATACTTGAAAATGTACAGGCCGTAAATCAACAAAATTGTTGGTACAAAAAATCATTAATAAATATATATCTCGATTCGTTTATGCCGAATGAAGTAATATACCTTGTGTGCGTAAGAAAAATAGATATAACAAGTAAGAAAGTCTAAGTTCGGGTGGAACCGAACCTTATATACCTAGTAGTGATCTATTAAGTCATCCCAATTTACGCAGGTCTATTTTAATACTTTCAGTTCGTATTTGCGTTCAAATAGACCGACGAACAGACAGACAAACGTACCGAAAGACGGATGGCTACATCGACTCAGCTCATCCTCCTGATCATTTCAGTATACGTAGAAACATTTCATGTTCATAAAAGGAATGAATATCAAACAAGATATACAACTTCGCTTTTGCAGTGGGGTATTAACTACTTGCACGGATATTTTACTTTTCATCCTGAAGGTTTTGATATACATTAATAAATATATATCTCGAATCGTTTATGCCGAATGAAGTAATATACCTTGTGTGCGTAACAAAAATAGATATAAAAAAGGGTGTCTTTTATAGGCGCCAAAGAACTCAACCGATCTTTATGGGTACAGCATAGACAACATAATACCGAACTTTTTTGGTCTAAATTAATGAAATTTGGATATATGGGTCACTTAGTCAATATCTACATAATTTTTCAAAAGTGGGCGGTGCCTCGCCTACATATTTTGAGTTTTGCTCTTGAACTTTCAGTTGGGTATAGATAGTTTTGGAGTTTGTTTGGTTCAAGTGAATGGAATTTTATATATAGATGTGTTCTATATATCAAAACGTCAAAACAACGTCTATGGGGTTTGCTAGTATATTATAAAACGGCCAAAGCAAACCACGAATTTCAGCATTCTTTTGTAAAACTGAGGACTAGTTTGCGTTCAAATAGACAGACGGAGAGACAGACAGACGGACGGAGAGACGGGCATGGCTAAATCGACTCCGCTCATCGTGCTGATCATTTTAGTGAACTTTTATCTTCTTGTTCTCATACTTACATACATTTAATGTTTATGAAAGGTATGAAAATCAAATAAGATATATAACTTCGCTATTGCAGTGGGCTATTAACTACGTGCCCGAATATTTCGCTTATGTGTTCCCCGATTTAGCTAATTTTTGGCAGGAGTATAATACATACTACTGAGAAGCAGCTGACCAATTTCAATGGAAATATCAATATTGAATTATAAGCGATTGCCTTTGAAAATAGCAGCAATTTTATGCTGAAAAGTGGGCGGCGCCACGCCTACTTCTTCGAAATTGAAAAAATTTGTTTGCGGCCGAATCTTTATTTCTTTTCTTATTATGTGTGTAAAATATAATTGATATAACTTTCTTAGTTGTGGAAATATCGCTCTTTAAATTATACAAAAAAAAATGTCAGAACTATGTTAAAAAACTGGGCGTGGACATTAACCGATTTCGCCCAATTTTACAGCAAACAGTTACCTTTATAAATGGAACATTATCACCAAATTACGTTTCCACAAGTCAATTTTTGGCAGAGTTATGGCATAAAAAGTTTTGTGGAATAGTCCACTATAAAAAGGGCGGGGCCACGCCCATTTCCGAAAATTTAAAGTTTTTGGATTTCTTTGTTTACGGAAACTTTAAAACTGAAATATAAATGATGTAAAGCTATTTTACGCAAAGTTATTGCCTATTTAATATATCTACGATCCTTTTCAAAATATTTCATATAAAAGTGGGCGTGGACCTTAATCGATTCCGTCCACTTTTTTCTAGAACATTCCTTGCATACCTGAAAACCTGCGTGCTGAATGTCGTTTCGATATCTTGATCGGTTTCTGATTTATGATTAGTATTATTTCTAAATTTGACTTAATCAAAAGTGGGCGTTGCCATGCCCAGTTTCAAAAATTTCTTGAAAATTTTATTTTATGCCTCAATCTCAATGTATTCAATAAATTTTATCCTTATAGGTGTATTATGTACTGAGTAATCACTTTTTTTGTGTTTTCGAAAATATTATTCGCCCATTTTAAATAGTGCTCGGAGATGAGTGCCAAGGAACCCGCATACCAAATTTCATTAAGATATCTCAAAATTTACTTAAGTTATCGTGTTCACAGACGGACGGACGGACGGACGGACGGACACGGCTTAATCAATTTCTCTTTTCGTCCTGAACATTTTGATATGTATAAGTCAATATCTGTCTTGATCCGTTAATGCCGTTACGCGACTAAAGTTAATATACCTTGTGTGCGAAGCACTGCTAGTTAGGTAAAAAAACCATTCTTTTATACCAAATAACATCAGAGTTATGACGAATTGAAATTTTATATAGCTTGGGGGCGTGGCACCGCCCAGTTTTCCAAAACTATATATAGCCTATGCCTTAACCAGTGAGCCCAAAAATATACTGTGGAATTTTCATTAAAATGGGTTAAGTACTGTGGACGCCTATAAAGGACACACCGACACACATTCATTTTTATTTATAAGATATCGATTTTTATTAAAAACTATTGACTTTACTTAATCTTGAAAAAAACGGAACGAATGTGAAAAAGTATACATATTTTAGTCGAAAACTGATATCATGGTTAAACGAACGTTGCATATTTTTGCTTAAATATTTGGTTTTTAGTATGAATTTCATAAAACAATAGATATTGGCTCAACTCACATCCATAACGTAGATCTAGAAGTAAAAAATATGAGAAAAACTCAAAAAAAATTTATATTTTTGTAAAAAACCTATGTTTACAATTATCCGAATGCTAGTATTTTTGATGAAATATCTTCCGTTAGTCATAATCTTTAGAAAAAGATGCATCTTTTGTTTTTTTACTTCGATATCATATCGAAATTGCCAGTTATATGAACCCTTCATGAACCGAAATCAGCCATTTAGTAAGATACTTTAAAGGCCAATATCTCCTAAACAAGAGCTAACCTAGACAAATGAATGCTAGTACTATCGGGCTCAGCGTACCTGAATTATCTTTATTGGGTATGTCTCCTCTCTGTGAAAAAAAAACTAAATTTTTCGTGCTATTATTATAGATCCGCTTACGATTTGATTAACAGCGAAGCACTTACCAATGATAATAAAAAACAAGTAAGGAAGTCTAAGCTCGGGTGGAACATTTCAATTCGGTGCCATGCCCACATATTTTGTGTTTTTTTTTTTGCTCTCAAACTTTCACGATAGGTTCAGGAGTCCGCTGAGCACGACACAGTCTGCATATCTCTCTCTATGGCGCGATATACAACAGGTATATCATTATAAGCCTCCTAAGAGATTTTTTCGCCAAGCTTCTCTTCCAATTTGTGGTGTGCCGATTTGAATTTTTCCCTACAAATTGGTGGGACCTACAGTTTTTTGCCGACTCCGAACGGCATCTACAAAGGAGACGAATTTTTGCTGAGAAGCCTGCCATGGCAGAAATACACTCGGAGAGTTTGCCAAACCACTGCCGAGGGGCGACCCCGTTTTGAAAAACTTTTTCAAATCACTTTTGATGTTACCTGTACCGGGGCTCGAACCATGGACCTTCGGTGTGGTAGGCCGGCAACACTACCTTCACACCACGGCGGCCGTCTGCATATAGCTTTTGGAAACATAAAGATGCAGTTCGGTATAGTTAGGAGTTTATTTGGTTCAAGTGAATGAAATTTTATATATAGATGTGTTCTATGTATCAAAACGTCAAAACAACGTCTACCGGGTTTGCTAGTATAAGTATATTATAAAACTGCGAAAGCAAACAACGAATTTCAGTATTCCTTTGAAAAACTGAGAGACTAGTTTGCTGTATATTGGAACGATTTTTCGTCATCCCTTGTCAAATTTGGTTTTGAGACAAACCGGTTTCGGCGTTGTGCCATCATCAGTGTCGATTTTCGTTCTGATCTGTTGTAGTAGTTTGTCTTGTATTTATAGTAGGTAGCAGGTAACGTCAGCATGGGTGTCTGTTTGTGTACGTGTGTGCATGTGTTGTGTGTGTACCTTCAGAAACGGGGGTGGTTTGCATCGATCGGTTTTTTTGTGGTTGACTCAGGCAGGTAAAAGTTGGTGATTTTTGTTGTTTGACCTTTTTTGCTTGTTTGTTGTTTTTGATCTTTTGCTGTTTTGTGCTTATTTGTCGGTGCGTGTGTGTTTGTTGTACCTGAGTGGTTGCTTTGTTTTTTGTAAACCAATTTTAAAGGTTCGAATATTGTGTCGGAAACAGTGTTTGTCTGTTCGTGTATTATTCTACCGTCGAATGTTTTTTGTTTGTAGATTTCCAAGTTTTCGAGTACGTTCAGACGTCTGCCTTTCGCTTGTACATGTAGGACCTTGACTGTTTTTTTGATGTTTCCGGGGGGGCATTTTTTCTCCGCCATGTGATTCGCAAAGTTGGACTCTGGTATGATGGTTGGATTCCGTATCTTTTTGTTGTAATCTCTAGTGTGTTCTCTGAACCTCGTTCTTACTTGTCGTCCGGTTTGTCCTATGTAACTGTGCTGGCATTCACAAGTGAGCTTGTATACACCATGGCTGCTAAATGCATCTTCTGAGTTAGTTTTGGTTCTTAGCTTCCGTCCTAAATTGTTCGATGTTTTGAAGGCTGTGTTGATGTTGTATTTTCTAAGGAAATTTGCTAATTTATATGTTGCCCTTCCAGTATATGTCATTGTCGTCCAGGTTTGTGTACTTTCTTCTCCATTGTTTCTGTTTTGTTCTCTAAGGTCTCCCCTGAGTTTATCTACTAGTGCTTTTTTATATCCGTTGTTTGTAGCGATGCTAAATATTATTCCAAGCTCTCTTTTATATGCTTCTTGTGTAAGAGGTGTTCTTTCCAATCTTTGTACTAAGTGCCTTAGCGCTGCAATTTTATGTTGTTGTGGGTGGTTCGAGGTATTATGTATTATTGTATCGGTGGCCGTTGGTTTCCTATATATGTCGTAGTTGAATTTATTGCTAGCTTTATCAATACTTATTGTGAGGTCCAGATAATTGATTCCTCCGTCTTTTTCGGTTTCCATTGTGAATTTTACAAGACAAACTACTACAACAGACAAACTACTACAACAGATCAGAACGAAAATCGACACTGATGATGGCACAACGCCGAAACCGGTTTGTCTCAAAACCAAATTTGACAAGGGATGACGAAAAATCGTTCCAATATACATCAATCATTCACCCTGTCGGAAAAACAACAAAACAAAATAAAACAGACTAGTTTGCGTTCAAATAGACAGACGGACGAAACGACGGACATGGCTAAATGACTCCGCTTATAGTGCTAATCATTTTAGTGAACTTTTTCCTTTTTCTTCTCATACTTACATACATTTAATGTTAATGAAAGATATGAAAATCAAAAAAGATATATAACTTCGCTATTGCAGTGGGCTATTAAGTACGTGCCCGAATATTTTGCGATTCCGATGTGGCTAGTTTTTGGCAGGAGTAGGAGGGCGGCCGCCGTGGTGTGAAGGTAGTGTTGCCGGCCTACCACACCGAAGGTCCATGGTTCGAGCCCTGGTACAGGTAACATCAAAAGTGATTTGAAAAAAAGTTTTTCAAAACGGGGTCGCCCCTCGGCAGTGGTTTGGCAAACTCTCCGAGTGTATTTCTGCCATGACAGGCTTCTCAGCAAAAATTCGTCTCCTTTGTAGATGCCGTTCGGAGTCGGCAAAAAACTGTAGGTCCCACCAATTTGTAGGGAAAATTCAAATCGGCACACCACAAATTGGAAGAGAAGCTTGGCGCAAAAATCTCTTAGGAGGTTTATGATGATATACCTGTTGTATATCGCGCCATAGAGATAGATAGAGAGATTACACATACTACTGAGAAGCAGCTGACCAATTTTCATTGAAATATCAAGATTGAATTATAAGCGATTTCCTTTGAAAATAGCAGAAATTTTAGGCTGAAAAGTGGGCGGCGCCACACCTACTTCTTCAAAATTTACAATATTTTTTTGCGGCCGAGTTTTTCTTAAAAATCTTATTATGTGGGCAAAATCTGATTGATATAACTTGCTTAGTTGTAGAAATATCGCTTTTTAAATTTTAAAAAAGATTTTTCAGAAATATGTTAAAAAACTAGGGGTGGACATTAACCGATTTCGCCCATTTTTTCCTCGAACATTCCTTGCACACCTGGAAACCTACGTGCTGAATTTCGTCATGCTAGGATGTTGGCGAATGTAGTCGCACTGAGGTTCAAACTCAGACAAATATTGCTGAAAATGACGCATATACGCCACAAACGGGATTAGCACTGGAATTTATTTGGAGGTACCGAAAAGCTCGTCTTTGCCAGTTTGCTCTTTGAAAAATTATCTCAGTTCCTATGATATTCGACTGTTTGTTCAAAAATCTGCAGCTGATGGAATAAACTCAATTCCTGGATTGCAAAAGAAGATTTGGAGTCCCCCTGACGGCTTTAGTTTTCCTGCAGTGGGCCCTAGAAGCTTGAAGTTTTAACGCTCTTGGCTCCAGAAACATCAATGGCTAGCGTATTCGGCAATAGAAGACGGTGCATATTGCAAATACTGTGTCTTATTTTGTGCTACATTGAGAGGAGTCGGTAATCAAACTCTGGGCCTGCTAGTTACCACCCCATTAAAAACTGGAAAAAAGCACTGGAAACTTTCGAAAAGCAAAGTTCATTATAATATCACAAAAAATGTCTGTTGCAATGGTCTTTGAGAATGGGAATCGAAGAAGAAATTGATTTGCAACTGTCGAAACAAAAATTAGACTTTCTGAATGAAAGCAAACTACGCATGATTCTAATTATTGCAAAAGTTATCCTGTTTGGCCGACAAGGACTCGCTCTCAGAGGTTCCAATGATACGGGAAGAATTTCTGAAAACGAACCGTTAACGAATGATGGAAACTTTAGAGCTCTCTTAAGATATCGAGCCAAAACTGATGAGCATTTGAAAAAACACCTGAGTGATTCACCAAAGAATGCTATGTACATAAGTACATGAATGAAATAATCAACTTTTGTCACCACCTCATCATGAGTTACAACATCGATCGAGTGAACAAATCGAAGGGCTTTTCTTTTCTCGGAGATGACACGCCTTACAGTTCATGATTTATCCAAATTTGTTAATATTTTTTTTTATATGTACATTCGGAATATCAGAAGAAAAGGTATAAGGACAGATTTCGAACGGTGCATAATTTATCCCGATATTCCTCAAAGTTTAGGAGATATACGCAAACCAACAAATCGATTAAATTGTAAACAGAGTGTATTTATAATAAATGAATATATCCAAATTTGTTAAGATTTTTATACAATATCCATTCTAAAAGAAAGAATATAAGGAAACGGTGCATATTTACCTAATATTCCTGTAAGCTTAGGAAATAAAGGCACAGCTGGGTATTAATCAATACTCTGAGAATCAAATTACTTTCATTTCCCAGGTACAAGTAATTGGAAATTGACCTTTGCCCCACACAAAAGGAATTGATTACATTTGACTTCCTCAAGAAAAATTACCAAAAGTAATTTACTCGTTTTGAGGCCCGAGTACAAAATGTATTTTTTTGGAATTGAAGAAAGGTACTTTGCACCGATGTAGTTGCTTCCCTAATACTTTGGAGAGGAATTGAAAATGTAATTGAAATTTTTCCAGTTATAATACAAGTAGTCCCAAAAGTAATTTCTAATTTCCCATTCCTCAAAGGAATTGCAAAAGTAATTGAAAAACTGAGGAATTTTCACATGCGCATAAAATTTGTTTTATATGTTTCCTTATCCTGTCCGCTAGTGCTGCCGACGAGTGACTAGAGAGTGTAGTTGAGACATGTAGCGAAGGTCCGGCTGTTGGCACACGTAACACCCAAGATTTTAGTTTGGTTGACTGTCGGTAGCGCAATGCCATGGACGTGGATGTTTAATTGTTGTCTCATATGCGCATTCCACTAAGTTAAAACTGTGGCTGTCGATCAAGTCGGTGATAGTGTCAGATTTCGCTAGGTGAAGAAAATGAAAAGGTGTTGGAGATAGCTATTTATCCTTGTGCAGACTACGTCCATGGAAGGGCCCTTGGCCGCAGCCATAATCGTGCAGCCGTGTGCATAGGACGCTATATAAAATCCCTCAGGTGGGAGAGGAGGAGAGGCGAGGAAACCTCTATAAGTAAAAATTAAACAAGATAGGGGATAGGACGCAACCCTCTAAGCCCACCGCTTTAATTTTTCTATATTTAGATCTTTGGTTGGAACAATAAACAAGCCATGGAGATCTTTCAAATAAACAAGTGCGGTTTCATTTACATTCAAGTAATTTGACCCAGGTAGTGAGGTAATTCGATGGAGGATAGTATTAAATCAATCATTGTACATTCTTTAAATAGATGGTTCCTGATATCGGTTAAATTCCAAACCCATGCTTCCCTGTAAGCAGCATTTTTCTTTCCCGAGGCATTGTACCAGTTGTTCCTTGAATCTCGCAGGAGCTCTCAGGACCCCTCCAAAGTTGCGCAAAACCAAGACACAACGTTATCAATTTGAAGTCGTAGCTTTGTGGACCTTTTCATACTGCAGCCTAGTATCACAGACGATCATGTGTTGGCCTCGGCGAAAACAATCAATCTCTTCCCACTAGGTTGGTTGGTTGGCTGGAGTGTCGAGTCCCATATGAATCCAATTAGAGCTACTGCGCCGTTTTGATACCACATCTCGTTAATTGACCAATGAAAAATGTGGGACTCCCATCCCTTTATTTCCGTGCCGTTGAGCTCAAAATTTAAAAAGCTCCCCGGGCTTCATATCGCTAAGCTCGGAAAGGCTCCCGAACAAGGGTTTCCCTAGAAATTTTATTCTACTACGGCAGTGCTCTGGACAAGCGCATAGCAGGTGCTCTACTGTTTTTTCCGCCCTGTAAAGTTTCAACTACGGCACGAGGTATTGTGCTCCAGACCCATTCCGTACCCCGTGCACCCCGATATGTCCCGAAAAGGTCCCTTCTATTCGCCCTCAGAAGGGTCGAAGATCGTGTTTCGTTGTAGGAGGGCCACAGACTCCTTGACACTCTGCATGACTGCAAACGCTCCCACCTATCGGTAGCCTCACTAAGCCAGAGCTTAGAGTTCCGACGCTTGAGGAGTTCTAGGGGTGCAAGGGCCTCCTTTGCCTCTGAGACATCAAGAGCCGATCCACGCCGTGCCAGCTTACCGGCAATCTCGTTTCCCTGTATGTTGCGATGCTCCGGCACCCATATTAGAGAAACGATATGTCGACTTGCCAGGTTCATGGTCCACTCCCTGCACTGACCAACAAGGCTCGATGTAATCGTTGCTGATGCGAGCGCCTGGCTGTCAGAGAAAATTGATATCCGATTAACGGTGATGTCCGCACACAGTCATGCCCTGCATGCTTCCTGGATAGCGTAGATTTCTGGCTGTGGCTCTTTCCAGAGTCCCAACTTCCGAGGCCTGAGTGCACCCTTAGATGCTGTTTCCTTGATAAAGAGATCGATCGGTGGTGTGTTGCATATTACGTTCAGAGCCTCTGGTGATTGCGCCACAGGCAGCCCGCTGAACTTTGCCTAGCATTTTCCACCACACTATTGCCCCATAGGCTAAGATCGTTTGAACAACTGCTTTGTACATCCATGCTGTGATTTCTGGGCTCAAGCCCCACTGCCTGTCTAACATTCTTTTACAGGCGTATACAGCTTCGTATGCCCGTTTGACCCCGATTTCTATATTAGGGGTTCAGTTCAACTGAGGCGTCAAGAGGACGCCTAGGTATTTCGCACCTCTCTTATCCACCTTTGGAATGAAACACCCTCGTCCTGCCCCAATTTAGTGATACATGATTTAGCCGAATACATACCCGCAGAGTATTACCAGCGAACTGGTTTTTTGTAGAGTGGCTGGGAAAATTCCGTCCGGCCCCGCGGATATTTAGGGTGAGAAACTATTGATTGCTCATTCAATCTGTTTAAGTGTTATAAGCTCATTTAATAGCCGAAGGGAGGGTAATACCCCAGCGTACTCTTTTTCTTCCATTTGACTAGGCCCACAGCCTGGGAAATGTGTTTTTACAAGCAGATCCATTGTTTCTGCAGAGCTGCCTGTCCATGATCCGTAGTCCTCCTACAGACGACGAGACTCTCTCCTGAGTTTGAAAAGATTTGAGTTCCACCAGGGTGGATACTCATTTTTGCTAAAATTGGTTGGAAAAGCTACACGTAGAGCAGACCTCATAGCCTTCTCCCCCTTACTACTTTTGGTATCAAGGTCCTCCACTGACAATATTTCCTCCAAGGGTTGCCTACCTAGCTTATTGCTCACCACCCTTACGAACCTTTGACAGTTGGTTCACCTTGGATTTCGGTAAGGAATAGAAGTATCTTATTTTAGGACGATATCAAATAGGATCATCCTGTGGTCAGAGAAGGACGGCCTATCTGACACCCTCCAATTATCTACCCGAATACTGCTGTTTCCGCTTAGTAGCGTAACGTCTAGCACCTCCTCCCACCCATTACACTTATCAGTGCTATGCAAAACGAAGGTAGAACTACTACCCCGGTTACAATCTACTAAATCAGTGCTAATAATAAAATCGAAAAGTGACTCACCCCTGATGTTGACTTCCGTACTCCCCCATAGGGAGTGCCTGGAGTTGGCGTCGCAACCACTAAGTATATTGTGTGTTTCTTTGTCTGTCAGCTACCTCCAACGAAATCGTAGTCATATCTGCACAACTGTGAGAAGAAACAAGAAAATCATTGTAGCTAGATTATACCCAAACGCATGTCCTAGGCTTACCATCCTCGCGCTTGTAAAACGCAGTAAATTCTTTCATGGAGAGACCCTTTACATCGGTGTTCCACACCCAGGGCTCCTGGACAAGGGCGATGTCGACGTCTTCCCCCACCAGGAAGACGGTAAGTTAATCCAAGGCCAGCCGTGAGTGCTGGGGCTTATCTGGACAACCCTAAGACCCATCACTCCTATGGGGGTCCTGGCTCTTGATCGACGAGCTGCAGTTCCTTCAGGCGCCTGTTTGTGTCCTCGACCACATCTGGTTCCTCATCATCCTCATGAAGGAACCGCGGGATTTTCACTTTGGCGCCGCACGCCGAATTTTAAGGTGATCCCCGCTTTATCCAGCGGAGCAATATTTTCCTTATTTCTGAGGAGCAGGAAAGAGAGGCTATTCCGCTGAGATTCCTCCGCCTTGATGACCACGCAGTCATCCATAGGCACCTCGCGGTTGTGAGCTTGTAAATATTTCAACAGCGTCCCGCGGTCGATCTTCATTCGCGGGATCCATATCAGCGCTCTTGGTCTTCTTGGGATGTCGGCGGCTTGGATAAAAGTAATCTTCAAGCCATCCTAACTTTTCCAATAAGTCCTTTGACCGCTGGTCCTCATAATTTACCACCTTGTGACCGCGGACAACCTCCGCTGAGTCGAAGGAGGGGATACTACCTCCCGGGTTGGCCATCACAAACTGGATGACCATTTCGGACAACCTTTCCTCGATCTCCCCCCATTTCTCCAAGACGGGCCTGCCACTGTTGGTGTTCGCATCGACAAGAGCAACCGGAAAGTTACTACTGATCGTTTCCGTAAACGATTTTGGCCCTACTCGGCTGATATGGAGGCATCCTAGCCAGTAATTTTGCTCTTCTTGCTGGTCGCGTGTACACATGTGTGCATAAGCATTTGTGATATTTGTTCAACTATCCGAATAGTTATTCGGTTAATGGGGTTTGAACAGTTTTTCCTTATTATTTGAATAATATTAAAATGCTGTTCTGCGCATAATTAAATACCCTTTTTGTGAATAAATGAAGCGATTTATAGATATTTACTTTAAAGTTACTATAAGTAAATATATATTAATACATTTGAATGTTTATTGCAGCTATTTTGAATAACAGGCTTTGTGCTAGGGCTTTAAGCAAGAGATGCCAGGAGCAAAATTCCTTGTGGGCATATAAACATATACTGTTTATTATGGTAGGCAAAGAGCTGGTTCGTTCTGAATTTTTATGTACATATGTGTATCTAAATAAATAGTTTAATTTTAGTAAAGCAACATATACAAAATAAGACTACCTGCTTACTATTTTTTTGCTAAATAGGACATTAATGGTGATATTCTCAGCTTGCTTGTCATCTACAAACGAGGTGGTGACAGCTGCAATGACTATTGCAAATTATAGGAACAAGTGAAATTGGGCTATAACAATTGTCAGGAGTCACGATGACAAGCTGCACCAGAATAGGGCAGTAAAATATTAACTCAATGAAAACGAAGGGGGCGATTTAGAACTTGCCGCACCTAAAAAACTTAAGAAAATTGTTACTTTCACCATTTGCCTACTCATGCATACATACATAGGTACTTAAGTACAGCGTAGCGACGAATAACTGTTACTAACATTTTATTAACAATAACCGAGACCATGATTTATTTTGAAATAAAATGATATTAGTTTTATTTTATTACATATTCTGATGGGCTTTAAATCATTAATTTCAAATCTTTCACCCCTATTGCTTTTGGCTAGTAGTAAACGTTTTGGGAAAGTAGCACAGGCTTCGGGGATTTAATTCCATATCTTCAGCTAGCGTTGTTTTAATTGTTCCACCTTAAGATGCATTATGTTCTTCATTTTATCCATCATGTAGCCATATACAGTAACCCAGTGGATTCAGATCCGGTGAAGATGATGGCCATTCATTCGAGGAAATAAAACACGGGATTTGGTTTTGCACGACCTCTGAACAATATTTGCTTTATGAGCTGCAGCAGAATCCTGCTGCAAACAAAATGGTGTACTTCTTCAAAATAGTAAGCAGATTTAATTTTTACGCGCTTTTCGCTAAAAAGAAGAGGAAGTTTGCCTTTCTTCGAAATCGCACCCCATACCATAACCGACGAAACGTTTTGATATCGTTCAATTGCTTTTTAATGTTTGGAGATATCGGCCATACTTGCTGCATACTCGTATATGCGGTCATTGAGCGTTATGACTACCTTGCAATAAAAACAGTTTTTCGTCGGAGAAAAGAATTTCACAGTCTCCATGTGGTCGAAGGAGCTGATCACTTTTTTCTTTTCTCATCTTCCGCTGATAATCAGTCAGACCATCAATTCGCGTTTTTTTGAAAGCTCGCATCTTTAAATCTTTATTGATCACATTTTGAATAGTTTTATGGCAGACACCCATGTCTCTAGCGATCTTTCTTGCCGAAATTGCGAGGTTTCGACGTATTCCCTCTGGTAGTTTCTTTACCATTCCTGAAATTCTAACGGTGGGTTTACGGCCAGTCTTTTTTGCGATTTGGAAAATCCCATTTTTTTTATACCTCGCAATGGCTCGATAAACAAACATTTAGCTTTTTGGGTGACTTGAAAATTTCACTTGGCTTCGTGCCCTGCAAATACAATTTAACAAGTTCACGTTTTGCGTCCATTATTTTAAATTTTTTTACACTGAATAATGTAATTGTCTACTCCGTTCATAAATAACAGTAATGACACTAAAAGCATAGCTAACTAAAATTTTAAGTTTATGCTTGGTACTTGTGCCAAGTAGAGCTTTAAAATTAGGTAACAGTTATTCATCGCCACGCTGTGGGTATGGTCATAGAAATTTGCGAATTCTTTGGATTGAATGGCCTGGTTAAGGATGATGACTAGCAGGTAGATTTTTTTTTATGTTTCTGCAACTGAAGGAATTGCGTAAAGCGAGACTATTTATTTTAAACTTGGGTGTTCAAACTCGTTAATTAAATAAACCCAAAGGACCTACCGAGGTGCTCTGCTTACCGCGCCTGATATGCCCAGCCATGCTGGTCTTTTTATTTTCCCAGCTTTCACTTGATTGTTCTTTTTGTCAGCGCGTGCCTCCAGACTAGAGGTTCATTTGTTAGTATCGGTCGGATGACAGTAATAGAGTGAACTATATCGTTGGCAGGAATTTACCCGTGATCAGTACCACCAAGTTATCGGCGTGTGCGACTATCCTGGTTCTTTTTGCCTGGAAGGCTTCCAAGAATTCATTTACCACTAGTAGTCCGTCTGTAAGCAGGTTCCCTGGCACTCATCTGCGAGCGCTATTTAAAATTGGAGAAATCGGATAATAGCCACGCCCACTTTTTATATATAGAATATTTTCGAAAATACAAAAAAAGTGATTATTCAGTACAAAATACACTTATAAGGATAAAATTTAGTGTGTACATTAACGTTAAGGCCGAAAATAATTTTATCAAGAAATTTTTTAAAATAGGTATGGTACCGCCCACTTTTGGTTGAGTCAAATTTAGAAATATTATTAATCATAAATCGTTCAATATATCGAAACGAAATTTACCTGAACGAAGACAGTCGAAAAATACTAATTTTGGAAAATGAGCGTGACCCCGCCCCTTTTATAGTGGATTATTCCATAAAACTTTTTATGCCACAACTCCGGTAATAATTGATTTATCGAAACAATATTTGTCGAAAATGTTAATATATACAGGTAACTCTTTGTTGTAAAAATGGGCGAAATCGGTCAACGGCCACAACCAGTTTTTCAACATAGTTCTGAAAAATTTGTTTGCAAGCTATATCAATAAGGTCATGCGCACATGATAAAATTTTTAAGTAAAAATCAACCGAAACAAAATTTTGTGGATTTTTGGAAGTAGGCATGGCGCCGCCCATTTTTCAGCATAAAAATTCTGCTATTTTCAAAGGCGATTGCTTGTAATTTTAAATAGATATTCCCATGAAAATTGGCCTACTGCTTCTCAATAGTATGCAGTATACTCCTATCAAAATCGAATAACACACAAGCAAAATATCCAGGCCAGTAACTAATACCTCACTGCAATAGGTAAGATATATATTTTTTTGATTTGTATACACTTCATGAACATGAAATGTTTGTAGATATGACAATAATAAGTATTCGGAAATGATTAGAGAGATGAGCGGAGCCGATTTAGCCATATCCGTCTCTCCGTCCGTCCGTCTGTCTGTCTGTCCGTCTATTTGAACGCAATTTTTCAAACATGCATTTATTGGAATTTTTAAAAAATGTTATAAGCAGCGGTTGATAGGGATCCTATTTACATACACTTAA
Source organism: Merzomyia westermanni (assembly GCA_949987695.1). Lineage (NCBI taxonomy): Eukaryota > Metazoa > Arthropoda > Insecta > Diptera > Tephritidae > Merzomyia > Merzomyia westermanni. The sequence goes on from OX465288.1 coordinate 90,575,135, forward strand.
ATTAATTTAGCACTCAGAACTGATAACAGAAGTGTTTTTATTGAAAACAATCAGCTGGCTTTATAATACGAACTAAAAAGTATTAAAATAGACCTGCATAATTGGGATGTCATAATAGATCACTACTAAGTATTTAATAATCTGTTCTACCCGAACTTAGACTTACTTGCTGCTAAACTCTCCAAGATCAAATATAATCTTTCTGGGTAATGAGTCCGGTTAATGAAATGCTTAGTTTTTGAAATATAAACATTTTGAAAGCTTTAAAGGCGTACGAGCAATACCAAGCAATACCAAGACCCCCCTTTTCCTTGGTTTAACTGGCTATACGCTGCTTGAAAGAGAAATAGAACTAATCAAAACTGGAACATATCTGGTACATATCCATTTCGTAGGCATCTTGAAACGATTTAAATTAAATGGAATACTAAACTGTTCCCAGCATACTGTAAGAACATTGGAATATTCTGGGCTTGATACTACTTGTGTCTCTGAAACATGGTTTCGAAATAGTTGAAGCGTCTATCTTTTTGAAATAAATAACTATAGACTTTATCGAAGTGCAAGAGTAATTAAAAGAAGCGGTGTACCGTGTTACGTGCTGGTTTGCCGGGTGACCTATTCTTCCCGCAGGCCTCGCCCTCGTGTTGCATGCTTGCGTATAGCACGAACTAGTGCGCCGGACTGTGGGTGGTTGTTGCGACCCGGGGAATTCTAATTGCACCTTACACAAAAAGATATCCCCGCGACCTCTTCGTGCATCAACTTTATGCCCCCTTAACTGATCGGCACGGCCTAGATGTTGATCGGCCGGCCACCCTAAACCCACCCTCCCATGGTTGTTGTTGTTGTTGTGGTAATGACAAAAACAGGGTTTTGGGCAGTGTTGTCGAATTAACAGTCCTTGGCCGGATTTGAATCCGGTACGCTCCGGTACTCCCTTGCGATACTGCCTGACTGTCGTGGTAGCGATTTATGACCAGTGAAACCTTCTAGGTCATGTCACCCCTCCTTCCGTAATTAAGGATAAGATGGGTAATGAGAGGCATCATATCCGTAGATCAACCATGGAGTTGCACGTCATTACCTTTGTGCATATTAGTCGCCTCTTACGACCGGTATGCCTACCTCGGGCATATTCTAAACCCCTAAGCCGCAGGGGCACCCTTCCGTGGTCGGCGGTGGTAGTTTTCTCCTCGCCGACCACAAAACGCACCCCTTTATCCCCCCCCCCCCTTGGTCCTTTTCACTCCTCTATCTACCCCCCCAAGACACTGCAATTCAAATATTATTTACATATCGATACGTGGTATTTCTTAATAAGAATTCCTTTTATACATAGTGTGAGTGTATTTTCTTTTTATGAGATGGGACCAAATATGGTCGCCATTGACTTAAATTATGATGTGTATATCCTACGCCTTAGCGTGGCCTCACCCTTACTCGAAGGTCGTGACGTTCACCGGGTCTCTATTAACGGGGCAGCAAAACGATGAGAAAAACCAGGGGATATTTAACTATTCCCTACCCTAACCTTGTCTAGGCGAGACGACGCTGCTGACTGGCAACTAAGGCCTTAATGGCGACACTGTGCAACAGCAGCACCACTCAAAAATATTAAATTGTAAACGTTAAACCTTATGAAAAATTACAAAGTTGTCCTGTGCTGTCTAGCTGGATGTGCGCGTTCACCTCTGCAAACGTACGGCTTTCACCCCTACCCACACCTGTTTCCTCCCGATTGGATTACCGGTCACCACAACCGAGCGTCACTATTCAATCCAGCCGTTGGTTGGTGGGTTGTTCACCCTTGTGCACCTGTACGTTCACCCTGCAAATCTGCCTCGGTGGGTGTGCGCTCTTAAAATTGCCCCTTTGCTGATTCCGTTACGTGATTCAGCTTACGGGCCTTTCAGGACTCCCCAACTTGCGACTAAGAGCATACGGGGATTAGTGCCCTCCTTGATGCAAGAGTTACTATTACTCACCTTATGTCGACGCCGCCAACTGGGCCTACCGTGCTGCCTGCTCCCAGACACCGATCTTCAAGGTGCTGGGACAATTGTCCAAAATGTTGAATTAGAATCGTTCCATTTTCCTTCCACTTTCGAGATTTTAATGCAAAAAAACTTACTAACGGACTGATGTCATGATATATTTGGGTTGAAAATATATTTTTCCGCGCTGTGTCTCGTTGCTTGCCTGCCGTTGAGAAGAAAAGGAAGTTTCGCGGACCGGAAGTGTTGGCTGCAGTTGCGAATTGTTTATAAGTGGCTGACGTGTGAAAAACGGTAGCGTTCCGAACGCGGGGTTGCAGGATTTTTTTTCGGGCATGGGCCATAGGGTGACCGTAACACTGTAAAAAACATTTAAATATTAAAATGATTTCGCATTCAGTTGGTTCTAGTGTTGAATATCTGTTAGTTGAATTGTCTAGTTCTACGTTCAGAATGTTACTGTCCTGCTTTTACAATCCGAAGAAACACTTTAATTTAAGTGACTTTTTTAATATGGTAATAACTGTTGTCCAAGTCTTATTGCTTACTTTATTGTATCTGACAATAACATTGTTCTAAAATTTGACCCATTAGTGTTCATATCTGACCACGACATCTTTTGACATTGCTCTTGAATATGAAAATCTAGTAAATAGTTCCTACAATTTCTTTGACTACCGACGGTTGACTGTTGAGTTACTTGCTGCTGAACTCTCCAAAATCAACTAGAATATCTCCAGCGGAATGAGTCCGGTTAATGAAAAGCTTAGTTTTTTAAATATAAATATTTTGAATGCTTAAATGGCGTACGTTCCAGTTAAGATTGAGCAATACCAAGATCCCCCCTTCCTTTGGTTTAACAGACTATACACTGGTTGGAAAAGAAATAGAACTAATCAAAACTGGTGTGCGTTTGAAATTGTTAGGAACCATACAATGCAACCTTAAGCATTAAACGAGAAAGTCGAAAGTTCTTTACGAAAAAGTTGAACTGTATGCTGACGTGACGAAGTTTTAAATATTTTCGTATTCATGCCAATGGAAACCTAAAGTGCCCCCTCGATCCCGATGTTCTTAATGATACATTTGCCATTCATAGCTGCAGATTACCCTACCCATATATACACAGACCAGATTAGAGATGATCTTCCATACCGTTCCATAACATTATCTACCGTATTTATTTTTTCTATATACTGTAACGAATTCGATGATTCCTCGAATAATAATCCTGGGTTCGATCACTATAAAGTTAAATAAACACACTCACAGATACAGCAACTGATACCTAATTCCATTTACTAAAGGGTGTTTTTTTTAGGGGTATAGAACTTTGAATTGAAATAAAACACAAGAAAATCGTTTTAAGGTCCATGAATTTGGCTTTATTGGAAGGATAATTTTATGCCATTAATGTTTAAATATGATTTCGGGCATGTGACCGCCGCGGCTGGCTCGAATAAAGCCAAATCTACAGGTCCAATTTTCAACCACTTTTTCGAGCATATGGGGCCGTATGTCGGCAATAACGCCACGAATGTTGGCTTCCAATTCCCCTAACGTTTCTGGTTTGTTGGTGTAGACGAGCGACTTCACATATCCCCAAAGAAAATAATCCAATGGTGTCAAATCACACGACCTTGGTGGCCAATTGACAGGTCCATTCCGCGAAATTATGCGCTCATCGAATGTTTCCTTCAATAAATCGATTGTGACGTGCGCTGTGTGGCATGTAGCGCCGTCTTGTTGGAACCACAACTCATCCACATTCATGCCATCCAATTCGGGAACAAAATAGTCGGTTATCATGGCTCTATACCGGTCTCCATTAACGGTAGCTGCCTCTCCAGCATTATTGCGGAAGAAGTATGGCCCAATGACTCCACCAGCCCATAGAGCACACCAAACAGTCAGTTTTTGTGGATGTAATGGCGTTTCAAGGGTCTTATGTGGATTCTCTTCACTCCAAATGCGGCAATTTTGCTTGTTGACGTAGCCATTCAACCAAAAATGAGCCTCATCACTGAACAAAATTTTGCGATGAAAATCAGCATCGAAATCAATCTCATTTTCGGCCCATACACCAAAATCACGACGCATTGCATGGTCTCGCGGCTTTAATTCTTGCACAAGCTGGATCTTGTAAGGTCGCAAGCCAAGATCTTTGCGCAAAATCTTCCATAAAGGTGATGGACAAAGCTCCAATTGCTGTGCACGGTGGCGAATCGATTCATTCGGGTCCTCTTCAACACTTTGCTCTACAGCGGCAATTGTTTCTTCGGTGCGCACTGTTCGACGTCTCTGCGGATGCGTATTATCACATAGAGTAAACGTAGTGCGAAAACGATCCATGGTTAACCGAATTAATTGCTCTGATGGACGATTATGTCGACCATAAAATGGACGGAGCTCACGGTAAACTTCGCGAACTGAACCATTATTTTCGAAATAAATTTGCACGATTTGCAAGCGTTGTTCTTTTGTCAACCTGTTCATGATGAAATGGCAAACCAAACTGAACATAAATGACATTAGAGTTGCCAGATTTGACCACAAAATGCCAGTTTTATCTCTATTCGAAAAACAAACCTGTAAAAAAAACACCCTGTAGTATAAACGCAAATTGGTAACTCCACAGTAGTTCACTGTACAATACTTGAATACAAACTGATCATCTTGCCTTGCTTGGTCACTGCCTTTTATAGTCCAACAGATGTCAAACGGAACACCCTTAGTAGGTTCCAAGGACATGTTGTATTTTGGAAGTATTTACAAGAAAATGGGGGCATAAAACAATGCCGTTAGTAAAATAGTATTAAATTTCATACTTTTATATTTAGTGATCGAATGTACATTTCCGCGTAGAAAAACTCATTTTAATATAATTTTAAGAAAATTAGAATTAGCTGATTGTGTTTCGTAAGTGTGACAGTCTACAAAGGTTTTTGTATATCTGTAGCTCTTTTTTATCAGAGATATTTGAATGAAAGTATGAAACATACTGTTTTCAACTAACCTCTATTATATAAATTATATATTGGGCACCACATAGGATATCTATCAATCAAAGGATAGAGAGAGCGGTTCATGGAACAATATAAAAGGTTAGGCCAACGTTGAAAGCTACGGTGATGCATACATATATGCATGCGGACCTATGAACACGAATTTTTATTTTTTGCGTTATCGTGAAGTGAAAAGTAAAGACGTCCCTTCACCGCGCTTTTTGAGTCTCGTTTTACTTAAAATTTTCGATTTGAAGTGTAATGGAAAAAGTTACCGCCAATATAAATTTGGTGTTAACGTCAAAATTTAAAAATATTCATACATCGCATTTTTTACAAATTTAAAAGTTTTAGGTGATCAAAATTACTTTTATAATTACAATTCTTTAATAAACTATCATTTAGCAAGAACAACTTGTGTCAACGGAATTCAAAATGTTCTTTAGCAAACAGTTTTCACCGCACATATCAGAATCGTATTTTAAAACTCAGTGAAGTGAAGAAAGGAAAACGTCAAGTGATAATTAAATGGAAAAGATTTTTGATGGGTAAACATATTTGGGGTCGGTAGGGGCTGTCCAGAGAAGTCACGCTTCGCTGCCTGTAAGCGTGCCTCGTCACTGCTTGTAGTTCTGCCTGTGTTTTGTTGATGGAAAGTTACAACGTGACAACTGCCTGTGCCTTGTTGTTGATGTTGGCTCTATGCCAATGGTAAGCGTTTCATAGAACAATCGTTCATGCTCAGCTCACACAGATATGTTACGCTCTTTCTGTGGCGATTGATTTAGTCGTTGCTGAGCAAGTGGCGTAGCAACATTGCGTGTGGGTGTCGCTTGTTTGAGTGCCGACTAATATGTATGTAAGTAACATTTTTTATAATGTGAATGCATCTTTAAAAATAAAAAGAAAGCAATGTATGTATATTCATAAAAATTAAACAGAACTTTTTGATTATTGCATTTCAATTTTGCAATTAATATAAAAAATATGAGACGGTATTATACACATGTGCTTGCTCTTTGCTGTCTAACAAGCAACTAAAAGACATATCAACTGGTTCGTGCGTTCAAAGCGCTCTTACCAATGCTACTTCATTTACAATTTTGCCGACCCCTGCTCTATATGTCTAAACTTTATGGAGGGCGAGTAGTTTATTTATTTAGTTAATGTTTGTATATTATTTTAATGTATATAGTATATTATTGGTTTAGAGAGGAAAAGGCGGAGTGCCGAGCACAAGTTTAATTGGGACCCTTTCAGTAATATTTGTTGAATTTATTTAATATATTTGTTCTATGTAGAACGGGGGCTGCGGGACTCCTGTTACACCTTGTATTTATTAATTTGGGGGCGAGCATTGTTGCCTGTGCGGCATTACACATGTTTCAATAACATTAAATTACATGTTTTAATTTAATTTGTTCTATATAGAACCTCTTACGCCTGATATGTATTAATTAGGGGCGAGCACTTGTGGGTCTGAGGTAAAAGCGCGTGATTAGCCTCCTCATTTTCGCTTTGAAAAAACCCCGATTTGGGGTTGCAAAGCATAAACTATATCTTTGGAATATTTCATATGCGAGTGCAGCGCAAATGAAATAAACGAAAGAAACAATTATGTCGCTTAAACACTATGCATAGCTGAGTTGTTAGTGAAATTTGGTTTAGTATGCTTGTATACAGTATGCGCTTTTCTGAATTTAACTATAATCTTCTGGTTGAACTCATACTAGTCAGAGAAAGTCCAGTCGATACTAGAATAGAACTATAATTTTCTGGTTGAAATCGTACTAATCAGAAAAAGTCCAGTCGATACTAGATTACAACTATAATTTTCTTGTTGAAATCATACTAGTCAGAAAATGTCCAGTAAAACTAGTATACAACTATAATTTTCTGGTTGAAATCATACTAGTTAAAAAAAGTTCGATCCATACTAGTATACGACTACAATTTAGTATGTGCTTAAGCGATATAATTAATTAATTAACATAACAAAGTAATAATTTCTTTCGTTTATTTCGTTTGCATTGCATGCTGTTGTAATTCGCAACCAACTTATGAAATATTTCAAAGATGTAGTTTATGTTTTGCAATCCCAAATCGGGGCTTTTCATAGCGAAAATTACGAAATATTAACGTGATGTATTGATGAGTCCATTTTCTTATTTTAATCCCTGCTAGAGGTTTTGGTCCACATTTGGACTAGTATTATTTTATCTTTTTCGAACTGGTATGATACTGGTATGATTAGACTGTAATTTTAATAATACATTTCCTTCCATTTTGAACTACTATGAAACTGGTATTTTACGACCAGTATGATACTAGTATATTTTCACTATGTACAAAGTAGTGTTTCATGAGTAGTAGATGACTGGTATGTTCTGGTCGAAATCTGACAGTGGACATCTTGTAGGACATCGCCATGCTAAACATACCAGTTTCTTATATAGAAATATGACAGTTGGCTGACTAGTTGGACTTGGTGCATATACTGTAAGGCACTTTGCAACTAGTTGGATTGACTGCAGGGTGTATGTGACGCTCTGCTTATGTGGGTGTATGTGTATACAGGTGCTTTACTGATTGATATTATTCGGTTATCGTGACTACCATTAATATACAAAGCATTTACAAAAACAAAGTGATTATTATACATTTCATGAACATGAAATGGTATTATAACTATGGTCCGATGTTTGTAAGTATAAGAAGAAGAGATATACCCACCAATAAGTATACCGAAATGATCAGGTCGATGAGCTGAGTCGATTTAGCCATGCCCGTCTGTCCGTCTGTCTGTTTGGACTAGTCCCTCCGGTTTTGAGATATCTTGATGAAATTTGGTATGGGGTCGCCATTTTGCATTAATCACACTGGTTTACAGCCAAAATGCACCAGAGACGCCATAGTGAAATTCCTATGTAAAATCACCTCCTAATTCCGAAAACCAAGGTTATTTTTACTTGAATGGTACCGTTTTTGAGATATTTACGATTTACCGTTATTTCAAAAAACAAAAAAGATGGCTCCACTTAATCGTGTATATCTCAAGAACAAACTGAGCTCTTCCAAGACGGTTTGAAAAATTTGAAAGCTTATAAAATTTACTATAATCAGTACATACAACACTTTTTGCTAGGTCCTGCAGATTCAAACATATTGAACAATCATTACGGATTTTTTAAATTTTTTTTGTAAAAATATAAAAAAATTTGTACTTTGCGAGGAAGCATCTCAAAAACTTTTTGTTTTTTTGCAGATATTTTTTCCCCTCTCTAAGCTCTGTTTTATTACAAAAAAAATAAGCTATCAGTGAACAAAATCGATGAACTAATACAAAAGTTATAAGCATTCAAGTAAATATATCCATTTAATACTTAAGTACCCTACAAATAATAGCATATGTACATATGGTTCTGTCTTAACTCTATGATCTTATTTTATAATTGAAAAAGTTATGTGTCTTGTTTTGAGGCTTATTTAGATTAGGATCGGTTTCTCTTATGAGAAACCAACAGTAGTCGCCCATCATAGCGACATCCCAGAATCCTTGATACCGACTTTTAATCACTTTCATTTGCTGGTGAAACCTTTCGCCATGCTCGTCACTTTCGTCGCCAAGATTTTGCGGGAAAAAATTTAAGTGGGAGTGTAAGAAATGAATTTTTAAAGACATATTTACTCCTGAAAGAAAATAAAAAAGTAAATTAGATAAATACATAAGTGACACATTAGTATATAATTTTCTTAGGCTGGATTTATCTTTCAATTCAGAACAAATTTTTTGTTTATATTTTTCCCGTTGTTTGTTCGGAACTGGACGATGAATTCAGATTTATGGCTATATATTCTCATGTAAATTTATGTAATATATAATTTATTATAATATGTTTTTTTATTTACCCATTTCCGCATAGTTTTTGATTAAGTCGTTCACTATCATCTCGTAGTTAGGACTTTTGTGTTTGCCTAAAAAAGAAGTAACGACCTTTTCAAAAGAATCCCACGCTGCTGCCTCCACTGGTGACAATAGTTCTTTGAAATGGTTATTGGTCATCATTTTCCTTATTTGCGGTCCCACAAAAATCCCTTCCTTTATTTTTGCTTCTGAAATCTCTGGGAAGATTGTCTTCAAATGATGAAAAGCTTCGCCTTCTTTGTCCAAAGCCTTCACAAAGTTTTTGATAAGGCCGAGCTTGATGTGGAGCGGAGGTAGAATTATTTTTTCCTTCTTTATAAGTGGAGAGTATTTTATGTTCTCTACCCCAACTTGAAACTCGATTAGTTCTGGCCAATCCTTTATGATGTAGTGGTCTTGACGAGCTCGGCTATCCCATTTGCATAGAAAGCAACAGTATTTTGTGTATCCACTTTGTAGACCACATAGCATTCCAACGACTTTAAGATCGGCACATATTTTCGAATCATGTTCTTCGTATTTGATTAACTTGAGCAATTTTTGCATTATCTCATATGTTTCCTTCGTATTTACTGCATGCGCGATCGGGATAGATGGCTTTTGGTTGCCAATATGCAATAATACGGCCTTTAAACTTAATTTATTGCCGTCTATGAACAATCGCCACTCTTTTGAATCATATGGTTCACCAAATTGTTTGAATAGACCAGCAATGTCTTTGCAGTAACAAACACTGTCCTCCTTCGTATAGTACTTGGAAAATTCTTCGTGACGAGTTCTATAATATGTTACCTTAACATCGGATGAAACAAATTTAAATTGTTGCATTCGAGAGGCGTGTAATTCGGCCTTTTCCTTTGACAATTCCAAATCCCTTATCCAATCATTGAGTTGTGCTTGTGACAAAGAATTTCTTTCGTTTTCCGTTTGAAATTCAGTACAACATGATGCCGCGTAATCAGATACTACTGTTGACAATGAAACTGGAGCCGGAACTAAAGTTAAATTTGATTCTGGCAATGTCGCTTCTGTTGAAATTAGTTCTGGTAATGACACTGTAGATACGCTCGCATAGGTTACTTTTCTGGACTTTCCAACCCCAAGTACTTTTGTAGTACAAATATAGCAGTCCGTTGAATGGCAAGTTGGTTCCCTCCACTTCATTGGTGTAATAAATTTCACACGTCGCCTAAATAGATAGTTTCAGGAATTAGTCAGCTATGCATTAAAAGGGAACAAATTCCTAATTTTTACAACGTACCTTTTTGTTCCGGTTTCCGAAGAAATCAATTCGACTCGGCATGTGGTGCACACAGTGTTCGGTGTCCATGGTTTTTCATTGTTTTTAGGCTCAATTCCAAAACACTTATAGTATGTAACTTTCAAAGGATTTGAAAACACACGTCTCATACTTTTAACAATAAATTGACCGCAGATGAAACAGAACATATCTGGATCATTTGTACACTCAAACTCTCGCGCCCTTTTATTCATTTTTTATTTTAAGTAAATGACGGGTTATAAACTGCAATTATAAACTGAACAGTATCCGGCGAGCCTTGCAGATATTATGAAGGAACAAGGCGCATGTACTCTTATTTATACTTAGATCCAGTAAAAATTCAAGCCTACCTAAACAAAAAGGTTCCCTAGTTCTACAAAGAAAACACTACCTGCCTCAAAAATATGCTCTTGTTTAAAATGTACCTAGGTTTGAGAAAACGACACTAACAGCTTTTTGTATGTAATAACTTTTCGAAAATCTACCTGCTAACTAACTGATATACGAATACTAACACATATGTACCAGTAGGGTACTTAAGCATTAAATGGATATATTTACTTGAATGCTTATAACTTTTGTATTAGTTCATCGATTTTGTTCACTGATAGCTTATTTTTTTTGTAATAAAACAGAGCTTAGAGGGGGGAAAAAATATCTGCAAAAAAACAAAAAGTTTTCGAGATGCTTCCTCGCAAAGTACAAATTTTTTTATATTTTTACAAAAAAAATTTAAAAAATCCGTAATGATTGTTCAATATGTTTGAATCTGCAGGACCTAGCAAAAAGTGTTGTATGTACTGATTATAGAAAATTTTATAAGCTTTCAAATTTTTCAAACCGTTTTGGAAGAGCTCAGTTTGTTCTTGAGATATACACGATTAAGTGGAGCCATCTTTTTTGTTTTTTGAAATAACGGTAAATCGTAAATATCTCAAAAACGGTACCATTCAAGTAAAAATAACCTTGATTTTCGGAATTAGGAGGTGATTTTACATAGGAATTTCACTATGGCGTCTCTGGTGCAGAAAAAAAGTTGGAATTTGTGATCCAGTGTCATTTGTCGGAATCAGCAAGATCGGAACAATACAACGTATAGCTCCAAGAAAATCGATAGTTTCGATAAATGGGGTTGGGCTATAAATGTTGCAAGTAAAAAGCTAGGAACGTAAAATTTTACAGGTTTGGTACTTATTATAATATGTGTAGTGAAAGTAACCCAGATGGGACCAACATAACATGTAGCTCCCATACAATCGATAGTTTCATAAATGGGGTTTGGGCTATAAATGTTGCAATTAAAAAGCTAGGAACGTAAAATTTTACAGGTTTGGTACTTATTATAATATGTGTAGTGAAAATAACCCAGATCGGACCAACATAACATATAGCTTCCATACAATCGATTGTTCCGATAAATGGGGTTTGGGCTATGTATCTTTAAATGATCAGTTTTGCAGAGTTTTAACTAAATGTGAGTACGGATAGGACATTTACAACCGTGATGCGTATTCATGAAAGGTATACAGTCTTCGGCTCAGGACAGTCCTTTCCTTACTTGTTCATGTTAAATTTATTTTAGCTCAAAATACGTAAGACGGTAGTTAATTTGTTTTGTTTGTGTAATCTTTGTGGTTATATTTATGGAATGAAATGCATAAAAATTAACTAATATAAAAGAAAATGAAATAAAATAAAATAAAATAAACAAAATAATTAAAAATTAAATTAACTAAATGAAAATATTATAACGAAAAATAGATTAAATGATGGGAAAGAAAGGACATGAAAGTAAATGAAAGGAAAGACAAGGAGAGGAAAGGAAAGGAAGCCAGAAAAAGATACAATAAAATAAATTAAAAAATGGAGACTGTTGAGGAAAGCAAACAAAATAATAATATATTAAAGTAAACGAACAGCATAGAAGATAAGGAGAAGAACGCCAAGAAAGGAGTAGGTAATAACTAAAATAAAATAAAGTTTTGTGCTTGAAATTCACCCACTGGGCGAGGTCTAGTTTAATTAAATTAATGTACAGGATACATATCTTTACACATCAAGCTCTACGAATACTTGGTTCTCACACCTTTTTTTCACTTCACAATAACGCAAACCCAGAACTATCAAATTGCCATAGGCGTCCCAGTATTTTTCTGATCCAAAATCAAGATTAATTTGTACTACTGGCGGAATAAAGACGGCCGTATAGAAACCTGTGACCGTTTTAACAGGGGCAGCGTACACAGCTAAAAATGATAAACTTTTCTGGGCTACATATATGTCAAACCAAATTTGGTTTAGAATTTGAGTTATGATAGTTTCGAAAAATTAAGGGTGAAGAAAGAAGTTTCAATTTTAAATCAGAAATGTTTTAATAATTAAAAAAAAACATTAAAAAAATTTGTTTCAGTTGCTAGGTTTCGAACCGACGCTCCCCACATCAGAGTCGCCTGCACTCAAACCTGTTTAGGGAAAAATTCAATGACTTGAAAACCCTTTCAAAAATAAATGAAAACAAACTAAACCAATTTTAGAGGTTTTTTTCAATTCATTTTTAAGTCTAAACCACAATTTATTGAAAATTAGTGTAGGTAATTGAAGGGTTTGGAATTTATACCAAAAAGCTTAGAAAATTGCTTAAACCGGCGACTGTTTTAAAATTTAGGCAAATATTTTTAGTCGGGTGAGAAAGCTCTGAGGAAATTTTAAAAGCTATTAAAGTTTACACATGAAAACAGGCAATTCGCACTGCAATTATAAATCGGGGCGACTTTAAAGGCCGAAGTTCGAATGGTCAAAGTAGAGTAAGTTCCCAGTTAGCAGCTTGCGGTGACGAAGAAGGTAAGCAGAAACAACTTCCAATAGCCTTATAAGGCATCTTCGAAACGTGCAGAACCAATTCATAGCTTAGTAAACTCACATATTGCTGGGGTTTGAATGTTTATAGACTACTTCAATACTCCAATAATTTAATTATTTATCCATTTAGACCCTGCTTTTGTAAAACACAGGAGTGGAGTGGATTATTTCTTCTTATCTAAGCATAGAAATAGTCCCCAGAACCAACGTGCTCTGTCTGAACTAAGTTTGCTTTCTTGTGGTAGCGATATGCCACCAGAGAGGTTTCGGCACCTTGCTGGTGACGTAATAGACTGCGCAGCTCAAATTGATTGTGTGACGTCAGTATCAACTGAATTTTGTTGCGAAGCTCTGGCCATATTAGGAGTTGGCAAAATCCAAGACAAGAGTTGCATTTGGCTAATGCCACAGGCCTATGCAGTCTTAGAAGGCAAACACTGCACTCAGTGAGAGGGAGCAGGATCTGGTAATGTTGCATTACACTCGTGCTGGTGCCGGAAGAAGAGGGGGAAGTTAGTTAGTTGTGGCGGGTCATTCCAGAAAAGTTAAATGTGTCGAACTACAACCAACCCCTTCGGGTTAGGGGCTTGGAATATGGCGGAGGTAGGCATACCTGTTGTAAGAGGCAACTCGATGGTTGATCTACGGATATAATGCCTCTTATCTCTCATTATCTATCTTCTCCCTCCTCACAGAAGGAGGGGTGACATGACCAATAAGGTTGCACGGGGCATACAAAATCGCCTCCGCGACTGTCGGGGATGTACCGCACGGAAGTACCGGAGCGCAGCAGGTTCCTATCCAACAAAGGACTGTCACTTTTGACAACAATCCCCAAAACTTTCGTTAAAAACAACAAAAAAAAAACAACTCCACTAAAAATTCTGCCGCCCTCTTAATTGAAAAGACTTGGCAGTGGGTGCGTAGCCTTACGAGTCATCACTTCTAAGGAGCACGACATTGATTGGGCGATAATGCGCCGGTCAACAGAAGATAGAATATTTGTCGCTAATAGCGTGCATAAATGCATCACAATTAGATATTTGAATACATATCTCCATTTTCTGCCTGTCCTTCAGCCTGTAAAACATATTTAAAACAGGTATTACCTTTCAATACTACTTTACTAACTATAACTTTATATCTTACCCTCATTCGCCGTGAAAAAGTGCCTTTGTTTGGAATTTAATACGATAAACAAAATTATTTTCTGAGAATTGTTTAATAGAAAAGTCAACACAAAAAAGATTTGGAGAAAAAAGTGATGCCGTTGCATACTTTTTCAAAAACCATTATTTTGTATGCTTTACGAGTATAGTACTTTTTATAAAGGAATCTTATAAATAAAAATGAATGTGCGTCTGTGTGTCCGTAATAGGAGTAAGTACTCAACCGATTTTTATGAAATTTTCACAGTATATTCTTGGGATCACAGGTTAAATGATAGGCTACATATAGTTTCGGAAAAGTGGGTGGTGCCACAAAGCAGGCTATATAAAATTACAATTCTTCATAACTCTGAACTTATTTGGTCTAAATCAATGATATTTGGATATACGAGTATGTGTCCGTTAGTAAAGATTTACATAATTTTGCTATTTTTTGTGTTTTGTTTATTCTTCAATAATGTCCAGAGTTTATAGTCGATCTCTATGAAATTTTCACGATAGGTTCAGAAGTTCGCTGGGTACAGCATCGGCTATAAATAGTTTTGGCGGGGCCACGCCCACAGGCTATATCAAATTTCAATTTGTCAAACTCTGAATGTATTTAGTCTAAAATAATGATATTTATACATATGTATATATGTGTCCTTTAGTCAAGTTTACATTATGTTGGAAAAGTGGGATGTGCCACGCCCACATATTTTGTCTTTTGTTTGTGCTTCATTAATGTGCTCAAATTTATAGCCGTTCTTTGAAACTTTTACAATAGGTTCAGAAGTTCGGTGGGTACATGAAATTCACTCAAGATTTACAAAGTTTTGAAAAAGTGGGAGGCGCCACGTTAAAATTTTTTGTGTTTTGTTTGTCTTACATGATGTCCAAAATTCTTTGTCGATCTCTGTGAAACGACACAGGACATATTTAGTTTTTGGCAAAGCCTCCAGACATGTGTTCTATATATCAAAAAACCTTGGAAACAGAAAGCAGTACCACGATCAAATATAATGAAAATTTGATATATCTTCTAAACTATGTACATTAGGGCGGGTCGATTTGTGGGGAGGCAAAAAATCGCCCATTGCTCTGTGAAAATCATTATCATATTATAAGAAACTTTGCCGAAGGAACCATACCTCTAAAACGAATTCTGATGTCCCCCAATTTGGGTCAAACTTTTGGGTAGGGGCAAATTTTGAAAAATCCCACTTTGCCCATTTAGAGTGCTCCAATCGAGTCCAAATGTATGACCGACCCCCACTAACTTTGGAGGCCCGACCCACCGATTCCAGTGGCACACCATACAAACATTTCAAAAAATCGCCTGTTTTGCACTTTACATGAAAAAGTCAGCGAAATGCCTATGTTTTTTCTTTTTGGAGTTTATTTTTCTCTTTAGAAATTTATTTAGTCAGAACATATGTAAATGAAAAAATGAATTTAACTTAGTAATAGAAAAGAAATTAAAAAAAAATTATTAGAAATTAGCGTTTTTACAACCCTTTTAAAACCAAGGCATCACTGTGATGCATTTGCATGTCGTAAACATAGTTGTGGGGATTTTTTATTCAACCGGTTTAAAAAATGAAGGTATCACTGTGACACAATTGCAGATCGTAAAATTGCTTGTGTTGTTTTTTTTAAGCGACCACAAGACACAGCAGGTAGAATTGAAATTACCATTTCATTCTTATTACCTCGTCTCGTAGACCATATATAACGCAACAGTTTTTGTGAATGCATTGAGTAGTTGTGAAGAATTCAAAGTGTGAAGTGCTAATTTCAGATAAAAAACTATTTCAAAAAAAAAAATAAGTGAAGTGACCATTCCAAATCAAAAAGTTTACAATGAATCCACCATCCTCTACACCGCAAGATGAAGCAACTACATCAACAACTATCGAAAACTCAATGAGTCATATACCCAAGGATGATGTTACTGTTTTTGGTGTGTCTACTGATTTAACTGATCTTAATTTACCAACCCATCTGGATATCTTGAGATATTATTTTTACTTAAGCGAACGTGCTAAAACAGAACAAAAAAAGTTTTCCCATAAATCATTCACCTTTCAAGTACAAGATAAGTTGATTGGAATTTGGGAAAAACTTGGTATGGAAATAATGCTGAAAAAAGTGTATTTAATAAATTGAATAAATTGCTTGACAAGTATCAAGAGTAAATCAAGAGAAAAAACAACACCCAACAATTTACAGAGTATGTAAAATCTCTGGAAACAATTTTTTACATTGGAACATGTAAATGCGATTTGAAGGCAGCTCCATGTGCATGCGGCTGGGTTCCCGAACGCCTCAAAGAGTTCATGCACGATCAACATAATCAGAGAAGACTAACAATGGATGCATTTATGATAGAAACTGAAGAGCAAGGAGCAACGTCTATGTCATCAATGCCAACATACCAAGATCCCGATGATTCAACATACGCACCGCCACCGGTTCAAGAAGAAATGGATAGAAGCACAAGTTCACAATACACAGAGAGATACGATAGTGCTGATTTATTAAAACTTTCATTAAACCTCAAAGGCGAACAATTTGTTCTATTGGGAGTATCTAGACTTCAGTCTGTTCATTAAACCTCAAAGGCGAACAATTTGTTCTATTGGGAGTATCTAGACTTCAGTCTGTACCAACTTCTGCTTTTCTTGACGAATACTCAACTATCGTAAGCAATAAAAAGGCTAGCAATTTTTTTGTTTTAGGCGATTTTAATTTAGACCTTCTAAATCATTGCATACCATCTGATGAATATTTGGCATTAATGGCTGAAAATGGCTTAACATCATATATTAATGAACCAACACGAATAAACTCAGGTACTTGTATTGATCACGTTTTTTGTCGCTTTAACGCTTCTCAGTGTAGAGACTGTACTAGTTTTAATTTGGACTAACAAGTGACCGATCACACGATGACCGGTTTACAGATAAAAAGAATTGCGTTAGGCAAACCAAGTCTTAAGTATACTCGTAAATCCCTAACTAAAGTTAACTTTACCATGTTGAACCAAACGCTACGTTTTGAAAGTTGGGCTACCGTATACGCTGAAAATGATATATCGCTAGCTTATGACGTTTTCATAAACACGTTAAAAGCGCATATTAATAATAGTACTTATACTCTAAGCCTCTCAAAGAAAAATATTAGACTTAAACCTTGGATCACTCGGGATCTCTTAAATAAAATAAAGCTTAAAAACAAATTAAGGAAAAGGTGTGCTAAACGTCCCGGTAATGCAAGGCTTCGGGGCTGATACAATAAAATAAGTAAACAGACCAATTTATTTTCTCAATTTAACTCGCGATAACTTTTTTCGTAACAAACTTGAATCAGCACTTGGCAACTCAAGAAAAGAATGGGGCGTGGTCAACACTATTCTAAATAAAAACTGCACTAAGGGCAATGAGCCAGTTGTATTGCGTACTGAAAGTCAGCTGATTTCAGATGCTGTAGAAGTAGCCAACACATTTAACCAACACTTTACCACGGTTGGTAATCTAAGTTCAAGCAGCTGCGATTGTCAGTCTCCATCCTCTTTTAATTGTGTTCAAAATAGTTTCTTTTTTAGAACCATTTCAAGCTTTGAAATTATTAAAATCATTAAAACATTGCAAAACTCGAGTTCGTGTATACCATCCTCACGTATTTCAAATATACTACTAAAGAGAATATCTCTTAATATAGTCGATATACTGAAATACTTATTCGACGCGAGTATTACTCAAGGGATTTTACCTGATACCCTTAAAAGCACTGTTGTTATTCCGATATTCAAAAAGGGGGACAAGAGGGATGCAAACAACTATAGACCCATATCGCTACTCTCAGCTTTATCGAAAGTATTTGAAAAAGCTGTCAAACAAAGAATTTTAGACTTTTTAGACAATTCAAACTTTTTCAGTCCTATGCAGTTTGGATTTCGTTCCGGTTTGTCAACAGAAGACGCTCTGCAGAGTTTCTGCACAAATATTTACAGAGCTCTAGACGGTAAAAGAAACTGCGGCGGCCTATTTGTTGATATAACAAAAGCCTTTGACATGGTCGATAGAGATATTCTCTTGGATAAAATACACCATGTAGGCTTCCGTGGCTTTATACATAACTGGTTTAAATCCTATCTTTCTAACAGAATACAAAGAGTAAAAGTGGATAGTAGCTACAGTAGCCCACTGTTTGTAAATCTGGGAGTACCCCAAGGTTCTGTTCTTGGTCCAATATTGTTCCTAATATACATCAATTCAATATTTTCCTTGCCACTTAAGGGCAAAACCACTGCGTTTGCAGATGATCTGGCCATCGCGTACAGTACAACTAGTGAACTTGAATTAATATGCGACATTAACTTTGATTTGAATTTGCTGAGAGCTTGGTTTGCTTCACACAAACTACTTGTTAGTAATAAAACGAAACTTATGTATTTTAGCCATGTTGCCAAAGAACTTTCTAGCTGTGATATTATATTTCATGCCGAAGGAGTGCACTGAGAATGTTGCGTTAACTTCTTTCGATTGCAATATTCAATGCAGTGACAACTGCTTCAGGGTTGATGTTGTTGAGAATTTTAAATATCTGCGCACATCCATACATTGAAACAGTACTTTCTCTATACTACTAGGCAGTTCTATCGTCTCAAAAAGTGTTGCACTGTATCCACTTTAAAAACTGTTTACTACGGTATTTTCCAATCTAAACTTCAATATGGTATCAGTTGCTGGGGTGGCGCCTCGGCAAATAAACTGTCACCAGTTGTAAAGAACCAAAAGGGAATTATTAGACGGATCTGTAGTGCAAACTATAGATCTCATTCTATGCCGCTTTTTAGGAGACTGGATATACTACCGTGCCGTCACTTGTATTTATATAAAGTCTTGAATATCTTCTTTACTCGTTCAGGTTACTTGGAGAGCTTTCCCTCAGAAGTCTATAACTTACGTAGGAATATACTTCCAACTGTACAAATTTCGTATTCTAGAACGTCACACTTTAGAAGCTTTTATATCTACACGTCGCGCAAATTCTTCAACTCCCTTCCTACCACTGTACAGGTTATTAGAAATCTTAATTTCTTTCAAAAATCAGTTAAACTGTATCTGCTTGGACATAATCATTATGAACTGGAATCGCTGCTGAGGGCGATATTATAAAAAATATTATAAATATTGTTTTACCTGAACTTCTTTTTAATCAATTTTTCAGTGTATTAGTAACTTTAATGTTTTTTAACAATATTTAATGTACAAAATTATTTTACCTGAAATTTTATTTTGTTTTGTTGTTTTTCCGACAGGGTGAATGATTGATGTATATCGTCAACGCCGAAACCGGTTTGTCTCAAAACCAAATTTGACAAGGGATGACGAAAAATCGTTCCAATATACATCAATTACCTGAAGTTCTTTTCAATAAATTTTTTAGTGTATTAGTAAGTTTAGTGTTTTATGATAATATTTAATGTACATCCCACACAAAAAAAACAGTATATCATCTTTTGAAAATGGCATTAGTACTATTTTAATTATTAAAATAATAAATGCCATCTACCTTTCTTAAGCTATGTTATAGTTAATGTGTTAAGTACAATATGGAAATTTTATGTATGTACATAGCATTAAGAAAATGATTAATAAATGAATGAATGAATGAATGATTGTTTTAACTTTGCCTTGGTATGTGACAGATTTGGTGTACCTGACAGAGTAGCATCAGCATTGGGAACCGCTCTTTTGCAAGATTTTAAAATTAAAGATAAGCATAGGAAACCTTTCATCATGGATAAATCCAAAGTTCGCAGAGAAAAAGAGAAATGCAGACAAGAAGTGCTTCGCAAACGGTTAGATGATACCAATTTGTTAGCGTTTTCATTCGATGGCAGAAAAGATGATATTTTAACGATAGATAAAATTGATGAGAAGTATCATACTAGGATGGTAAAAGAACCTCATCTTGTTATTTTGAGAGAACCCAATTCTGAATTGATTGGTTACGTAAGACTGGAACATGAAACCGCTGAATACAAAACAACCAAATTAAATGGTTTTTTCAACGATAAAAATATATCACTGGATGCATTAATTGGAATATGCACTGACGGTGAGGTAACAAACACTGGCCCACACGGTGGAATTATACGACGATTCGAATTGCTGTTAAAAAGACATTGCATTGGTTCGTTTGCCTTCTACACTTCAACGAACTTCCGTTTCGGCATTTGTTTGAAGCTTTGGATAAATCAACCAGCACTGGACCAAGATCGGCAACCGGAAAACTGAGCCGTCAAATCGAAACTTGTACAACTCTTCCGGTAAGTTATTGCTATCACTCATTTATTATAATTGTCAACCATTTTTAATTATTTTATTATTATATATTTTCAGGTGGTGGACGGCTTTGAATTTTCCACTGATTCGAAGTACTTATACGACATGGCCCATGCAATTTCTAGCGGCGTAACTCCGGTGGATCTGGCTAACATCAAACCAGGGAAAATTGTACATTCTCGGTGGCTCACCAAGGCCGCTAGATTATTGCGATTATATGTGACAACGGAAAATCCAGATGCAAATTTAAGAATTCTGGTTGAGTTTATAATTAAATGTTATGTGCCAATGTACTCCCATATCAAGTATTACAGCTCTGTCGTGTACGGCAGTGCATTATTTTTCAAGTTCATTGGTTGGTCACGATTTCTACAACCTCGTTTCCGCAAAATTGTCAATCAAGTAATTAAAGATAATTCATATTATGCGCATTCGGAAAATATCTTGTTATCAATGTTGTTTGATGATAGGAAAGAAAAGCGCGACTGTGCCATCAAGAAAATTCTACGCTATCGAACCGATGTTGACGAGCCAATGGAACTTAGAGTTTATAAAAAACCAGATATAAACTTTAATTGCACAAGTTATACGGAAATGATCAATTTGAATGATATAAATACCGTTTTTGAACCACCATTTACGCGAAGCATTCCGTACGATACATTAAAAGAATATTTAAATCAAGATGATCCACCGTTTAATGATCCAAAAATTCCATCACACATACAAGGAATGGAACGACATGTTCAATTGTTAGCTAGCGTTTCCAAACGGGTTATACCAGAAAATGTATAGGCTGTTATGGCGACGACATTAGAGAGCCGTGCGAAATTGCCCAGACTTGAAAGTAAAAAAGACTTCAAACAATAATTTTTTTTAGTTTCTTTTCTATAACTCACTTAAATTAATTTTTTCATTTACATATGTTCTGACTAAATAAATTTCTTAAGAGAAAAAATAGATATTATTTTAAATAAATAATAAATATTATTATAAATAAATAAATAAAAATAAAGAAAAAACATAGGCATTTCGTGGGGGTTAGTGGGGCTCGGTCATACATTTGGACTCGATTGGAGCACTCTAAATGGGTCAAAGTGGGATTTTTCAAAATTTGCCCCTACCCAAAAGTTCGACCCAAATTGGGGGACATCAGAACTCGTTTTAGAGGTATGGTTCCTTCGGCAAAGTTTCTTATTTTGATCCCTAGAATATGATTTTCACAGAGCAATGAGCGATTTTTAAATCGACCCGCCCTAATGTACATATCAGTACCCGCAGAGGAAATGGGAGATGAAATGGATTTGCAATAGAAATTTGAGATATGGAGGTGGTGTCAGAGGAAAATTAAGAGGGTAAAGAAGAGTAAAGCTATATGGGCATAGGCGAAAAGCAAAAAATTAAAAAAAGGAGATATGAATAACTGTAGAAGAAGCGAAAAGTGGGTAGGGAAAAGAATACAATTTGTTAAATGTAGGCAAGTAAAATTGTAGGCAGGACAACGTCTGCAGGGTCTGCTAGTAACTTATAAATACAAATGAATATTTATCTGTGTGTCCTTTATAGGCGTCCAAAGTACTCAACTGATTTTTATGAAATTATTACAGTATATTCTTGGAATCACTGGTTAAGGCATAGGCTATTAAAATATAAATTCATCACAGCTCTAATCTTATTTTGTCTAAATAAATGATTTTTGGATATATGTGTCCTTTAGTGAAGATATACATAATTTGGAAAAGTGGGCGGTGCCACTTATCTCTATAAAATTTTCACGGGTACGGCATAGGCTTTATAAAGTTTTGCCAAAGTGGGTGGTACCACGCCCCCAGACTATATAAAATTTTAATTCGTCATAACTCTGACCGTATAATGGTGTTTAGATATATGTGTCATTTGGCCAAGATTTACATAATTTTGGAACCGTGGCAAATTGGTCAAATTTTTAGTGTTTTGTTTGTCTTTTATTATTTTGGAAAATTTATTGTCGATCTCTGTGAAACGACACAGGCCATATTTAGTTTTTGGCAAAGCCTCCAGACTGTTTAAAGTAGCAATTCGGCATAGCTAGGAATTTATTTGGTTCAAGTTAATGATATTTCATACATAGACTAGCGGACCCTTACCCGCTTCGCGGGGTGCAAATGTGAGAATGCTTTTGATATCATATAGGTCTATACCAATTTTCAGGTCCCTACCTTGAACCCTTTCACAGATATTCTGCTTGAAAATTTAGTTGGTATTAGAGGTGCCACGCCCCCTTTTCTGATAACCCCCTTTTTATGTGTGAGACTGATTTTGATAACATATAGGTCTATACCAATTTTCAGGTCCCTACCTTCAACCCTTTCACAGATATTCTGCTTGAAAAATTTAGTTTGTCTGGGTGGTGCCACGCCCCTTTTTCATATAGGTCTATACCAATTTTCAGGTTCCTACCTTAAACCCCTTTAGAGATATTCACCTTGAAAAATTTAGATTCTATGGGAGGTACCACGCCCCCTTTTGCGATAACCCTAGTTTTATGGTGTTGTTATCCTATAGCTGTATACCAATTTTCATGTTCCTACCTTTAACACTTTTAAAGATATTCACCATGAAAAATTTAATTCGTATGGGAGGCGCTACGCCCCCTTTTCTGATAACCCCCTTTTTTTTGTGTGAAAGTGCTTTTAATATCATATAGGTCTATACCAATTTTCAGGTCTCTAACTTGAACCCTTTTACAGATATTCTGCTTGAAAAATTTAGTTTGTATGGGAGGTGCCACGACCCCTTTTCTGATAACCCTTTTCTATAGTTATAAACCTTCTCCACATGTGTCTCTTCAATGTGACAAAGTTTGGTTAAAATCGGTTCAGCCATTCTCCGTAAAGTTCATCACAACGCGAAAAACGGCTAAATTTTCATATATATAGAATATGTGTTCTATAAATGAAAAATAGATATGTGTTCTATAAATGAAAAAACCTTAGAAACACAAAACTGTACCAGGATCAAATAAACGTTAATTCGATATATTTTCGAAAGTATGTACAAATCAGTTCCCGCAGAGGAAATGGGAGAAGAAGGGGAGTAGGAATAAAAATTTGACATATAGAGGTGGTGTTAGAGGAAAATGAAGAGGGTAAAGAAGAGTAATGGTATATGGGATGGGGGAAAAGTGAAAGTTGAAAAGAAAAAGGAGGAGATAAGGATAAATGTAGAAGAAGCGAAAAGTGGGGAGGGAAAAGAGTGAAATTTGTTAAACGTAGGCAAGTAAAGTTTTAGGCAGGACAACGTCTGGCGGGTCTACTAGTTCTGAATAAAAAAAGACTTTTATAAAGAGACAACATTAATTAATAGTGCCGTTCAAGATGGCGCCTTTAGAGCGAGAAGGTGCGAACCGATATCACCTTTTATTATTACACTATGGGTCGATTTTATTTATTCCCATCTTTGCCTTGTATTCGCAAACACTCGCTCCATCTCTCTTTCTCTTCTTTGGTACATGCTTGCCTGCATAAGCGTATCCATCGTTATCTCTGTTGTGTTTAACTAGTTGTTGAGTTAGGGATTCTACAAGGTGGCGCAAAAGTAAGCTTCCGATGTTCAGCATATCGGTTGTGGCACGTGCAGCGTGTGCTGTTGCACCGTCTTGCTGGAACCACATGTTTTCCAATCCCAATTCATCAAGTTGCGGCAAAAAGAACTCGTTGATCATTGCTCTGTAGCACTCACCATTCACAGTAACCGTTTGGCCCCGACCGATTATTGGTCAAATAAATAGTCAGCAATATTCCGCGTTCTGGAGCAGTGTAGCGTAACATTGTTTATTATTTATAGCATTTTCTGATAGGAGGCTAGCTTTTGCGCCACCTCGTACATGCCACAATACTGTGACGAATTCGTTGCACCGCCGATTAATTTATCCTGGGTTCGATCACTATAAAGTCAAATAAGCACACGCACAAATACTGTGTGGGTACTTATATTACCACGTTTGAGTTTTGTGGAATAAAACGATTCTTATATATTTGTTATAGCAAAGCACTATATTTGACTTTTATTGCCTTTCTAAGAAGTTGGCTTCTTGCCACTTCAAACTTAAAAATAAGAATGAATAGAAGCCTGGGTAACATTTCAAGTTGCAGCTGATAAATCTATACACATACTATAGCGGCATCTTCGGAGATTTCGTCGCTAGCCAAGTGAGCCGCTTTGAGGCGTTCGATATTACTTCAATTATGAAAATTCGGTCGTTTCCTCTTTCGATGACTTTGAGTACGGTTGGTTGAGGGGTCGTTTGATTGAATCGATAATCAAGATGACATGAGTGCAGGTAGATAATGTTTTTGCCGGCAATGATGTGTAACAGGTATTGGTCTGATGCTGCGTATGTGCTTGCGAAAATCTTCAAAGAAGTGTGGATCTACTGGTTGGTCTCCGTTGGTAAAGAACTCGCCTGGGACTCGGAGAGTTGTTCCATAAAAATATTCTGCTGGTGATGCTTTGAGTTCGTCCTTATAGCAAGTTCTTAGCCCCAACAAAATGATTGGTAGTACCCATTGCGGGTGCTGATATCACATTATGGATGCTTTGAGCGTGCGATGCCATCTTTCCACTACCGCGTTTGATGCAGGGTGATATGCTGTGTTCCGAATGCGTAAAAAGTGCTCTTTCAAATTGAGTGCTTTGGTCGGTAGTGAATAGTTTGAAGCACCCGAAAAATGTTATCCAATTTGAGTATAACGTATTAGCGACAGTGTTTGCGGTGATGTGTTTGATGGGAATGGCGTCGGGCCATTTTGTAAACATGTCGATCATGGTCAAGCAATACTTATATCCCTGTGAATTTGACAAGGGCCCGACTATGTCCAAATGAGCGTGATCGAATCTTTCATTAGGACTCGCAAAAGCAGCCGGTGTTGTGTGGTCATGCCGACCTACTTTCGAGCGCTGGAAAGGAACGCAGCCACGCATGCGTCATAGAGTTTGCCCCGACGTAGCAATGGCACAAATGGGCGGATGCTTTTTGTTAAGACATCGCAGTGCACAGTTTGCTAGCTAGGACCAAAAGTGAGTGTTTGCAGTCTAAGTGACGTGTAATTGTGGGCTAGAAGTTGCTCTAATTCCTCGTACTTTACTTGAGCCCGGGATGATTCCTCGTGATCGGTTACTTCGGGTAAGTGCATCGTGTCTATGCGAGAGAATGTGTCTGCCAAGTTGTTGTCAGATCCTGCGATGTATGTAAAATTCGTCGTGAATTTGATAAAGCCCAATTGCCTGATTTGTCTACAACAATTTCTCGGACTGTTGGAGAAACGCGTAAATAAGTGTCTTATGATCTGTGGGTATGCCGAACTCGCGGCCTTCGACCCAGTGACTTACTTCTCTGTCGTATGTCCTGTAGTTCCTTTGAGCTGGTGGCAGTTTCGTAGGGAAGAATCCTAGTGGTCTCCAAATATTGCTATTGTTCTGCTCTAACACCGCTTCACTGAACGGGTCTTCGACCATTATTATTAAAGCTATTTAAGAGCTTTTTGAGTGGTGCTTGAACGGCAGCAGCGTTTTTAATATGGCGTCGATAAAAGTTGACGGCTCCTATGAATCTTCGTAACTCTAAGACTGTTTTCGGTTGTGGGAATTCGCATAGTGCTTTGACCCAGTCTGGCAAAGGTGCTGAGCCAGATGCTGTTATGGTCGCTCCCAATGCACATTTATCGGTGTTTATACACAGCCCAAACTCACTGAATCGTTGAAAAACCAAGCGGAGGTGTTGCTGTGCTGTTGTTCGTTTACGAATGCTATGAGCAGGCCATCAATATACGCATATACGAAGTCGAGACCTGTGAGGGCTTCAATGATGAAGCGTTAAACTGACTGCACTGCGTTGCGGAGTCCGCACGGCATGCTGATAAACTAAAAAAGGTGGAATAGGGTAATTACAGCTGAGAGGTTGGTTCATGTAGCAAATAAAGTAAATGGAATACGTGATGTGGAGGCGAAGCGAGCCACATATGCAAACCCCAAAAGGACATTCACTGAAATGGCATCACATGCTCTGACGCATTAAATAGCTTCGCTTTTAATTAAACCGGCGTACAAGGCTCAACGCGTGGAAGATTGGGTAGAGGCTATTCTGGAAGCATTGAATTGAAAGCAACATAACAATGAAAATGCCATTAAATGCTTTAAGTGCTGGAAATCTGGTCAGCAATAGCTCCAGAGACTCTAGCAGCGTAGGTGGGCTTAAGGACAAAACTGGAAGATATAAGCAAAATGAATGCCCCATAATCTCTACGTCGCAACTCGGAGGGAAAGCAAGTTACTGTCGAAGTGTACGTGGACGGGAAAGTGCGTTTGCTGACTGGATACTGGTGCATCACATTCCACCATTCGGAGTGATTTGGTCAGCGGAAAGGTCAGACAATTGCAGAAAGCTAAGTTGTAGAAACTAACTGGTGAAAGTAAGTAAGTCCTGGGAGAAGTGAAATGTAAAGTTGTGATTGGGAATGTGGCTAACCATCAAAAATTCTTGGTAGCGAATATGGTCGACGAAGTCATCATTGGCAAGAGCTTCTTGGCTGAGAGGGACAGTCACACAAACGTAAGGAACAGGTTTATGACTTGCAACGGCCAAGAAGTACTTCTGATCTTTGGACACAATAGGGGCTATAGCACCAAAGGACTGGTCTTGGTGGTGAAACAGAAGAAGCCTCGCAAAACATATACATACATACAGTTTTCTTCTGAAGACGATTCGGAAAAGTCTGGAGAGAGGACTATTAAACACCCAAGAAGAGGAGAGATTAGAAAGAGTCGCATCATAAAAGCATATTGGGCACAATGGAGCAGGTTGAAGATAATATCAGGTAGTTTTCATCGGATATGGGAAAGTGAAGATGGCCAGAATCATCGGGCACTTATTGTTGTTCCGCAGGCAAAAATTCCAAATGTTATCAAAGCGTCACATTGTTGCCCAGATGGAAGGCACATCGTTGCCGACAATCTGTAAGGGTATAAATAACTAAGTGTGCAAAGTGTGATAAGAATAAAAGACTGACATCTGGTGCTCTTTTTCGGAGGAAGCAGCGCCACTTAGTGGATAAAGTTAAAATTTTCACTGAGAGAATGGAACCAAGTCCTTAAGAAGTGGTACCCGGCAAACATTCCTGAAACAACAATAAGCGCCCCATGATTCTGGCCATCTTCACTTTCCCATATCCGATGCAAACAACCTGATATTATCTTCAAACTCCATTGTGCTCAATATGCTTTTACGATGCGGCTCTTTCTAATCATCTCCCCTCTTCTTGGGTGTTTAATCTTCTTCTCTCCAGACTTTTCCGAATCGTCTTCAGGAGAAAACTGTTGCCACCCTATGTCTTGCTAGGCTTCTTCTGTTTCACCTCCAAGAGCAGTCCTTTGGTGCTATAGCCCCTATTGTATCCAAAGGCCAGAAGTACATCTTGGCCGTTGCAAGTCATAACCCTGTTCCTTACGTTTATGTGACTGTCCCTCTCAGCCAAGAAGTTCGTTCCAATGATGACTTCGTTGACCATATTCGCTACCAAGAATTTTTGATAGTTAGCCACATTCCCAATCACAACTTTACATTTCACTTCTCCCAGGACTTGCTTACTTTCACCAGTTAGTGTCTACAACTTAGCTTTCTGCAATGGTCTGACCTTTCCGCTGACCAAATCACTCCGAATGGTGGAATGTGATGCACCAGTATCCAGTCAGCAAACGCAATTTCCAGTCCACGTACACTTCGACAGTAACTCGCTTTCCCTCCGAGTTGCGACGTAGAGATTATAGGGCATTCATTTTGCTTATATCCTCCAGTTTTGCTCTTAAGCCCACCTGCGCTGCTAGAGTCTCTGGAGCTATTGCTGACCAGATTTCCAGCACTTAAAGCATTTAATGGCATTTTCATTGTTATGTTGCTTTCAATCCAATGCTTCCAGAATAGCGTCTACCCAATCTTCCACGCGTTGAGCCTTTTACGCCGGTTTAATTTAAAGCGAAGCTATTTAATGCGTCAGAGCATGTGATGCCATTTCAGTGAATGTCCTTTTGGGGTTTGCATATGTGGCTCGCTTCGTCTCCACATCACGTATTCCATTTATAATGCTTTGGATTTTTACCCTTTCTGTGTATTCTAAGGGTGCGTCTGCGTTTGCTACATAAACCAACCTATCGATGTCCGACGCGAATTCCTACAGAGTGTCATTAGCCTTCTCGAAGCGCTTCTGCAGCTCTATTTGTTAAATTTGTTCCCGATGTTCGGTTCCGTAGCGTCTCTAACCTGCATTCATCAATGCTTTCTAATTGTTTCGTTCTCCGCAAGGAATATTCTCTGCAGTCAGCTGTCTAACTAGTTAGTAAACATTCCCGTTCATTAACTAGAATTTCGTGAGCTTATTCATACCAGTCTGAGTGACTGTAACGTTTCCGCTGTTATAAGTAGGAACAACCCTCCAGAATTGTCGATAGCTACATACATACACTAGCGAGGAAGAAAAGAATTCAGTATTCGAACAGCAATCGTTCAGTTAACAACGCCGTCCTATATTTAAATTTTCTGTTCAAATAATATTCTGAGATTTTAAATATTCATTTAATTAAATTATATATAAATTTTAGTTGTAAATAATAGTTTTTATAGTGAAATCATAATCCTTTTGAGGGTTTCGTTCTTCAAATAGTACACTTGGGTTGTAGGTCTTGTACGTACTTGCATGTCAACAAAATCACCCTTATTTTTTGCGATGTCGAGTAAGCAGTGCTCAAATGAAACCGCGAAGAAAAGGGAAAACAAAGCGATCATTTGCCAAGGCAATTGTGTAAGTAAATAACATTTCTTTTTTGGAATAATCAAAGTAACCTTCTTCTGAAGAAAAAGTTTTCGACATAATAAATATTAAATTGTTGTTTTTTTTTCAGGGTAGACTCATTGTGATTGTGAAATGCAGTTTTCATGAATAAAATAACAGTAATCGGTGAGAGGAATCGTTTAGCAGCTGCAACAACAAAATTTTTTTTGTCGTTTAGCCTCATAATTTTGGTTTTAGCTTCGTGGCTTTTTTCTAGCTTTTTTTTTACTCCAAACCTTTTCTGGTCCCAATACCATACTTTTTATACAAACTCGAGGAACATATCAAATTAAAATTGAATGAAAGTAGTATCGATGACGAAATACAGAAAATTAGTAGAGTTGATAACCCAATTGCGACACACAGTGCGGTGATCAGTGGGAATAAATTAACAATTTTTAGATTACAAAATCTAACAAGTTATATATCAAATGATAGGTAAGACTTTCATTAAGAAGAATCCAAATTTTTATTGCAATATAAAAAGTTTTGAATGAGCTACAGCCTTTTAAAGTTCAAACTTTTTGGGGTTGTTTTTTGTGGACTTTTCAATTTTGCGCATCATCCAAAGAAATTAATGCTGTTAGCACATTATTTCCAATTTTCAATTTTTTTTTTTTAACTTTTAAAAACATGATAAAGAAAAATTGTTTATTAAAAAGGTTGCCAAAAAAATAGAAATTATTTATAAAAAAATTTGTTAATATGATCAAAAAATTATGAAAAAGTCCTAAAAAATGTTTTGTTTTTGACCGTCAAGAAAAAAAAATGTCCAAATATGTCCAGTTTAATTTCAACATTTTCTTTGTATGATTTATTATCTTTTAGAATCTTATTTCACTTCATCAGACTTTTTCCGATTCTCCGAGATATCACGTTTTGAAAAATGGTCTGAAATGATATTTTGCTTATCTTTTATTTTATGTTTTATACTGCTTCCAATGTAAACTTTTTAACAGTCTTTACACGCTATTTCGTAAATAATAGTGCTTTGTTGTAGTGTGTCTATTTGTGTTTTTGTTTTTATTAATAGTTTGTTCAGGGCTTGTCTGGGTTTGTGCGCTAATTGTATGTTGTTGTTGTTGAATATCAGTGACATTTAAATTTCCTGGTTAGTAAGTTAAAGAGTTTAAAGATTAAACAACTTTCTTTTGATTAAAAATGCCAATAATAATGTGGGTGAACGACTTTATAATGAAGTGGATAACGAAAAAGTGAGTAAGTTATCAATAAAGTGGAAAAAATGCAGTTATAATAAAACCTTGTTTATAAAGAAGAACTCATCCTGGCTACGTAACGCAGCAATTTATATTCCTGCTCCAGTTGATGTAAGTAACAACAAACTTACTTTATTGGTAATTCAAAGTTTCGCATTTTAGCAACCTAGCAGTTGTTGTCAGAGCAACTGAAAAAGCGAAAAGTCTCTGATATTGTATCTGACTATACTGAAGAGGGGTGGAGGAGTATATGCATCAGAACTTGCTGAAAAGAAAGACGAAACAAAAAACCTAATTTGTGTGTCTGAACTGGAGGCATTAAGCCTTTATTTCGACTTGGACCTGTCAGATGAAAAGTACAACCTTTTGCGCAAAACTGCCAATCGGCACCATGACAAATTATTCCCAAGCTTGTACGCATTAAAAAATTTTAAAAACAATGTATTACCACCTGTTAAAACAACTGAAAATATTGCAGAAGTTGAATTGAAACCACTTTTGCAAAATACAGCACAGAGTGTATTGAAGCTCTGTGATGCTAAAGAGTCCCCAGAAAAAGTGAAACTTATTCGCAAATGGGGAATGGATCGCAGTTCGCGTCATAGCCGTTACAAAATAAATTTCTCATCGGAAGAACTTAGCGATTAGTACATATTTCTTATTGCATTTGCTCCACTCTGGTAAGTACATATATGTATAATATTTTAATATTTTCTTTATGACCAAAGAATTTTTTTTAAGGTTAATTGATTCATCATCCAAAAAAGCGCTTTGGGTAAACAAAAGCCCTTTATCTACACATTTCTGCAGACCAATTAAATTTGTAATGTGTAAGGAAAATAGGGCTTCAGTTATTCAACAAAATAATGATATAAAAACACAAATAGCCAACTTGAAGTGTGAACTACTTTAATTGAATGGAAAAGTTTTAAATGTGTTATTTGTTATGCACTGTACTATGATCGATGGGTCGGCTGCAAATATTCTTACGGATACAAATGCAGTTAGTAGGTGTGCAATGCAAGTCCAATTGAAATGAACAAAACAAATCTAAATAGATCACCAAATACCGATTTCTACAAGTTTGGGCTATCAAGTCTCCACTGCTGGACTCGTTTTTTATACCTTTCATGAATATGAAATGGTATATTAACTTTGGTCCAATGTTTGTAACGTTTAGAAATATAAGAGATAGACCCACCATTAAGTATACCAAATTGATCAGGACGATGAACTGAGTTGATACAGCTATGTCCGTCTCTCCGTCCGTCTGTTTGAACGCAAACTAGTCCCTCAATTTTTGAGATATCTTGATGAAATTTGGCACACGGATGTATTTTTGTATTATATTAGACATTTGTCGGATCCGGTATAATCGGGTCACTATAGCATATATCTCCCATACAACCGATCGTTCAAGTAAGAGGATTATGACCATTTCTCCCTCATTTTTAAAGATAAAAACTTGAAACTTGGTGAGATATTTGCTTACAGATAATTAAAAATTTGGTAAAAGAGTAGATAAGATCGGAGCCATATATAGTATATATCCCATACAACCGATCGTTCAGATAAGAGGATTATGGCCATTTCTCCCTCATTTTAAAAGATTAAAACTTGAAACTTGGTGAGATATTTTCTTATGGATAGCGAAAGATTTCGTAAAAAAGTCAGCAAGATCGGAGCTATATATAGTATATATCCCATACAACCGATCGTTCAGATAAGAGGATTATGGCCATTTCTCCCTCATTTTAAAAGATTAAAACTTGAAACTTGGTGAGATATTTTCTTGTGGATAGTGAAAGATTTGGTAAAAAATCGCCAAGATCGGAGCTATACATATATAGTATATATCCCATACAACCGATCGTTCAGATAAGAGGATTATGACCATTCCTCCCTCATTTTGAAAGATTAAAACTTGAAACTTGGTGAGATATGGATATTGAAAGATTTCGTAAAAAATCACCAAGATCGGAGCTCTAATAATAATAATAATAATTTCCAACGGATTACCCACCATATCCCGCCCGACCGGCGCGAGGGGCGCATCCGCATAACGCGCGGATTATTCGTTCGTGCCGAGTAGTTGAAAGGATTTGGTTTGTTAATCGTCGAGATCTAAACCTGCTGAGCTACAGAGAAAACCTCATCATCCATACATTAAAAAATAACTAGTTAACAGAACATTAATATAGAAGTCAAAGAATTAGAAACAATTAGTAGCTATGAATTTAGGATAGAAAGAATTGATTTTTTTATACTGAAAAGCGAGTCTGAAATATCAAATCTACCAGAAAGAGAGTTATAATCTTGGCACAAACAGCGAAAAGGCTCATTTAACCGAAAATTGGTTCGGCACTGTTTTAAGACTAAAGGTTTAAAATGCCTTGAAGGACGAGACGGTACATTGAAGTTCACTTCACTTAGAAGAAATGGGCTGGATAGTGAACCATTTAGCAATTTAATCATAAAAATAATTGCAAGCATTTCCCTCCGACTAGAAAGTGTGTGTAGAATAATGAGTTTTAAACGATTCGTATAGGGTGGCAGATTGTACAAGGGATCCCAATGAAAATCTCTTAAGGCAAATAGTAAGAATTGTTTTTCAAGGCGCTCTACATGAACCTGGTAACGCGGGTTAAAATTATAGAACCATATTCAAGTATCGGTCTGACTAATGTAGTGAAGAGGGCTTTACTTACATAAGGGTCGCTAAATTCTTTAGACCCTCGTTTAACGAATGCTAGCACACCTCTAGCCTTATTGACTGTTGTGTTAATATGGCGGTTGAAACTGAGTTTATAGTCCATAGTAACCCCCAGGTCAACAAAATCATACACTTGCTCAAGATTATAATTTTTGGTTGTATAGGAAGCCGGCTGATATAGTATATATCCCATACAACCGATCGGTCAGATAAGAGGATTATGGCCATTTATCCCTCATTTTGGAAGATTAAAACTGAAAAAAAAAAATTTCATGTATTGCTGACAAAGTTTTAGAGAACTTTAAACAATGCGTATTTAAGTTTGCACGTATTCATGAAAGGTGTAAAGCCTTCGGCACAGCCGAAGACAGCGCCGTCCTTACTTGGACACCTATAAGGTTCGTTGTGATACCACATTCTAAACGGTGACACTAACTTAAGATTGCTTAGCAAATCGCTGCGTAGCGACAATGAAACTCAGGATTTGGCACACATCGATCTTCGATACGTCTTCTGGAGACCTAAAAACAACCGGACTGAGATACCTGCACCTGGTCTTAGCAAACGCTGGACAACTGAGCATGAAATGATTTGATGATTCCACCTCGTCATTCGTCATGCAGCTCACGCAGCTCGGGTTATCAAGTATATTTAACCGCACCGCATGGACCACCATCGGACAGTGCCCAGTCAACACCCCAATTAACATGGAAAGATGTACCTTGGAGAACCCCAGTAACCCCATTAAACGCCTGGAGTCAACCACTGGCCAGAAGGACTTTGACGCCTGACATGAGGTGGTGTCAGCCCAGCGTTTGCTTAGCTCATCCGAAGCCCACCTGCCCAGAAGCAAACTACAGGTGGTAAGGGGAATACCCAGTGTTCTGGAGGCAGCCACATCTGTTTAACGAGTGCCCGCTCTGGCCAAGAGATCCGCATGGCAGTTGCCGGGAATGTCACAGTGGCCTGGCACCCAAATTATTTTTATTTTGAAGTAGTTGGACGCAACCGCAAGCGATTCCAGACAGTCCCTCACTGTCCTCGATCGAACGTTGCCTGCACTCAGCGCCCTAATTGCCGCTTGACTGTCGGAGTAGATGTTGAACTCCTTGACAGCGAATGCGCTGCACAGCATCCCATCCGCCGCATCCTTGATGGCAGCAACCTCCGCTTGGAAAAGGCTACAATGATCAGGTAGCCTAAATTTCGTGCTAATCCCAAGTTCCTGACAGTAAACACCCCCCCCAACACTTTCATCCAGCTTTGACCCGTCTGTAAACAGATTCGCAGATCCTCCCCCCAGATACGTTCACCGCCTGTCCTCTCGTCCCTTGCGCGTATGTAAGTCGAAAAACCCTTCGCCAGTAATCTGTTCTGTTCGGGAGAAAGACAAAGCTCGATAGTAAATTGGAATGCCCATACTGCACAAGATTATATCCAGCGTCTCGGAGCCTAATTGCAGCCCGAACTGCGCCTATTTTCCTACAAGGTCAACTGAGTGCAGATTGAGCATAACATTCAATGGCAGGGTAGGAGTGGTGCGCATGGCCCCACTGATCACAACCATGACCATCTCCCCTCCAAGAAGGTGCCGACTAGTAATGGATACCACAGTTGTCTGTTCAGATTGGTACTTATTTCCTCTCTGTGCGGAAGGTATCCAGCTAAGGTCAGGAATCACAGCTATACGTCTTAGCTCTTCAATAGCCCTGGCGTACGGACATGATTCTTGACTATGGTCGTTAGGTAAGGGTGACTGACTTAGGACTTTCTTGGACGATGATTTGGATTTAGTTTGCTTTGGGCTGGTAGGTGCGGTAGGCTGGGGTGAAACCCAACTGAAATGGCTCGTGCCCTAATATCGCAGCTGCCCACGTCCCGTTAAAACCTTGGCAGGCCTCAGGGTACGTTCCAGGCCCGTCGCCATTCCAGGCCTCCGAATCGGAGGCAGAGAGCTCACTTAGAGGGGATGCGACCAGACATAACTTCTTCTTTAAATGGTCATCTAACCGCCCGGGCGATTTTGACCGTCCGACATAGCTCCATTCGTTTCTTCGTTGCGCCGGCGGGTGCCGATAAGAATACCTTCTGGGCTGGAGCATCTTCGCTTATTCGCACTACGTGGCCTAGCCAGCGAAGCCGCTGTGGTTTAATTCGCTGAACTATGTCGGCGTCTGCGTATAGTTCATACAGCTCATCATTAAATCTTTTCGGTACTCGCAGTCGCCAACGCGTAGAGGTCTACAAATCTTTCGAAGAACCTTTCTCTCGAATACTCCCAGAGCCGCCTCATCAGATGCTGTTAGCGTCCACGCTTCTGCACCATATAGCAGGACGGGTGCGATGAGTGACTTGTAGAGTGTTATTTTCGTTCGTCGAGAGAGGACATTACTTTTCAATTCCTACTCAGTCCGAAGAAGCATTTGTGTGCAAGAGTAATTCTTCGTCGGATTTCTAGGCTAACATTATTGTTGGTGTTAATGCTGGTTCCCAGGTAAACGAAGTCCGTTACTATTTCGAAATTATTGCTGCCAACAGTGGCTTGCTTGCCAAGGCGCGAATGCGCTGACTCTTTTTGCCCTCTTTCACCACCAATCCCATTTTCGCCGCTTAGTTTTCTAATTTGGAGTAAGCAGAAGTTACGGTGCGGTTGTTGAGGCCAATGATATCAATATCGTCAGCATATGGCAACAGTTGCACGCTTTTATAAAATATTGTTGCAGCGCGGTTAAGTTCTGCAGCTTGTATTATTTTCTCCAGCATTAAATTAAAGAAATCACACGATAGG
Organism: Merzomyia westermanni; assembly: GCA_949987695.1. Lineage (NCBI taxonomy): Eukaryota > Metazoa > Arthropoda > Insecta > Diptera > Tephritidae > Merzomyia > Merzomyia westermanni. The sequence continues at coordinate 90,611,286 of OX465288.1, forward strand.
GGGTCACCCTGTCTGAAACCTCGTTTAGTTTCGAACGGCTCGGAGAGGTACTTCCCAATTCTGACCGAGCTGGCGGTGTTGCTCAAGGTCATTTTACATAGCCATATAAGTTTTGCGGGGAAACCAAATTCAGACATAGCGGCATATAGGCAGCTCCTTTTCGTGCTATCGAAAGCGGCTTTAAAATCAAGAAAGAGATGATGTTTGTCGATTCTTTTCTCACTGGTTTTTTCCAAGATTGGCGTATAGTAAAAATCTGGTCGATGGTAGATTTACCAGGTCTGAAGCCACACTGATAAGGTCCAATCAGTCGGTTCACATCAGGCTCTAGTCTTTCGCACAATAAGCTGGACATAACCTTATATGCGATATTCATGGTGGATTGGGCAGAGAACACTTAGATTCCAATTTTGAGGCCGTTCTTATTTCTACAGGAGTTTTCCCCGGGTTTAAAACCTTCCGTCATTCGCCGAATTTTTTTACAGCATTTTCGTTGGCCAGCATCTCAAGCTCCTTTATTTCACCCTTTTCTGACTCTTATTTTTTCGCCCGGAAAAGCCGTCTCGCTTCCATATGCAACTCGCGGTAGTGTTCACACACACTCCTAGTTGAATTCGATTTCAGCGTTGCCTTGTAGGCTTCGTCCTTGCTTTTCGTTGCAGCGCGGCACTCTTCATCATTGTACCAGTTGTTTCATCGCGTTCGCCGGTATCCAATTACTTCGTCGGTTGCGGTACGGAGTGCTCCTGAGATATGAACCCACTGCTCATGCATTCCACTAGGTCGAATTGTGCTCACAGATAGCAGGTGTGAGAGGCGATCTTCGAAATAATTGGGGGTCTGTTGCGATTTCAGCTTTTCGACCTGCAGCTTTCCCTGCGTTTTTTGTTGCACCTGTTTTGTCTTACAGAGGCGGGTACGAATCTTGGCTGCTACTAGGTAGTGTTCAGAGTGGATGTTAGGTCCTCGTATTGTGGGAACATCTGAAACGCTGGAAGCATGCCGTCCGCCTATCACAACGTGGTGGATCTGGTTGCGTGTTTTTCTATCGGGGGACAGCCATGTAGCCTTATGGATCTTCTTGTGCATAAACCTAGTGCTGGATATGACCATGTTTTGGGCACCGGCGAAGTCGATCAGCCTGAATCCATTTGGCGAAGTCTGATCGTGGAGACTGAACTTCCCGACAGTGGGGCCAAATACACCCTACTTACCCACCCTGGCGTTAAAGTCGCCAAGCACGACTTTGATATCATGACGGGGGCAGCGCTCGTATGCTTCTTCCAGGCGCTCGTAGAATGCATCCTTTTCCACGTCGTCCTTCTCTTCCGTCGGTGCATGAGCGCGGATAAACGATATGGTGAAAAATCGTACTTTTATGCGGATTGCGGCGAGACGCTCGTTCACGGGTGTGAACCACAGTACTCGGTGACGGAGTCTCTCTCCCACCACAAATCCCACGCCGAATCTGCGCTTGTCTTCATGCCCACTCCATTAAGGGACCGGACATTTCAGGTACATGCCCTTATTTCGTAATCCTTATTTCGTTTGCGGGTGTTGTCATCTAAAAAAGGGGTTCTCATATCCGAGGCTTTGTTGTTGAATTTCATTGGAACGTTGTTTTATGTGGTGGGTTCCAAACCCAACGCACAACCCGTTTCGCGGGAGGTTCAATTACACGTTTGTATAGCGAGCCGCTTGATCCAAGTCAGACGCCCGCTTGCAGCCGCACCACATGGTGATCAGACGCTGCTGTTTGAATCCCACAGCAAGCCCTTAAACCGATTATGTCGGAGTGGCCTTACCAGGTTGTCGCTTTCTCACGTTTAGCTCACCACCAAACGGGTGTTCAGTGGCTACCCAGAGGATACTTGGGCGCAAAGCACGGAAGTAGTGAGCTGCTTGAACCGCATGCAAAAGAATCGCTCTGGCCATTCCCAGATGAATGGCGATCAGAAACTTCCCCACTTGCGTGGACTTCTGCACACGACCCCATCCTCCAAATTACTGAATTATGAACTTGTAATTGAGATATTTATGCGTTTTGCAAATGGTTCGAATCTCTTCCATCAATTGCACAGCTCATTCAGCCACCATATTTGAAAGAGGCACATCGAGCACAGAAGGTTCCGCTGACCAAATGAGTAGTAAAAGACATTGCACATTGCAGTTTAGCGACAGCAGCATGTAACTCGTCGTATATTTTCTCTGAATAATGTTGATTTGAAAACAATGCCTTTGCCCATGCATTTGATATAAAGTCACAGGTAAAGTTGAGCTAATCTCTCCATTTAGGAATAAGAAAATAAGCAATCAGTGCAAATATTGCTCGTGAATTCCACTTGGCACTATGAAGGGACGGCAGCTTTCGCCATTTGAGAAAAGGCCATTTTTTTCCCTTTGGTAGTAATTGTATCCTTCACAGAGGTCGAAAAGAAACTTGAATTCATTTCTCCATCCCGTGTTTTTAATTGATAATGTAATTTCTGTACCCACATAGTTATTTTTCATGTATCATATCCTGCCAACACGTCTTCAACGAATTGATAGTTGATGCTCGGTGACACCGATGTTGTTAGAAACAAAAAATCAATTAGATGACGAAGAATAAGGTCAAGAATGTGATGTTGACAGCCTATGAACTGAGGTGCCTCTAGCCCCATTTTTCGGAACTCTGTTTGGAGTATTTACTGCAGTTGTGTCAGATATAATCATTTTAATATTTATCCATGCATCGTACTCATCCAACAATAAACGCAAAGGAATAGAGATGCCCTTAGCTGATCCGCTGTCGCAAGCCAAAAGTCCGAACTGTATAGTTCTTCTAGAATTTTTGAGACAAACCGCCTGATATTCCTTATTTTTGATTCTTTCCCCATCAAAATGCAAGCAAAATTCCTCTTCAGAGAGAAGCTCTCTAAGCCGGACTTTAATATTTTCTGTATCCTTGATCACTCGACGCCAAATACCCGCTTATGGCGATTTTGGCACCTTTATTTCGTCTTTCTCAGTTGTGTAACCTACTACTGTTTAAAGGCATTTTACACATAACCCCATCCATATCAATTTTTTTTTTCAGGTATCATGGGACGGAGCTTTGTACTTAATTTAAAATTTTGTCTCCATATTTTCGCTCCTGATTCCACTAATGAATTTGACTGTTTATATTTGAACATGTTTTAAATCTAACAAGTAAGGAAGTCTAAGTTCGGGTGGAACCGATCATTATATACCTAGTAGTGATCTATTATAGGCAGACTACATCGACTCAGCTCATCCTCCTGATCATTTCAGTATACGTACAAACATTTCATGTTCATGAAAGGTATGAAAATCAAAAAAGATATACAACTTCGCTTTTGCAGTGGGTATTAACTACTTGCCCGGATATTTTACTTTTCATCCTAAACGTTTTGATACACATTAATAAATATATATCTCGATTCGTTTATGCCGAATAAAGTAATATACCTTGTGTTCGTAACAAAAATAGATATAAAAAAGCGTGTCTTTCATTGGCGCCAAAGAACTCAACCGATCTTTATGAAATTTTCACAATATATACTTGGGTTCACTGGGTACAGCATAGGGAATATATAGTATTGGAAAAGTAGGCGGAGCCACGCCCCAAAGCTATATAAAGTTTCATTTCGTCATAATTCCGAAGTTTTTTGGTCTAAATTAATGAAATTTGGATATATGTGTCACTTAGTCAATATCTACATCATTTTTCAAAAGTGGGCGGTGCCACGCCCACATATTCGATAGGTTCAGGAGTTCACTGACCACGACACAGTCTGCATATAGCTTTTGAAAAAGACCCCAGGTTATATAAAACTGCAGTTCGGTATAGTTAGGAGTTTATTTGGTTCAAGTTAATGACATTTTATATATAGATGTGTACTATGTATCAAAACGTCAAAATAACGTCTACCGGGTTTGCTAGTATATTATAAAATGGCGAAAGCAAACAACGAATTTCAGCATTCTTTTGGAAAACTTAGAGACTAGGTTTGCGTTCAAATAGACAGACGGACAGACAGACAGACGGACGGAGAGACGGGCATGGCTAAATCGACTCCTCTCATCATGCTGATCATTTAAGTGAACTTTACTCTCCTTCTTGTCAAAAAAGATATATAACTTCGCTATTGCAGTGGGCTATTAATACGGGCCCGAATATTTTGCTTTTGTGTTTTCCGATTTGGCTAATTTATGGCAGGAGTATAACACATACTACTAAGAAGCAGCTGACCAATTTTCATCAAAATATCAAAATTGAATTATAAGCAATCGCTTTTGAAAATAGCAGAAATTTTATGCTGAAAAGTGGGCGGCGCCACGCCTCCTTCTTCAAAATAGACAACATTTTTTTACGGGCGAGTTTGCCTTAAAAAGCTTATTATGTGTGCAAAATCTGATTGATATAACTTGCTTAGTTGTAGAAATATCGCTTTTTAAATTTTACGAACAAATTTTTCAGAACTATGTTAAAAAACTGGCCGTGGACATTAACCGATTTCGCCCGTTTTTACAGGAAACAGTTACCTTTATATACAGAACATTATTACTAAAATTCGTTTGGACAAATCAATTTTTGGCGGAGTTATGGCATAAAAAGTTTTGTGAAATAGTCCACTATAAAAGGGGCGGGGCTCAGCCCATTTTCGAAAATTTTAAGTTTTTGGATTTCTTTGTTTACGGAAACTTTAAAAGTGAAATATAAATGATGTAAACCTATTTTACGCAAAGTTATTGCCTATTTAATATATCTACGATCCTCTTCAAAATCTTTCATATAAAAGTGGGCGGAGACCTTAACCGACCCCGCCCATTTTTTCCTGGAACATTCCTTGCATACCTGGAAACCTGAATGCTGAATTTCGTTTTGATATCTTGAACGGTTTTTGATTTATGATTAATATTATTTCTAAATTTGACTTAATCAAAAGTGGGCGGTGTTACTCCCATTTTCAAAAATTTCTTGAAAAATTTATTTTACGTCTCAATCTCAATGCATTTACCAAATTTTATCCTTATAGGTGTATTATGTACTGAGTAATCACTTTTTTTGTGTTTTCGAAAATATTATATATATAAAAAGTGGGCGTGGCTATTATTGACCCATTTTAAATAGCGCTCGGGGATGAGTGCCAAGGAACATGCATACCAAATTTCATTAAGATATCTCAAAATTTACTCTAGTTATCGTGTTCACAGACGGACGGACGGACATGGCTTAATCAACTTCTCTTTTCGTCCTGAACATTTTGATATATAGAAGTCTATATCTACCTCGATCCGTTTATGCCGTGACGTACTGCCGGTAGGCGGCTGAAGTTAATATACCTTGTGTGCGTAGCAATACTAGGTATAACAAGTAAGGAAGTCTAAGTTCGGGTGGAACCGAACATTATATACCTAGCAGTGATCTATTATGTCATCCCAATTTACGCAGGTCTATTTTAATACTTTCAGTTCGTATTTGCTTTCAAATAGACAGACGGACAGACAGATAGACGTATCGAGCGACGGACATGGCTACATCGACTCAGCTCATCCTCCTGATCATTTCAGTATACGTACAAACATTTCATGTCCATGAAAGGTATGAATATCAAAAAAGATATTCAACTTCGCTTTGCAGTGGGGTATTAACTACTTGCCCGGATATTTTACTTTTCATCCTAAACGTTTTGATATACATTAATAAATATATATCTCCATTCGTTTATGCCGAATGAAGTAATATACCTTGCGTGCGTAGCAAAAATAGATATAAAAAAGGGTGTCTTTTATAGGCCCCAAAGTACTCAACCGCTCTTTATGAAATTTTCACAACATATACTTGGGTTCACTGGGTACAGCATAGACAGTATATAGTTTTAGAAAAGTGGGAGGAGCCACGCCCCCAGGCTATATAAACTTTCAATTCGTTATAATTAATGATATTTGGATATATGTGTCACTTAGTCAATATCTACATAATTTTGGAAAAGTGAACGGTGCCACGCCCACATATTTTGTGTTTTGTTTTGCTCTCGAACCTTCACGATGGGTTCAGGAGTTCACTGGGCACGACACAGTCTGTAAATAGCTTTTGGAAAAGCCCCCAGGTTATCTAAAGCTGCAGTTCGGTACAGCTAGGGGTTTATTTGGTTCAAGTGAATGACATTTTATGTATAGATGTGTTCTATATATCAAAACGCCAAAACAACGTCTATCGGGTTTGCTAGTATATTATAAAACGCCGAAAGCAAACAACGAATTTCAGAAAACTGAGAGACTAGTTTGCGTTCAAATAGACAGACGGACAAAAAGATGGGCATGGCTAAATCGACTCCGCTCATCGTGCTGATCATTTTAGTGAACTTCTCTTCTTGTTCTCATACTTAAGTACCTTCTGCCATCATGCAAAGAGTCAGCGCATTCGCGCCTTGGCAACCAACCCACTGTTGGCAGCAATAATTTCGAAATAGTAAAGGACTTCGTTTACCTGGGAACCAGCATTAATACCAACAATAATGTTAGCCTAGAAATCCGACGAAGAATTACTCTTGCAAACAAATGCTTCTTCGGACTGAGTAGGAATTGAAAAGTAAAGTCCTCTCTCGACGAACGAAAATAACACTCTACAAGTCACTCATCGCACCCGTCCTGCTATATGGTGCAGAAGCGTGGACGCTAACAGCATCTGATGAGGCGGCTCTGGGAGTATTCGAGAGAAAGGTTCTTCGAAAGATTTGGGGACCTCTACGCGTTGGCGACTGCGAGTACAGAAGAAGATTTAATGATGAGCTGTATGAACTTTACGCAGACGCCGACATAGTTCAGCGAATTAAAACACAGCGGCTTCGCTGGCTAGGCCACGAAGTGCGAATGAGCTAAGATGCTCCAGCCCAGAAGGAATTCTTATCGGCACCCGCCGGTGGAAACAGAGGAAGAGGGAGACCACCACTCCGATGGAAGGACCAAGTGGAGACCGATTTGCGATCCCGCGGTGTTTCCATTGGCGCCAATTGGCGCAACTAAGAAACGACTGACGAGCTATGTTGGACGGTCAAACTCGCCCAGGCGGTTAGATGACCATTGAAGAAGAAGATGAAAATCAAAAAAGATATATAACTTCGCTATTGCAGTGGGCTATTAACTACGTGCTCGATTATTTTGCTTGTGTGTTTCCCGATTTGGCTAATTTTTGGCAGAAGTATAATACATACTACTGAGAAGCAGCTGACCAATTTTTATTGAAATATCAAGATTGAATTATAAACGATTGCCTTTGAAAATAGCAGAAATTTCATGCTGAAAAGTGGGCGGCGCCACGCCTACTTCTTCGAAATTGAAAAAATTTTTTTGTGGCCGAGTTTTTCTTAAAAAGCTTATTATGTGTGCAAATTTTACAAAAAAAATTTTCAGAACTATGCTAAAAAACTGGGCGAGGACATTAACCGATTTCGCCCATTTTTACAGCAAACAGTTACCTTTGTATATTAATTATTAATAATTCCCAACGGATTACCCACCATATCCCGCCCGACCGGCGCGAGGGGCGCATCCGTATAACGCGCGGATTATTCGTTCGTGCCGAGTCGTTGAAAGGATTTGGTTTGTTAATCGTCGAGATCTAAAACTGCTCAGCTACAGAGAAAACCTCATCAGCTAAGTAAAGTAGATATAGGATAGATTATACATTAAGAAATAACTAGTTAACAGAATAAAATTATTGTTAGAAGTTAATATAGAAGTCAAAGAATAAGAAACAATTAGTAGCTATGAATTTAGGATAGAAAGAATTGATTTTTTTATACTGAAAAGCGAGTCTGAAATATCAAATCTACCAGAAAGAGAGTTATAATCTTGGCACAAACAGCGAAAAGGCTCATTTAACCGAAAATTGGTTCGGCACTGTTTTAAGACTAAAGGTTTAAAATGCCTTGAAGGACGAGACGGTACATTGAAGTTCACTTCACATAGAAGAAATGGGCTGGATAGTGAACCATTTAGCAATTTAATCATAAAAATAATTCCAAGCATTCCCTCCGACTAGAAAGTGTGTGTAGATTAATGAGTTTTAAACGATTCGTATAGGGTGGCAGATTGTACAAGGGATCCCAATGAAAATCTCTTAAGGCAAATAGTAAAAATTGTTTTTGAACTGATTCAAGGCGATCTACATGAACCTGGTAACGCGGGTTCCAAATTATAGAACCATATTCAAGTATCGTTTAACGAATGCTAGCACACCTCTAGCCTTATTGACTGTTGTGTTAATATGGCGGTTGAAACTGAGTTTATAGTCCATAGTAACCCCCAGGTCAACAAAATCATACACTTGCTCAAGACTATAATTTTTAATTGTATAGGAAGCCGGCTGAGAAATTCCACGCGAAAAACCCATGTGTTTACATTTTTTAAGGTTAATTGGCATATAATTTAAATCGCACCAAGTAACTAGTGCATTTAGATCTGATTGTAGCTTATATATATAGAGAACATTATCACCATATTTCGTTTCGACAAATCAATTTTTGGCGGAGCTATGGCATAAAAAATTTTGTGGAGTAGTCAACTATAAAATAGGCGAAGCCACGCCCATTTTCGAAAATTTTTGTTTTTGGATTTCTTTGTTTACGGAAACTTGAAAAGTGAAATATAAATGATGTAAAGCTATTTTAGGCAAAATTATATTGCCTATTTAATATATCTACGATCCTCTTCAAAAGCTTTCATATAAGAGTGGGCGTAGACCTTAGCCGATCCCGCCCATTATGTCCTGGAACATTCCTTGCATACCTGGAAACCTGCGTGCTGAATATCGTTTCGATTCGATTAATATTATTTCTAAATTTGACTTAATCAAAATTGGGCGGCGCCAAGCCTTTTTTCAAAAAATTTCTTGAAAATTTTATTTTATGCCTCAATCTCAATGTATTCACCAAATTTTATCCTTATAGGTGTATTATGTACTAAGTAATGACTTTTTTTGTGTTTTCGAAAATATTCTATATATAAAAAGTGGGCGTGGCTATCATCCGATTTCGCCCATTTTAAATAGCGCTCGGAAATGAGTGCAAGGAACCCGCATACCAAATTTCACTAAGATATCTCAAAATTTACTCAAGTTATCGTGTTCACTGACGAAGGGACGAACGGACATGGCATAATAAATTTCTCTTTGCGTCCTGAACATTTTGATATACATAAGTCAATATCTATCTCGATCCGTTTATGCCGTTACGTACTGCCGTTAGGCGACTAAAGTTATATACCTTGTGTGCGTAGCACTATTAGGTATAAAAAAGAAAATCATGATGGTCGCCCGCATGAAATTTAGCGATCATGTCGGATCGCTGCTAATTCGACGCGGCGTATTCACATTGGGGGATTTGCGCGGAAGAGGTTGCAACACGATCATAACAAATAAGAAATATTAAAGGTAGGTGAATTTATAAGTTCTGAGTGATGAAATGTAATACAGTAAATGGATTGCTATGAAAAATATTTGCAATTCATGAATAATTTATAAATAAAGCTTGAAACACAATACCCGGCGCTGCCATTTCGCAAATCACGCCCGACTATTAAACACAATAACAACGGGAGGGAAATTTTTTGACTTTTGTGTTTTTCCTTATTTTGATTTTACTCAGAACTGACCATATGAAAGAAACGACAAAAAAAAACAGACGAAGATAATGAAAACTCTATATATTTTCTTTTGTGGAGCTAGGGAATGATCTTCGAAAACTTTATTTTAATACAGGGCTTGCTAAATTTGTGTATATGCATTTTCATGAGCATACAACTGAAACATTTTTTTTTTTTTTTTTAAATTTTTAGGTAATTGTTTCCATCCTAAGGGACGGGTGTCAAAAGACGCGTTGCGGTTCCAGAAATCCGAAACCAGTGGAAAAAAAGTTATATTATCAATTATTAAAAAGTTATGCCAAAACAAGTAAGAAAGTCTAAGTTCGAGTGGAACCGAACATTATATACCTAGTAGTGATCTATTATGTCATCCCAATTCACGCAGGTCTATTTTAATACTTTCAGTACGTATTTGCGTTCAAATAGACAGACGGACAGACAGAAAGACGTTCCGACAGACGGACATGGATACATCGACTCAGCTCATCCTCCTGATCATTTCAGTATACGTACAAACATTTCATGTTCATGAAAGGTATGAATATCAAAAAAGATATACAACTTCGCTTTGCAGTGGGGTATTAACTACTTGCCCGGATATTTTACTTTGCATCCTAAACGTTTTGATATACATTAATAAATATATATCTCGATTCGTTTATGCCAAATGAAGTAATATACCTTGTGTGCGTAGCAAAAATAGATATAAAAAAGGGTGTCTTTTATAGGCGCCAAAGTACTCAACCGCTCTTTATGAAATTTTCACAATATATACTTGGGTTCACTGGGTACAGCATAGACAATATATAGTTTTGGAAAAGTGGGAGGAGCCACGCTCCCAGGCTATATAAAGTTTCAATTCGTTAAATTAATGATATTTGGATATATGTGTCACTTAGTCAATATCTACATAATTTTGGAAAAGTGGGCGGTGCCACGCCCACATATTTTGTGTTTTGTTTTGCTCTCGAACCTTCACGATAGGTTCAGGAGTTCACTGGGCACGACACAGTCTGTAAATAGCTTTTGGAAAAGCCCCCAGGTTATCTAAAGCTGCAGTTCGGTACAGCTAGGGGTTTATTTGGTTCAAGTGAATGACATTTTATGTATAGATGTGTTCTATATATCAAAACGCCAAAACAACGTCTATCGGGTTTGCTAGTATATTATAAAACGCCGAAAGCAAACAACGAATTTCAGCAAACTGAGAGACTAGTTTGCGTTCAAATAGACAGACGGACAAAAAGATGGGCATGGCTAAATCGACTCCGCTCATCGTGCTGATCATTTTAGTGAACTTTCTCTTCTTGTTCTCATACTTAAGTACCTTCTGCCATCATGCAAAGAGTCAGCGCATTCGCGCCTTGGCAACCAACCCACTGTTGGCAGCAATAATTTCGAAATAGTAAAGGACTTCGTTTACCTGGGAACCAGAATTAATACCAACAATAATGTTAGCCTAGAAATCCGACGAAGAATTACTCTTGCAAACAAATGCTTCTTCGGACTGAGTAGGAATTGAAAAGTAAAGTCCTCTCTCGACGAACGAAAATAACACTCTACAAGTCACTCATCGCACCTGTCCTGCTATATGGCGCAGAAGCGTGGACGCTAACAGCATCTGATGAGGCGGCTCTGGGAGTATTCGAGAGAAAGGTTCTTCGAAAGATTTGTGGACCTCTACGCGTTGGCGACTGCGAGTACAGAAGAAGATTTAATGATGAGCTGTATGAACTTTACGCAGACGCCGATATAGTTCAGCGAATTAAAACACAGCGGCTTCGCTGGCTAGACCACGAAGTGCGAATGAGCTAAGATGCTCCAGCCCAGAAGGAATTCTTATCGGCACCCGCCGGTGGAAACAGAGGAAGAGGGAGACCACCACTCCGATGGAAGGACCAAGTGGAGACCGATTTGCGATCCCGCGGTGTTTCCATTGGCGCCAGTTGGCGCAACTAAGAAACGACTGACGAGCTATGTTGGACGGTCAAACTCGCCCAGGCGGTTAGATGACCATTGAAGAAGAAGATGAAAATCAAAAAAGATATATAACTTCGCTATTGCAGTGGGCTATTAACTACGTGCTCGAATATTTTGCTTGTGTGTTTCCCGATTTGGCTAATTTTTGGCAGAAGTATAATACATACTACTGAGAAGCAGCTGACCAATTTTTATTGAAATATCAAGATTGAATTATAAACGATTGCCTTTGAAAATAGCAGAAATTTCATGCTGAAAAGTGGGCGGCGCCACGCCTACTTCTTCGAAATTGAAAAAATTTTTTTGTGGCCGAGTTTTTCTTAAAAAGCTTATTATGTGTGCAAATTTTACAAAAAAAATTTTCAGAACTATGCTAAAAAACTGGGCGAGGACATTAACCGATTTCGCCCATTTTTACAGCAAACAGTTACCTTTGTATATTAATTATTAATAATTCCCAACGGATTACCCACCATATCCCGCCCGACCGGCGCGAGGGGCGCATCCGTATAACGCGCGGATTATTCGTTCGTGCCGAGTCGTTGAAAGGCTTTGGTTTGTTAATCGTCGAGATCTAAAACTGCTCAGCTACAGAGAAAACCTCATCAGCTAAGTAAAGTAGATATAGGATGGATTATACATTAAGAAATAACTAGTTAACAGAATAAAATTATTGTTAGAAGTTAATATAGAAGTCAAAGAATAAGAAACAATTAGTAGCTATGAATTTAGGATAGAAAGAATTGATTTTTTTATACTGAAAAGCGAGTCTGAAATATCAAATCTACCAGAAAGAGAGTTATAATCTTGGCACAAACAGCGAAAAGGCTCATTTAACCGAAAATTGGTTCGGCACTGTTTTAAGACCAAAGGTTTAAAATGCCTTGAAGGACGAGACGGTACATTGAAGTTCACTTCACATAGAAGAAATGGGCTGGATAGTGAACCATTTAGCAATTTAATCATAAAAATAATTCCAAGCATTTCCCTCCGACTAGAAAGTGTGTGTAGATTAATGAGTTTTAAACGATTCGTATAGGGTGGCAGATTGTACAAGGGATCCCAATGAAAATCTCTTAAGGCAAATAGTAAAAATTGTTTTTGAACTGATTCAAGGCGATCTACATGAACCTGGTAACGCGGGTTCCAAATTATAGAACCATATTCAAGTATCGTTTAACGAATGCTAGCACACCTCTAGCCTTATTGACTGTTGTGTTAATATGGCGGTTGAAACTGAGTTTATAGTCCATAGTAACCCCCAGGTCAACAAAATCATACACTTGCTCAAGACTATAATTTTTAATTGTATAGGAAGCCGGCTGAGAAATTCCACGCGAAAAACCCATGTGTTTACATTTTTTAAGGTTAATTGGCATATAATTTAAATCGCACCAAGTAACTAGTGCATTTAGATCTGATTGTAGCTTATATATATAGAGAACATTATCACCATATTTCGTTTCGACAAATCAATTTTTGGCGGAGCTATGGCATAAAAAATTTTGTGGAGTAGTCAACTATAAAATAGGCGAAGCCACGCCCATTTTCGAAAATTTTTGTTTTTGGATTTCTTTGTTTACGGAAACTTGAAAAGTGAAATATAAATGATGTAAAGCTATTTTAGGCAAAATTATATTGCCTATTTAATATATCTACGATCCTCTTCAAAAGCTTTCATATAAGAGTGGGCGTAGACCTTAGCCGATCCCGCCCATTATGTCCTGGAACATTCCTTGCATACCTGGAAACCTGCGTGCTGAATATCGTTTCGATTCGATTAATATTATTTCTAAATTTGACTTAATCAAAATTGGGCGGCGCCAAGCCTTTTTTCAAAAAATTTCTTGAAAAATTTATTTTATGCCTCAATCTCAATGTATTCACCAAATTTTATCCTTATAGGTGTATTATGTACTAAGTAATGACTTTTTTTGTGTTTTCGAAGATATTCTATACATAAAAAGTGGGCGTGGCTATCATCCGATTTCGCCCATTTTAAATAGCGCTCGGAAATGAGTGCAAGGCACCGGCACACCAAATTTCACTAAGATATCTCAAAATTTACTCAAGTTATCGTGTTCACTGACGAAGGGACGAACGGACATGGCATAATAAATTTCTCTTTGCGTCCTGAACATTTTGATATACATAAGTCAATATCTATCTCGATCCGTTTATGCCGTTTACGTACTGCCGTTAGGCGACTAAAGTTATACGAGGTGTGTTCAAAAAGTATCGCGAATTTTGTGTTTTTTCAAAAATTATTTATTTATTCATGAATATCTACTTTGTCCCCTTCAAAGTAATCCCCATGAGATATTATACACTTGTGCCAACGGTTTTTCCAATCTTCGAAGCACTTCAAAAAATCATTTTTTTGTATCTTGTTCAGCTCCTCCTTCGATGCCGTCTTTATCTCGTCAAGAGAAGCGTAACGTCGTCCTTTCATGGGCCTCTTCAGTGTAGGGAACAAGAAAAAGTCAAATTTTTGTTCTTACACAAATCCGGGCGTTTCTGGCGGATTGCTTCGCGCAAATTGCGCATAACTTGCAGGTAATATTCCTTATTGACCGTTCTTCCCTGTGGCAAGAACTCATGATGCACCACGCCCCTGCAATCGAAGAAAACTGTCAGCAAAACTTTCACATTCGACCGAACTTGGCGCGCTTTTTTCGGTCTTGGTTCGTGCGGCAGCTTCCATTGAGATGATTGAGCTTTGGTTTCCACGTCATAACCATAAACCCACGATTCGTCACCAGTTATGACCCTCTGGAGCAAATTTGGGTCGTCGCGGACAGAGTTTAACATCTCATTAGCAATGTTCATGCGATGCTGTTTTTGGTCACAATTGAGCAATTTTGGTAAAAAAATAGGTAAAAATCGAAGACGATCCAAAACACGTGCAAGCAAAGCAGCTGTCAACAATTAACTGAACATTCAAAATGGCCGAGCTTGTCGGCATAAGTGAGAGACATGAGTACCAACATAACGCCACAAAAAATTCGAAATTCGAATATACGTAACCAGCGAAAATTCAAAATTCGCGATACTTTTTGAACACACCTCGTATACCTTGTGTGCGTAGCACTATTAGGTATAAAAAAGAAAATCATGATGGTCGCCCGCATGAAATTTAGCGATCATGTCGGATCGCTGCTAATTCGACGCGGCGTATTCACATTGGGGGATTTGCGCGGAAGAGGTTGCAACACGATCATAACAAATAAGAAATATTAAAGGTAGGTGAATTTATAAGTTCTGAGTGATGAAATGTAATACAGTAAATGGATTGCTATGAAAAATATTTGCAATTCATGAATAATTTATAAATAAAGCTTGAAACACAATACCCGGCGCTGCCATTTCGCAAATCACGCCCGACTATTAAACACAATAACAACGGGAGGGAAATTTTTTGACTTTTGTGTTTTTCCTTATTTTGATTTTACTCAGAACTGACCATATGAAAGAAACGACAAAAAAAAAAACAGACGAAGATAATGAAAACTCTATATATTTTCTTTTGTGGAGCTAGGGAATGATCTTCGAAAACTTTATTTTAATACAGGGCTTGCTAAATTTGTGTATATGTATTTTCATGAGCATACAACTTAAACATTTTTTTTTTTTTTTTAATTTTTAGGTAATTGTTTCCATCCTAAGGGACGGGTGTCAAAAGACGCGTTGCGGTTCCAGAAATCCGAAACCAGTGGAAAAAAAGTTATATTATCAATTATTAAAAAGTTATGCCAAAACAAGTAAGAAAGTCTAAGTTCGAGTGGAACCGAACATTATATACCTAGTAGTGATCTATTATGTCATCCCAATTCACGCAGGTCTATTTTAATACTTTCAGTACGTATTTGCGTTCAAATAGACAGACGGACAGACAGAAAGACGTTCCGACAGACGGACATGGATACATCGACTCAGCTCATCCTCCTGATCATTTCAGTATACGTACAAACATTTCATGTTCATGAAAGGTATGAATATCAAAAAAGATATACAACTTCGCTTTGCAGTGGGGTATTAACTACTTGCCCGGATATTTTACTTTGCATCCTAAACGTTTTGATATACATTAATAAATATATATCTCGATTCGTTTATGCCAAATGAAGTAATATACCTTGTGTGCGTAGCAAAAATAGATATAAAAAAGGGTGTCTTTTATAGGCGCCAAAGTACTCAACCGCTCTTTATGAAATTTTCACAATATATACTTGGGTTCACTGGGTACAGCATAGACAATATATAGTTTTGGAAAAGTGGGAGGAGCCACGCTCCCAGGCTATATAAAGTTTCAATTCGTTAAATTAATGATATTTGGATATATGTGTCACTTAGTCAATATCTACATAATTTTGGAAAAGTGGGCGGTGCCACGCCCACATATTTTGTGTTTTGTTTTGCTCTCGAACCTTCACGATAGGTTCAGGATTTCACTGGGCACGACACAGTCTGTAAATAGCTTTTGGAAAAGCCCCCAGGTTATATAAAGCTGCAGTTCGGTATAGTTAGGAGTTTATTTGGTTCAAGTTAATGACATTTTATATATAGATGTGTTCTATGTATCAAAACGTCAAAACAACGTCTACCGGGTTTGCTAGTATATTATAAAATGGCGAAAGCAAACAACGAATTTCAGCACTCTTTTGTAAAACTGAGAGACTAGTTTGCGTTCAAATAGACAGACGGTAAGACAGACAGACGGACGGAGAGACGGGTATGGCTAAATCGACTCCGCTCATCGTGCTGATCATTTTAGTGAGCTTTTCTCTTCTTGTTCTCATACTTACATACATTTAATGTTTATGAAAGGTATGAAAATCAAAAAAGATATATAACTTCGCTATTGCCACTGCAGCTGACCAATTTTCATTGAAATATCAAAATCGAATTATAAGCGATTGCCTTTGAGAATAGCAGAAATTTTATGCTGAAAAGTGGGCGGCGCCACGCCTACTTCTTCAAAATTTCCGAGTTTTTCTTAAAAAGCTTATTATATGTGCAAAATCTAATTGATATTACTTGCTTAGTTGTAGAAATATCGCTCATTAAATTTTCCAAAAAAAATTTTCAGAACTATGTTAAAAAACCGGGCGTGGACATTAACCGATTTCGCCCAATTTTACAGCAAACAGTTACCTTTATATGTAGAACATTATCACCAAATTTCGTTTCCACAAATCAATTTTTGGCAGAGTTATATAAAATGTTTTGTGGAATAGTCCACTATAAAAAGGGCGGGGCCACGCCCATTTCAGAAAATTTAAAGTTTTTGGGTTTCTGTGTTTACGGAAACTTTTAAACTGAAATATAAATGATGTAAAGCTATTTTACGCAAAGTTATTGCCTATTTAATATATCTACGATCCTTTTCAAAATCTTTCATATAAAAGTGGGCGTAGACCTTAAGCGATCCCGCTCTTTTTGCCTGGAACATACCTGAAAACCTGCGTGCTGAATTTCGTTTCAATATCTTGAACGGTTTTTGATTTATGATTAATATTATTTCTAAATTTTACTTAATCAAAAGTGGGCGGTTCCACGCCCATTTTCAAAAATTTCTTAAAAAATTTATTTTATGCCTCAATCTCAATGTATTCACCAAATTTTATCTTATAGGTGTATTATGTACTGAGTAATCACTTTTTTTTGTGTTTTCGAAGGATTATATACATAAAAAGTGGGCGTGACTATCATCCGATTTCGCCCATTTTAAATAGCGCTCGGAGATGAGTGCCAAGGAACCTGCATACCAAATTTCATTAAGATATCTCAAAATTTACTCAAGTTATCGTGTTCACAGACGGACGGACGGACGGACGGACATGGCTTGATCAATTTCTCTTTTCGTCCTGAACATTTTAATATATATAAGTCAATATCTATCTCGATCCGTTAATGCCGTTACGTACTGCCGTTACGCGACTAAAGTTAATATAACTTGTGTGCGAAGCACTACTAGGTATAATAAAAAAGGCGCCAAAGAACTCAACCGATCTTTATGAAATTTTCACAATATGTACTTGGGTTCACTGGGTACAGCATAGACAGTATATAGTATTGGAAAAGTAGGCGCAGCCACGCCCCCAGGCTATATAAAGTTTCAATTCGTCATAATTCCGAACTTTTTTGGTCTAAATTAATGAAATTTGGATATATGTGTCACTTAGTCAATATCTACATCATTTTTCAAAAGTGGGCGGTGCCGGGCCCACATATTTTGTGTTTTGTTTTGCTCTTGAACTTTCACGATAATTTCAGGAGTTCGCTGGGCACGACACAGTCTGTATATAGCTTTTGGAAAATCCCCCAGGTCATATAAAGCTGCAGTTCGGTACAGCTAGGGGTTTGTTTGGTTCAAGTGAATGAAATTTTATATATAGATGTGTTCTATATATCAAAACGTAGTATATTATAAAACGGCCAAAGCAAACCACGAATTTCAGCATTCTTTTGTAAAACTGAGAGACTAGTTTCCGTTCAAATAGACAGACGGAGAGACAGACAGACGGACGGAGAGACGGGCATGGCTAAATCGACTCCGCTCATCGTGCTGATCATTTTAGTGAACTTTTGTCTCCTTGTTCTCATACTTACATACATTTCATGTTTATGAAAGGTATGACAATCAAAAAAGATATATAACTTCGCTATTGCAGTGGGCTATTAATTACGTGCCCGAATATTTCGCTTATGTGTTCCCCGATTTAGCTAATTTTTGGCAGGAGTATAATACATACTACTGAGAAGCAGCTGACCAATTTTCATTGAAATATCAAAATCGAATTATAAGCCATTGCCTTTGAAATTAGCAGAAACTTTATGCTGAAAAGTGGGCGGCGCCACGCCTACTTCGAAATTGAAAAAATTTGTTTGCGGCCGAGTTTTTCTTAAAAAGCTAATTATGTGTGCAAAATAAGATTGATATAACTTGCTTAGTTGTAGAAATATCGCTCATTAAATTTTCCAAAAAAAATTTTCAGAACTATGTTAAAAAACCGGGCGTGGACATTAACCGATTTCGCCCAATTTTACAGCAAACAGTTACCTTTATATATAGAACATTATCACCAAATTTCGTTTCCACAAATCAATTTTTGGCAGAGTTATATAAAATGTTTTGTGGAATAGTCCACTATAAAAAGGCCGGGGCCACGCCCATTTCCGAAAATTTAAAGTTTTTGGGTTTCTGTGTTTACGGAAACTTTTAAACTGAAATATAAATGATGTAAAGCTATTTTACGCAAAGTTATTGCCTATTTAATATATCTACGATCCTTTTCAAAATCTTTCATATAAAAGTGGGCGTAGACCTTAAGCGATCCCGCTCTTTTTGCCTGGAACATACCTGAAAACCTGCGTGCTGAATTTCGTTTCAATATCTTGAACGGTTTTTGATTTATGATTAATATTATTTCTAAATTTTACTTAATCAAAAGTGGGCGGTTCCACGCCCATTTCCAAAAATTTCTTAAAAAATTTATTTTATGCCTCAATCTCAATGTATTCACCAAATTTTATCTTATAGGTGTATTATGTACTGAGTAATCACTTTTTTTTGTGTTTTCGAAGGATTATATACATAAAAAGTGGGCGTGACTATCATCCGATTTCGCCCATTTTGAATATCGCTCGGAGATGAGTGCCAAGGAACCCGCATACCAAATTTCTTTAGGATATCTCAAAATTTACTCAAGTTATCGTGTTCACAGACGGACGGACGGGCGGACGGACGGACCGGCGGACGGACATGGCTTAATCAATTTCTCTTTTCGTCCTGAACGTTTTGATATGTGTAAGTCAATATCTATCTCGATCCGTTAATGCCGTTACGTACTGCCGTTACGCGACTAAAGTTAATATACCTTGTGTGCAAAGCACTACTAGGTATAAAAATAGACAAAATATGATGATAAATGTATTTTAGCTTCTCGTGCCAATTTTGTAAAAAGGAATTATAAAGAAATTTACGTAAAAGGCACCACTTTAGGTGCAGAAAATTGCCATTTAAGCAGGTTTTTACTAAGACATTTTTTTAAATTTTGTTACTGTAAAACATATTTGTGCTAAAATCTCATTCGCATCGTTTTTAATGGAAAAATTGTAGACAAGGAGTTCTTTCGGTAGATTGTTGTACTAGGTACTGGGTACTGCCATGCAACCACCTTGTAAAAGAAAAAATAGTTTGCGCGTAAGGTTTTTTCACAAACTAACAAAAATATTACCAGTAATGTAATAAACAGGCAAAAGTTCATCGCATGCCACCACAGCAACATTGAAATTCAGAAAAAGGTGTAAAAAATCATAACCCTAATGTACATATTCATGCATTTACATATGCACATGCAAATGTACGAATGCATTTACATACTCTGCATTGTCAATATTCACCGGCATATGTAGCCGTTAGTTTGACCGCTTAGTAAAATTCCTTTGCGGAGACTTAATAATTTGTTTTGCCCTTTTATCACGAGTATTTAGTCTTGTGATTTCGAAGAGGGAGCACGCGCAAATATAGTATAGAAGGCACAAATGTAAGTAAGGCATATAAAATTTTTGTAATGAAATTTAACTAAAATTTAATAAAGATTTCAGCTTTATATTCAGCATTGGTGTTTTTTATTTGGAAAGGCGCTTGTAATATCTGTCGACAGCGCGCGATTAAGGCAGGAAATAAATTTTTCAAGAAATTTTTGAAAATGGGCTTGGCGCCGCCCACTTTTGATTAAATCAAATTCAGTCAACGGTCACGCCCAGTTTTTCAAAATAGTTCTGAAAAATTTGTTTGTAAAATGTGACACGTGATATTTTTAGAGCCATGCAAGCTATATCTATAAGATCTTGCACACATAATCAGCTTTTTAAGAAAAACTCAACCGCCAAAAACTGTTGTGCCTTTTGGGAAGTAGTCGTGGCGCCGCCCACTTTTCAGTATAAAAATTCTGCTAATTTCAAAGGCGATTGCTTGTAGTTTGAACTAGATATTTCAATAAAAATTGGTCAGCTGCTTCCCAGTAGTATGTAGTATACTCCTGCAAATCGGATAACACACAAGTAAAATATCCGGGCAAATTGGAATAAGGAAGTTATATACCTATCTTGATTATCATACCATTAATGAACATGAAATTTTTGTAAGTATGAGAAGAAGATGAGATGGGCGAACTGAAATAGTAAGGACGATAAGCTGAGTCGATTAAGCAATGTCCGTCTCTCCGTCCGGCTGCTTATTCGCAAATTTTTCAAACATAAAATGTGCATGTATTGGTGTTTTGAAAAAATGTGGTTAGCAGTTGTTGGTAGGGAGCTATTTATATACAAATAAATTAATGGCGGCAGCCATGGTGTGGCGGTAGTGTTGCCGGCCTACCCCACCGAAGGTCCAAGGTTCAAGTCCTGGGACAGGTAACATCAAAAGTGGGTTAAAAAAGTTTTTCGAAACGGGGTCGCCCTTCGGCAGTGGTTTGTCAAGCTCTCCTCGTGTCTTTCTGCCATTTAAGTCTTCTCAGCAAAAATTCATCTCCTTTGTAGATGCCGTTCGAACGTCGTTGCGTTCAGACGTGTTTCAATTCGCTCGCACAACTCTTTTTATTTTCTTCTTATTTTGCTATGTCTAAGTGCATAATTTGTGACAATAAACTCTTGGAGGATACCGGTATCTCCTGTAATATTTGTTGCCAACAAGTGCATTTAAAATGTGCAAGTTTAAAGTCGAACTGTGTGAAACATTTAAAATCAAATGCAAACATTTTGTATAGATGTGACATTTGTGTTAACAAAACTCTACCTTTCTACATATCCAAACTTGACGAAATCTATTCGTCTTTGAGAGAAATAAAAAAAGTTTTGGTGGGTGTTAATAGTGTGCAAATCTCACTCCCTCAACTGTTGAAAAGTGTGCTAAAACAATTGTCACGCGCTCGCATAAAAAGGGTAATAAACCCTCTTCCACATCTTCTCAGCCTAAGCGCGCTCAGCCGGACCAACTGCAAACAGTTGACAATAGCGCGGCAGCACCCATGGTTGTTGTTACAGATTTTGAGAACCGTGCTGCCTCGTGTGTGCACTCTGCTACTGCTGGCGTCGCTTTAGCTGAAGCTACTAAGCATCAAGCCTCTGCTGATGTGTTATCGCCTATTTTGCCTACTCCTATTCGCAATCAACAAAGTAGTGATACTGCACTCGCTACCTCGCAGAATAACAAAAGCTCAACATCAAATGTAAATGTGAATAATCTGAGTGATGGTTCCAACAACAAACCAACGTACTCTAGGAGCAGACATGTGTACCGATATAAGTCAGGTGTTGTATTTGGTTCGAGCAACAACAATGATCTCACTGTTGCTGTTCGCAAATCTTGGCTTCATATATCTTCTTTCGCAGGATGATATTATTAAATACGTCGCTCAGAAAACTGACATTAGTGTGGAGGAGCTAATGTGTTTCAAACTTCTTAGAAAAGATTAAGACGAAAATACTGAGCGAAAGTTTTTCAATTTTAAACTTGGCGTACCAACAGATTATGTCTCTATGGTCCTCAATGAGTCACTATGGCCTAAACATGTCAGGATCAAGCCTTTTTTCCAAAAGCCAGGGCTGGGAGCAGACAAAACCTAGTTGATAGTGATTTTAATAATTTACAACGTCCTACGTCCTATACCGCTTCTTCTGGTCTTACGATCTACTTTAAAAATATTTCCGGCTTGAGAACTAAATCCCACATTGTTAACTCATTCAACGCCCAAATGGACTTTGATATCATTGTCATTGTCGAGACGGGTTTAAACCCTGATTTTTTCGATGGTGAATTCTTCGATTTAAACGCCTCAGATGTGTTCCGTAAGGACCGAGATCCTGCCAAGACTGGCTCTCGCAGAGGTGGAGGCGTTCTCATCGCTGTGAAACGCAAATACCGTGCCTGCTTAATAACTCTTTTAAATGACGACTCTTTGATTGACCAGCTATGTGTCTGTATAAAAGGCTCTTCCAGATCCGGGTCGCTCTATATCGTAGCTTCATATATTCCTCCTAGTAGTGGTTTTGAACTTTATAAAATGCATGCTGACAATATCACATCGCTTGTCGAAAACAATGTACTAGACGATAACTTATGTATTTGAGCCGATTTTAACTTGAGTAACGTGGACTGATAATGCTTGTAATTCTTGTCTCATGCCATCTAATGTAACAGCCTCTCACGAGACTGTGTTAATTTGAAGCAAATCAATTTATTTTTTAACGGGCTAGGCAACATCCTAGATCTCATATTTGTCAGTGATAATATTAACTACGCCATTTCTGAGTGCATGTCGCCCATGAGTCAATGTGATAAACATCATAAGGCCATTGCTCTAAGCGTTGAGTCTTATGAATACCTTCCGACTTTTCTAAATGCTAATTATAAAATCATTTTCAAATATGATACCTGTGATTTTGTGAATCTCAATAGTTTATTATTGGATGTCAACTGGTCTGCTCTAATGAGTGCTTTTCCAATTTCAAAGCATTTATGCATGAGTTCTGTATGAATAATATTTCCATTAAAAAGAAGCGACCACATAGTATTCCGTGGTACACAAAAGAATTAAAAAAGCTTAAAACCCTAAGAAACAAATTTCACAAACGTTTTCTGCTCACTAATAATACGAGGTGTGTTCAAAACGTATCGCGAATTTTGAATTTTCGCTGGTTACGTATATTCGAATTTCGAATTTTTTGTGGCGTTATGTTGGTACTCATGTCTCTCACTTATGCCGACAAGCTCGGCCATTTTGAATGTTCAGTTAATTGTTGACAGCTGCTTTGCTTGCACGTGTTTTGGATCGTCTTCGATTTTTACCTATTCAAAAAAATGGATCAAAGAACCTGTATCAAATTTTGTGTGAAAAACGAAATTAAGTGCGCGGATGCATTCCGAATGTTGACTGTGGCATACGGAGAAGCTACCTTAGACCGAAGCAACGTTTATCGGTGGTACAAAATGCTCTCAGAAGGCCGAGAAGATGTGCAAAGAAGAACAAAAATTGGCTTTTGCCCCACGATAACGCCCCTGCTCACGCATCGTTGCTTGTGCGCCACTTTTTGGCCAAAAACAACACACTAATGATGCCGCAGCCACCGTATTCCCCAGATCTGGCCCCCTGTGACTTTTTCTTGTTCCCTAAACTGAAGAGGCCCATGAAAGGACGACGTTACGCTTCTCTTGACAAGATAAAGACGGCATCGAAGGAGGAGCTGAACAAGATACAAAAAAATGATTTTTTGAAGTGCTTCGAAGATTGGAAAAACCGTTGGCACAAGTGTATAATATCTCATGGGGATTACTTTGAAGGGGACAAAATAGATATTCATGAATAAATAAATAATTTTTGAAAAAACACAAAATTCGCGATACTTTTTGAGCACACCTCGTATATATTTTTATTATAATTATAAAAACTTTGCTGTCGAGTTCAATCGCCTAGATAAATACCTGTACAATAAATTCATTCGTGGCGCCGAGTGGAGTATTAAAAGTAATCCGAAATATTTTTGGACGTTTATAAAATCAAAAAGAGCACGCTCTTTTATTCCAAAGTCAGTGTTTCTTGATGATCAGTTCGCTGATGGGCCCAAAGATGTAGCTAATTTGTTTGCTAACTTTTTTAGGTCTAATTTTACTTCTGAAAATGATGTCCCCTCATCTAGCTTTCCTTCAAATTTCTCACACCTTAACTTTGGGTCTCTTACCCTATCTTCAGAAGACATTGCCAATAGGCTTAAACCGTCTTCTCAAACTGATGTTGATGGCCTGTCGGCACTCCTTTTAAAAAACTGCCTTGCTCTAATCGCGCCATTGAAAATTATTTTTAATAAGTCTCTTGCTGTAGGAACCTTCATTAATAATTGGAAAGTTGCTCACATAGTCCCAATCTTAAAATCAGGTAAGAAAAACGATGTTCGGAAGTATAGACCCATCTCAAAGCTATCTACCATTTCTAAGCTTTTTGAGTGCATTGTAAAAGATAAATTGTATTTCTTATTTGCCAAAATCAACATGGGTTTGTGTCTTGGCGATCCACAGCCACGAATTCAGCTGTATTCCAGGTTGACTGCGTATATACAGACTTCTCGAAGGCCCTTGACAGAGTTTGTCATGGAGTACTACTTGAAAAGCTTGCTCATATGGGTTTCCATTCCTGCTTTTTGAAATGGATACAATCTTACCTCTCTAATAGACGCTGTGTTGTTACCATCGATGGTGTTTTGTCAGAACCTTTCTTTGCTTCATCCGGTGTCCCGCAAGGAAGCGTTCTAGGCCCTCTACTATTTGTTCTTTACATCATGCTTTGCTTTTCATTTGCAAATTATTTACTGTACGCAGATGATCTCAAAATTTTTGCGGTTGTCAGGGATACTTCTGACGGAGTTAAGTTTCAACGTGATATTGACGCTGTTTATTGGTGGTGTCTACGTTATAGTATCTCTTTAAATATTAAAAAATGATTTGAGATGACGTTTGCTAAAATTTTGAATGTTCGTATTACGACCTATAGCATTTCGAATACTTTCCTGAATGTTACTGAAGTAAAAGATCTAGGGGTTATCTTTGGCCCGAAGTTGAACTTTAATAATCATGTTGACTTCATAATTGCAAAGTCCTACTCAGTACTCGGCTTTATCCGTCGGAATTCCACTAAGTTTCCTGACCCTTACACTCTGAAAATATTATTTATAACATTTGTACGTTCGCGTCTTGAGTACGCAGATTTCATATGGAGGCCCTATAGCCAAGTTTCTATTAAAAGAATAAAACGTATTCAAAAGGTATTTCTTAAATTCACTCTCAGAACCTTAAAATTCGACGACCCTGTCCCTTCTTATGCTTCGCGTCTCATGCTTATTGACCTAAATTCGCCTGTAATGCTCCTCTTGCAAGATCTATGCGAGAATTTAATATTTTGTCTCAAACAATCGTTATTGATTTTTCAATGACCACAGAAGCTTTCGTAATTCTTTTTCGCTCATTATCTATAGATATTTAAACTTGTTTTAAATGCCAGCATATTAATTTCATAAGTCTTAGTATGTAACATACTTGTAATCTTTATATAAAATGTATGTACTTTTTGTTAGTAGTCTGTAAGAAACTTTGTTTCATTGACGTTATTACAATAAATAAATAAATAAAAATCTGTAGGTCCCGCCAATTTGTAGGAAAAAATCAAAACGGCACATCACAAATTGAAAGGGAAGCTTGGCGCAAAAATCTCTTAGGAGGTTTATGATGATATTTAAAAAATCAAAATCTCCGTAATTAACTATCTTTATTTAAATGATAAGTGGTACTTTGAACAGATTTTTAAGTATACCCTTGTTTGATTTTGAATTTGACATCTCTATTTATTCAATCTTTTTGGCATGTATTAATTTTGAAAGTTTCGACAACTCTTCTTTAGAAATTAAGTTATTAATAAGATCAATTGGTTGAGTGAATTTTACTATTATATGCCACTATTGCTTTAAAAACTTTTTTGGAAATATCATCACTGTTTTGCGAGTCAGCATTAAATGATCTAATGTGTTCATTGAGAGTACCATGTTATCTCTCTAAATCTGAATTACCTGTTTTCAAATAAGGAGTTGTAGTATGAAAATCGATTTTTTGCTGCTCCAAGAACTCTCGGACGGCAACCGTATCAAGTTCATTATCTATAATGAGTTGTTTCGGTTTTCCTTAATATAGAATTCTATCTTTTAATGCTTTGATTAAAGAAACCCAGGTCCTGTCTTCTTTATAATATGCTGTGGCGTACTTTGTAAGCTTATCAATACTTGTTAGGTACATCACGCCTCGCTGGGGAAACCATATATCTACATAAACAACTTCATTATGTGTTTCTGGAGTATAGGTTACATTTAGACTATTCTTTATTGAAGCTCTATCGTATTTTGCTAATTTATAAATTTCACAATTATTTATATATTGCTGAATCTCTTTCTGAAGTTTGGGTAAAAAATAATACCTTTTTAGTTCTAAAAATACTTCCGTTATGCCTCTATGATTGTTTTTCAAATGTTCTTTCTCTATTAATTACAAAAGATTCTGCCTATCAGTTACGTCTTCACTTAATAAGTTAGACTTAAGAACTTTAAGGTTTTTATTTTTCGCAATATAACTAACATAACTTAATTGAAATTCTTTAGACAATTCCATATTTGGACAATAAACAATCGCTAATCCTTTAGCTGGAAGCTTTTCCCTCATAAAATCTAAAATATTGTTTTTATCTTTTACTTTTAAAGTATGCCGAATTTTATTTCTATAAATTATTTCCGTTTTGCATGCGTTTTTACTAGAGGGATAGATTAATATTTGCATTTTAAAAATGTTAAGACGCTGTTCAGTTATCTTAATGTGATCTGTATTATCGCTTTGAACAGTGTGTAAATTCGCTTCAAATAACCCATCAATATTTATTTCAATATATATAATATAGCTAATATCAAAGTCGAACTCATTTAATTTTATCTTCTACCTCTGTAACTTAGAATTAGGCTCGTTTAAATTATTAAGGCAGACTAATTGACGGTGGTCTGTCTTTATGGAAAAGAAGATACGGACGGAAATATTTTGTCGCCCACACTATTGCGAGTAGCTCTTTTTCAATCGTACTGTAATTTTTCTCGTGCCCATTTAAAGGGCGACTGGCAATATAAACTACTCTATCTCCTTGCATCAGTGCCGCTCCCAAAGCAAAATTGTTTGAATCTGAAACCAGCGTAAGCGGTTTACTAAAGTCTGGGTGGATAAGTATAGGATAGTTTTTTATTTAAATCTTTATTTTTCAAAAGCTGTTCTGAAATCTTGATTATTAGCTGTGATCTTTGCACCTTGCTTTAAATATTTTATTAAATGAAATGCTATTCTCGAATAATATTTAATGAAACGTCTAAGTTATCATAAATTAATTCCCACAGTTGCTCTTCCCAACCTTCGCTTGGGTCAATCACACTTCAGCCACACTACAACCGTTCGTCATATTGCCCAACAACCTAATCAGCAGAAATATGACCAGATCAATGTTCACACGGTTGCTGGCACGGGTCGCTGTATCAGCAAAGCAATAGCTATTGCTATTGCTCAAAGTCACTGCACCATCATCGGCGTGATGTCAACACCACTAGCGCCACTATTCGTAGAACACCGCAACCAACAGTCATCTTATTTAACAGCGTCAGCACAAACAAGAAATTACAACACATGAGCAAGCCGGAGTTACAATTCTGTCTCACCCACCATTCGCCGGCTGCGCGGCAGCAGCATCGCGCTACGCCGTAGGTTAGGTGTTAAGTAGAAGCTAAGTAGGGAGTTAGTTCTAAATTAGAGTCATAGCTGATAGACAAAAACGTTTATTGGTAAATAAATAAAAGGTTTAAACCTTTACTTAAATAAATAAATAAAAGGATAAAACCTTTACTGGCGCCCAACGTGGGGCCTCGCGCTAAAGATAAAATTCGAATAATTATTAATATCCGAAACAAACATAAATACAATTCAACAAATACAGCAAAGGATAAATTCCCGAAGACAAATATCTTCTTCTTCTTTAAATGGTCATCTAACCGCCTGGGCGATTTTGACCGTCCAACATAGCTCGCCAGTCGTTTCTTCGTTGCGCCAACTGGCGCCAATTGGAAACACCGCGGGATCGCAAATCGGTCTCCACTTGGTCCTTCCATCGGAGTGGTGGTCTCCCTCTTCCTCTGCTTCCACCGGCGGGTGCCGATAAGAATACCTTCTGGGCTGGAGCATCTTCGCTCATTCGCACTACGTGGCCTAGCCAGCGAAGCCGCTGTGTTTTAATTCGCTGAACTATGTCGGCGTCTGCGTAAAGTTCATACAGCTCATCATTAAATCTTCTTCGGTACTCGCCGTCGCCAACGCGTAGAGGTCCACAAATCTTTCGAAGAACCTTTCTTTCGAATACTCCCAGAGCCGCCTCATCAGATGTTGTTAGTGTCCACGCTTCTGCACCATATAGCAGGACGGGTGCGATGAGTGACTTGTAGAGTGTTATTTTCGTTCGTCGAGAGAGGACTTTACTTTTCAATTGCCTACTCAGTCCGAAGTAGCATTTGTTTGCAAGAGTGATTCTTCGTCGGATTTCTAGGCTAACATTATTGTTGGTATTAATGCTGGTTCCCAGGTAAACGAAGTCCTTTACTATTTCGAAATTATTGCTGCCAACAGTGGCTTGGTTGCCAAGGCGCGAATGCGCTGACTCTTTGCATGATGACAGAAGGTACTTCGTTTTGCCCTCGTTCACCACCA
This sequence comes from Merzomyia westermanni, assembly GCA_949987695.1. Lineage (NCBI taxonomy): Eukaryota > Metazoa > Arthropoda > Insecta > Diptera > Tephritidae > Merzomyia > Merzomyia westermanni. The sequence goes on from OX465288.1 coordinate 90,640,246, forward strand.
ATCCCATTTTCTCCGCTTCTTTTTCTAATTTGGAGTAAGCAGAAGTTACGGCGCGGTTGTTAAGGCCAATGATATCAATATCGTCAGCATATGCCAACAGTTGGACGCTTTTATAAAATACAAATATAAATCAACTATTAACAAGCATCAACTTAAGAAAATATAAACATTCACAACAAAGGATAAATTTCCGAGGACAAATACATATCAACAATCAACAAGCATCAACTTGGGAGAACGTAAACATTTGAAGGCACCGAAAGACCAATTCAGTAATTCCCGAAACGAATCAAGAAGTTATCAGTTAAGAATGAAGAGGTGAGTGAAGTGCTTAAAAATATTTTTTTCCGAGAGTGATGTAAAAGTGAATAAAAATAAATTTTAAAAACGCATAAAAGAGAATTGAGGTTTCGTTTTGCGAAAGTTAAATGAGTGAAGGGTTAGAGAATATCTTTAAGAATCTGAAATTAACAACAGAGAGCACAGCCACCATGAACGTAGATCAGGTTAATTAAATAGTTAAAGCAAAAGTTAGAAGAGCCTTAGAGGCACAGAAATTAGATTTTGATAGAAAGATACTCGCTTTACAAAACCAGGTAGCAATAAATAAGCCCAAGGTAGAGAAATATAGTAGGGTAACAATTAACCCTTTGACAATATGTGACATTACACTCGACGCGGTAAAATCCCTTCCCGAATTTTTCGGTCACCAAGGTACTTATGTGTCTTGGCGTGAGGCCGCGCATAACGCATACGAATTATTTAAAAGATACGATGGCAGCGAACGCCACTACCAAGCGGTAACTATTATCAGAAATAAAGTGCGAGGTGCTGCCGATGCAGTACTTTCCTCTTTCAACACGGTGCTCAATTTCAACGCAATAATCTCCCGACTTGATTTCACATACGCGGACAAACGCCCGATATACTTGATAGAGCAAGGACTGTCTACATTAAGACAGGGATCGATGTCATGCTTAGAATTCTACAACGAAGTGGAAGAGAAGCTAACCTTATTAGCAAATAAGACGATAATGTCTTACGAGAGCGGTGTAGCAGACACCATTAATGAGAAATATACAGCGGATGCGCTCAGAGTGTTTATTTCAGGGTTAAGGAAACCCTTATGCGATATCCTGTTCGCATCCAGACCATCAGACCTTCCGTCGGCCTTGGCTTTGGCACAGGAGGTTGATGCCAATAATGAGCGATATGCTTTTGCGATGAATTTCGCAAATAGATATCAGGAAAAACCAATCGGGAGTCAAAATCCTGGTAACCAGAAGTCACCTAACCTTGAGCACGGTGTGGGGCACAAGAATCCACATTATTCGATAGGTAAACAGGGAGAACAAGCCAGTCGCCCACAGAATTACGGAAACACCCAAAGACCATTCCCAAATAGTAATAATTCGAGCCAAAGGCGCGTGGAGCCTATGGAAGTAGATCCTTCCATATCCCAATTTAAGAACCCGACCAATAACACAGGCCAGGACCATTACGGTAGGCCACAAGGGAACTTACAAAAGCGGGCAGCGAACTCAGGACGGCACACCAGACCTAAAATGCAGCGCGTTAACCATCTTACAGAGGATCAGGACCCGCAAAGCGAATCCTCATACAACAATGAGGCGGAGCAGGTGGCCGATGACATTGAAACGAACGAGGTTAATTTTTTAAGGCAAAATCCCTCCTTCCTTGGATTTCAAGGACAATAGGAGGGAAAGAGATCAAGTTCCTTGTCGACACCGGGGCATCTAGAAGCTATATCAAGCCCCTCCCAGGACTAAAAGGAATAGAAAAGGTAGAAAATTCATTTTTGGTAAAGTCAATTCATGGGGTGACGCCCATTAAACATAAATGTAAAGTTAGAATGTTTGGGGTGGTAGTGGAATTTTGTCTGCTACCCAATCTGTCTTCATTTGACGGCGTTATTGGCCTAGACCTACTAAACAAGGTCCATGCAGCTATTGATCTGAAAACAAATACAATAACGCACGATTCTGGCAAGGAAATTAGTTTATTTGTGTCTAGCGAGGATGTTAGTCACTTGCAATTGCAGGCAAAGCAGGTCCCACACAATTTAAAGGAGGCAGTACCGTACAATACAAACGTAGTAGCAACGATTAGGACCACTGATGAGGAGCCGGTATACTCAAGGTTATACCCATACCCATTAGGTGTTTCCGATTTTGTAAATAGGGAAATTCAAGAGCTGTTGGCGAACGGCATCATACGGCCATCGAGGTCCCCATACAATAACCCCATATGGGTAGTAAAAAAGAAAGGCCTTGACGAGAATGGTCAAGAAAAGAAACGAATGGTTATAGATTTTCGAAAATTGAACGATAAAACTATCAGTGATAAATACCCGATCCCAGATATTACAGGGATTACAGGGGGAGTAAATTGTTCACCACTCTGGATCTTAAATCGGGTTTCCATCAGATCAGCCTGTCGGAACGGGATAGAGAGAAAACCGCATTCTCTGTAAAAAATGGAAAGTACGAATTCTGCAGGTTGCCCTTCGGTCTAAAGAATGCCCCCAGCATTTTTCAAAGGGCAATAGACGATGTGTTAAGGGAACACATAGGAACGAAATGCTTCGTCTATATGGACGATGTCATTATATTTTCAAAAAATGAAGAACAACATTTAAAGGATATAGAAGCAATTTTAAGAAGTCTGTTCGAAGCCAACATGAGGGTGTCAGCAGAGAAATCCAAATTTTTAAAACCGGAGTCGAGTTTTTGGGTTTCTTGGTTTCACAGAGCGGAATAAAAACATGTCCGGATAAGGTAGACTCAATTCGTAATTTTCAGGAGCCTACTACCCTAAGGGGGCTAAGATAATTTTTAGGTTTAGCGGGATACTACCGTTGTTTTATAAAGGATTTCGCTAAGATAGCGAAGCCACTTTCGAATATAATGAGGGGTGAATATGGCCGAGTTACTGCGTCACAGTCGAAAAAGATTCAAATTGATCTGACTGACGAGCAGAAAAAAGCTTTCACTACCCTAAAAGAAATACTCGCATCGGAGGAGGTTACACTAACCTACCCTGATTTTAAGAAATCGTTTGAACTAACCACTGATGCGTCCTCACACGCAATAGGTGCTGTCTTATCGCAAGAGGGAAAACCTATAACTATGATTTCCCGGACTTTAACTAGTAGCGAGGAACATTTTGCCACAAACGAAAGGGAGTTGCTGGCCATCGTTTGGGCACTAAAAACACTCAGAAACTACCTTTATGGTGTGACGAACCCCACTGTTCACACAGATCACCAGCCGATCACTTTTGCAGTTTCGGACAGAAATCCAAACTCAAAAATAAAAAGATGGAAAGCATTCATAGACGAATGCAACGCGAAGCTCATCTATAAACCGGGCAAAGAGAATGTAGTCGCAGACGCATTGTCTAGGCAACACATGAATGCCGTGGATAACATGAGCACTGAAACGATTCACAGCGAGGAATCGTCTACAAACACAATTGAAAGAACAGATAAGCCGGTAAACTGCTTCCGTAACCAGATAGTGGTAGAGGAAGGAATCACACCGGGAAAAAGAACGTTCATCATTTATGGAAAAAAAACCCGACATTTAATCACATTTAAAGATAAACGAGATCTGATCAGCCTCTTGCAGGAAGCGGTAAAATCGGATGTAGTCAATGCAATACATTGCGACCTACACACGCTTGCCCTATTTCAGGATGAACTGGTTAGACTCTTTCCAACAACCCAATTCAGGCATACAGAAAAATATGTCAACGATATATTCGACACAAATGAGCAACAGGAAATAATCGCAGCTGAGCATAATCGAGCACATCGAGCAGCCCAGGAGAATATGAAGCAGATACTGGAAGACTATTTTTTCCCAAAAATGGGAAAAAAAGCTTCACAGTTTGCTGCCAACTGTCGCACGTGCTCTAAAGCACAGTACGATCGCCATCCACAAAAGCAACTCATTGCACAGACGCCCATCCCCTCATACTGCGGAGAGATACTCCATTTTATTATATTTTCAACGGGTTCAAAGTATTTCCTGACTTGCATCGACAAATTTTCAAAGTTTGCTATCGTACAAACTTTAAGGTCTAGAACAATAGTAGACCTGAAGCCGCAGCTTCTCCAAATACTTAATATGTTTTCGGGCACGAAAACTGTGTACTGTGACAACGAAAAGTCACTAAATTCTCAAAGCATCAAATCCACATTAAAAAATCACTTCAATATCGACATCGCGAATGCCTCACCCCTTCATAGTACGTCAAACGGTCAGGTAGAGCGATTCCATAGCACCTTGATGGAAATATCGCGATGCCTTAAACTCGATACCAACATGGACGATATCGAGGAGATAATCCTTTTGGCCACAATAGGATACAACAGATCCATTCACACTGTAACCGGGACGAAGCCCATCGCTATTTTCCGTCCGGAGAAAGAAGACAATCAGATAAGGTCCTGCATAAAAAATGCACAGAATAAAGAATTAAGAACCCATAATAAGAACAGACAGGATAGAGCGTTTGAGGTAGGTGAAAAGGTCCTAGTTAAAAATAACAGAAGACTAGGCAATAAACTTACACCTCTCTATACCGAGGAGGAGATCGAAAAAGATCTCGGCACTACAGTGCTCATAAGAGGAAGGAGGGTCCATAAGGACAACCTTCGTGGAAGCTGAATAATTATTAGTCGCTAATGGAAATGCATTTATTACAGGATTGTTTTGATACTGGTTGTGGCAATATCGGCATCGTTATCAACGGGACGAATAATAGACTACACAAACGCAAAGTACATTCCAGTGGTTGATGGAGACCTCATAATTTGGGAAAACTTCGGACACATCAAACATATTACTAACTTGACCCTATACGAACTGTTACGGGACGAAACGTCTAACGCTACGGACCATTTTCCAAGAACGCACATGAGAAAATTATTAGACGCAGACATAAACCAAATAGACAGACTTTTACAACTGTTAAATACCCACCACAGGCAGACAAGAAGTTTGAACGCACTCGGAACAGTACTAAAATATATTACAGGTACTCCAGACCACGACGACTTTGACAGACTGACTAATACAGCAGAGCAACTAATCGACTCACAGGACAGACAGTTTACCATCAACACGGAGTTGCAGAAGGAAATTAACAGCCTTACTACTACGGTAAATAAAATATTGAAATCAGTAAAGCAGAAGGAAATAGATACGGGCTACCTTTATGACATACTTACAGCCAGAAATAGGGCTATAATAACGGAATTAGACAACATAATCACCTCCATTACTTTCGCAAAAATCGAGACTCTTAATCCCATCCTTTTAGATAGCGCAGAAATAAATTCAGTTATAAAAACACATCACTTCACAAGCCTCAACGTAGCCGATATAGTACCTTTAACTAGAGTTAAGATTGTTCAGTATAATAATGTAATATACTTTTTAATAAAATACCCCATACCTAGATTTAGATGTAAGAAAATAATAATTTTACCAGTAGCGCACGGCAATCAAATTCTACACCTGCAGGAACCTACCTTGGCTACATGCGACAACCACACGGTAGCTGTAAAGAACTGTAGCAACACAACTCCGGCATTCTGCTTAGCATCATCAGCTAACTCATGTGCGTTGCAACTAATGACGCACAACACCGCCAATTGTGGTACGACGTTTAATAATCTCTCACCTATTACAACAATAGGAGACGGCCTGATTGTTATTAATGATCAAATTGCGGTAATAGAGGAAAACGACGATGTTCCAGTTAGAGTCAACGGGACTTACCTAGTGACCTTCGAGAAACAGGTAAAGGTTAAAGGAACTTTATTTTATAATGAAAATTCCACAGCGCCTTTGAAACCTGAAATGCCATTGTCCCCGAACATCAACCTCACGCAACATATAGAAATTTTAACCGCCCCTTACCTCCACCACGTAAACCTGCAGAACCTCCGACACATTAAACATCTGCAAAAAAGTATCGAGCGTAGTAACATAATGAGTCACGTTGCTATTGGAGCATTTGTAATTATGGGACTGCTCGCATATGCATTTCAGCGCGCAGTCGTAAACAAGAAGAAACCCTCAATAGCCAAATCCGTTAAGGCAGCAGTTGAAAATGCTACTACAAGGGCCGCGGACGTCCCCCACTTAGAAAGGGAGGAGTTATCATAAATTAATTCCCACAGTTGCTCTTCCCAACCTTCGCTTGGGTCAATCACACTTCAGCCACACTACAACCGTTCGTCATATTGCCCAACAACCTAATCAGCAGAAATATGACCAGATCAATGTTCACACGGTTGCTGGCACGGGTCGCAGTATCAGCAAAGCAATAGCTATTGCTATTGCTCAAAGTCACTGCACCATCATCGGCGTGATGTCAACACCACTAGCGCCACTATTCGTAGAACACCTCAACCAACAGTCATCTTATTTAACAGCGTCAGCACAAACAAGAAATTACAACACATTAGCAAGCCGGAGTTACAATTCTGTCTCACCCACCATTCGCCGGCTGCGCGGCAGCAGCATCGCGCTACGCCGTAGGTTAGGTGTTAAGTAGAAGCTAAGTAGGGAGTTAGTTCTAAATTAGACTCATAGCTGATAGACAAAAACGTTTATTGGTAAATAAATAAAAGGTTTAAACCTTTACTTAAATAAATAAATAAAAGGATAAAACCTTTACTTCTATAATAGCCTGTTATTCCCAAAACTGACTTTATCTTCTTCTGCGTCTATGGTAACACTATTTTATCTATTGCTCTTATTTCTCCAGATTGAGTTTTATGCCAGCGGGAATGACAACACGTCCTAAAAGTTCGGCTTCTCTTTCAAGAAAATTACACTTACCTAATTGAAATTTCAAATTTGCCTCAGGTTAACGTTTAAGAATTTTATATCAATGGCTTCTAAATGCTCTTCTATACTTGTTAAAAAAGGCAATATATCATCCATATAAAGTAGATAAATTAAACCTATATATTCCTTCATAACATTATTTATCATTCGTTGAAATGTAGCCGGTGAATTACGAAGACCAAACGGCATGCCTAAAAATTCATAATGACCATTTGACGTCGAAAATGCTGTCTTCGGAATGTCATCGGGGTTCATTTCAATTTGATGAAAACCCTGGGCTAAATCTAGAGTTGTAAAATATTGACTTCTTCCTAATTTGTCAAATATATCGCCGATATTTGGAATCGGAAACCTATCTTCAATGGTAATATCATTCAACTGCCGGTAGTCTATTACGATTCGCCACGTATGTTCATTGTTAGCGTTTAGCTTCATTGGCACGACCCATATTGGGCTATGGTATGGACTATTTGAATTTCTTATTATACCCTGCTTAAGCATGTTTGCAATTCACTTATTAACTTCTTCTTTATGTACTTCTGTAGCTCGATTCTGTAACTTTTAACCCTTCGCCGAGCGTTAAGCTTATCGCCAAATTTCGGCGTTTGTTCTTAACGAAAGTTCGATTCTGTAACTCTCCTTTAACGCCGCTAAACAGCTGACTCTTGATAGTGATAAAATATGGCAAAACTTCTCTTTTCGCCGTATTTTGCACTAAATTACATGTAAAAAACTCAAAACTAATTTTTCTACTTTTTCCAAACGCTAAAACACTTGCAAATATATTAACGCCATTGTTAACACCTCGAAAATAATTCGCGACAGCTAACCACACAAAAAGGGTTAGCTAACACTTTTCGTGTGGTTAAAAGTTAGTGAATACGGAAAAGCGTTAAAAATGGTGTTAAGCGAAGTTAACGCTAACACCTGGCGTTAAAATAGTTACAGAATCGACCTACTGGATACCTATATAAAGGAGAATAAACAGGTATCTCCTGCTTCGTTTTGATTATATGCTTTATTTCATTTGTAAAAGTTAAATCATCATTTTTAGCATAAAACGTATTTTTATATTTATTTAGCAATTTCATTAATTTCTCTTTCAAATATAGCTGCAGGTGATCTGTTTCAATCAAATCTGTGATATTGTTCATTTTAATTTCGCAGTTGAAAATTTGCATGTTACTTACCTTATAGATTTTTTCATTATGAATATCCTCTTTTTCAGATAAAAATAATATTTTTTAGCATTTTTATTAACTAAGCGCCTGTTGGGAAAATCAATTACGCAGCCTAAATCTTTTAAAATATTGCTACCAATCAATCCATCAAATTTTCTATTAAAATTAAACTCTAAAAACTCGCAATAGTAATCATCAAAATTTAATTCTTCAAATAATGGATGTGGCAGCACGTCCGCATTCTACTCTGTCAAATATTCGTTACTTGCCTTCCCTCATTATATTGTTTTTCTGTATGTGCCTAAAGCTGAAGTTATTGGTGCGTTTGTCGTATCGCTGTAGTCGTATCCTTAACGTAAGAGAAAACCCAACATGCAATTGGTCGGTAATGCCCGTATAACACTACGTATTTTTCCTGTATTTATTGTTGAAAATACTGACGAAAAATTGCCGAAATAAAATTTACAAAACCAATTTTGCAGTTGTTGAAGGGGGACAAACAGTTCCTTTAATTTCGATTTGGTTGACGTTTTTTTGAATGCTGAACGAAAATCAAATTTAAAACTAAACAATTTAAAAATTTGAATTTGGCATGCTGTGCTTAAAAAATCGGAGCATATTGAGCGGGTCTGTACCCTCCCCCCAGAAGGATATTTTGTACAGACAAATTTGGTGGTAGATTTGTGAACTCAGTATTTGGTATGGTAGGATATCACGTGCAGAGCCCCTGGTACATGATATAATCGGAACTTTTGCCTAGCATATTTCTTACGTAGTTCAACCCGACGGAGATCTACCGCACTATTGTCCTGTAGGCTGAGATTAGTCGATTGACTGCTTGTACATCAATGCTGCATAAAGCTTCAAATTACACATAGGTGTCAAAAGGACCCCAGGTATTGAGCACAATATGCAATTCATGTTTATATTTCATCACTTGAATCGCGGCCAGTTTTATGTTGTAATCCTTCATGCATTTCCTAATTTCCGTGGTCTTTCTATATAGTTAGTACCATACCATTAAGCTGTAAAAATCTGAAGTGCGTCGGTGGGTAGTTGATGGTGTTAGGCTAAGTATCAAGCTGTGTGTGTCGCAGTGTAGAACGCTGTAGACCTAGCATGGGCAGGTTATTTTGGGTACTAGCCTGTGGAGCAAAAAGAAGGCTCAAAAAAGAGGGGATGTTTGGAGTTGAGAAAGAGGGTAGGCGGACGCTTGCCATTGCTCATGTCCGTCTTACTCCTAAGGAAGTGGGAGGGTTGAGCGGAAGTGAGACGTGGTAGCGCCACTCTGAATTTAATTTGACGGGCATTGCAGACGTGCTGATAACCGAGGAGATAATGACATTATTGTAGCTGTTAGAGCACGAGGGGTGGCGGTAGGGATGCACTTTGAACCCGAGGACGTCCTGTGACGTTAACAACATAGGGCCACAAATTTACTAAAAAAAAGTTATTGGGTCTATGGAGGATTAACCCCTGAACATTCGGATTTATAAAGCTATCTCTTACATGGAAGACATTGTTCAGAATGTGACTGGTTAGTGTACATTTTCTTCCAGCAAATCCATTGTCTTCGTCCAGGGTTGGGTTCTATACCCGTTTGTTACGAGAGAGCGGGGAGGAGTCCGCAAGAGAATGGAAAGCACTCCCGCAAAAGAAATGGGAGCAGTCCCGCTGCAAGGAATGCAAAAAAATAACAGGAACTGTTATTATTAAATTCAATGGGCTTAATAATCCCCTACGGGTTAGGAGTTAAGAATATGCTCTAGGCAGATATACCTGTCGCAAGAGGCAACCAAAAGCCCAAAAGCAACGATCTGCAACTCGATGGTTGATCTACTTCAATGTTTCCTCTCACCTCTCATTACCCATCTTCTCCTTCCTTACAGAAGCAGTGGTGGCATGACCTAGAAGGTTGCACTGGTCATACTAAATCGTACCTGCGGCAGTCGGGTATGTGCCGCAGGGACTGTCACTTTCAACACCACTCCCCAAAATCTTTGGGTAGTGATTTTTTCTTTATAAACAACAACAAAGCTATTAATATACAATTTTTGCCTCTAAATTTGTAGTAAAATTCTTTTAAAAATTATTTACATATAATTTGACACAATAAAGACAGTTGCCAGAAAAAACAAACGAAAAACAGCCAAGTTTCAAAAAAACCCAACGAAATACAAACTGGCTTGTTTGTTTTTAACAGCCTAGATTTTATTTTGTACTTCGCTAGTTTTTTTTACATAGCTTGCCCGTTTTCACCAATTCGAAAACTGTATGTGATTATCTCTTTTGCGTAAAAAACAGCATAAACATACGGGCATAAGGTTACGTTGCGGATAGCGAATTATGATTGTTTCTCATAAGGTTGGTCGAATCAGCTGTTATATAAGGCTACCGATAACGCACCAATAACTTCAGCTTAAGTCTGTATATCGCCATCTCGTATCTTGCCATTCGCTGAAAATAAGCCGGACGAGACGCAATCGCGGTAAGTTTAAACTGTTAACTTTCTAAATGTACATTTGTGTAATAAGATTGTATTTCAATTTATGTAGAAATAAACCACACACATACGATCGCAATCACAATTGCAAGTGCTTATATTTGCGTTAAATTTCGAGTCATCGTCCGAGCCGTCAGCGGTCACAATGGAAATTTACAAAGTTTCGTTAAAAATGTATCCCTACCTAAAGCTTTTGCTACTACATTAGTTTCCTGTTTCCATTTAGGGTGACAAATGTCAGTAGTAATGAGACTGAACTCAGCGCCAATATCAATAACAAATTTCAATTTTCTTATCGGATTATTTATTATTATATAGGGTAATTTTGCTCGACGGGATCTGGAAAATTTACACTTGAGTTACCAATATCTATAGGTTCAACTTTTGAATTTAACTTATAAAGATTTTGAAGGTCTCGAGTTTGCTTCGATCCTGAAGGAATCGCTTGATTGCAACCACGATCAACCGTATTATAAACACCATTTCTCCTGTTGTTTTGTGCGTAATTTGTATTCCTCGTTCTGTTTAAGGTATTTAAATTTTGAGACATATTTTGATTAAAACCAATAGGGTTGGCATGAAATGGTTGTTGTTTACCATAAGAGAAATTATTGTTAGCTCTTTTATATAGCATTATTCGAAACATTATTTCTATAGAGATTATCATCTTGTTTAAAATACATACGCTCAAAATTGTATTTTTCGTTTCTAATAAAAGGTTTGATATTTTTATAATCATTACTAAAAGTTGTTCTAACAGTACTAAAACTACCATTGCGTGGTGGTCCAAATTGAGTATAGTTTTGATGTCTGGCATCAAGTATTAATTTGTATGCATCCTTTAAATTTTGAGGATTTCTAGCAAATATTAATGTGGGCGTTGGCTCGTGTAAATTATCTCTAAAAGTCTTGAGGGCAATTCTGTTAACTGCTCTATACGTTTGATCACAAAGCGTTATTTTTCGATTATGTATTTTATTTGCTAGCTTATTTATTTCAAAGTAATAGATCTCAGTTGTTCCATGTAACCTGCAAGTTTTTAAATTATCCATTAAATCATTACTACTCTCCTTTTCGTCGAAATTATTATTGAGTATTTTTTTTTAAACAGGCCAATCATTCATATTAGAGTATCTATGAATCGCTTCACTGGTTTTACCAACTCATGTTTTTTTTTTATAACCAAAAATTGCCCTTCTAGAATTATTATCATCAAAATCGGTAACCAAGGTAACCAACCTTGGGTTAATAATTAACTCAGCCTTAACCTGTGATGATCATGTTAACTCGGTGATCCGTAAAGTTTATAATATTCTAAGAAACTTGAGCATGTCTGCAATTTACACACCCATCAATATTAGAAGAAAACTAGCTATACTCGTACAACTAATTATGCCAATCATTAGCTACTCTAAGGGCCGGTTTCACCAACGCGACTAAAACTAAAACTAAGTTGTGACATAAGTTAGCACAGATTAGAGACTAACCTAATTTTGGGTTTCACCAACTGAGCGACTTAAATAATTTTGAACACAACAACCCGATCAGCTGTTTTATGCATAGTAGTATTTTTTCATACCAGACAACTCTGCGCATCCCAATAACCCAATAACTTAGTCGAGAATAAGTCAGCTGGCAGGCTGACTAAGTTGTGACTTAGTTAAGTTAGATGGTGAAACTGAAAAAGTGAAAATCCGACTTAACTTAGTTAAGTTGAGCTGGTGAAACCGGCCCTAAGCTTGTCTATAGTGAAATGAGTTCTCAGTCGGCGCACAAAATTGATGTAGCCTTTAACCACGTTACACGTTATGTGTTTGGGCAAGCTAAGTACGACCTATATCTGATTGGAGATCGCGCTTATTAGGATGTCAAATTTCGGATTACCTCAAAGCCAGAAACTGTATTTTTCTTTACCGACTCATGATATATAAAGAGCACAGCTACTTATATGAGAAACTGGTTTTCCCCAGGTCTGCTCGAACTAATGATTTAATCATACCAACCTACAACTACTTGGCATCTTCACGCCTATTCTTCATCAATGTTATTCGTGTATGGAACTCTATTCCAGTATCTACTCGCAGCAGTCTGAGTAAAAGCAATTTTAAGAACGTACTTTATATGTACTTGAGTTAGTTATAAGTAAGTCTTTTAGTTTCGCTATCTATAAGATAATACTTATTATTAAAATTTATTTATCATAACTTCTAGTTTTAATTACTTTACTTTTATTTTTTATTTGTTGTTGCAATGCAATATTTTTGTTAGCATTGTTTACATTTAAATTAAACATACAATTTTTTTCCTTGTCGCCAGCATAGTGTAATCAACAAGGTGAAGTAAGCTGTCAGTTGTCTTGCTCTAATTTCTTCTGTGTTCTGTCATTCGGCTATCTGAAAATTTTGAGTCAATGTTGTCCCCGCAAACAGTGTTGTTGTTCTATCAAGGTGTTGCTTTTTTCAGATTTTTACGTGTATGAAAGGGGAATTTCTGGTAAATTTGAGCAAAAAAAAATTGTATTGCAACACTTCAATATTATTTGACATTCCGCTGCTATTTCTCAAAGAAATTTATCGTGAAAATTTAAATTTTCCCGTAAAAGTATTAATAATGCCAAGACCGAGCTGCGCATTGTGCAAAAAAACTTGAGCGGCGGAGGGCTTCAGCCTATTTAGTGCTTCTGTGGTAGAGCAGAGGCTGAATAGGTGGTGTGAAAGCAACGGGGTAGCACTCACACACAGTTCCAGAGCATGCGAATTGCACTTTTCGAAAAATGATTTTCAGCAAACGAAAAACAGACGTTTGTTATGTAAGGAAGCGGTGCCAATGGCTGTGGAACTGCTGAGGTGTTGGGATTCAGCTGAGGAAGTACTGCAAATAGTTGACAAGGCAACACAAGCTAAGTATGGTGATTTAAATATCCATACAAAATTGTGTTCACTATTGTTTATAGAGTAATAGACATGTTCGACTTAGTAGAACAACAGTACATATTTGTATAATGGTGCATATGTTTGCAAAATTCAGTTTTGTTTAATTTATGGTTTTTTACTTACGTATTATAAGGCTTATCTTTGTAAAATGCATTCACTTATTAGCCCTAATTAATACTAGTTCTAAAAGTATGTATATGTGTATTAACAACACGTGCATCCAGTTCTCTTTTGGCCCAGACTTGGGGCTAAATGGCATAAGGTCTTAACTATCTTAGATTGTATATGTTTAGGTAGCGCTTAGGATTGCACGCCAATCCATGTCTCGCTTACTTTATAATTAGATACGTCTCACGATTTTCACTGTGCGATATATCTGAAACTGAGGGACTTGTTTGCGTACAAACAGATAGACGAATTGGCAGTCAAATGCCGATTTTCAGCATATTGTTTGTATGGGTTTTCGATCTGTTAAAGCCAAATTATTGCTAGAGACCTGTGCAACAATTAAAATAAAAAAAAAAATGATGTATAATGATTTTGTAGTGCTTATGAAGCAAAGTGTTAGAAATTTTTTTTCATGCATTTTGAACATATTTTCCACAAAACTAAGTCTTTTTTCTTTCTGTTTGATCTATAATATGCTTCTCAAATTTTTCAGTGTTGGTTTTGAAAAAATATTGAAAAAGAAATTATAAAAATACGGAAAAAAATATAATTTTGAAATATTAGTTATAAAAAGTTTTAAGTAAAAAAATTAAATAAATTAAATTAATGATTTGGCCAGTTGCCGTTTAGCAGGCGGCTGTGGATCAACATCACTGTTCTCTCTAATATCTTGGTCATCTTCATCGTCATCAGAAATGTCGATAAATTCATCCAACTGATATTCTGGAATTTCATCTTTGTCTTCCCCTTCTTCCTCTTTTTCCTCGTCTTCCTCTTCTTTAAAGGTGTTCTTATACCACCAACAAATTTCAGCGAGTATTGCATCTGGAGATTTCTTTCCTCTGTACCTGAAATGAAAATAGTTTTCAATCGTTAACATGTTTAAATTGTGCATTCTGACAAAGATATTAGAAAAGTCTAGTTACCTTATTTAAAATGGAAGCGCAGTTTTGTGATAACGTTCGCCGTGCTCATCAGATTCAGTTGGCAGCTGTTAAGCGAGTTGATCAAGATTCTGATGCAAGAGATGAATTTTGTGCGACATATTAACCCCAATTTCATCGAAAGCTGCCAACATGTTTGCAACAGATTCCCTGTAGTTGTCTTTGCGTTCTTTACCCAAAAGTCCTTTAATGACTGCTTTCAATGCAAGCCATGCATTTAATTCTCGGTCTGTCAGAACTTGGTCAAAATCTTAACGACTCATTAGTTTCCATATGTCGGGACCATTAACAACCGCTTACTGAATTTTGGCGTTACTTAGCCCTGGGAAAATGTCTTTTCAGCGGTTGAATACTGCTGGTCCTTTTGCGATACATTTCAAAAAATCTTTAGCAACGCCAAGTTTAATATGGAGCAACGGCATAAAAATTTGCATTTCAGGAACAAGACTTTCGTGTAGCCTATCGTCTTTAGGCCATTTCCGTGCAATGCGACTATTCCAGTTATTCTGTTTGTACTGGTTTCTTCCTCTAATACCTTCTCCGTATCGTGAATCCCAATCGCACAAAAAACACGGATATTTTGGACGGCGAGATGCTGTTAAGCCTGTAATCAACGAAACAAATTTGAGGTCGCAGCAAAATCGCCACTGGTGTTCGTTATATTTGACTACTTCCAGAATGTGTTACAAATTTTCACTAGTGTCAGTGTTATACGCAATTGGAACAAAAAGGAATCTATTCGTCTTGTGCAGAAGCACAACTTTTGAGCTGATTAGTGAACTATGGATAAATAAACGGCAATCATCTTTTTTGTAGGTTAAGCCTATCGTCTCCATTAACTTTTCGATATCGTTGCAATAAGCGAAATTTTTTGCATCATTCACATTGAAGAACTTTTTTAACTCTTTTTGGCGTTTTCGATATGCTGTTACTTTGGTACCTTTCGCCAGCAAATTATTTCCTTTCAAAAATGAAGCCAGTTCTTCAGATTTCGTCTAAATCAAGCACAAAATTGCGACAATTGCATCCAATTGCTTTTGTGTGACTAGGATTGGGTCCTTTGGTGTTTCATAGGATGTACCTTCACCAGGGTCGTATTCTGAGAAGAAATGCATGGATATAGCAGCGGCGGTTGTAGTACTGATATCTGTTTGAAGATCAATACTTCGGTATGTTGATACTGGAATGAATTCTGAGTGCGGTAATGGTCATTGGACACTTGGCACTGCTACATAAGTTTTATTCTTTGCTTTCCTTCTATTCAAAGTTTTATGGTAGTTAATACATCCATAGCAATTTTCTTGTTGATGCGGGCTGTTGTCTAACCACATCATTGGTATACCAAAAGGTATAGCCTTCTTCTTTTCATTTTTCAGTACATAACACTTAAATAGCAATTAAAGCAAACTTTTTAAGGGGCATAGTTTACGTCAGTGATAAACTCTTGCGATAAATATTGTTTATAGGCTTCCAAAAAACAATCCCTCGCATTGCCACATTTTTCGTCGCTTGCTATGAATCGTCCACAAACATTACAAAAATGGTCCATTTTACATTTTGGTTCCGACATTTTTAATACAATATATATTATTGTTTCGTGGCCGCTAAGCTTTTTTAACAGCCAATTGCCAAATAAAATAGGATGCAGTTCGCCCAACCGCTAAAGCAAAATAATCAAACCCAAATACAAACCGCTGCAAAGCCTTTATAGCAAAAATACTCTATCGTTTAGCCAAATTTAAGCGCTATAGGTGATACCAATCGCTCCAAATAAAATACAAAGCCGGGTAAAACCACACTAAAAACTCCGCTGTAATGCCCACAAATGTGTGTCCAAATACTAAGCAGTGCCGTTTATGCCACTTGAGCCCAAATAAAAAATCCAAGTTTAAAGGCTGTAGCTGATACCAAATGTTTCCAAATCAAAGATAAAGATTTCATATTTTTGGTATGCTTTATTTTTACCGCAGATGATGTGCCGATGTCGCAGTCCAGGAAGAAAAAAAGAACGAAAAATTTGCAGACATGGCTATTTAAAAGTCGCCCTAACTACAATATTAATTCTATATGTATACATAGATTTCATTGTACATACGTATGGACAAATCAAATAATTGTGCAAATCGTCTGATTTAGCGGTCGCATATTCTTCACTGCACAATGCCGTCGATTGCTTATTAGCTGTACCATCAGCTGATGTAGCAGTCAGTGACCTACTTTGCTTTCGCAATAACACTTTGTCAAAGCAGTTTCTCCCAACTTAAAGTGAGAGAATCAACAAATATTAAAAAATGCATTTATGTATGTATGTATTTAAAGCATATAATAACTTTAAGTATAGCAGAATTCTTGTGCGTGCAAGTGTTCGGACTTAAGCAAGTGCAGCCAGTGCTAGTACTACATAGTACAATTAGGAGTAGATGATATGAGTAGAGTAGTATAGTAGGTAATTAAACAATGTTGTTTTTGTTAATTTTATGAAGCCAATGCACTTAACTTAAATCACTGACAAAATGAAATAAGTTCCAAAAAAATTAATATCGAATTTTATCACGACCGACCGAAAATTAAAAGACATCAGCTTCGGCCGAGTTTCCAGTCTTAACTGAATCTTTATTTTTGATATTAGTTCGCTTGTACGAAATAAAAAAAAATCGCTACCTGTGGGGTGGTTGGAAACAAAAAAGAGGAAGACGAGGAAAAAGAGGAAGAAATTTATTGCATTTGACTGCAAAGTTCGAAGGTCGATTAAAAAACGACAGGGCCCGTGCGTACAGGCCCCTATATCAAAAAGGTTTTCCACTACCGTGCGAGTCGACATTACATAAATGGATGCAAATGAATTAATGCAAAACGTTAATGAGCTGCCATCAGAAGAACGCTTGACGGTTCTGGCATTCGACGAAATGAGCGTAGCCTCAGTATTTGAGCATGATCCCTTAAGAGTGTTCAAGTCGTCATTGCACGGGGATTAAAGTCTTCGTGGAAAGCAGCAGCATCGCGCTACGCCGTAGGTTAGGTGTTAAGTAGAAGCTAAGTAGGGAGTTAGTTCTGAATTAGACTCATAGCTGATAGACAAAAACGTTTATTGGTAAATAAATAAAAGGTTTAAACCTTTACTTAAATAAATAAATAAAAGGATAAAACCTTTACTTCTATAATAGCCTGTTATTCCCAAAACTGACTTTATCTCCTTCTGCGTCTATGGTAACACTATTTTATCTATTGCTCTTATTTCTCCAGATTGAGTTTTATGCCAGCGGGAATGACAACACGTCCTAAAAGTTCGGCTTCTCTTTCAAGAAAATTACACTAATCTAATTGAAATTTCAAATTTGCCTCAGGTTAACGTTTAAGAATTTTATCAATGGCTTCTAAATGCTCTTCTATACTTGTTAAAAAAGGCAATATATCATCCATATAAAGTAGATAAATTAAACCTATATATTCCTTCATAACATTATTTATCATTCGTTGAAATGTAGCCGGTGAATTACGAAGACCAAACGGCATGCCTAAAAATTCATAATGACCATTTGACGTCGAAAATGCTGTCTTCGGAATGTCATCGGGGTTCATTTCAACTTGATGAAAACCCTGGGCTAAATCTAGAGTTGTAAAATATTGACTTCTTCCTAATTTGTCAAATATATCGTCGATATTTGGAATCGGAAACCTATCTTCAATGGTAATATCATTCAATTGCCGGTAGTCTATTACGATTCGCCACGTATGTTCATTGTTGGCGTTTAGCTTCATTGCCACGACCCATATTGGGCTATTGTATGGACTATTTGAATTTCTTATTATACCCTGCTTAAGCATGTTTGCAATTCACTTATTAACTTCTTCTTTATGTACTTCTGTAGCTCGATTCTGTAACTTTTAACCCTTCGCCGAGCGTTAAGCTTATCGCCAAATTTCGGCGTTTGTTCTTAACGAAAGTTCGATTCTGTAACTCTCCTTTAACGCCGCTAAACAGCTGACTCTTGATAGTGATAAAATATGGCAAAACATCTATTTTCGCCGTATTTTGCACTAAATTACATGCAAAAAACTCAAAACTAATTTTTCTACTTTTTCCAAACGCTAAAACACTTGCAAATATATTAACGCCATTGTTAACACCTCGAAAATAATTCGCGACAGCTAACCACACAAAAAGGGTTAGCTAACACTTTTCGTGTGGTTAAAAGTTAGTGAATACGGAAAAGCGTTAAAAATGGTGTTAAGCGAAGTTAACGCTAACACCTGGCGTTAAAATAGTTACAGAATCGACCTACTGGATACCTATATAAAGGAGAATAAACAGGTATCTCCTGCTTCGTTTTGATTATATGCTTTATTTCATTTGTAAAAGTTAAATCATCATTTTTAGCATAAAACGTATTTTTATATTTATTTAGCAATTTCATTAATTTCTCTTTCAAATATAGCTGCAGGTGATCTGTTTCAATCAAATCTGTGATATTGTTCATTTTAATTTCGCAGTTGAAAATTTGCATGTTACTTACCTTATAGATTTTTTCATTATGAATATCCTCTTTTTCAGATAAAAATAATATTTTTTAGCATTTTTATTAACTAAGCGCCTGTTGGGAAAATCAATTACGCAGCCTAAATCTTTTAAAATATTGCTACCAATCAATCCATCAAATTTTCTATTAAAATTAAACTCTAAAAACTCGCAATAGTAATCATCAAAATTTAATTCTTCAAATAATGGATGTGGCAGCACGTCCGCATTCTACTCTGTCAAATATTCGTTACTTGCCTTCCCTCATTATATTGTTTTTCTGTATGTGCCTAAAGCTGAAGTTATTGGTGCGTTTGTCGTATCGCTGTAGTCGTATCCTTAACGTAAGAGAAAACCCAACATGCCATTGGTCGGTAATGCCCGTATAACACTACGTATTTTTCCTGTATTTATTGTTGAAAATACTGACGAAAAATTGCCGAAATAAAATTTACAAAACCAATTTTGCAGTTGTTGAAGGGGGACAAACAGTTCCTTTAATTTCGATTTGGTTGACGTTTTTTTGAATGCTGAACGAAAATCAAATTTAAAACTAAACAATTTAAAAATTTGAATTTGGCATGCTGTGCTTAAAAAATCGGAGCATATTGAGCGGGTCTGTACCCTCCCCCCAGAAGGATATTTTGTACAGACAAATTTGGTGGTAGATTTGTGAACTCAGTATTTGGTATGGTAGGATATCACGTGCAGAGCCCCTGGTACATGATATAATCGGAACTTTTGCCTAGCATATTTCTTACGTAGTTCAACCCGACGGAGATCTACCGCACTATTGTCCTGTAGGCTGAGATTAGTCGATTGACTGCTTGTACATCAATGCTGCATAAAGCTTCAAATTACACATAGGTGTCAAAAGGACCCCAGGTATTGAGCACAATATGCAATTCATGTTTATATTTCATCACTTGAATCGCGGCCAGTTTTATGTTGTAATCCTTCATGCATTTCCTAATTTCCGTGGTCTTTCTATATAGTTAGTACCATACCATTAAGCTGTAAAAATCTGAAGTGCGTCGGTGGGTAGTTGATGGTGTTAGGCTAAGTATCAAGCTGTGTGTGTCGCAGTGTAGAACGCTGTAGACCTAGCATGGGCAGGTTATTTTGGGTACTAGCCTGTGGAGCAAAAAGAAGGCTCAAAAAAGAGGGGATGTTTGGAGTTGAGAAAGAGGGTAGGCGGACGCTTGCCATTGCTCATGTCCGTCTTACTCCTAAGGAAGTGGGAGGGTTGAGCGGAAGTGAGACGTGGTAGCGCCACTCTGAATTTAATTTGACGGGCATTGCAGACGTGCTGATAACCGAGGAGACAATGACATTATTGTAGCTGTTAGAGCACGAGGGGTGGCGGTAGGGATGCACTTTGAACCCGAGGACGTCCTGTGACGTTAACAACATAGGGCCACAAATTTACTAAAAAAAAGTTATTGGGTCTATGGAGGATTAACCCCTGAACATTCGGATTTATAAAGCTATCTCTTACATGGAAGACATTGTTCAGAATGTGACTGGTTAGTGTACATTTTCTTCCAGCAAATCCATTGTCTTCGTCCAGGGTTGGGTTCTATACCCGTTTGTTACGAGAGAGCGGGGAGGAGTCCGCAAGAGAATGGAAAGCACTCCCGCAAAAGAAATGGGAGCAGTCCCGCTGCAAGGAATGCAAAAAAATAACAGGAACTGTTATTATTAAATTCAATGGGCTTAATAATCCCCTACGGGTTAGGAGTTAAGAATATGCTCTAGGCAGACATACCTGTCGCAAGAGGCAACCAAAAGCCCAAAAGCAACGATCTGCAACTCGATGGTTGATCTACTTCAATGTTTCCTCTCACCTCTCATTACCCATCTTCTCCTTCCTTACAGAAGCAGTGGTGGCATGACCTAGAAGGTTGCACTGGTCATACTAAATCGTACCTGCGGCAGTCGGGTATGTGCCGCAGGGACTGTCACTTTCAACACCACTCCCCAAAATCTTTGGGTAGTGATTTTTTCTTTATAAACAACAACAAAGCTATTAATATATTTTTGCCTCTAAATTTGTAGTAAAATTCTTTTAAAAATTATTTACATATAATTTGACACAATAAAGACAGTTGCCAGAAAAAACAAACGAAAAACAGCCAAGTTTCAAAAAAACCCAACGAAATACAAACTGGCTTGTTTGTTTTTAACAGCCTAGATTTTATTTTGTACTTCGCTAGTTTTTTTTACATAGCTTGCCCGTTTTCACCAATTCGAAAACTGTATGTGATTATCTCTTTTGCGTAAAAAACAGCATAAACATACGGGCATAAGGTTACGTTGCGGATAGCGAATTATGATTGTTTCTCATAAGGTTGGTCGAATCAGCTGTTATATAAGGCTACCGATAACGCACCAATAACTTCAGCTTAAGTCTGTATATCGCCATCTCGTATCTTGCCATTCGCTGAAAATAAGCCGGACGAGACGCAATCGCGGTAAGTTTAAACTGTTAACTTTCTAAATGTACATTTGTGTAATAAGATTGTATTTCAATTTATGTAGAAATAAACCACACACATACGATCGCAATCACAATTGCAAGTGCTTATATTTGCGTTAAATTTCGAGTCATCGTCCGAGCCGTCAGCGGTCACAATGGAAATTTACAAAGTTTCGTTAAAAATGTATCCCTACCTAAAGCTTTTGCTACTACATTAGTTTCCTGTTTCCATTTAGGGTGACAAATGTCAGTAGTAATGAGACTGAACTCAGCGCCAATATCAATAACAAATTTCAATTTTCTTATCGGATTATTTACTATTATATAGGGTAATTTTGCTCGACGGGATCTGGAAAATTTACACTTGAGTTACCAATATCTATAGGTTCAACTTTTGAATTTAACTTATAAAGATTTTGAAGGTCTCGAGTTTGCTTCGATCCTGAAGGAATCGCTTGATTGCAACCACGATCAACCGTATTATAAACACCATTTCTCCTGTTGTTTTGTGCGTAATTTGTATTCCTCGTTCTGTTTAAGGTATTTAAATTTTGAGACATATTTTGATTAAAACCAATAGGGTTGGCATGAAATGGTTGTTGTTTACCATAAGAGAAATTATTGTTAGCTCCTATATATAGCATTATTCGAAACATTATTTCTATAGAGATTATCATCTTGTTTAAAATACATACGCTCAAAATTGTATTTTTCGTTTCTAATAAAAGGTTTGATATTTTTATAATCATTACTAAAAGTTGTTCTAACAGTACTAAAACTACCATTGCGTGGTGGTCCAAATTGAGTATAGTTTTGATGTCTGGCATCAAGTATTAATTTGTATGCATCCTTTAAATTTTGAGGATTTCTAGCAAATATTAATGTGGGCGTTGGCTCGTGTAAATTATCTCTAAAAGTCTTGAGGGCAATTCTGTTAACTGCTCTATACGTTTGATCACAAAGCGTTATTTTTCGATTATGTATTTTATTTGCTAGCTTATTTATTTCAAAGTAATAGATCTCAATTGTTCCATGTAACCTGCAAGTTTTTAAATTATCCATTAAATCATTACTACTCTCCTTTTCGTCGAAATTATTATTGAGTATTTTTTTTTAAACAGGCCAATCATTCATATTAGAGTATCTATGAATCGCTTCACTGGTTTTACCAACTCATGTTTTTTTTTTATAACCAAAAATTGCCCTTCTAGAATTATTATCATCAAAATCGGTAACCAAGGTAACCAACCTTGGGTTAATAATTAACTCAGCCTTAACCTGTGATGATCATGTTAACTCGGTGATCCGTAAAGTTTATAATATTCTAAGAAACTTGAGCATGTCTGCAATTTACACACCCATCAATATTAGAAGAAAACTAGCTATACTCGTACAACTAATTATGCCAATCATTAGCTACTCTAAGGGCCGGTTTCACCAACGCGACTAAAACTAAAACTAAGTTGTGACATAAGTTAGCACAGATTAGAGACTAACCTAATTTTGGGTTTGACCAACTGAGCGACTTAAATAATTTTGAACACAACAACCCGATCAGCTGTTTTATGCATAGTAGTATTTTTTCATACCAGACAACTCTGCGCATCCCAATAACCCAATAACTTAGTCGAGAATAAGTCAGCTGGCAGGCTGACTAAGTTGTGACTTAGTTAAGTTAGATGGTGAAACTGAAAAAGTGAAAAACTCGACTTAACTTAGTTAAGTTGAGCTGGTGAAACCGGCCCTAAGCTTGTCTATAGTGAAATGAGTTCTCAGTCGGCGCACAAAATTGATGTAGCCTTTAACCACGTTACACGTTATGTGTTTGGGCAAGCTAAGTACGACCTATATCTGATTGGAGATCGCGCTTATTAGGATGTCAAATTTCGGATTACCTCAAAGCCAGAAACTGTATTTTTCTTTACCGACTCATGATATATAAAGAGCACAGCTACTTATATGAGAAACTGGTTTTCCCCAGGTCTGCTCGAACTAATGATTTAATCATACCAACCTACAACTACTTGGCATCTTCACTCCTATTCTTCATCAATGTTATTCGTGTATGGAACTCTATTCCAGTATCTACTCGCAGCAGTCTGAGTAAAAGCAATTTTAAGAACGTACTTTATATGTACTTCAGTTAGTTATAAGTAAGTCTTTTAGTTTCGCTATCTATAAGATAATACTTATTATTAAAATTTATTTATCATAACTTCTAGTTTTAATTACTTTACTTTTATTTTTTATTTGTTGTTGCAATGCAATATTTTTGTTAGCATTGTTTACATTTAAATTAAACATACAACTTTTTTCCTCGTCGCCAGCATAGTGTAATCAACAAGGTGAAGTAAGCTGTCAATTAAAATTTTCCCGTAAAAGTATTAATAATGCCAAGACCGAGCTGCGCATTGTGCAAAAAAAACTTGAGCGGCGGAGGGCTTCAGCCTATTTAGTGCTTCTGTGGTAGAGCAG
The DNA here is from genome assembly GCA_949987695.1 of Merzomyia westermanni. Taxonomy (NCBI): domain Eukaryota; kingdom Metazoa; phylum Arthropoda; class Insecta; order Diptera; family Tephritidae; genus Merzomyia; species Merzomyia westermanni. The sequence goes on from OX465288.1 coordinate 90,664,332, forward strand.
AGGCTGAATAGGTGGTGTGAAAGCAGCGGGGTAGCACTCACACACAGCTCCAGAGCATGCGAATTGCACTTTTCGAAAAATGATTTTCGGCAAACGAAAAACAGACGTTTGTTATGTAAGGAAGCGGTGCCAATGGCTGTGGAACTGCTGAGGTGTTGGGATTCAGCTGAGGAAGTACTGCAAATAGTTGACAAGGCAACACAAGCTAAGTATGGTGATTTAAATATCCATACAAAATTGTGTTCACTATTGTTTATAGAGTAATAGACATGTTCGACTTAGTAGAACAACAGTACATATTTGTATAATGGTGCATAGGTTTGCAAAATTCAGTTTTGTTTAATTTATGGTTTTTTACTTACGTATTATAAGGCTTATCTTTGTAAAATGCATTCACTTATTAGCACTAATTAATACTAGTTCTAAAAGTATGTATATGTATATTAACAACACATGCATCCAGTTCTCTTTTGGCCCAGACTTGGGGCTAAATGGCATAAGGTCTTAACTATCTTAGATTGTATATGTTTAGGTAGCGCTTAGGATTGCACGCCAATCCATGTCTCGCTTACTTTATAATTAGATACGTCTCACGATTTTCACTGTGCGATATATCTGAAACTGAGGGACTTGTTTGCGTACAAACAGATAGACGAATTGGCAGTCAAATGCCGATTTTCAGCATATTGTTTGTATGGGTTTTCGATCTGTTAAAGCCAAATTATTGCTAGAGACCTGTGCAACAATTAAAATAAAAACAAAAATGATTTATAAAATTTTTGTAGTGCTTATGAAGCAAAGTGTTGGAAATTTTTTTTCATGCATTTTGAACATATTTTCCACAAAACTAAGTCTTTTTTCTTTCTGTTTGATCTATAATATGCTTCTCAAATTTTTCAGTGTTGGTTTTGAAAAAATATTGAAAAAGAAATTATAAAAATACAAAAAAAAAAAAAAAAAAATTTTGAAATATTAGTTATAAAAAGTTTTAAGTAAAAAAATTAAATAAATTAAATTAATGATTTGGCCAGTTGCCGTTTAGCAGGCGGCTGTGGATCAACATCACTGTTCTCTCTAATATCTTGGTCATCTTCATCGTCATCAGAAATGTCGATAAATTCATCCAACTGATATTCTGGAATTTCATCTTTGTCTTCCCCTTCTTCCTCTTTTTCCTCGTCTTCCTCTTCTTTAAAGGTGTTCTTATACCACCAACAAATTTCAGCGAGTATTGCATCTGGAGATTTCTTTCCTCTGTACCTGAAATGAAAATAGTTTTCAATCGTTAACATGTTTAAATTGTGCATTCTGACAAAGATATTAGAAAAGTCTAGTTACCTTATTTAAAATGGAAGCGCAGTTTTGTGATAACGTTCGCCGTGCTCATCAGATTCAGTTGGCAGCTGTTAAGCGAGTTGATCAAGATTCTGATGCAAGAGATGAATTTTGTGCGACATATTAACCCCAATTTCATCGAAAGCTGCCAACATGTTTGCAACAGATTCCCTGTAGTTGTCTTTGCGTTCTTTACCCAAAAGTCCTTTAATGACTGCTTTCAATGCAAGCCATGCATTTAATTCTCGGTCTGTCAGAACTTGGTCAAAATCTTAACGACTCATTAGTTTCCATATGTCGGGACCATTAACAACCGCTTACTGAATTTTGGCGTTACTTAGCCCTGGGAAAATGTCTTTTCAGCGGTTGAATACTGCTGGTCCTTTTGCGATACATTTCAAAAAATCTTTAGCAACGCCAAGTTTAATATGGAGCAACGGCATAAAAATTTGCATTTCAGGAACAAGACTTTCGTGTAGCCTATCGTCTTTAGGCCATTTCCGTGCAATGCGACTATTCCAGTTATTCTGTTTGTACTGGTTTCTTCCTCTAATACCTTCTCCGCATCGTGAATCCAAATCGCACAAAAAACACGGATATTTTGGACGGCCAGATGCTGTTAAGCCTGTAATCAACGAAACAATTTTGAGGTGGCAGCAAAATCGCCACTGGTGTTCGTTATATTTGACTACTTCCAGAATATGTTTCAAATTTTCACTAGTGTCAGTCTTATACCCAATTGGAACAAAAAGGAATCTATTCGTCTTGTGCAGAAGCACAACTTTTGAGCTGATTAGTGAACTATCGATAAATAAACGGCAATCAATTTGTAGGTTAAGCCTATCGTCTCCATTAACTTTTCGATATCGTTGCAATAAGCGAAATTTTTTGCATCATTCACATTGAAGAACTTTTTTAACTCTTTTTGGCGTTTTCGATATGCTGTTACTTTGGTACCTTTCGCCCGCAAATTATTTCCTTTCAAAAATGAAGCCAGTTCTTCAGATTTCTTCTAAGTCAAGCACAAAATTGCGACAATTGCATCCAATTGCTTTTGTGTGACTAGGATTGGGTCCTTTGATGTTTCATAGGATGTACCTTCACCAGGGTCGTATTCTGAGAAGAAATGCATGGATATAGCAGCGGCGGTTGTAGTACTGATATCTGTTTGAAGATCAATACTTCGGTATGTTGATACTGGAATGAATTCTGAGTGCGGTAATGGTCATTGGACACTTGGCACTGCTACATAAGTTTTATTCTTTGCTTTCCTTCTATTCAAAGTTTTATGGTAGTTAATACATCCATAGCAATTTTCTTGTTGATGCGGGCTGTTGTCTAACCACATCATTGGTATACCAAAAGGTATAGCCTTCTTCTTTTCATTTTTCAGTACATAACACTTAAATAGCAATTAAAGCAAACTTTTTAAGCGGCATAGTTTACGTCAGTGATAAACTCTTGCGATAAATATTGTTTATAGGCTTCCAAAAAACAATCCCTCGCTTTGCCACATTTTTCGTCGCTTGCTATGAATCGTCCACAAACATTACAAAAATGGTCCATTTTACATTTTGGTTCCGACATTTTTAATACAATATATATTATTGTTTCGTGGCCGCTAAGCTTTTTTAACAGCCAATTGCCAAATAAAATAGGATGCAGTTCGCCCAACCGCTAAAGCAAAATAATCAAACCCAAATACAAACCGCTGCAAAGCCATTATAGCAAAAATACTCTATCGTTTAGCCAAATTTAAGCGCTATAGGTGATACCAATCGCTCCAAATAAAATACAAAGCCGGGTAAAACCACACTAAAAACTCCGCTGTAATGCCCACAAATGTGTGTCCAAATACTAAGCAGTGCCGTTTATGCCACTTGAGCCCAAATAAAAAATCCAAGTTTAAAGGCTGTAGCTGATACCAAATGTTTCCAAATCAAAGATAAAGATTTCATATTTTTGGCATGCTTTATTTTTACCGCAGATGATGTGCCGATGTCGCAGTCCAGGAAGAAAAAAAGAACGAAAAATTTGCAGACATGGCTATTTAAAAGTCGCCCTTACTACAATATTAATTCTATATGTATACATAGATTTCATTGTACATACGTATGGACAAATCAAATAATTGTGCAAATCGTCTGATTTAGCGGTCGCATATTCTTCACTGCACAATGCCGTCGATTGCTTATTAACTGTACCATCAGCTGATGTAGCAGTCAGTGACCTACTTTGCTTTCGCAATAACACTTTGTCAAAGCAGTTTCTCCCAACTTAAAGTGAGAGAATCAACAAATATTAAAAAATGCATTTATGTATGTATGTATTTAAAGCATATAATAACTTTAAGTATAGCAGAATTCTTGTGCGTGCAAGTGTTCGGACTTAAGCAAGTGCAGCCAGTGCTAGTACTACATAGTACAATTAGGAGTAGATGATATGAGTAGAGTAGTATAGTAGGTAATTAAACAATGTTGTTTTTGTTAATTTTATGAAGCCAATGCACTTAACTTAAATCACTGACAAAATGAAATAAGTTCCAAAAAAATTAATATCGAATTTTATCACGACCGACCGAAAATTAAAAGACATCAGCTTCGGCTGAGTTTGCAGTCTTAACTGAATCTTTATTTTTGATATTAGTTCGCTTGTAAGAAATAAAAAAAAATCGCTACCTGTGGGGTGGTTGGAAACAAAAAAGAGGAAGACTAGGAAAAAGAGGAAGAAATGTATTGCATTTGACTGCAAAGTTCGAAGGTCGATTAAAAAACGACAGGGCCCGTGCGTACAGGCACCTATATCAAAAAGGTTTTCCACTACCGTGCGAGTCGACATTACAAAAATGGATGCAAATGAATTAATGCAAAACGTTAATGAGCTGCCATCAGAAGAACGCTTGACGGTTCTGGCATTCGACGAAATGAGCGTAGCCTCAGTATTTGAGCATGATCCCTTAAGAGTGTTCAAGTCGTCATTGCACGGGGATTAAAGTCTTCGTGGAAAGAACCGATATACTATGGGTTTGACCAAATAATTACCTTAGATTAATTGATGGGGATTATAGATCAACTCCATATGGCAGGGTATACGGTGGTTGCAATAGTATCCGACCTAGGCGCAAGTAACCGAGCCCTATGGAGGGAGTTGAGTACATCGACAGGTACATCATGCAAATATAAAATTAAATAGGTTGTAGACATATATATAAAACTGTTTTTATAATCAGATGTATATTGGAACGATTTTTCGTCATCCCTTGTCAATTTTTGTTTCGTTACAAACCGGTTTCGGCGATCCGCCATCTTTCGTTTTCGGAGAACGAAAACATACACTGAAAATGGCGGAGCGCCGAAACCGGTTTGTAACAAAACAAAAATTTACAAGAGATGACGAAAAATCGTTCTAATATACATCTAGTATCCACCCTGTGGGAAAAACAGAAAATCAAATCAACTCAGTTTTTATGATCCTTCGACAGAGAGAACCTGGTTCAGTCATCCGTCACAGAGTGGCGAAGGTCTGCATGAATACGTAGCCTCCCAGTACGGTATGCGATACGTGATGACGTACAGGCTCAACCAAGATATAGCGGAAAACTTTTTCAGTGCAATGAGAAGCAAAGGCGGTTCCCGATCACCCTAGCCCGCTGCAATTCAAGTATCGGTTGCGAAAATATTTATTAGGTACATTTTAGTTTAACAAAACTTAAAAATTTTATAGTACGAAATACTGAAATTTTGGGAAGGAGAAGAGGTAATGTAGAGCCAGATGATTCTAAGTGGCTACAATTGGGAGATTTTCAGCTCAATCCTCCCGTTTGCGAAGAGCCTCTATCCGGATCACTAAAAGAGCTTGTCCGTGATTTTGAGGCTGATGTGCTGGATAAGTTGGTAGAGGACGGGTTAGAGTATGTGGCTGGATATATTATACGGAGGCTAAACTTGACTGCAAATGAGTCAAGCGATGAGTCGTTTACATGGATAGACGAGTTATCCCATGGAGGCCTTAAAAAACCTTCAATGTGGTTCAAAACGAAAATAAGTTTATTCATCTGTTTCAAAGGTTAAATGGACTCCGTGTTCGCAAGCAATAACTTTTCGGACAAGCTCATGAACCTCAGATATGAAATAGAACTTCCAACAGAAGTTAAAAAAATTTTCTTTAGATGTAGAATGCCCATGCGCATCAAATATCTCAATAAGCGTTTGAAGTCCTTAAGGTATATATGGTTAAACTTCTTCTTTCTGAAATCAGTCACTTATTATTCGCTTATCGTACTCCATTTCAAGTCGTGTTGCTTTTTAGTCTGCCAAACAAAATATAACTTTTCCAGCCTTCTCGTTTAACTTTTTATTCAAAAAACAACGAATTTTATATATATTCGGTAAGTGGTCCTAAAATCCAAAGACCTAAAGTCGATTTTAATATTAACGACTTCGAACAGGTATTGACCTCAAGATATTCTAGTTAAGCAAGAAAATACCTGCAAATCCATTTTGTTACTCATTATTTCTTTTACATTTAACTTTTTATTCAAAAACAACGCATTTTATATATATTCGGTAAGCGGTCCTAAAATCCAAAGACCTAAAGTCGATTTTAATATTAATGACTTCCAACAGGAACTGAACTCAAGATAATAATAATACCCAAACGGATTACCCACCATATCCCGGCCGGCCAGCGCGAGGATTGAAAGGATTTGGTGTGTTAATCGTCGAGATCTAACTCTGCTGAGCTACAGAGAAAACCTCATCATCCATACATTAAGAAATAACTAGTTAACAGAACATTAATATAGGAGTCAAAGAATTAGAAACAATTAGTAGCTATGTATTTAGGATAGAAAGAATTGACTTTTTTATGCTGAAAAGCGAGTCTGAAATATCAAATCTACCAGAAAGAGACTTACTGAAAACTGGTTCGGCACTGTTTTAAGACTAGAGGTTTAAAATGCCTTAAAGGACAAGACGGTACATTGAAGTTCACTTCACTTAGAAGAAATGGGCATTGGGTGAACCATTTAGCAATTTATTCATAAAAACAATTCCAAGCATTTCCCTCCGACTAGAAAGTATGTGCAGATTACTGAGTTTTAAACGATTCGTATAGGGTGGCAGATTGTACAAGGGATCCCAATGAAAATCTCTTAAGGCGAATAGTAAAATTGTTTTTGAACTGATTGTAGGCGATCTACATGAACCTGGTAACGCGGGTTCCAAATTATAGAACCGTATTCAAGTATCGGTCTGACTAATGTAGTGAAGAGGGCTTTACTTACATAAGGGTCGCTAAATTCTTTAGACCCTCGTTTAACGAATGCTAGGACACCTCTAGCCTTATTGACTGTTGTGTTAATATGGCGGTTGAAACTGAGTTTATAGTCCATAGTAACCCCCAGGTCAACAAAATCATACACTTGCTCAAGGCTATAATTTTTAATTGTATAGGAAGCCGGCTGAGAAATTCCACGCGAAAAATACATGTATTTACAATTTAAGGTTAAGTGGCATATAATTTAAATCGCACCAAGTAACTAGTGTATATAGATCTGATTGTAGCTTATTTTTATCTTTAAATGACGCGAATGACATGAAAAGCTTTACGTCGTCAGCATACATTAACATTTTTGAAAATTTTATTATTCCAGAAATATCATTTATAAACAACAAGAACAGAATCGGGCCAAGATGGCTTCCTTGAGGAACCCCTGAAGAGACATAAATGACATCGGATACTACATTTTTAAACACTACTCTTTGTGTCCTGTCACTAAGGTAAGAAGAGATCCAGCGATGGAGACCCGTCTGGAAGCCCAACTGATCGAGTTTATGAATAAGTAATGAGTGACACACTTTGTCAAAAGCTTTGCTGAAATACGTACAAATAACGTCGGTGTGCAGATTTTTTCTAAGATACCCTAGTTGAGCAAGAAAATACCTGCAAATCCACGTTTATACTCATAACGTCTTTTGCATTTAACTTTTTATTCAAAAACAACTAATTTTACATATATTCGGTAAGTAGTCCTAAAATCCAAAGACCTAAAGTCGATTTTAATATTAATGACTTCCAACAGGTATTGACCTCAAGATACCATAGTTGAGCAGCAAAATCGTTTAAATTTTATATTCACGAATTTGTATTTAATTGTAATCACATCGTATAAATGCAATATGGGTTTCATTGGCTAACTTTCATATTTTAAGAAAACCCATAAATGAAAATATCATTCAATTACGTTAATAGCATATTTTTTTTAAATCAAATACAAAAATGATCATTAAATTATTTTCCCCCCTTTCTACCAAAAGGGCAAAAACTGCTTGGCGTTTCACCCCATTTTCCCTCTACAAAATACATCCCTACTACTTCACCTTGTGATTTCACTATGGTCGCCAGTCAAGTATCAAAATAAAACATCCTTCCTCCATGTAACTTCAAAAACTTAAGTATTCCTAACAAGCAAAGTAAACTTAAAATAAATTTTTAAAAAGCTTTCCGAAATAAATATTAAGCTTACAAAATTCTGATTTTTCGTTTATAAAACGTTTGAAAATAAACGACACGTTGATAAAAAGCTTATTAATGTAAGCCTATAAAAAAATTTCAAAGAAAGCTTTTTATAAGTGGTTTTTGTAAACTGTATTCAAACCATGTTTTCTATATTATTTAACTATTGTACTATAATAAATAAATAAATTGTAATCATACATTGAATGCTGCAACTTAAACCAATTATCAGCAGATTGCAGAAGTTGTTAAGATGCAGCCATGATTTTTGCATTTTCTTCGACATTCTCATGTAAAATTTCTTATGAAACGAAATTTCAAAATTTTTTAAGTTGAAAGAAAAAAATTGACAACTAGTTTTCTCTGGATTTTTTGTAAACATTTGCACTTCACTTTCAATGTGAAATGATTTGTACCAAATTTTTTGTTATTGTTTATAAAAAGTTTACTTTAAACTTTCAAATAAATTAAAACTGAAAAAGCTTACATATCGCTTATTGTATCAAGTTTACTTTAAGTAACTTTTAAGTGTTGTCGAATTAACAGTCCTTGACCGGATTTGAAGCCGGTACGTTCCGATACTCCCTTGCGGTAATGCCCGACTGTCGTAATAGCGATTTATGACCAGTGAAACCTTCTAGGTCATGTCACCCCTCCTTCTGTAAGGAAGGATAAGATGCATAATGAGAGGTGAGAGGCATCATATCCGCAGATCAACCATCGAGTTGCACGTCATAACCTTTATGCATATTAGTCGCCTCTTACGACCGGTATGCCTACCTCGGGCATATTCTAAACCGCTAACCCGTGGGTGGACTGTACCACTTCATAGTGGGTTAGTTCATTTTGGGTTAAAGAATACTCGAAAATTGCAAAATTACATTACAAAACGCTTTAATGAAAACCCAGTTATCATATAAAAAATATGATAAATATTACTTCACCATATTGAACAATTGAAAAAATTTCGATAAAAGTATAGGCGCTATTCATAGCAATTTTGCCTTTGGAAAACAGTCATAAAAAGTAATGTTCTTCTTTTTTATATAATCCTTTTTTCAATGAATTTTATAATGGATTTCAAAGGCTGAAATCTTTAAATTTTCTTAAGATGAATGATTTTCCATCCGGGGTGATTTATAGGCTGATTAATACACATAAAAACGGTACCAAATCGAAAACTAAACACAAAAAGCCACTTATATACAAATCCATTGTATATGTACCGGGCTTTTTAGAAAGATGACAATGTTCTAATATTTACGACAAAGAAATAATTGGATTAGCACGTAAACCGACGTCCACTAATAATATATTTTTCAAAAACATGAAAAGCAAAGTGGAAATGATGGACAAAAATAATATTATATATAAAATACCATGTGCAGGAGACGTAGATAACGAATGCAACAAAGAATATGTTGGAACAAAGAAAAATAAGCTTAAAACTAGAATAGCTGGACACCAATCGTATATCAAATGTCAAAAATCTAATATCACATATAAAACAGCACTTGCGGCCCACTGTGCGGAGAGCGGACATAAACCTGACTTCGACGCTGTGAGCATACTACAGCAAGAACGACATTACAACAAACGTTTTACTTTAGAGATGCTCCACATAATAGACACGAACGAGAATAAGAGACTGAATTACAAGCAAGATTCGGAAGCCATTGCACACCTTTACCGACATCTGCTTGACTCGCGCAAATCAGTTCACAACAGCATGCCTACCTGGCCAGTTGCTGTGCATACAACAGCTGAAGGAATGTATGTATGTTTATTATCTTTGTTTATATGTATACTTTTATACATACCTATCTGTGAAAAAACTTATGTTAAATAAATATTATATTTTTGCTGTAGTCCCTGATGATGATTTCCGTTGGAAATCTAAATATATTGGAAAAAAAAACTAAACAGATTCAACAATAAATGGTTATATATAGTCAGAAAGGTCGCAAAAAGTCTAAAATTGGTTTTCTTAAAACATTTTATGGAAAATTTAAATATTAATCTCAGATAGAATCTAATCCGTACTTGTAAGAAAATCTCTATATAAAGTTAAGGAAAGAAAGGAGAAAATTATAAGTTTCGGAGTTCTTTGCAAATAACCATGTGGGTAACTCGAGTATGGAAATCTATTACATAATGTGCAAGCTCTGAGTAACTAAATTTCTTTAAAAGTGCTATTTTTTAACCACCTTGTCATTGTATGTGTCTCTGCTCGCCATTTTCGTTTTTGCAGATTCTAAACGAGTCCGTTATTCCTTGTTATTTTATTTACGAAAACTGCATTTTCAATCAACCCTGAAAAATAAAAACAATTCAATATTTGTTTATGAATTTGTTAAAAACTTTTTCATTAGAAAAAAGTTACCTGGATTATTCCAAAAAGAATAGGGGTGATTTTGTGTACATGCGAGTACGTACATGATCTGCTACCCAAATGTACTATTTGAAGCACGAAATTTTCGAAAGGATTATGATTTCACTATAAGAAATATTATTTGCAAGAAAGTTTTATATTACATTTAATTAAATGAATATTTAAGTACTCAGTATATTAGTTGAAGATAAAATTAAAATGTAGGACGGCGCCTTTAACTGGACGATTGCTGCTCGCTCGTGTATGTATGTAGCTATCGACAGTTCTGGAGGGATGTTGCTACTTATAACAGCGGAAACGGGATTACAACGGGCAGAGAGCACTAAGACTTCAAGCTGAAGTTATTGGCGCGTTTGTCGTATCGCTGTAGAAGTATCCCTAACGTAAGAGAAAAGCCAACATGCAATTGGTCGGTAAGGTTACTTTACGGATAAGGAATTACGATACAATACCAATAATCGATTGCATTGTTTCTCATAAAGTGGTTTGAATCAGCTGATTTAGAAGGTTACCGATAACGCACCAATAACTTCAGCATAAATTTTCAACCATGCATTCATCTCACCATACTCTGTAAAAACTTTTCGCCGCCATACTTCAATAGCATAGGCAATAAATGACGTCAAATAACAAAAGAAAAGTGCTGAAAACCTATATTTTCTGCCGGTCCCGCTAGTACTAAATAAATTGAAGAAAATCTTCTGCGGGTTAGGGGCTTAGAATATGCCCGAGGTAGGCATACCGGTCGTTGCCAAGGCAACCAAGCCACTGTTGGCAGCAATAATTTCGAAATAGTAAAGGACTTCGTTTACCTGGGAACCAGCATTAACACCAACAATAATGTTAGCCTAGAAATCCGACGAAGAATTACTCTTGCAAACAAATGCTACTTCGGACTGAGTAGGCAATTTAAAAGTAAAGTCCTCTCTCGACGAACGAAAATAACACTCTACAAGTCACTCATCGTACCTGTCCTGCTATATGGTGCAGAAGCGTGGACACTAACAACATCTGATGAGGCGGCTCTGGAAGTATTCGAGAGAACGGTTCTTCGAAAGATTTGTGGACCTATACGCGTTGGCGACGGCGAATAACGAAGAAGATTTAACGATGAGCTGTGTGAACTCTACGCAGACGCCGACATAGTTCAGCGAATTAAAACACAGCGGCTTCGCTGGCTAGGCCACGTAGTGCGAATGAGCAAAAATGCTGCAGCTCAGAAGGTATTCTTATCGGCACCCGCCGGTGGAAGCAGAGGAAGAGGGAGACCACCACTCCGATGGAAGGACCAAGTGTAGACTGATTTGAGCTCCCGCGGTGTTTCCAATTGGCGCCAGTTGGCACAACGAGGAAACGACTGGCGAGCTATGTTGCATGGTCAAAATCGCCCAGGCGGTTAGATGACCATTTAAAGAAAGAAAGAAGGCATACCGGTCGTAAGAGGCGACTAGTATGCACAAAGGTACTGACGTGCAACTCGATGGTTGATCTACGGATATGATGCCTCTCACCTCTCATTACCCATCTTATCCTTCCTTACGGAAGGAGGGATGACATGACCTAGAAGGTTTCACTGGTCATAAGTCGCTACCACGACAGTCGGGCAGTACCGCAAGGGAGTACCGGAGCGTACCGGGTTCAAATCCGGCCAAGGACTGTTAAATCGACAACACTCCCTAAAACCTTCGGGGATAATAACAATAGCATAACAATACCCGCTGGATCACTTTTAGTTCAACAAATGAATATAAATAGTAATAACAAAGAACTAGTCATACCTCATCAACAACTGCTGAGGGTTTTTTTATTGCTATAGTAAATTCATATCAATTCATATCAAGCATTTGCTAGAAATATGAATACAACAGACAAAAACGCAACTATTCAGGAATACCAAATAAATACAGAAAATCTGGAAGACTACATAATAATTAAAAAAAAACCTGAAACCGAAGCTAACAGTAAGGACAAATTGGAAAGAAAAAAAACTAACTCCTCACCATTTGCAACCCATCAACTTAATATATTATGTGCAGAATACATTAACATATTTGCTCTTAAAACAGAAAAAATAACTACTAACAATTTTTACAAACAAAAACTGTAATGGAGGATGACAATCCAGAAACATTACAGAATACCGAAAGCGCACAAAAATAAAATAAATAAACAAGTAAATAAATTAATCCAAGGTGACATTATGGAACCATCTATGTCAGAATACAATAGCCCTATTCTATTAATACCTAATTAGTTATTGACAACAGTCAAGTAAACAAAAAATTAACAGCAGACAAATTCCCGTTACCAAGAATAGTTGATATTTTATTTATTGATGTGTAAGCATCTTTGGGCTTGGTAGGGGCTGTCCAGAAAAGTTACGCGACGCTTGTTGTAAGCGAAGTGTAAGCACCTTTGGGTTGGGTAGGGCAGCGAAATTGCGCGTAAGATCTGCCTGCGTCTCTGTCTGTGCCTTGTTGTTGAAGTTGTTTCTGCATATCTGATGATGTTGTGCATATCTGAGTTTGGCTTAGTATGCATGAATATAATCTTGTTTGACTGCTTTGCTGATATGTATGTGACGCTCTGTTATGTAGAGGCGTGTGTATACAAGTGCTTTGCTGATTGTTATAATTCGGTAATCGTGACTAAACACGACGAAAGCTATAAATCGGCAAAAAGACGAACGGAACTACGTTTATCATAAATATACACAGTGTTTACAAAAACAAAACACTGTTTAATTTATTTTAGCTCAGAATACCCTCGGCGAGGTCTAATTTAATAAAATGTTTGTGCAGGATTCATATGTTTACGAATCAAACTCCACGAATACTTGGTACTCACCCCCTTTTTTTATTTATTATACCCAGTAGTGCTACGCTGGCGGCCGCCGTGGTGTGAAGGTAGTGTTGCCGGCCTACCACACCGAAGGTCCATGGTTCGAGCCCTGGAACAGGTAACATCAAAAGTGATTTGAAAAAAGTTTTTCAAAACGGGGTCGCCCCTCGGCAGTGGTTTGGCAAACTCTCCGAGTGTATTTCTGCCATGACAGGCTTCTCAGCAAAAATTCGTCTCCTTTGTAGATGCCGTTCGGAGTCGGCAAAAAACTGTAGGTCCCAACAATTTGTAGGGAAAAATTCAAATCGGCACACCACAAATTGGAAGAGAAGCTTGGCGCAAAAATCTCTTAGGAGGTTTATGATGATATACCTGTTGTATATCGCGCCATAGAGAGAGAGAGTGCTACGCACGCAAGGTATATTAACTTTAGTCGCGTAACGGTGGTATGTAACGGCATAAACGATTCCAGATAGATATTGACTTATGCATATCAAAATGCTCAGGAGGGAAAAAGGAAGCCACGCCCACTTTTCATATATAGAATATTTTCAAATATACAAAAATAGTGATTATACATTACATAATACACTTATAAGGATAAAATTTGGTGTGTACACCACTGTTAAGGCAGAAAATAAATTTTTCAAGAAATGTTTGAAAATGGGCTTGGCGCCGCCCACTTTTGAGTAAGTCAAAATTACAAATAATATTAACCTAAATCAAAAGCCGTTAAAGGTATCGAAACGAAATTCAGCACACTTATACATATTAATAAGAACAACGTCCATTTTTATACGAAAGATTTTCAAAAATATCATAGATATATTTAATAGGCAATAACTTTGCATACAAATGCTTTATATCATTTCTGTTTCACTTTAACGAAGAAAGTCGAAAATAATAAATTTTTGAAAATGGGCGTGCCTCCGCCCCTTTTATAGTGGATTATTCCACAAAACTTTATTGACGAATATGTTGTACATATAAAGCTTAATGTGTGTTGTAAAAATGGGCACAATCGGTCAACGGCCACGCCCAGTATTTTAACATGGTTCTTAAAAATTTGTTTGTAAAAAGTAACATGCGATATTTTTATAACCATGCCAGCTATATCAATAAGATAAGCTTTTAAGAAAAACTCAACCGGAAAATTTTTTTGTAAATTGTAGGGAAATAGGGGTAGCGCAGCCCACTTTTCAGCATAAAAATTCCAGAATTTTTAAAGGCGGTTGCTGGTATCAAGAGATATTTCAATGAAAATTGGTCATCTGCCTTGTAATAGTATGTAGTATACTCTTGCCAAAAATTAAGCAAATCGGATAACGCACAATCAAAATATCCGGACAAGTTGTTAATACTCCACTGCAATAGGGAAGTTATATACCTTTTTTGTTTTTCATGCCTTTCATGAACATGAAATCTTTGTATATATGAGAAGAAGAAGAGATGGGCCCTCCAATAAAAAAAATTAAATAACAAGGACGATGAGCTGAGTCGATTCAGCAATGTCCGTCTCTCCGTCCGTCTGTCTGTCTGTCCGTCTGTTTATCTGAACGCATATTTTTTAAACATAAAATGTGTATGTATTGGTATTTTGAAAAAATGTGGTTAGCAGTTGTTGGTAGGGAAGCAATTTATACACAAATAAATTAATGGCGGCGGCCATGGTGTGGGGGTAGTGTTGCTGGCCTACCACACCGAAAATTGCAAAATTACATTACAAAACACTTGAATGGAAACTCAGTCATCATATAAAAAATATGATAAATATTACTTCACCATATTGAACAATTGAAAAAAAATTCGATAAAAGTATAGTCGCTATTCATAGCAATTTTGCCTTTGGAAAACAGTCATAAAAAGTAATGTTCTTCTTTTTTAAATAATCCTTTTTTCAATGAATTTTATAATGGATTTCAAAGGCTGAAATCTTTAAATTTTCTTAAGATGAATGATTTTCCATCCGGGGTGATTTATAGGCTGATTAATACACATAAAAACGGTACCAAATCGAAAACTAAACACAAAAAACCACTTATATACAAATCCATTGTATATATACCGGGCTTTTCCGAAAGATTACAATGTTCTAATATTTACGACAAAGAAATAATTGGATTAGCACATAAACCGACGTCCACTAATAATATATTTTTCAAAAACATGAAAAGCAAAGTGGAAATGATGGACAAAAATAATATTATATATAAAATACCATGTGCAGGAGACGTAGATAACGAATGCAACAAAGAATATGTTGGAAGAACGAAAAATAAGTTTAAAACTAGAATAGCTGGACACAGATCGGATATCAAATGTCAAAAATCTAATATCACATATAAAACAGCACTTGCGGCCCACTGTGCGGAGAGCGGACATAAACCTGACTTCGACGCTGTGAGCATACTACAGCAAGAACGACATTACAACAAACTCCACATAATAGACACGAACGAGAATAAGAGACTGAATTATAAGCAAGATTCGGAAGCCATTGCACACCTTTACCGACATCTGCTTGACTCGCGCAAATCAGTTTACAACAGCATGCCTAACTGCATGCATAGTATACTCGTATCTCTACTAGTAGCGCAACTAACAGCTGATTGCTAAAAAACGCATATAAACACACGCACAGTTCTTGACACATTATTTGAAGAAAACTATAAGATTTTTAAAGCAAAATATAAAAAAGCAATAAACCCAGCATATTTTTGAAGATATAGCCTTTACAATATCCTATTTGTTGTTAAAAGAAGAAATTTTTGTATTTCAATCAAGTTTTTTGTTGTTTTTTTAACTTTAAATTAAATGTTAAGTCCTTTTTTTAAAGCATTTTAGTGTATTAAAATACGACCATGTGCATTAGAGCTTGTTGATTTGTATGGACGGGAAAAATCCGAAAAATCGCCATCGCGCAAAATGTTCTTCGGATAATTCTAAGCAACTTTGCTGAAGAAACTATGGGTCTAAAACCGACTTTGACCCACCGGAAATTACGTTGAAGTTTCATAATCAAGTAAGGAAAAATTTTATATGAGCTGTGTGACAGTGAAAATTTACTTTTTACGGGACATACCTTAAGTTGTAGGTTTAGTCAAGCATCCAAAAACCGCTTATACAGATTTTCAAATACACCGTTAAAACCTAGAATTAGGGGTCTAAAGCCCCTTTTTTACAGGTTGAGCCATAATTTCCTTTTAAACTGATTTTTTCTTATCCTATGAGCAAGATTTTAAAATTTAAAATTTTCAGTCGCTCGCTAACATTTCCCAAACAACAACAAATATCTATGAACGTTTAGATGTATTTATTTTTTTATTTACTTTTGTTTGCCATTTTATTTTATAATTTGTTTGAAGTATTCTAGCATCATAAAAATTACACGCCCGAGCAGAAACACTTACAAGTAAATTTTTTCTGGTAAGAATTTGTTGTCATGGAGAAAACTGTCAAATACGAAAAAGTGCGCGAATAGCAAAAAGAAAACTGATTAACGGAAATTAGTGCCGTTTAAATTAAATTACGCGAGTGAACAAAAAACGGACTTTTTTTGCTGTCTCGTCGATCCATAATTTGATAAGATGGAAAATAATATTTCTTATATTTCGAATTCAGAATCTGGACCTACCATACCTTCACAAGATTTAAGTATTTTTGGTGCACCACAAAATTTTAGTGGTATTAATTTACCCACGAAGCGTGTTGTATTAAGATATTATTTTTTTTTGTTTAACCATGCGAAAGAAGAAGGAATAATTAGTGGTTACAAAAACTTCACTGCTGTCGTAGCAAAAAAATTAATTGAAATATGGAAAGGACTTCGTATTGATCTTATGAACGAAAAAAGTGTAATAATAAAGCTTAACCGGTTAATTCAACAATATAAAAAAGAAGTAAGAAATAAAACTCTGTTAAATAACTTTATAGGATGTACTGATAATTTGTTTTTCATCGGGAAGTGCAAATGTGATCTAAAAGTGAGCCCTTGCGTCTGTGGGAAAATTCCTGAAAGATTGATTTTTTTTTTACGAGATCAGTGCAATGACCGAAAGCTAACAATTCCGGAGTTTTCTTTAGATGTGATAGACCAAGCAACAACAATTACAGCCTTGCTACCAGAAAGTCATGATTTTACATATGAACCAAGCCATGTTATAACACCATCTGAGGAAATAACTTCACTGAAACCAAAATTGTACACCAGAAGGTACTCGGCGTTAAATTTCGCCATGGTGTGCGACAGATTTGGCATATCTGACCGAGTAGCTTCGTGCTTAGCAAACAGCTCTCTTCGAGGATATTGACTACAGAGATTCAACTGGAGACCTAATTATTATGGACAAGAATAAAGTAGCCAGAGAAAAGATGAAAGCACGGGAAGCAGTATGCAAAAGCCAAACCGACGATACCAACCTCAGCTACTTTTCTTTTGATGGAAGAAAAGATGACGCCTTATCAACGGAAAAAATTGACGGAAAATACCACCAAACCACATTTAGTCGTTCTTAAAGAGCCGAATTCAAAGCTGTTAGGATATGTGAAGGTTCAAGCCGAAGATGCTTTTACCAAACAAAAGGAGCTTTGCAAGTTTTTAAGCGAAAAGGGTTTCAATGAACAATTTAATTGGAATTTGCAGCGATGGAGAAAATACCAATACAGGCATTTTGAATGGAATAATACGGCGTTTTGAGATCGAATTAGGAAGGCCATTGCATTGGTTTATATGCCTTCTTCACTTTAATGAATTACCTTTTCGACACATATTCGAATTCCTCGATAATTCGAAAACTAGCGGACCAAGAACAGCCAGCGGCTTCATATCCAAGCAAATTGAATGTTGTGAGAAAATGGTATGAAAATATTTATTTCGAAACCAAGCCTAAGTCTAAGGTTCGTTTACAACGGACTTTATTTTTGGGTAGGAGTTTTGCATTTTTTCATTAAGAACCTAACACATTTACTCCACATTTAAAAAAGTTTTTGCTGGTATATATTATTTTAATAACTTATGCACCTTAAACATGAGAGGCTTGTTCAAATTGTACCTATTTCGGAGTTTTAGACACCCTTTTTCCCAAACTAGACTTGTTAGCAAATTTTCAAACACCGATTCTTGTTCAGCGTAAGAAATCCTCGAAAAATATACACTTTCGTTATAGTTGCATAACCTACACAGAACAGAGTAACTGATATCTGAACAAATTTTTTAATATAGTAGTAGTTTTAAAAATTCGTCCTTAGCGATAAATATAAGTAATTGAAAGAGTATATTCCAACCAAACCAAAAGACGTGTTTCTTTGGAAAAATTAGCTTGCTTCATTCAATTTCATTTCAATTTTTTCGAAAAGGGATAAATTATCCTAATCATACCCAAAAAGAAAATCCGGGGTAACAGATCCTTAAATTAAGACTTGGTTCAAGCACATCGAGAAATATTTTATTGAACAACATTTTACATTTTTTTAGAGTGTAGTTGATTTTAAAACTATTCCGCTGCAGAACATGCCACCTTCTTCGTCAGATGATTGGAAGCGGGATTTATCTACTGACGTTAAGTATTTGCTTCAAATGGCTTCAGCAATATCGAATGGCTTTGTTTCAGTTGACTTATCGAACATGAAACCTGGACCTGTTGTGCACTCCCGTTGGTTAACTAAGGCAAGCCGTATTTTAAGATTGTACGTTGCAACAAGTTCACCATCTTCCGAATTAGAAACTCTAGCGGAATACGTAATAAAAGTTTATGTTCCGATGTATTTTAGCATTAAGTACTACCATTCCGTTATACACGGCAGTCCACTTCTATTCAAATTTATATGTCTCACTCAGTTTCTTCCTTCCAAGGAGCGGCAAGTTATCAACGCAGTGGTTCAGAATAACTCATATTTTGCTCATCCTGAAAATGTTATACGATGATCGTAAATCAGTACGTGATCGGGCAATACAAAAAATTTTGTACTACCGTGACAGCCTTTGCGATACAGCAAACATTCGAGAGTACAAGAAATATAAAATAAATTTTGACTGCTGCAATTATTTTAATATGATAGATTTGGATGATGACAACATTTTAACAGAACCGCCGATTACAAGAAACATTCCATATAACTATTTAAGGGAGTATTTAGAATTTGAAGACCCACCACTTCCTGACCCACAAGTCCCATGCCACATACAAGGAACTGAACGATATGTTCAATTGTTAACCAGTGTCTCTCGGCGTGTAACGGAAAAAAATCGCATAAGTGTCATGGCTGTGACTGACGTTAGTCGAAAGAAAATACCACGCATGGAAAGCAAGCAGGA
Organism: Merzomyia westermanni; assembly: GCA_949987695.1. Classification (NCBI taxonomy): domain Eukaryota; kingdom Metazoa; phylum Arthropoda; class Insecta; order Diptera; family Tephritidae; genus Merzomyia; species Merzomyia westermanni. Next base: position 90,683,729 of record OX465288.1, read on the forward strand.
CTTAAAAACTTAGTTATGTATTTCCATAAAAATAAAATGAAATGATTTAGAAAGAAAATATAAAGCTATGTAGTCCACTAAAATTTGGTAAAAAAAAGGTTAAACCTCGGAATTCCAGATAGCAAGCTGAAAACTCGTTTATAGCTAAATCTGGTAATTCTTTAATTGTCCTTAAATGTTGCGAAAGTTGCTTTTTTTGCAAATATTTCGCGTCCTTTGGCTTACATCTATTTTTCCTGCACTACAAAGTTGTAGATCATAAAATTCTCCACAAGTCCTGCCTGAAACATTTTTCTTTATGATCTACAGTTTTGTAGTGAAAGAAAAACGGATGTAAGCACTGGGTGTATTCAGTCCGGTGTCGTCAATCTTTTTTCTACCAGAATTGCACTGCTAAACACAGAAAAACGTTATCTTTGCTATAGTATTAAAATTTTCCTCATAGGATAAAAAAAAATCAGTTTAAAAGGAAATTATGGCTCAACCTGAAAAAAAGGGGCTTTAGGCCCCTAATTCTAGGTTTTAACGGTGTATTTGAAAATCTGGATAAGCGGTTTTTGGATGCTTGACTAAACCTACAACTTAAGGTATGTCCCGTAAAAAGTAAATTTTCACTGTCACACAGCTCATATAAAATTTTTCCTTACTTGATTATGAAACTTCAACGTAATTTCCGGTGGGTCAAAGTCGGTTTTAGACCCATAGTTTCTTCAGCAAAGTTGCTTGGAATTATCCGAAGAACATTTTGCGCGATGGCGATTTTTCGGAAAAAAAATCGGCCCGCTCTAATGTGCATATGCCTTTTGACATTGCGTTTTGTTGATATTCGTATTTGCTATGCCATTGCTTCCTAATACGTAAACAAAGTTGTGGCAAGGAGAGATTTTTCTAATTGCAAAATTGTAATTTGTTTATTTAGTGGATTATGCTGTGTGTAAATACAACAAATTCATCCTCAACCTTTGAACAGCAGATATTGCACCATCTGCCATCAAGGAAAATGAAGTGAAAAATTGCTTTGGTAAGTAGGAAATTCGGTAATTGTTTCCTTGAGGAGACAACTGGTAAAACACGTCCAAAAATCTCGGGAGGGCTATCAAACGATGCGTTTTGAGCTCGGTATCAATAATCTGAAAGCGGAAACTGGATTTTATATTTTTGTCAAGAGTTATGTGCAATTAAAGTTGACAATTTTCTGTCATTTTCATTTGGTTGTAATAACACATATTGCGTGTTACAAAATGTGCAAATACTGGGGATCGAGGAGCTAGTGTTGGATCGGCTAAGGTTTATTTTTATGAACCGCGGTCGCAGTAAGGTGTTCTGCACAAAAATGCCTTGGATCACTTCCCCTATTTGGGATCGGACCTGGGTAATTTTTGGGTTTTCTGCTAATAATTTTTCACTGAAACAAAACATTTAAAATCCGCTTTCGGATTGTTGATACCGAAGTCAAAACTCGTTGTTTGATACATCTCCCGATATTTTTGGACGTGTTTTAGCAGTTGTCTCCTAAAGGAAACAACTACCGAAAATTTTTGTGTTTGCCAAGGTAAGCTTAACAAATCTTTTTATATGTGCAGAACGTCGAGAAGAGGCACAAAGGGCGTTGGAAAAAGCTGAAGAAGTTGGCAATGCGGAGGAGGTGGAGAATGCTTAACTTAATGGGTGTGACATATGCAGAGGCATATGTGCGGCGATATTAAATTTGACTACAGTACACTCTTGTTTATATATATATTTTTAATTTAATATTTCATTTTATATGAATTACAAACAATTTTTACAATTAAGTTATGTTACAACTTTTGCGTAAATATACATATATTTATTTAATATACGTAATATATTTTACTAATGTATTAGTGTAATTCATATATAAAATGTAATTCTTATAAGATAATAATGAATAAATGAACAAACAAACAAACATATTTAATAGAAACCTGTTTACGACTTTATTACTAACTAAAATACTAAATATGATGGATATTTTCTCCAGATCTGATTTCGATATCTAAGTGCCGCTCAACGATGGCGTATTCCTTCCAGACCGGTGGGTGAAGGCCTGTCTCCCTGTTTTGGAAAAATAAATAAGGTTTATTGTTAATATTGCTTTTCCACACCACCTATAAACATATTTGTTTACTTTGTACCAATTACATGATCGGTTTGTATATATAAAATATTTCGTATATACATACACATGTAACTTCATTTTAAAGGCAAAAAGTTGACAAATATGCCTATGAGGTTGCAATATAGGCGCGTTACCGAATTTTTTTTTGGGTGTTCGGTTCCCCTGGAGGCCTATTTTCACCCATATACATATTTACAAACATAAAATAATTAAAACAAAACAATAAAAAGAATTAATTAAATACAATTGCACTACAATACTACAACAAAACAAAAGATTGCACATTTCAGGTACATTAGATAAAAATTAAATACATAAAAAACATTTCAAAATTCACCCACAGTGAAACCCAACCAAAATACCTACACGAAATTGGTGGGGATACCGGTCCTATAGTAAACAAGGTACACGAAGCCGCATTTTAAACGAGATAAATAGTCAAATAAAAGCAAAATTATCTATGTGTCATACACAAGAATTTAACATTCTTAAAATTCGGTTGCTTGCGTCTTTGTTAAACGAGTTTAACAAAAAGTATGTTCTGATACGAATAAATAAGCACTTTATATAGTGCGGATTGAAATTTTCGCAACAATAATAGGGGTTTACGTCTAACATTTTTTCAAGGAGGATTTGAGAAAAGTTCTCCCTATGACAAGTAGAGTCGAAATTCTCTGAAAATATGTTCTCTAAACTTTGAATGAAATCAAGAAAATCGGACGGAGGTTTGACAAGGTGGCAGTTACTATATTGTTTTTCTTTCGTAAATAGGAAATCTTTTTCGGCGATGCCGACTTCAAAGTTGGGTAAAGGTATTAAGCATCTGTAAAGTTTGGTGTATTTAAAATACAAATAGCCACAGAAGTATACAAAGGCGTTTCGATGGAGAAAGCTGCTTTCATCAATGTCGATATTCATATCTATTTGAATATCGTGAAATGTTGCTAGGGAAGGTCTGGGTAGACCATGAAAGATTTTCCAGGAAGTGTCTTGGACTAAGACGTCATTACTGGCTAGCTGAAGAGCGCTATTTGAAACTAGTTCCAAGTTATCAGGCACCATTTCGCAATTGCCTTCGTTGACGCAATCAAGGTAGCCCATGCTCCATGTCCGGAATAAATAAATAAAACGCTGGGGAGTTATTCTTGCATCATATCCTCCCCCTCGACGAATTTGCCCGAAGAAGTTTTCAATTTTGTCCTGCCATAGTTTCCTCGTCGTGAGATGGGAAAATCCTTTTTGGGTCCAAAAAACCCAGAAACGCTTTAAACACCTAATATTATTCACCCACCCATTTAAAAAAGAAAACGTGTTCGTAATACCTTTGCCGTTCCTATAAACTTTGATGGATTTAATAAAAATTTCGGATTCTTGCAGGAAGTTAAACTGATCCCCAGTTCTTTGAAAAGGTTCTTTAAAATTTTCGATTGCTCCAAATGTATAATTATTAAAAATATTTGATAAATTTTAAAAGCCTTTTGTTGTACTAACCTGTTTAGTTTATGTTGAGCTTTAGGCTAATAATTTGAAATAAAACACTTTATTTAGTTTTATATTCAAATTTAATTTTATTTGGTCGATATAAAAACAATTAATACAATTAATAACTTCATTAAACATATGATAAGTCGTATTGTTTTTTACATACATGTACTTATTTTTAATGAAGTTATTAATTGTATTAATTGTTTTTATTGTTTGTCCAGGTCCCGAAGATGACCTCAGACTGAGGCCGAAATATCGACCAAATAAAATAAAATTTGAATGTAAAAGTAAATAAAGTGTTTTATTTCAAATTATTGGCCTAAAGCTCAACATAAACTAAACAGGTTATTATTAAAAATATTAAAAAGTTTGTCGAAAAACAGGATAAACTCAGCTGTAATAAGAAACGATGGAGACTTAGAAGTGTTAAGAGAACCGGAGCTATATATAGCAAACATGGCACTTGCCACAGAATTGCTGAAAACCTGCGAAGCTAACTTCATGCTGATTTTTTCGAAATTGTTGGGTCTAAGGTGAGACGACGTTAGTTTGTGGGTGCATTTAATGCTATATATAGAGCATTGGTCGTGCAAACGAACTATATCCAGCCAATCTACAGGACGGTCGTTAAATAAAACTCTTTTTTTCGCGTTTTCTAAACAGTTTCGTGTACTTTTCAAAAGATGAGGAGGATCGTGGAAAAAGAAAATTGGTTCGCCATTAACTTCAAAGAAAGGCCTATCTGTTGTAACTCCTACTATCTTGGGGAAGTTTACGAAGTTCGACCCTTGGTCACAAACTAAATGACAGGGACGAAGACCAATACCCTGGAGCTGATTTGTGCATTCTAAAATATAACTTCGCATAACATCTCCTTCACAAGTTTTATGGACAAAAAAATAAGCTAATGGATGGGTCCAAGACTCCCCACCAATACCTTGGACCAAGAGACACAGAACACTTGAAGCTACTCTAGAAGTACGGTTCTCATCAGCATAATCTTCTAGCCCTATAACCAAATCTCTACTGTTCTCGTACTGTAAATTGATCTTCAGTGACATTTCGTCGCAGCATATCGAAATAAATTTTTGAACGTCGGTAAAACCCCGACTTCTTAGCTCCAGGGCTTTTATACTGCTATTGGTGCAGCCAGGGGAACGTGACCACCCTTGAACAAAGTGTTCGAGAGTTCTCCTAGAAGGCCAATCCATATTCGGTGAAATAAACTTTACCGCTAAAGCCTGTGTAATAACTTCCCTATCGAAACGATGCCCCTTGGGAGCTCGGGATCTATTTTTGAGACTATTTCTTACACATACCGCAAGGTATGGAGGTAATTGGCTGCAAATATCTGCGAAATGCCTATCCCTAGTACTTTCTTCTAAACTTTCTAACTTTCTTTCTAAGAATGCCACCCGATTGCGCAGTCTTTCTAGCTCCTCATGATTACTGTCACATTCTACTTCCTCATGTTTTCTTTTTCTAGGAGTCCCATCCGTTAACAGATCCTCAGTTTTCGATTGCCGACATATAATACCAGAACTAACTAAAGGAGAAGAAATTTCTTCAAACCTAGTGGGTTGGATGGGCTCATGAAAGTCCTCAACTTCAATCAGATCGCTGTTTGAAGTAGGGGCACTTTCAGCATTTGTTGGTGAATCTAATGGCGTGAAATCTTCAATACCTAGTTCTATAACAGACTTTTGAACGGCGGGGTAATGTGAACTACCTATCCCTATGCTACTACAGCCGTCGTTTTCTATTTCTACTTCCACCGTGGGTGAATATATACTTAAATCTAAATTCGGAGTAGCGTCCTTTAAAAGAATCCTTCCTTTCAGCATCCGTAAGGAGAAATGTCGATGGCATGCGTAAACGTATTTAGAATGTGCTGCGGAACCATTTACGCCCAACAGCCGCATCCATTCTAGACGCCTATAAAAAAATTGCCGTCACTAATGTGGTATACTAAGGAGGGGTCAATATTATTTTAACGATGGCCGGCAGTTTCTTTTAACAAATCTCTAAAAGATTTCTGTGAAATAAACTGCAGACCTGCGTTGAGAAAAAGGTCTTGCCATAAAAAAACAGAAAAAAAAAACTAAAGTGAAGCAAAATAAAAAGTGAAAAATAAAAAATAAATGATTTTAGTAAAGCAAAGAAAAGCCCGTGGAAAAATAATAAATCGAAAAGATTAAAAAAAAAAACAAAAATTATACCCATTCTTATTCGTCGGACCACTAGTTCGTTGCTGTAAAAAAACAGATAGATATATAAGTGTTGAATCTTATTTTACTTATTAACTAAGTATTTACTAACTTAAGTATTTAACTAATTTAAGTATTCAACTAGCTTACTGGGAAGTTGCTTCGAAATCAAAGAAGCCTTTGTAAACAAAAACCACCCTAATGTGAACAAACATTACCCGTCAGTGGGTGTTCACATTCATGCTTCTGGCAAGACGGACCTTAGTAATTTTCTGGTATTATGCCAACATCTTAAGACGGAAATATAAAATCGAGTTTCCGCTTTCAGATTATTGATACCGCGGTCAAAGCATGTTTTTTGATACCTCTCCCTACATTTTTGGGCATGTTTTAGCAGTTGTCTCCTCAAGGAAACAAATACTCAAACGCAAATACCACACACCTAAAAACAGCATATATATCAGCAGTGAGAAATTGTTTTCTATTTGGATTACAATCCCATCGATTTGAATTGCCGTACATACTATTTTTATACCCAGCGTGGCACCGCCCACATTTAAATGAACAAAATGTCAAAGATCGGTTAAGTACTTTGGACGCCAGACACACCGACACACATTCATTTCTATTTATGAGATTGCGCACATGGTGGTATAAAAAGTTTGAAACCTCTATAGGTCATAACTCCACAACAATTTAGCAATTTACCATGACCACTTTTACACAGCTGGGTATTTAATGTTCGGTTCCACCCGAACTTAGGCTTCCTTACTTGCTGATAATTGTTTACGACCGCCACCGAGTGCTAAAACACGGCAAAGAATGGGTAATACTTTACATCCAACGTCAACTGTAAAAACTGCACTAGAAATGTCGATATCGGTACCCAGCGACGCGTTACGGTCCCAGGAACCATACTCCGGTGGAGGAAACTCATTATTTGTGGTAATTTAAAAGTTATTGGTAAAAAACCTAAAAATGACCCAGGTCCGATCCCAAATAGGGGGCTTAATCCAAGCCTTCGGCCGCGCTTGAAAAACATAACCCTTAGCTGGTCCAACACCAACTACGCGATCCACAGTATTTCTCCGCAAACACACACTTCTGTACTTTTCGGTACACCCTATATCTTTGGATACAACAACCACATGAAAATTACATAAAATTGTTAAATTTGCTTGCAAATATCTTGCAAACTACCAAAAATCTTGGGGTTCCCCCACCGGAGTATGGTTCCTGGGACCGTAACGCGTCTCTGGGTACCAATATCGACATTTCTAGTGCAGTTTTTAGAGTTGACGTTGGATGTAAAGTATTACCAAAGAATGTTGGAACAGGTATAAGAAAAGTGTTAACTTTCTTGCAAACTACGAAAAATTATTGTTCCCCGGATTCGGATTATGATTTCTGAAACCGATACACGTCTCCTGATACCTCTCCCGAGAATTTTGTACGTGTTTTAGCACTCGGTGGCGGTCTTAAATAATTACCATTTTCGGGTGTGTGGAAAAGCTTTGCACAAGCACACAAGGTAATTGTTTCCTTTAGGAGTGGTATCAAACAACGCGTTTTGACCAAATGAAAATGACAGAAAATTGTCAACTTTAATTGCAACAAAAACTCGGAAATCCGTTCCCGGATTCTTGTTACCGAGGTCAAAACGCGTCTGTTGATACCTTTGCCGATAATTTCGGGCGTGTTTTAGCAGTTGTCTCCTAAAGGAAACAATACGGCACAAAATATGTACATCTACATAAAAGTAGTACTCACCCGGACATTTCTTCTTTCGGGGGAAAATTGTGAAGGGGGACTCCCAAAGGGCACCCTCAGATGCATTTTCTGTTGGGCATATTACTGAAATTAAACCAATAATAAGTAATTTGAAGATTTAAAATTCAATATATACTTACAAGTCTTAAATCAACTTTCCTTCGCTCCTTGCTATTGTTTGCCACTTTAAGAAAAACCTGGAAAAAAGAGAAAAGTTTGTTTAAATAATTGTACAAATAAAAATGAAGGCTTGTGCAGCAATTCCCCGTGAAAAATCTGAAATGAAAAGAAAACTCGATTAAAAGTTGAATATAATTTTGTAGAAATGTGTCCTGATTATCTCCAGTAAATCTGAAATATCAAGATAAATAATATTCACTATAAATATGAAAAATATAATAAAAAATTCTTATTTAATCATACTTACAGGTTGGTTAAATACTTTGAATTTGTCCGTCGGTGAGCTGTCAAGTCTACAAGACAGGTTTGCATTTTTTCGAACTTACATTTTTTTAAAGAATGAAAGGGGATTGTGCTGAGACATGGTAAAAATATAATATATATAACAAAAATATACGACATAGATGCGAAAATTGTCGTTAAGAAATCACAAAACTCCATAAAAGAATTACTTCTCTAGCCCGCAAAAAATAAGCAACGATTCAGGGCCATGGTTTGGTCATACTTTACTTTCAACGTCAACAGGAAAAATTGCACTAAAAATGTCGATATTGATACCGAGAGACGTGCTTCGGTCCCAGGAACCCTAACCCAATATTTTCAGTAATTTAAAAGTTATTGGCAAAAACCCAAAAAATTACCCAGGTATTTACGTGCAGAACACCTTTCTGCGTAGGCGGCCTTCGGCCACGCTTCAAAAAAATAACCCTTAGCCGATCCAACACTGGCTACGTGATCCACAGTATTTCTACGCGAAACACACATTTGCACATTTTGTAACACCCATTATGTGTGATTACAACAACCACATGAAAATGACCGAAAATTTTCAACTTTGATTGCAAATATCTCTTGACAGAAAAATAAAATTGAGTTTCCGTTTTCAGATTGTTGATACCGATGTCAAAGCATGTTTTTTGATAACTCTCCCGACATTTTTGGACGTGTTTTAGCAGTTGGCGTTAAATAGAAAGAATTACCAAATGACATTTTTTATGTTATTCATGTATTTTCGTATGAACTTATACCACAACCATTAAATATACGATAATTTTTACTTAACCTAAGCAAAATAAGTAATAAATCAAACGCTAGCTGGCAAATTTTACATATATAAAAATTGTATGCTCAGTTGAAATTGGAGCAACATATAGTTACTATTTGCAAACTTCGTACTAAGTTTAACTCCTTTTTTGAATTTTAGGGTTTTGTGCGACTTTTGTCTAGAGTCCCCGACACTGATCTTTCATTCCATGCAGCCGAGTACCATTATCCACTGCCTCCCACTCAAATTCGCAAAATGGCTGAAAAATTAGATGCCAAACTAGTATACGTAAACAATGCTGACCAGTTGCTGTGCATACAACAGCTGAAGTAATGTATGTATGTTTATTATCTTTGTTTATATGTACATATGTATACTTTTATACCTATCAGTGAAAAAAATTTGTTAAATAAATATTGCTTTTTTTTTATACCAACAATTTTTGTTGATTTACGGCCTGTACATTTTCAAGTATTCATTTATAATAATTTTCATAAAATTCCAAAAGTGAAAAATTATTATTCTTGGCCTTGAGCTCGTTTCATAATAATAATTTTCATAAAATTCCAAAAGTGAAAAATTATTATTCTTGGCCTTGAGCTCGTTTCATGAATACTTGTTAAATAAATATTATATTTTTGCTGTAGTCCCTGATGATGATTTCCGTTGGAAATCGAAATATATTGAAAAAAAACTTAAACAGCGGGTTTTAATACAACTGACCTAGAGACAGCTTCAACAATAAATGGTTATATATAGTCAAAAAGGTCTCAAAAAGTCTAAAATTGGTTTTCTTAAAACATTTTATGGAAAATTTAAATATTAATCTCAGATAGAATCTAATCCGTACTTGTAAGAAAATCTCTATATAAAGTTAAGGAAAGAAAGGAGAAAATTATAAGTTTCGGAGTTCTTTGCAAATAACCATGTGGGTAACTCGAGTATGGAAATCTATTACATAATGTGCAAGCTCTGAGTAACTAAATTTCTTTAAAAGTGCTATTTTTTAACCACCTTGTCATTGTATGTGTCTCTGCTCGCCATTTTCTTTTTTGCAGCTTCTAAACGAGTCCGTTATTCCTTGTTATTTTATTTACGAAAACTGCATTTTCAATCAACCCTGAAAAATAAAAACAAAACAATATTTGTTTATGAATTTGTTAAAAACTTTTTCATTAGAAAAAGGTTACTTGGATTATTCCAAAAAGAATAGGGGTGATTTTGTGTACATGCAAGTACGTACATGATCTGCTACCCAAATGTACTATTTGAAGCGCGAAATTTTCAAAAGGATTATGGTTGCACTATAAGAAATATTATTTGCGGGAAAGTTTTATATTTAATTTAATAAAATGAATATTTAAGTACTCAGTATATTAGTTGAAGATAAAATTTAAATGTAGGACGGCGTTGCTAACTGAACGATATGTATGTAGCTATCGACAGTTCTGGAGGGATGTTGCTACTTATAACAGCGGAAACGGGATTACAACGGGCAGAGAGCACTGAGACTTCAAGCTGAAGTTATTGGCGCGTTTGTCCTATCGCTGTAGAAGTATCCCTAACGTAAGAGAAAAACCAACATGCAATTGGTCGGTAAGGTTACTTTACGGATAAGGAATTACGATACAGTACCAATAATCGATTGCATTGTTTCTCATAAAGTGGTTTGAATCAGCTGATTTAGAAGGTTTCCGATAACGCACCAATAACTTCAGCTTAAATTTTCAACCATGCATTCATCTCACCATACTCTGTAAAAACTTTTCGCCGCCATACTTGAATAGCATAGGCTACAAATGATGTCAAATAACAAAATAAAAGTGCTGAAAACATATTTTTGTTAAAGAACATTTTTGACGTAAGAGCAAAATTATCAGTCTATGTTATATACATATGTATATAAAAACTAAATTACTTGCATTATGTAGGTAGGGCTAAAGAAAAGTTTACTACCTAATTTGATGGCAATACATAAACGTAATCTATATATATATGTAAGAAAGTGACGTTAGCTCCAACGCTCATAACTCAAGAACGCCTACACCGATTTGGATGATTGACACTAATTTAGATTGTTCTCTGACCAGAATAGGAGAATACCCAATAAAATTACCGAAAAAATTTGATTTTCCCATACATTTCGTATGCTGCGAATTTTTATAATTTTTCTTTGTTAGAAAAGCTTAATAATGGATCGATCGATGGTGGAGTGGAATTGTGTGTATGTGAAATAGTTATATCTATAGGGATAGGGATAGGAATGGGGATAGGGATAGGAAAAGCCAATATTTCTAGATCCATTCAGGTAAATACCTGGGCAGGACAAAGTCTGCCGGTCCCGCTAGTAAATTGAAGAAAATCGTCTGCGGGTTAGGGGTTTAGAATATGCCCGAGGTAGGCATACCGGTCGTTGCCAAGGCAACCAAGCTACGGCAGCAATAATTTCGAAATAGTAAAGGACTTCGTTTACCTGGGAACCAGCATTAACACCAACAATAATGTTAGCCTAGAAATCCGACGAAGAATTACTCTTGCAAACAAATGCTACTTCGGACTGAGTAGAAAATTGAAAAGTAAAGTCCTCTCTCGACGAACGAAAATAACACTCTACAAGTCACTCATCGCACCTGTCCTGCTATATGGTGCAGAAGCGTGGACACTAACAACATCTGATGAGGCGGCTCTGGAAGTATTCGAGAGAAAGGTTCTTCGAAATTTTGTGGACCTCTACGCGTTGGCGGCGGCGAATAACGAAGAAGATTTAACGATGAGCTTAATGAACTCTACGCAGACGCCGACATAGTTCAGCGAATTAAAACACAGCGGCTTCGCTGGCTAGGCCACGTAGTGCGAATGAGCGAAAATGCTCCAGCTCAGAAGGTATTCTTATCTGCACCCGCCGGTGGAAGCAGAGGAAGAGGGAGACCACCACTCCGATGGAAGGACCAAGTGTAGACTGATTTGAGCTCCCGCGGTGTTTCCAATTGGCGCCAGTTGGCACAACGAGGAAACGACTGGCGAGCTATGTTGGATGGTCAAAACGCCCAGGCGGTTAGATGACCATTTAAAGAAAGAAAGAAGGCATACCGGTCGTAAGAGGCGACTAATATGCACAAAGGTACTGACGTGCAACTCGATGGTTGATCTACGGATATGATGGCTCTCACCTCTCATTACCCATCTTATCCTTCCTTACGGAAGGAGGGATGACATGACCTAGAAGGTTTCACTGGTCATAAGTCGCTACCACGACAGTCGGGCAGTAACGCAAGGGAGTACCGAAGCGTACCGGGTTCAAATCCGGCCAAGGACTGTTAAATCGACAACACTCCCTAAAACTTTCGGGGATAATAACAATAGCATAACAATACCCGCTGGATCACTTTTAGTTCAACAAATGAATATAAATAGTAATAACAAAGAACTAGTCATACCTCATCAACAACTGCTGAGGGTTTTTTTATTGCTATATTAAATTCATATCAATTCATATCAAGCATTTGCTAGAAATATTAATACAACAGACAAAAACGCAACTATTCAGGAATACCAAATAAATACAGAAAATCTAGAAGACTACATAATAATTAAAAAAAAACCTGAAACCGAAGCTAACAGTAAGGACAAATTGGAAAGAAAAAAAAAACTAACTCCTCACCATTTGCAACCCATCAACTTAATATATTATGTGCAGAATACATTAACATATTTGCTCTTAAAACAGAAAAAATAACTACTAACAATTTTTACAAACAAAAACTGTAATGGAGGATGACAATCCAGAAACATTACAGAATACCGAAAGCGCACAAAAATAAAATAAATAAACAAGTAAATAAATTAATCCAAGGTGACATTATGGAACCATCTATGTCAGAATACAATAGCCCTATTCTATTAATACCTAATTAGTTATTGACAACAGTCAAGTAAACAAAAAATTAACAGCAGACAAATTCCCGTTACCAAGAATAGTTGATATTTTATTTATTGATGTGTAAGCATCTTTGGGCTTGGTAGGGGCTGTCCAGAAAAGTTACGCGACGCTTGTTGTAAGCGAAGTGTAAGCACCTTTGGGTTGGGTAGGGCAGCGAAATTGCGCGTAAGATCTGCCTGCGTCTCTGTCTGTGCCTTGTTGTTGAAGTTGTTTCTGCATATCTGATGATGTTGTGCATATCTGAGTTTTAAGGGAAATTTGGCTTAGTATGCATGAATATAATCTTGTTTGACTGCTTTGCTGATATGTATGTGACGCTCTGTTATGTAGAGGCGTGTGTATACAAGTGCTTTGCTGATTGTTATAATTCGGTAATCGTGACTAAACACGACGAAAGCTATAAATCGGCAAAAAGACGAACGGAACTACGTTTATCATAAATATACACAGTGTTTACAAAAACAAAACACTGTTTAATTTATTTTAGCTCAGAATACCCTCGGCGAGGTCTAATTTAATAAAATGTTTGTGCAGGATTCATATGTTTACGAATCAAACTCCACGAATACTTGGTACTCACCCCCTTTTTTTATTTATTATACCCAGTAGTGCTACGCTGGCGGCCGCCGTGGTGTGAAGGTAGTGTTGCCGGCCTACCACACCGAAGGTCCATGGTTCGAGCCCTGGTACAGGTAACATCAAAAGTGATTTGAAAAAAGTTTTTCAAAACGGGGTCGCCCCTCGGCAGTGGTTTGGCAAACTCTCCGAGTGTATTTCTGCCATGACAGGCTTCTCAGCAAAAATTCGTCTCCTTTGTAGATGCCGTTCGGAGTCGGCAAAAAACTGTAGGTCCCAACAATTTGTAGGGAAAAATTCAAATCGGCACTCCACAAATTGGAAGAGAAGCTTGGCGCAAAAATCTCTTAGGAGGTTTATGATGATATACCTGTTGTATATCGCGCCATAGAGAGAGAGAGTGCTACGCACGCAAGGTATATTAACTTTAGTCGCGTAACGGTGGTATGTAACGGCATAAACGATTCCAGATAGATATTGACTTATGCATATCAAAATGCTCAGGAGGGAAAAAGGAAGCCACGCCCACTTTTTATATATAGAATATTTTCAAATATACAAAAATAGTGATTATACATTACATAATACACTTATAAGGATAAAATTTGGTGTGTACACCACTGTTAAGGCAGAAAATAAATTTTTCAAGAAATGTTTGAAAATGGGCTTGGCGCCGCCCACTTTTGTTTAAGTCAAAATTAGAAATAATATTAAAGTATTCATGAAACGAGCTCAAGGCCAAGGATAATAATTTTTCACTTTTTGAGTTTTTATGAAAGTTATTATTGTTTTTATTTTTTTTTTTTAATAATCATTTTAATTAATTATTAAAAGTTTTTTTTTATTGAATAGAGTAGGAAAAATGTTTAGAGACAACTGCCATAGCTTTTCTTATAGATCCATTTCGGAAGCTGCTAGACTTCACTCATCAGAGAAATTTTGGCACGCATTGCTAACCATTAATCTAACAATACGCTGGTTTTTTTGATGTCACCTAAACTCCTAGTTCTATTCTTCTTTACCATATGCATGAACAAACCCCGCCATCTGGCAGTTAGTAGTGTGATCATGATGGATTTTTTGACAGATCTGTTTTATCAGCAGAACTGCCTTACCGTGTGCTCTCGGTTTTTTATTATTGCTTTTTTATACCAACAATATTTCTTGATTTACGGCCTGTATATTTTCAAGTATTCATGAAACGACCTCAAGGCCAAGAATAATAATTTTTCACTTTTTGAGTTTTTAAGAAAATTATTATTGTTTTTATTTTTTTTAATAATAATAATATATAAAGCAATAATAAAAAACCGAGAGCACACGGTAAGGCAGTTCTGCTGATAAAACAGATCTGTCAAAAAATCCATCATGATCACACTACTAACTGCAAGATGGCGGGGTTTGTTCATGCATATGGTAAAGAAGAATAGAACTAGGAGTTATTATTATTATTATTATGTATTTATTACGGCCGCTAGAGCCTAATTCAAGTATCATTAACAATTTGCTATCTTATAGCTAGGGTTTTACAAAACTCATACAGTTTTTTCTTAAAAACTAAGATTTCATTACATGTTTTTAAATCCATGGGGAGTTCATTGAAGCATTTGAGACCTTTATAGAAAATGCTTTGTTTATCTATTTCAGTTCTAAACAATGGCAGTTTAAAATCTTGTTTATTCCTAGTATTTACATTGTGTGTTTGCTCCACTAACAATACATTTTTACTAAGGTATTCAGGTACATTACCATGCTTTATATTATAAATTAACTTCATGGAGTGAAAGAAAATTTTTTGCTTAACACTTAACCAGTTCAAACTATTCAGCATGTCAGCCGTTCTGGCATCACTACGTTTTTTAAGGATAAATCGCATACACCGGTTTTGAAGCTTTTGAAGCTTAACAATTTCACTATCTGATATTATGAATAATATCGATGGACAATATACAAAATGTGGCTCAATAATAGATTTATATATAAGTATTTTGTATTTTTTATGTAGATATTTGGATGTTCTCTGCATAATTCCAGTTTTTTTAGCTACTTTCGCAACGGTGTATTTTATGTGTTCCTCAAACTTAAGTTTATTATCAATTATAATACCTAAATATTTTATACTCTCTACTCTTTGTATGCTTTCATTATTTATTTTCAATTCAATGTTGAGATCATTAAAGTTTCTTCTGGTTATAACCATATACTTTGTTTTATTAATATTAAGTTTTAATCTATTTCCGCACAGCCATGTATATAAATTATTCAGTCCCATTTGCATTTTTGATATAGCGACATTAATATTATTTTCACTTATCATAATTAATCACGGCGGCCGCCGTGGTGTGAAGGTAGTGTTGCCGGCCTACCACACCGAAGGTCCATGGTTCGAGCCCTGGTACAGGTAACATCAAAAGTGATTTGAAAAAAGTTTTTCAAAACGGGGTCGCCCCTCGGCAGTGGTTTGGCAAACTCTCCGAGTGTATTTCTGCCATGACAGGCTTCTCAGCAAAAATTCGTCTCCTTTGTAGATGCCGTTCGGAGTCGGCAAAAAACTGTAGGTCCCACCAATTTGTAGGGAAAATTCAAAATCGGCACACCACAAATTGGAAGAGAAGCTTGGCGCAAAAATCTCTTAAGAGGTTTATGATGATATACCTGTTGTATATCGCGCCATAGAGATAGAGATATCATAATTAATGCATCCTCGGCAAAGAGTCGAATTTCGCATCCCTCGACGGCATTGACAATATCATTAATATAAATTAGGAACAATATCGGTGCCAAAACCGACCCTTGTGGTAACCCTATGGGTACTTCCAATTCATCGGATATCGCTGTATTTATCACAGTTCGTTGTCTTCTCTGCTTCAAGTAGCTACTAAACCATTCTAGCTCCGTATCAGTTATACCAATTTGTTGCAGTTTTTTTAGTAAAATGTCTCTATCCACCGTTTCAAATGCCCTTTTGAGGTCCAGGAATACCGAAACAACTACATTCTTCTTATTTAGCTCTTCTTTCCAATCAGATATCACCAAATTGAGGGCTGTTTCACACGAATGTTTTTCTCTAAAGCCCGATTGTTGTTGGACTACAATTTTATTTTCTTCTAGGTACTTCATCAGTTGATTCTTGACATGTACTTCTAATATTTTAGCATCACTTGGTAGGGTATTTATTGGTCTAAACTCTTCTGATTGTATTGTCTTTTTTACTTTTTAACAGGTACCACTGTCGACGTTTTCCATCTTCCTGGTACCACGCCACTTTCCACACTATCATTTATAATAAGTGCATAGAAGTACCCTAAATACTCTATAGAGTCTTTCAGTACTCCATCTGATACAAGTTTTCTGCCGCCAATTTTGTACTTAAACGTTTTTAAAATATTTATAACTTCAGCGGTTGTGATTTTCGAAAACTTAAATGTACAGCTGGCTTGATTATTGTTCATTACTAGATCAATGCTAGGTATGTTTCTATTTATTTCAATTACACTGTTTATAAAGAATTGGTTCAGTTTATTAGCCAATTCTCTATCATTCGCAACCAGTACACCATCTATTACCGCTTTTTTGATACCGTCGTTATCCTCGGAGAGACAAGCCGCCTGTTTGAGGTACTTCCTCATTTCTTTAGCGTTATTTTCACTCATTTTTACTTTATTTTCCATAAATTCAACTTTTTTTATTTTAACCAGTTTTTTGTACATTTTATTTATACTTCTGTATTCATCCCACACTCCAGTCTGTAACGCATGTTTGTATATGTTAAATTTATTTTTATTCATTTGTGCCAGTTCATGGTCATACCATTTATTCATTAACTTTATGTAGCCTTCCTTTTCGTAAGTCAAACTTTCCATTGCTTGCATTATGTTGATATTTATAAGTTCCACTTTATCATCAATTCGCAGGTTATATAATTATTATTGAAATTGAAATTAAACGATCTTAGTATGTTTTGTAAACTTTCACGACTGTATCTGTCCCAAGCAGTAATTTTCTTCACCATTCTCATTTTGAATGATTTAGACGTTTTGACACTGAAATTTATTGTTTCATGGTCAGAGATTTTGAATTCCATCAAATGTTTGCATTCTTCTGAATTTGAATACAGCAAATCAATTTTAGTTTCAGCTGTATCTGTAATTCTTGTGTTAAACTCTACTTTGTGGGACATTCCCATCACAGAAAATATCTCGGACAGTTTAGTACTATATTAAAATCTCCAACTACTATATTATGGTTGCTTTTATCATATTTATTAAGTAAAATTTCTGTTAGATAATCCAAAAAATCTGCATCACTTGTGCTGGGCGAGTGATAAAGCACCCCAATTTGAAATTTTTTATCAATTTCTCTGATGAGTGAAGTCTAGCAGCTTCCGAAATGGATCTATAAGAAAAGCTATGGCAGTTGTCTCTAAACATTTTTCCTACTCTATTCAATAAAAAAACTTTTAATAATTAGTTAAAAATGATTATTAAAAAAAAAATTAAATAACAAGGACGAGGAGCTGAGTCGATTTAGCAATGTCCGTCTCTCCGTCCGTCTGTCTGTCTGTCCGTCTGTTTATTTGAACGCATATTTTTTAAACATAAAATGTGCATGTATTGGTATTTTGAAAAAACGTGGTTAGCAGTTGTTGGTAAGGAAGCTATTTATACACAAATAAGTTAATGGCGGCTGCCATGGTGTGAGGGTAGTGTTGCTGGCCTACCACACCGCAGGTCCAAGGTTCGAGTCCTGGGACAGGTAATATCAAAAGTGGTTTGAAAAAGTGTTTAAAAACGGGGTCACCCCTTGGCAGTGATTTGGCAAACTCTCCGAATGTTTTTCTGCTATGGAAGGCTTCTCAGAAAAAATTCATCTCCTTTGTTGATGCCGTTCGAAGTCGGCAAAAACCTGTAGGTCCCGCCAATTTGTATGAAAAAAATTCAAAACGCCACACCATAAATTGGAAGGGAAGCTCGGCGGAAAAATCTCTTAGGTGGTTTATGATGATATACCTGTTGTACATGGCGCCATACATTAATATTGTTTTTGAATTAACCCCTCAAAACTCATAACAGAAGTGTTTTTATTGAAAACAATCAGCTGCCTTTATAATACGAGGTGAAATGTATAAAAATAGACCTGCGTAAATTAGTATGCCATAATAGATTACTACTAGGTATATAATGCTCGGTTCCACCCGAGCTTAGACTTCCTTACTTGTTTATTTATTGAATAGTCTACAAATTGAATAATTCTACAGACTAAATTTGATAATGTACATAAAGGCAGCATGAAGGTTCTGTACAGAAGAATATAAAGTAAGTTATATGTCTGTAGTTTACAATCGATTAGTTAGAGCTTACGACTTAAAATTAAGAAATACATATTACAAGTGTACGAAGTGAAGTAAAAAGCATACAAATTTTACTTTCTAACATAGTATTTTGCAAGCCTGTATTCTTATGTTATACGTATGTTTATAATATGTATGCTCAGTAAGGAGCTAATCCGTAGTGGCCAGATCAGGGCGCATGAACCAGGAAGGACTATATAGAGTAAGCTCCGTAGGGAGCTAATGCTTAGTGCCCAGAAGGGGGCGCATGCGCCAGGAGGGACATTCAGAGCAGTCATTCATATTCTTGCAGTGCTTATTGAAATCATATCACAAGCAACGGAGAGGTTCATGCAACTCAAGATTCGATCTGCATATGTTTAATGAAATAGGTTGGAAATGTCTAGAAGATCTAAAGGGGGCATTAAAGGAAAGTTCGCCAAGCAAAAATGGGCGTATTCCAAAAATGGCTTTACCCAAGAGGAAAACAGAGTTTTAGTAACATATGGGTCATTGAATAGACCACCGTTTAATGAATGCCAGAGTTCCTTTAGCTCTGCTCATGCAAGATTCAATATGTGATTTAAAGTCAAGTTTAAGATCCAATTTACCGCCTAAGTCAATAAAGCTGGTGACTTGGTTAATAATATAATCATCAATAGAGGATTCATATGTTTGTTAAGGTTTCCTGGTGAAGCACAAGTACTTGAACCTTGGAAGGTTTAGTGAAATATCGTTCACATTACACCATTAAACTACCTATTCAGATCTAATTGAAGGCAACCCCTATCCTCTGGTTTACGGATAGGCATAATAAGTTTAATGTCGTCGGCGTACATTATGGGCATGCAGAATTTGAAAACGTTAGGGAGGTCATTGATGAACAAAATAAATCAGATAGGAGCAAGATGACTGACCTGCGGAACACCAGAGGTCCAATTAATAAATTGAGACTTGCAATTATTATATACAGGGTGTTTTTTTACAGGTTTGTTTTTCGAATAGAGATAAAACTGGCATTTTGTGGTCAAATCTGGCAACTCTAATGTCATTTATGTTCAGTTTGGTTTGCCATTTCATCATGAACAGGTTGACAAAAGAACAACGCTTGCAAATCGTGCAAATTTATTTCGAAAATAATGGTTCAGTTCGCGAAGTTTACCGTGAGCTCCGTCCATTTTATGGTCGACATAATCGTCCATCAGAGCAATTAATTCGGTTAACCATGGATCGTTTTCGCACTAAGTTTACTCTATGTGATAATACGCATCCGCAGAGACGTCGAACAGTGCGCACCGAAGAAACAATTGCCGCTGTAGAGCAAAGTGTTGAAGAGGACCCGAATGAATCGATTCGCCACCGTGCACAGCAATTGGAGCTTTGTCCATCAACTTTATGGAAGATTTTGCGCAAAGATCTTGGCTTGCGACCTTACAAGATCTAGCTTGTGCAAGAATTAAAGCCGCGAGACCATGCAATGCGTCGTGATTTTGGTGTATGGGCCGAAAATGAGATTGATTTCGATGCTGATTTTCATCGCAAAATTTTGTTCAGTGATGAGGCTCATTTTTGGTTGAATGGCTACGTCAACAAGCAAAATTGCCGCATTTGGAGTGAAGAGAATCCACATGAGACCCTTGAAACGCCATTACATCCACAAAAACTGACTGTTTGGTGTGCTCTATGGGCTGGTGGAGTCATTGGGCCATACTTCTTCCGCAATAATGCTGGAGAGGCAGCTACCGTTAATGGAGACCGGTATAGAGCCATGATAACCGACTATTTTGTTCCCGAATTGGATGGCATGAATGTGGATGAGTTGTGGTTCCAACAAGACGGCGCTACATGCCACACAGCGCACGTCACAATCGATTTATTGAAGGAAACATTCGATGAGCGCATAATTTCGCGGAATGGACCTGTCAATTGGCCACCAAGGTCGTGTGATTTGACACCATTGGATTATTTTCTTTGGGGATATGTGAAGTTGCTCGTCTACACCAACAAACCAGAAACGTTAGGGGAATTGGAAGCCAACATTCGTGGCGTTATTGCCGACATACGGCCCTATATGCTCGAAAAAGTGGTTGAAAATTGGACCTGTAGAATTGGCTTTATTCGAGCCAGCCGCGGCGGCCAAATGCCCGAAATCATATCTAAACATTAATGGCATAAAATTATTCTTCCAATAAAGCCAAATTGATGGACCTTAAAACGATTTTCTTGTGTTTTATTTCAATTCGAAGTTCTATACCCCTAAAAAAACACCCTATACAAGGTGGCGCAAAAGTAATCCTTCTATCAGAAAATGCTATAAATTTTGCGATTGGCCCCTAAAGTCAGTTCTGTTTTGACATTTGTGTAGAAAACACATGCGAAATACACGTTAATAAACAATGTTACGCTACACTGCTCCAGAACGCGGAATATTGCTGACTATTTATTTGACCAATAATCGGTCGGGGCCAAACGGTTACTGTGAATGGTGAGCGCTACAGAGCAATGATCAACGAGTTCTTTTTGCCGCAACTTGATGAATTGGGATTGGAAAACATGTGGTTCCAACAAGACGGTGCAACAGCACACACTGCACGTGCCACAACCGATATGCTGAACATCGGAAGCTTACTTTTGCGCCACCTTGTATAACCTGTTGTTTTCTCTCTTTTAGGTAAGAAGATACCCATACGAGAAATAAAGGTATGCAAGCCAACTGGTCCAGTTTGAATAACAGATTAGAAGATTTGATAGATTACTTGCTTCAGAGATGCGTTAAACAAAGACGTTAAAGGTTGACAAAGAAACTGAGCACAAGTTTTCAGCACGATTGAGGGAATTTCATTGGGTCCACCTCAGTAGGAGATTTTAAAATTTTCAAGATGCACTAGTACATCTTCATAAGAGTAAAAAAAAATAAGCAAAGGCAAAGATTAGTTAGGAAGAGAAAAATATTTTTCATTTAAGACTTAATTTTCGCTTTTCATCAAATAGAGCCAGAATCAAGGGACATAACGTCGTTTACAGCAGATAATGGCACATACTGTTTTTAAAGATTACCTCATGGCCTCAAAGTAGCACCAAATTCTTTCCAAAAAAAGTGATTTTGGCATTTGTAGGTCTACAACCGTAACAAGCATTTTTATATATGGATGATTTAGTAGTATTACGTTGCTCCGAAAATTCAGTAAAATAAAAAATTTTACTCAATGTATACGCAACCTGTATAAAATACAACTTAAAACAAGTGAGGGAGTCAAAGTTCGAGTGGAACCGAACATTATATGCATAGTAGGGATCTCTTATGGCATACCAATTTACGCAAGGCTATTTTAATACTTTCAATAAAAACCCTTCTGTTATGAGTTTTGAGAGGTAAATTAATTTATTTGTATATAAATAGCTTCCCCACCAAACACTGCTAACCACATTTTTTCAAAATACCAATACATGTTTATTTTATGTAGCATAAATAACATAAAAATATTAAAAGAATATTTTTGTATAAATAGCTGAAAACTATTAAGAAATTTTCAATAGATTATGTAACTCGAACAGCTTTATTACAGCGGGAACAATATTTAAAGAGGTCAAAAGCAAAAGGATCTAAGCGAAATTTTTTTAAAATTTGAGTTATACTTATATTTGAATTTGTTTATTTGTTAACAAAGGAATCCAAGCCATTTTGGCCTCCATACATGTTTTGGCTACCCTTTAGTCAAAAGCCAAACTACTCAGCAAACATTCTAGTCCATCGACTATGCTTTGTGACCGTATTCATACCAATTCATTGCTGACTTCTTTTAACATGCATACAGTTGTGTTCAATGTAAAAGTAGTGAAATTAAATTGAATATCGTTCGACGAAATAAAAAGAAACTGTGTTTTTAATAATTTTCATTTAAAATATGGCTATTTCAAGAAACCACATAAAAAGAAATTTCCAACTTGACACAAAGTTCAGGAAGGCTAATTATACTTTTTAAAATTTACATCAAAATTTCAATATTTTCGGCAGAATTTTTAGAACACTTTTGAGTACGCAGTTTTATAGCTCATTCTATTTTAGCATCTGCAAGTAAGAAGTACCTCAAAATTTATCCTTCGCCTGCTGACGCCAATTAGAAACCACAAGGGATCTCAGATCGCACTCCGTTTGTTCTTTCCAATGTACTTGGGGCCTCCCTCTTCCTCTTCTTCCGTAGGTGTGTTCCGACTAGAACACCTTCCAAGCCGGATCCTCTTTTTTCATTCGCATTACATGGCCAAACCAACGTAGCCGCTGGGTTTTCATTCGTTAGAGTATGTGGATGCCTGGTATCCCGCATACACCGTCGACATTGCGTAGAGGTCATAAATCTTTCGAAGAACCTTTCTCTCAAATACTCCAAGGACCGACTCATATGCAATAATACGGCCTTTAAACTTAATTTATTGCCGTCTATGAACAATCGCCACTCTTTTGAGTCATATGGTTCACCAAATTGTTTGAATAGACCAGCAATGTCTTTGCAGTAACAAACACTGTCCTCCTTCGTATAGTACTTGGAAAATTCTTCGTGACGAGTTCTATAACCTGTTACCTTAACATCGGATGAAACAAATTTAAATTGTTAAATTCGAGAGGCGTGTAGTTCGGGCTTTTCCTTTGACAATTCCAAATCCCTTATCCAATCATTGAGTTGTGCTTGTGACAAAGAATTTCTTTCGTTTTCCGTTTGAAATTCAGTACAACATGATGCCGCGTAATCAGATACTACTGTTGACAATGAAACTGGAGCCGGAACTAAAGTTAAATTTGATTCTGGCAATGTCGCTTCTGTTGAAATTAGTTCTGGTAATGACACTGTAGATACGCTCGCATAGGTTACTTTTCTGGACTTTCCAACCCCAAGTTCTTTTGTAGTACAAATATAGCAGTCCGTTGAATGGCAAGTTGGTTCCCTCCACTTCATTGGTGTAATAAATTTCACACGTCGCCTAAATAGATAGTTTCAGGAATTAGTCAGCTATGCATTAAAAGGGAACAAATTCCTAATTTTTACAACGTACCTTTTTGTTCCGGTTTCCGAAGGAATCAATTCGACTCGGCATGTGGTGCACACAGTGTTCGGTGTCCATGGTTTTTAGGCTCAATTCCAAAACACTTATAGTATGTAACTTTCAAAGGATTTGAAAACACACGTCTCATACTTTTAACAATAAATTGACCGCAGATGAAACAGAACATATCTGGATCATTTGTACACTCAAACTCTCGCGCCCTTTTATTCATTTTTTATTTTAAGTAAATGACGGGTTAAAAACTGCAATTATAAACTGAACAGTATCCGGCGAGCCTTGCAGATATTATGAAGGAACAAGGCGCATGTACTCTTATTTATACTTAGATCCAGTAAAAATTCAAGCCTACCTAAACAAAAAGGTTCCCTAGTTCTACAAAGAAAACACTACCTGCCTCAAAAATATGCTCTTGTTTAAAATGTACCTAGGTTTGAGAAAACGACACTAACAGCTTTTTGTATCTAATAACTTTTCGAAAATCTACCTGCTAACTAACTGATATACGAATACTAACACATATGTACCAGTAGGGTACTTAAGCATTAAATGGATATATTTACTTGAATGCTTATAACTTTTGTATTAGTTCATCGATTTTGTTCACTGATAACTTATTTTTTTTGTAATAAAACAGAGCTTAGAGGGGGGAAAAAATATCTGCAAAAAAACAAAAAGTTTTCGAGATGCTTCCTCGCAAAGTACAAATTTTTTTATATTTTTACAAAAAAAATTTAAAAAATCCGTAATGATTGTTCAATATGTTTGAATCTGCAGGACCTAGCAAAAAGTGTTGTATGTACTGATTATAGTAAATTTTATAAGCTTTCAAATTTTTCAAACCGTTTTGGAAGAGCTCAGTTAGTTTTTTGAAATAACGGTAAATCGTAAATATCTCAAAAACGGTACCATTCAAGTAAAAATAACCTTGGTTTTCGGAATTAGGAGGTGATTTTACATAGGAATTTCACTATGGCGTCTCTGGTGCATTTTGGCTGTAAACCAGTGTTATTATTGAAATTGAAATTAAACGATCTTAGTATGTTTTGTAAACTTTCACGACTGTATCTGTCCCAAGCAGTAATTTTCTTCACCATTCTCATTTTGAATGATTTAGACGTTTTGACACTGAAATTTATTGTTTCATGGTCAGAGATTTTGAATTCCATCAAATGTTTGCATTCTTCTGAATTTGAATACAGCAAATCAATTTTAGTTTCAGCTGTATCTGTAATTCTTGTGTTAAACTCTACTTTTTGGGACATTCCCATCACAGAAAATATCTCGGACAGTTTAGTACTATATTAAAATCTCCAACTACTATATTATGGTTGCTTTTATCATATTTATTAAGTAAAATTTCTGTTAGATAATCCAAAAAATCTGCATCACTTGTGCTGGGCGAGTGATAAAGCACCCCAATTTGAAATTTTTTATCAATTTCTCTGATGAGTGAAGTCTAGCAGCTTCCGAAATGGATCTATAAGAAAAGCTATGGCAGTTGTCTCTAAACATTTTTCCTACTCTATTCAATAAAAAAACTTTTAATAATTAGTTAAAAATGATTATTAAAAAAAAAATTAAATAACAAGGACGAGGAGCTGAGTCGATTTAGCAATGTCCGTCTCTCCGTCCGTCTGTCTGTCTGTCCGTCTGTTTATTTGAACGCATATTTTTTAAACATAAAATGTGCATGTATTGGTATTTTGAAAAAACGTGGTTAGCAGTTGTTGGTAAGGAAGCTATTT
Source organism: Merzomyia westermanni (assembly GCA_949987695.1). Classification (NCBI taxonomy): domain Eukaryota; kingdom Metazoa; phylum Arthropoda; class Insecta; order Diptera; family Tephritidae; genus Merzomyia; species Merzomyia westermanni. The sequence continues at coordinate 90,709,207 of OX465288.1, forward strand.
ATACACAAATAAGTTAATGGCGGCTGCCATGGTGTGAGGGTAGTGTTGCTGGCCTACCACACCGCAGGTCCAAGGTTCGAGTCCTGGGACAGGTAATATCAAAAGTGGTTTGAAAAAGTGTTTAAAAACGGGGTCACCCCTTGGCAGTGATTTGGCAAACTCTCCGAATGTTTTTCTGCTATGGAAGGCTTCTCAGAAAAAATTCATCTCCTTTGTTGATGCCGTTCGAAGTCGGCAAAAACCTGTAGGTCCCGCCAATTTGTATGAAAAAAATTCAAAACGCCACACCATAAATTGGAAGGGAAGCTCGGCGGAAAAATCTCTTAGGTGGTTTATGATGATATACCTGTTGTACATGGCGCCATACATTAATATTGTTTTTGAATTAACCCCTCAAAACTCATAACAGAAGTGTTTTTATTGAAAACAATCAGCTGCCTTTATAATACGAGGTGAAATGTATAAAAATAGACCTGCGTAAATTAGTATGCCATAATAGATTACTACTAGGTATATAATGCTCGGTTCCACCCGAGCTTAGACTTCCTTACTTGTTTATTTATTGAATAGTCTACAAATTGAATAATTCTACAGACTAAATTTGATAATGTACATAAAGGCAGCATGAAGGTTCTGTACAGAAGAATATAAAGTAAGTTATATGTCTGTAGTTTACAATCGATTAGTTAGAGCTTACGACTTAAAATTAAGAAATACATATTACAAGTGTACGAAGTGAAGTAAAAAGCATACAAATTTTACTTTCTAACATAGTATTTTGCAAGCCTGTATTCTTATGTTATACGTATGTTTATAATATGTATGCTCAGTAAGGAGCTAATCCGTAGTGGCCAGATCAGGGCGCATGAACCAGGAAGGACTATATAGAGTAAGCTCCGTAGGGAGCTAATGCTTAGTGCCCAGAAGGGGGCGCATGCGCCAGGAGGGACATTCAGAGCAGTCATTCATATTCTTGCAGTGCTTATTGAAATCATATCACAAGCAACGGAGAGGTTCATGCAACTCAAGATTCGATCTGCATATGTTTAATGAAATAGGTTGGAAATGTCTAGAAGATCTAAAGGGGGCATTAAAGGAAAGTTCGCCAAGCAAAAATGGGCGTATTCCAAAAATGGCTTTACCCAAGAGGAAAACAGAGTTTTAGTAACATATGGGTCATTGAATAGACCACCGTTTAATGAATGCCAGAGTTCCTTTAGCTCTGCTCATGCAAGATTCAATATGTGATTTAAAGTCAAGTTTAAGATCCAATTTAACGCCTAAGTCAATAATGCTGGTGACTTGGTTAATAATATAATCATCAATAGAGGATTCATATGTTTGTTAAGGTTTCCTGGTGAAGCACAAGTACTTGAACCTTGGAAGGTTTAGTGAAATATCGTTCACATTACACCATTAAACTACCTATTCAGATCTAATTGAAGGCAACCCCTATCCTCTGGTTTACGGATAGGCATAATAAGTTTAATGTCGTCGGCGTACATTATGGGCATGCAGAATTTGAAAACGTTAGGGAGGTCATTGATGAACAAAATAAATCAGATAGGAGCAAGATGACTGACCTGCGGAACACCAGAGGTCCAATTAATAAATTGAGACTTGCAATTATTATATACAGGGTGTTTTTTTTACAGGTTTGTTTTTCGAATAGAGATAAAACTGGCATTTTGTGGTCAAATCTGGCAACTCTAATGTCATTTATGTTCAGTTTGGTTTGCCATTTCATCATGAACAGGTTGACAAAAGAACAACGCTTGCAAATCGTGCAAATTTATTTCGAAAATAATGGTTCAGTTCGCGAAGTTTACCGTGAGCTCCGTCCATTTTATGGTCGACATAATCGTCCATCAGAGCAATTAATTCGGTTAACCATGGATCGTTTTCGCACTAAGTTTACTCTATGTGATAATACGCATCCGCAGAGACGTCGAACAGTGCGCACCGAAGAAACAATTGCCGCTGTAGAGCAAAGTGTTGAAGACGACCCGAATGAATCGATTCGCCACCGTGCACAGCAATTGGAGCTTTGTCCATCAACTTTATGGAAGATTTTGCGCAAAGATCTTGGCTTGCGACCTTACAAGATCCAGCTTGTGCAAGAATTAAAGCCGCGAGACCATGCAATGCGTCGTGATTTTGGTGTATGGGCCGAAAATGAGATTGATTTCGATGCTGATTTTCATCGCAAAATTTTGTTCAGTGATGAGGCTCATTTTTGGTTGAATGGCTACGTCAACAAGCAAAATTGCCGCATTTGGAGTGAAGAGAATCCACATGAGACCCTTGAAACGCCATTACATCCACAAAAACTGACTGTTTGGTGTGCTCTATGGGCTGGTGGAGTCATTGGGCCATACTTCTTCCGCAATAATGCTGGAGAGGCAGCTACCGTTAATAGAGACCGGTATAGAGCCATGATAACCGACTATTTTGTTCCCGAATTGGATGGCATGAATGTGGATGAGTTGTGGTTCCAACAAGACGGCGCTACATGCCACACAGCGCACGTCACAATCGATTTATTGAAGGAAACATTCGATGAGCGCATAATTTCGCGGAATGGACCTGTCAATTGGCCACCAAGGTCGTGTGATTTGACACCATTGGATTATTTTCTTTGGGGATATGTGAAGTTGCTCGTCTACACCAACAAACCAGAAACGTTAGGGGAATTGGAAGCCAACATTCGTGGCGTTATTGCCGACATACGGCCCCATATGCTCGAAAAAGTGGTTGAAAATTGGACCTGTAGAATTGGCTTTATTCGAGCCAGCCGCGGCGGCCACATGCTCGAAATCATATCTAAACATTAATGGCATAAAATTATTCTTCCAATAAAGCCAAATTGATGGACCTTAAAACGATTTTCTTGTGTTTTATTTCAATTCGAAGTTCTATACCCCTAAAAAAAACACCCTATACAAGGTGGCGCAAAAGTAATCCTTCTATCAGAAAATGCTATAAATTTTGCGATTGGCCCCTAAAGTCAGTTCTGTTTTGACATTTGTGTAGAAAACACATGCGAAATACACGTTAATAAACAATGTTACGCTACACTGCTCCAGAACGCGGAATATTGCTGACTATTTATTTGACCAATAATCGGTCGGGGCCAAACGGTTACTGTGAATGGTGAGCGCTACAGAGCAATGATCAACGAGTTCTTTTTGCCGCAACTTGATGAATTGGGATTGGAAAACATGTGGTTCCAACAAGACGGTGCAACAGCACACACTGCACGTGCCACAACCGATATGCTGAACATCGGAAGCTTACTTTTGCGCCACCTTGTATAACCTGTTGTTTTCTCTCTTTTAGGTAAGAAGATACCCATACGAGAAATAAAGGTATGCAAGCCAACTGGTCCAGTTTGAATAACAGATTAGAAGATTTGATAGATTACTTGCTTCAGAGATGCGTTAAACAAAGACGTTAAAGGTTGACAAAGAAACTGAGCACAAGTTTTCAGCACGATTGAGGGAATTTCATTGGGTCCACCTCAGTAGGAGATTTTAAAATTTTCAAGATGCACTAGTACATCTTCATAAGAGTAAAAAAAATAAGCAAAGGCAAAGATTAGTTAGGAAGAGAAAAATATTTTTCATTTAAGACTTAATTTTCGCTTTTCATCAAATAGAGCCAGAATCAAGGGACATAACGTCGTTTACAGCAGATAATGGCACATACTGTTTTTAAAGATTACCTCATGGCCTCAAAGTAGCACCAAATTCTTTCCAAAAAAAGTGATTTTGGCATTTGTAGGTCTACAACCGTAACAAGCATTTTTATATATGGATGATTTAGTAGTATTACGTTGCTCCGAAAATTCAGTAAAATAAAAAATTTTACTCAATGTATACGCAACCTGTATAAAATACAACTTAAAACAAGTGAGGGAGTCAAAGTTCGAGTGGAACCGAACATTATATGCCTAGTAGGGATCTCTTATGGCATACCAATTTACGCAAGGCTATTTTAATACTTTCAATAAAAACCCTTCTGTTATGAGTTTTGAGAGGTAAATTAATTTATTTGTATATAAATAGCTTCCCCACCAAACACTGCTAACCACATTTTTTCAAAATACCAATACATGTTTATTTTATGTAGCATAAATAACATAAAAATATTAAAAGAATATTTTTGTATAAATAGCTGAAAACTATTAAGAAATTTTCAATAGATTATGTAACTCGAACAGCTTTATTACAGCGGGAACAATATTTAAAGAGGTCAAAAGCAAAAGGATCTAAGCGAAATTTTTTTAAAATTTGAGTTATACTTATATTTGAATTTGTTTATTTGTTAACAAAGGAATCCAAGCCATTTTGGCCTCCATACATGTTTTGGCTACCCTTTAGTCAAAAGCCAAACTACTCAGCAAACATTCTAGTCCATCGACTATGCTTTTGTGACCGTATTCATACCAATTCATTGCTGACTTCTTTTAACATGCATACAGTTGTGTTCAATGTAAAAGTAGTGAAATTAAATTGAATATCGTTCGACGAAATAAAAAGAAACTGTGTTTTTAATAATTTTCATTTAAAATATGGCTATTTCAAGAAACCACATAAAAAGAAATTTCCAACTTGACACAAAGTTCAGGAAGGCTAATTATACTTTTTAAAATTTACATCAAAATTTCAATATTTTCGGCAGAATTTTTAGAACACTTTTGAGTACGCAGTTTTATAGCTCATTCTATTTTAGCATCTGCAAGTAAGAAGTACCTCAAAATTTATCCTTCGCCTGCTGACGCCAATTAGAAACCACAAGGGATCTCAGATCGCACTCCGTTTGTTCTTTCCAATGTACTTGGGGCCTCCCTCTTCCTCTTCTTCCGTAGGTGTGTTCCGACTAGAACACCTTCCAAGCCGGATCCTCTTTTTTCATTCGCATTACATGGCCAAACCAACGTAGCCGCTGGGTTTTCATTCGTTAGAGTATGTGGATGCCTGGTATCCCGCATACACCGTCGACATTGCGTAGAGGTCATAAATCTTTCGAAGAACCTTTCTCTCAAATACTCCAAGGACCGACTCATATGCTGCGGTCATCGTCCATGCTTCTGCTCCATATTTCCCAGGTAAACGAAGTCCTTTACTATTTCAAAATTATGGCTGCCAGTAGTGGCGTGGGTGCCAAGGTGCGAATGCGCTGAGTTTTTGCATGATAATAGAAGATACTTGGTTTTGTCTTCGTTCACCTCCAAACCCACTTTTTAGCTTTTTTCTCCGATTTGGAGTAGGCAGAACTTAGGGCGAGGCTATTTGATGATGTCAATGTCATCGACATACGCCAGCAATAGCACACTCTTGTAATAAATGGTTCCTGAGCGGTGAAGCTTTGCTGTTACTATGCCGGCTCTAAAGCAGACAAAAAAGTGATGCGGGTCGATTCCCTTTTCACGGGTATTTTCCAAGATTTGGTCTGAAGCCGTACTGATAAGATCCAATCAGTTTTCCTAGGGTGGGCTTTAGTCTGCCGCACAACATTGTTGATATGTGATATTAAGGATGCTGATCCCGCGATAATACGTGCAGATTGTAGTATCACCCTTCTTGTGGATTGGGCAGGGGACAGTTAGAATCTTATCGGCAAACATGCACTTTTCCGACCATACTCTTCATAGAAGCTGGTGCATGCACTTTACCAACTCTTAATTGGTGTGTAGTCCAGTTTTTTTGTGCAAGTTCATAATGTATAATATCTCCGTTTTTTATACTTCCGTTCCCTGCAGTCAATTCTACTAGTTTTTACTAATCAAATACTAGTTTGCCAAACCAGCTCAACTAGTTCGAGTTCTGTAATTTTTCCATATTAGCAACTGGTATTTTTAACACGGCGATGCCCTACAAGATGGCAATTGTCAGCCTCTGCATCTGCAATATACCAATTGACATATAGTCAGTATATACACTAGGATCATACCAGTTGACATACTATTAAGTACATACACCAGTATCATATTGCCCGTCATACTAATCAGCCTGTGCATCAGCATCAAACCAGTTACTGTACCACTTCATAGTAGGTTAGTTAATTTTTGGTAGAAAATTTCAAAACTTAAAACCACTTTATTAAAAATTCAGTCATCAGATATAAAATATGTGTCTATCAAAGTTAATATTGCTTCACAATAGAAACCAATTTCAATAAAAATATAGTCGCTATTCATAGTAATTTTACCCTTGGAAAACATTTATAAAAAGTAAACTTCTTCCTATTTCATAATAGTTCTTCTTTTAATAAATTTAATAATTGATTCCACAGGCATAGATCTTAAAATTTTCTTAAAACATTTTGTGGAAGATTTTAAAATTTTAATATTAATATCCGATAGGAAATCTGAAGGAAAGATTTGGTTTTTATGGTGTTAGAGATTCTTTGCAAATAACCTCGCTTATTCTAATGAGCAACTTCTTAGTAACTTCATTTTTTTAAAAGTGCTATTTTAGCCACCTTTTTATCGTATGTGTGTCTGCTCGCCATTTTCGTTGTTGCAGCTTCTAAACGATTCCGTTGGAGATTCACTGTTGTTTTATTTATAAAAACTGCATTTCACAATCACAACAAGTCAACCCTGAAAAATAACAACAATTCAATATTTGTTTTATGCATTTGTTGAATACTTTTTCTTCAGCAGAAGGTTACTTTGATTATTCCAAAAAATAAATGTTATTTACTTACACAATTGCTTTGACAAATTATCGTCTTATTTTCACTTTTCTTCGTGGTTTTATTTGAGTACTCCTTACTCGACATCGCAAAAAATAAGGAGGATTTTGTTGACATGCAAGTCCGTAAATGTACTATTTGAAGAACGAAACCCTCAAAAGAATTATGATTTCACTATAAAAACTATTATTTACAACTAAATTTTATGTATAATTTAATTAAATGAATGTTTCAAATCTCAGAATATTATTTGAACAGAAAATTAAAATATAGGACGGCGTAGTTACCTGAACGATTGCTGTCCGAATACTGAATTCTTTTCTTCCTCGCTCGTGTATGTACGAGGTGTGTTCAAAACGTATCGCGAATTTTGAATTTTCGCTGGTTACGTATATTCGAATTTCGAATTTTTTGTGGCGTTATGTTGGTACTCATGTCTCTCACTTATGCCGACAAGCTCGGCCATTTTGAATGTTCAGTTAATTGTTGACAGCTGCTTTGCTTGCACGTGTTTTGGATCGTCTTCGAATTTTACCTATTCAAAAAAATGGATCAAAGAACCTGTATTAAATTTTGTGTGAAAAACGAAATTAAGTGCGCGGATGCATTCCGAATGTTGACTGTGGCATACGGAGAAGCTACCTTGGACCGAAGCAACGTTTATCGGTGGTACAAAATGTTCTCAGAAGGCCGAGAAGATGTGCAAAGAAGAACAAAAATTGGCTTTTGCCCCACGATAACGCCCCTGCTCACGCATCGTTGCTTGTGCGCCACTTTTTGGCCAAAAACAACACACTAATGATGCCGCAGCCACCGTATTCCCCAGATCTGGCCCCCTGTGACTGTTTCTTGTTCCCTAAACTGAAGAGGCCCATGAAAGGACGACGTTACGCTTCTCTTGACGAGATAAAGACGGCATCGAAGGAGGAGCTGAACAAGATACAAAAAAATGATTTTTTGAAGTGCTTCGAAGATTGGAAAAACCGTTGGCACAAGTGTATATCTCATGGGGATTACTTTGAAGGGGACAAAATAGGTATTCATGAATAAATAAATAATTTTTGAAAAAACACAAAATTCGCTATACTTATTGAACATACCTCGTATGTAGCTATTGACAGTTCTGGAGTGATGTTGCTAATTATGATAGCGGAAACTTGCAGCCGCTCAGACTAGTATGATTAAGCCCACGAAATTCTAGTTAATGAACTATAATGTTTACTAAATGGAATTAAAAACTTGTGGAGCGAGTTTAATCTTCTTTGCTTAATACATTTTTTTAATTACTTCTTTTGTTGAAAGGCTCACATCTTTATGTACCGCCAACATCGTGAAACCACTTAACCGCTCCTTAATTATATAAAGGATAAGGGATAAATAAGACAACAACAATTGTAAAGCACAATGTCCATATCTATATTTAATTTACTAGCCCAGTAGAGCTACGTACATAGATAAGTTTTTAACCGCTTTAGAGTTTTTACCAGCGAACAAGCATTAACACCAAAAATGATGTCTGACTAGATCCCACGAAGAATCACTCTTGGAAACAAGTGCTACTTCGGACTAAGTAGGCAATTGAGAAATAAAGTACTATCTCGAAGAGCGGAAATAACACTCTGTAAGTCACTTATCGTATCCGTCCTGGTTTATGGTGCAGGTGCTTGGACACTGACAACATCTGATGCGGCGGCTTTGGGGATGTTCTAGAGAAAGGGCGGAGTGGGGAAAGATTTGCGATCCCGTGGTGTGTCCAATTGTAGCAATTTGTATAAGTTATGAAATGACGTTTTGTCGCAGTTCTGAAGTGGTTTCGGCCACTATATTTTGGCTTTGAAAAGGTGGTTACTAAAATTCAGCAATTATAAATAAATTTGTGTCATATGCTTCACTGTGGTTTGTTGAAAAACCGAAGCGAAACCTCTGAAGATCGTTTTATGTTGAGTGAATCGAGTATCTATTTCCATTATTATATCATTAATAACTGCATAAAAACCAGGATCTTGAAAAAAACATCTAGGTTACAAGCTTGCAGATTTTGACTAGATTTGTATCGGCTCTGTTTGATTTCAATATCCATTCCGTTTGCATCTGTTTCACAAGTTCTAAGTATTTTTTTAAAGTAACGTTCGTTGGAAGTCATTTTCGAAATCCACTACAAAGCCCTAAAACTATATTTATTTGTTGGAGTTTATTCCACAAAGGCAGAATACACCATGTTTGAGTAAAGGATTTTTATTTTTTCGCTAACAAAAATGCTCCTTTTGTTATTGAAAAAAAATTGTTTAATGTTGACCCAAGAATTTTATAATACTAAGCAATAGAGAAAATGTTTACACTAGCACTTTATTATAAATACTAAAATTTAATAGTTCATAAAACTGAATATCCAAATTTTTTATAAAATTCGGAATAAAAAGTGTGGTAGGATGAAACTTGGTTAGGTTTTCCTAGGTTTTGTACGAAGTTTGAAATTTGTTTTTGCTTGTTTTTTATTAGATAATGGGATATACTTTTATAAAAAACGTGTAAAAAACTCTCGTCTCTATATATTTTTCCGCCATTGTGTGATTTGATTAAAGTAATGAGCCTGCACACACTTGAATTCGGATTTTTCACGACGTGCGAGATAAGGGAGTAGAGTTTTAGCTCAGCAATATCAGACCTCGAAAATTACGGTATTATTTCGACCTGTTATTATGTTATTTACTACCAGAACCAATGTGTACGCATATCTCGAAACCGGTTTTATCGTCTTGAAAGCCTAGTGAATTTCGTAGAAGGTCTGAAAAGACTAGTATATGTATATAGGCTTAATATTCAAACGCATAATCCACTAAGCGATAATTTCATTTACTAATAAAAATGTACTTTGTCATTAGTCTAAAGGGCGAAAGCTATAAATCAGAAGCATAAAATGGTATTGTGCTATTAAATAAAAAGTATAAACAAATAGTAGTTCACTTACGGAGGCGGCTCTATCCTCCTGCCCCCTCCCCCTCCTGCCTACGCCACTGAGAAGCTGAGTAGTATGCGAATTGATATGGTGGTGTTGTTGGACAGTTATGCCAGGTACTAATATTGAAAAATTACAGAACTCGAACTAGTTTAACTGCTGGGCAAACTAGTACTTGACTAGTTTACAACTAATAACTTGACTGAAGGGTAAGATTCTGAATCACCTTTGCCGGTTTTCCCCTCAATTTTTCGTGGAAAGTTATGTTGAGGCCAACAGGTTTTACTTGCTCTTTCCCCCTCCGTTTACTGTGATCTTTTATGTATATCTCCTTTTTATACTGTGCCAATTTTATTTTTCAATTTCTTTTACTACCCATATAGAAAAACTTCAAGAAATTTTTGTTTGTTTGTATGTTACAAAACTAATGGCGTTTTTTTTTTTCAAGAAAAAAATTTTCCCTGCTAGTTATTCTCAGCTCTCTCTCTGTCAGGTTTTTATGCAGAGCCATTATGCAGAGCGCCAGGTTACCTAGGTCAAGAGATAAAATTAGAGCGGGTAACACTAGGTTAACATTTTTTATTGAAAAGAAAACAACATAATTGTACAAATTCTTATGTCTCATATATATGTTCTTATTCATACAACTCATGTTAATTTTGTTAGTAATGGAAAGCTCGTGTTTGTTAGCAGAAATCTCCTTCAGTGTTGTTTCTACTGGATTCTTGATGCATAGTTAAAACAGGACACGTTGATACAAGGTACAGATAGCGGCGGACTCACGTACAGATCTTTTGCCCATAATACTTCAAGTTGATTGAGATACACCCTACCAAAATCTTTCGGGCATAGAAAAACCGGCGGACGTAGAACTTCAATCAAACTATCCTGGTTATAAAAAAAAAAACGATTTTAAAATATGTGTTATTATAAGTAATAGAGAATATTTCTAATAACCGTCTTATGTCAACTACTCGACTAGAAAGCCACTTTCTACTATTACATTAACATACAGGGTGTCCAAAACTCATGGTTTATCTTACAACTGGTGATGGTCGAACACAAGAAAAAAGAGGCAGATAAACTATAACAGGTTTTTCAAATTGAAATAAAAATTAACATAAGAAAAAAAATCGTAGTATTTTTTTTTTAATCCTTGATTAAGAGCCGTGGTGCTCAAATTATTCTATATGGAAAGGTGAATCACAATACATGTACAAAAATATGTGTGCACTCCGATTTTCTGTTTGAAATTGAGCTATGCACAAAAAAACAATTTGTAAAATGCTTGAAGACATCGCAAAAAAAGTTTTTTTTAATTACGGGTCCGGTTCAAAGCAGGATCAGTTCAGGCCGTGATAGCTTACATAAAGTTATTGGATTCCACTAGTTAAGAATATACTTGTTTTTTAATTACGGAGACTATTTCTGATAATTTTAGCTATGTAACCCAGGCAACATTTCGACAATTATAACAAAAGTGGGTGTGCGGGGATTCTCGTGAATATATATATTTATATATTTTTATACCTAGTACTGCTTTGCACACAAGATATATTAACTTTAGTCGCCTAACGGCAGTAAGTAACGGCATAAACGGAGATAGATATTGACTTATGTATTGACTTATGTATATCAAAATGTTCAGGACGAAAAGAGAATTGATTAAGCCATGTCCGTCCGTCCGTCCGTGAACACGATAACTTGGGTAAATTTTGAGATATCTTAATGAAATTTGGTATGCGGATTCCTTGGCACTCATCTCCGAGCTCTATTTAAAATGGGTGAAATCGGATGATAGCCACGCCCACTTTTTATATATATAATATTTTCGAAAACACACATAATACACCTATAAGGATAAAATTTGGTGAATACATTGAGATTGAGGCATAAAATAAATTTTTGAAGAAATTTTTGAAAATGGGCGTGGCACCGCCCACTTTTGATTAAGTCAAATTTAGAAATATTAAGCATAAATCAGAAACCGTTCAAGATATCGAAACGAAATTCAGCACGCAGGCTTGCAGGTATGCCAATGGGCGGGATCGGCTAAGGTCTACCCCCACTTTTATATGAAAGATTTTGAAAAGGATCGTAGATATATTAAATAGGCAATCACTTTTGCGTAAAATAGCTTTACATCATTTATATTTCAGTTTTAAAGTTTCCGTAAACAAAGAAATCCAAAAACTTAAAATATTCGAAAATGGTCGTGGCCTCGCCCATTTTATAGTGCACTATTCCACAAAACTTTTTATGCCATAACTCCGCCAAAAATTGATTTGTGGAAACGAAATTCGGTGATAATGTTCTATATATAAAGCTAACTATTTCCTGTAAAATTGGGCGAAATCGGTTAATGTCCACGCCCACTTTTTTAACATAGTTCTGCAAATTTTTTGTGTAAAATTTAAAGAGCGATATTTCTACAACTAAGCAAGTTATATCAATTATATTTTGCACACATAATAAGCTTTTTAAGAAAAACTCGGCCGCAAACAAATTTTTTAAATTTCGAAGAAGTAGGCGTGGCGCCGCCAACTTTTCAGCATAAAATCCTAATATAGAAACTATTAAAATAAATAACGTAGAAATTGAAAACGCACAGATGATTAAATACCTCGGTATTATCATAGATTGCAAATTAAAATTTGATGCTCATATTGATTACACACTAAATAAGGTAGCTACAAAATTATGGTTCATTTAAAGAACGTGTAAAAGCTTGAATAATAGTTACAAAATAAAAGTATATAGATCTATAGTTGAGCCGTACTTTATCTATTGCGCTACTATCTTTTTCATAATGAAAGATTCGCAAATTGAAAAACTACAAAAAATGCAGAATAAAGCTATGCGCTTTATCCTATGCAAACGTTATGATACTCCTATAAAGGATATGCTGCTTAATTTAAATTGGATGAGTGTAAAACAACAAATATTTTATTATATTATGAAGTTTATTTTTAATATAAAAAACGGTAATCTGCCTGATTATCTAAGAACAAGCATTACGTTTAACTATGAGGTTCATAACAGAAACACAAGAAGGAGAAATGATTTTAAATTACCTAACTTTAAAACTGAATCTGAAAAAAATAGCCTTTTCTATAAGGGACTAAAATGTTTCAATGAACTACCCGAAACAGTTAAAAGTTGCGATAATAATTTATTCAAAAGAAGGTTATATGATTACGCGAAATCTATGAATATCAAATAGATTCTCTGATTTGATTGGATTTGTGGTGCATGTTTCAATTAAATTCGATTCAACCCAATTCAACATATTTTAATTTAAATGCTTAAGACGGTAACTGCTATCTCAAGAATGTGTTAATGTTAAGTATTATTATATATTATTGCAATAATTTACATATATTTTTTTTTATACTTTTATGTGTGAACTAGCCTCTAAGAGTCGTAAAATAAAATTTCTGCTATTTTCAAAGTCAATCGCTTATAATTCGATTTTGATATTTCATTCAAAATTGGTCAGCTGCTTCTCAGTAGCATGTATTATACTCCTGCCAAAAATTAGCCAAATCGGGTAACACACAAGGGAAATATTCGGGCACGTAATTAATAGCCCACTGCAATAGCGAAGTTATATATCTTTTTTGATTTTCATACCTTTCATAAACATTAAATGTATGTAAGTATGAGAACAAGAAGAGAAAAGTTTACTAAAATGATCAGCACGATGAGCGGAGTCGATTTAGCCATGCCCGTCACTCCGTCCGTCTGTCTGTCTGTCCGTCTGTCTATTTGAACGCAATCTAGTCTCTCAGCTTTACAAAAGAATGCTGAAATTCGTGGTTTGCTTTGGCCGTTTTATAATATACTAGCAAACCCGATAGACGTTGTTTTGACGTTTTGATATATAGAACACATCTATATATAAAATTTCATTCACTTGAACCAAATAAACTCCGAACTATACCGAACTGCAGCTTTATATGACCTGGGGGATTTTCCAAAAGCTATATACAGACTGTGTCGTGCCCTGCGAACTCCTGAACTTATCGTGAAAGTTCAAGAGCAAAACAAAACACAAAATATGTGGGCGTGGCACCGCCCACTTTTGAAAAATGATGTAGATATTGACTAAGTGACACATATATCCAAATTTCATTAATTTAGACCAAACAAGTTCGGAATTATGACGAATTGAAACTTTATATAGCCTGGGGGCGTGGTTCCGCCTACTTTTCCAATACTATATACTGTCTATGCTGTACCCAGTGAACACAAGTATATATTGTGAAAATTTCATAAAGATCGGTTGAGTTCCTTGGCGCCTATAAAAGAAACCCCTTTTTTATACCTAGTAGTACTTCGCACACAAGGTATATTAACTTTAGTCGCGTAACGGCGGTACGTAACGGCATTAACGGATCAAGATAGATATTGACTTATGTATATCAAAATGTTCAGGACGAAAAGAGAAATTGAAGAAGCCATGTCCGTCCGTCCGTCCGTCCGTCCGTCTGTGAACACGATAACTTGAGTAAATTTTGAGATATCTTAATGAAATTTGGTATGTGGGTTCCTTGGCACTCATCTCCAAGCGCTATTTAAAAAAGGCGAAATCGGATGATAGCCACGCCCACTTTTTATATATATAATATTTTCGAAAACACAAAAAAAGTGATTACTCAGTACATATAAGGATAAAATTTGGTGAATGCATTGAGATTGAGGCATAAAATAAATTTTTGAAGAAATTTTTGAAAATGGGCGTGGCACCGCCCACTTTTGATTAAGTCAAATTTAGAAATAATATTAATCATAAATCAGAAACCGTCCAAGATATCGAAACGAAATTCAGCACGCAGGTTTGCAGGTATGCAAGGAATGTTCCAGGATAAAATGGGAAGGATCGGTTAAGGTCTACGCCCACTTTTACATGAAAGATTTTGAAAAGGATCGTAGATATATTAAATAGGCAATAACTTTGCGTAAAATAGCGTTACATCATTTATATTTCAGTTTTAAAGTTTCCGTAAACAAAGAAATCCAAAAACTTAAAATTTTCTAAAATGGGCGTGGCCCCGCCCATTTTATAGTGGACTATTCCATAAGAAACATTATTAAATCTGGATTGCTATAACGATGTAAGCTTGGTATAAATAAACATTTGTCATACAATTGTGAGAAACATATGCACAAAGCAGTAAAACATCGCACAAAATATATGCTCTCATTACTCTTTTTTACACAGCAACTTAGCGGTAGTTACTGGTTTTATGCATAGTGAAATGATCGAATGTCTTGTCTCGTCCATTTCAATTGTGACGGCGAACTATAAAACAAGTGCCTTTTTTTTACCATACTAAATAAATGAATTATCTCCTCTACAAGAGTCAATTTTTTTTGTATTTTTTTCGAAGGTGAGGAGTAACATGTAGTACATGCTCCTTACAGTAAGTACAAAAAAGATAGTGTTTTTCATCAAGTGAAGGGTAAGAAAAACGCTCTTACGAGCATTAAATCCATATCATTTTATACATAGTTGTAATAAACAACATTTAATGGTGCCGAAACCCGGAACCACGGCGTCCTCATTTACAATTTAAATCAAAGTGAATTCTCGGTGTATATTACCTTGATAAATTATTTATAACTTTCCTTCAAAAAATGAGCGATAAGCTAATAGACCGACAGCGCGACTACTTAAAGCGCCTGTCCGACATGTATGATCGCTATAGAGATAAACCTCTTATAGAGAAAACATGTAGTTTCCTAAAGTCTGTGCTACAAAGATTGGAAACCCAGCAAAAACGCTTTTACGAAAAGCATGAAGAAGTCTTAGATTTCGTGTCCGAAAATTCGCTCATGTCTTCTGACGTGCCTTATCTATCTGAAGGGTGCCTTGATCAATTTGATGAAATATTTTTTACTTTCAAAGGCAAGGTATTAGATGATCTACAAGGTATTCCAGTTACCACCGATATGCTTGCCAGTACCTTTGTGGCATATCATAGCCGCTCAAGCAAAATTGCCAAAGATTTCATTACCTAAGTTTTCAGGAGGTTATATGGATTGGGTACCTTTTAAAGATGTGTACAAATCACTTGTACATGATGTGCCTGCACTTTCTAAAATACAAAAATTTCACTATTTGAAGGGAACTTTATCAGGCGAAGCCGCCAATTTAATCAGAGCCATGGCAATTACGGAATCTAATTACGATTCCGCCTGGCAAATTCTTGAAAAAGGATACAACAATAAACGCTTAATTGTTGAGACATTAACCAAAAATATTTTTTCTATACCTGATGCAGATCAAAAGTATAAAACTTATTCTTGACACCTCAGAAGAATGTCTAGCATCCTTGAAGAACATTGAGGTAGACACATCAAATTGGGATCCAATCTTGATCCATGTGGTATCCCAGAAATTAGATAGCGAAACCCGTAAAAAATGGCAGAGTTCACTAAAATCATCCACCGACGTGCCAAAACTTGCCGATTTGTTTTCCTTTTTGGAAAACTGGTTTCATACACTTGAATCTATTCATGGTTGTACAGAGTACAGCGACAAAGGTAAGAAGTCATCCTTAACTACGGGTAGACCCAAACGACCAAGGCTTAAAGCGAATCATGTTTCGCAGCAATAACGCTGCTCGTTTTGCCAAAAGCCACATTTTAGATCAAAGTGTTATAAGTTTATAGCATTACCATATAAGGAAAAGGCTGACTTCCTAACTTCTAAACATATTTGCTTAAATTGCCTTGCGAGTGGCCACCACTCGCGTGAATGCAAATCAACGTACAAATGTAACGTATGTAGAAAGGCTCATCATACCATTTTACATACAGAATTTAAAACTACATCTCATAGCAACGGTCGGGTAAGCTCCGCTAATACTTGCGCTGAATACCCAACATCATCTTTTACTGCTTCCTCAAATAGTGCAGCTGTATTTCCAAACGTTTTACTATGCGCTATACGACTTGTTGTTAAATCAACCACTGCAGAGGTCGAACTTAGAGCGCTCCTCGATCAAGGATCACAAGCGACTCTTATAACCGAGCGCGCAGCTCAATTACTCAACCTTTCTAAGCGTAAAACCCATTGTAAGATTACGGGAGTAGGTAACAGTCAAAACCTTTGTCGCAGTGCAGTCTCAATAGACCTTTGGTCAGTGAGAAACAAACATATTCTAACTTGCAATGCGCTCGTTCTACAGTGATTATCATCTTATACTCCAAAAACTACTATGGTGTCCCGAAACTTCCATGACCTGCAAATTGATACATTTGCTGACCCTGAATTCGACAAAGGCGACAAAATTTAACTTATTCTTGGAGCTGACGTTTTCGGTCAAATTGTACTTCCTGGCATGTCATTCATCCAGCACAATTTATTCTTTCAAAACACTCTGTTTGGCTGGGTTTTATCTGGACCCACTAAGAGTTTTGATCACCAGATTACCGTAAATAATATAAATCTAGAAAACCTTTTGCGTGCCTTCTGGGATCAGGAGGAGGTTCTTCACAAAAGGGCGTTAACTGCCGAAGAGGAAGCCTGCAACAACCATTTTATAACAACTACGAAACGCGACGAGTCTGGTCGGTACGTAGTTAACTTACCCTTTAAGTCTGTAATTAATTCTAATAATACCTAATTTGAGCAATAATCATGTTAATGCCTTAAAACGTCTTAAGCATTTAGAACAGTCATTTCATAAGCGCCCGCTGTACTGCCAACAGTACAATGATTTTATGCAAGAAAATGAAAGCCTTATGCACATGTCCAAAGTGGGCATATACCCTGCCGATATAAGGCCCAATTCTTATTTTTTGCCCCATCATGGTGTTGTTCGAGAAAACAGCTCTACTACCAAATTTCGAGTGGTATTCGACGGTAGTAGCAAGACGAAAGACTCAACATCACTCAATGAGGAACTACTCCCAGGGCCAACGCTTCAAAATAATTTGTTTCAAATCTTGTTACGCTGGCGAAAACATCAATACGCCTTCACCGCAGACGTTGAAAAGATGTTTCGTCAAATCAAGGTGGACTCCGCCCAGCGTAAATATCAACAAATTTTATGGCGTTTCAATCCAAATGACGAGATTGCAAGTTACGAACTGAATACCGTAACTTACGGTACAACTCCAGCTCCTTACCTCTCAATTAGAGTCTTACAACAAGTTTCCGAAGATCATAGACATGAATACGTTAAAGCATCATCTGTGTTAGATGCAGACACATACGTGGATGATGTCATATCAGGCTCTGATACTTCATCTAACGTAGTATCGTTACAAAGAGACTTATGCGCTCTTCTCAATAAAGGCGGATTCGTGTTAAAAAAGTGGAATTCCAATTCCTCAGAACTTCTCAATAAAATTGAACCGTCTTTTAGAGAGATTTCTGACACTTTTCATCTTAATCGAGACAAAATAGTCAAGGCTCTCAGTGTTCAGTGGAATACCACGCTTGATTGCTTTAACTTTACAACGTGTTTCGACACTGATATAAAGACCACAAAACTATCTATTTTAGCAGACACCGCCCGCCTATTCGACCCTTTAGGGTGGCTCACTCCATCCACGATAGTTGCGAGACTACTCTTTCAGAAATTGTGGCTTTCTGGGGTGAAGTGGGATGAAGAAGTTCCCATCGATATTAAGTCAGTATGGTATAAATACAAATCAAGTTTAACTGCGTTTCATGAAATACAAATTCCCAGGTGGATAGGTTACTCACCTACCTGTACATTCGATTTGCCTTGCTTTTGCGACGCATCTCAAGCCGCCTATGCCGCCGTAGTGTATACACACATTTCAATCAACGACAAGGTGTCAATTTCGCTTCTTCAAGCAAAATCAAATGTTGCGCCTATCAAGACAGTATCGATACCAAGATTGGAGCTTTGCGCAGCTACTCTATTAATCAAACTTTCCGTAAGTGTAATAGAGTCATTTTCCAAAAATTCCACAGATTGCCTAAACTCCGTAACATATTGGAGCGATAGTACAACCGTGCTAAGTTGGATTAGGCAACATCCATCTCGTTGGAGTGTGTACGTTGCCAACCGCGTGGGCGAAATTCAGCGCTATACAAATATTGTGCAATGGCAATACGTACCATCGACTGAAAACCCAGCTGATTGTGCATCCAGAGGCTTGCTTCCAAATGAACTAAAAAGTCATGAAATTTGGTGGCAAGGTCCGAAGCTTCTGAAAAATTCTGAAGATTATTGGCCTAAGCTTCCTACTATCATCTCTAGAAGAACGAAAATTACAAATAGTCAGCCACTTGACAGTTACCCAGTATCCTGATTTGCTAGTAAGGTTTTCCACACTTTCCAAATTGTTGCGCGTTATTTCGTGGTGCATTCGATTCTTTAACAATTGTAAACGCAGCAAGGAAAATCGTTGTTTCGGAAACATAACCTCTAGAGAAATGCGCGACACTAAACTTTGTTTGGTTAAGTTGACTCAGCAAATTGACTTTCCTCAATGTATTACGGCCTTAGGCAGGCAAAAGGAAGTTAAAGAAAAGGATTTACTAAAGCTTTCACCTCCGAGCTGGCGGCAGACTTAGAAATTCTAATTTACCGCCTGACACCAAATACCCAGTAATTCTAACCAAATCAAACCCTTTGTCGAAGCTCATAGTTTTAGATGCACATGATCACCTTAAGAATGTCTTATGTGAGTCGTGAAGTTTGGATTTTATCTGGGGTTCGCTTAGCTAAAACGATACTCGGCAGATGCATACCGTGTTTTCGGTATGCCTGCAAAGGAGCTCAGCAACTGATGGGTGATCTTCCTGCAGTGCGCCTAAACCTCACTAGAACATTTAAACATAGTGACGTCGATTACGCCGGACCTATACCAATAAAAAATGCAACATTAAGAAATGCAATTACTACTAAGGGTTATGTGTGCTTATTCGTCTGTATGGCAACCAAAGCAATAAACTTGGAGGCAGTGTCCGACTTAACATCTAGCGCATTTTTAGCAGCTTTTCGTCGTTTCGTTGCAAGGCGGGGAGCATGCACGGATATATATTCCGACTGTGGCACAAATTTTGTGGAAGCCTCCAAAGAATTGAAAGTCTTGTTGCACCGCAGCCACCTTTCAATGCCAGCAGACTAACGAGAAAGTCTTTCTAACCTCGAACTGACTGGCACTTTATTCCTCCTGCTTCACCTAATTTCTGCGGTTTGTGGGAAGCCGGGGTCAAATCTATGAAACACCATTATGAAAGATACAATTTTAAGTTTTGAAAAACTAACTACTTTATTTTCACAGATTGAGGGATGCCTCAATTCTTGACCACTCTGCCCTTTATCATCAGATCCGCGAGACGTCAGCGCATTGACACCCGGACACTTTTTGATGGGTGAACCTATAAACTGCGTACAAGAAGAAAGATTCTTAGGAAGTCAACATCAATCGCATTGGTCGCTAGAAGGCAATTGAAAAAATTAAGCAGCATTTCTGGAAACGCTGGTATCGTGAATATCTTAACCGTCTACAGGCTCGGCCTAAGTGGCTTCATCGCCAAATTAATGCAAAAATTGATGACTCAGTTCTTATTGTAGATGAGCGCTGTAGCCCAGGACAGTGGAGTCTTGGTCGTATTCAAGAAGTATATACTGGAAGGGACGGACGAGTGCGCGTTGTGTCAATATATACCAAACAAAAAGTCATAAAAAGGCCTATTTCGAAAATTTGTCTTCTACCCCTGGATGAACCAGATGACAACACTGTACGACATAATCCGGAGCTACGTAGATATAGGGGGGAAGTGATGGAGCTTAATACCAATAGCGCTGTGAGTCGGAGCATAGCGGAGTAGGCAAAACTCGACTAAAACACTCCCAACGATAGGCCGTCCTTCCTCTTATGTCTACTAGGATTAAGAACAGTCGTTCTTGGGGGGGAGAATGTTCCGGTATTATTTAAGTAAGTAAGAAACATTATTAAATCTGGATTACTATAACGATGTAAACTTGGTATAAATAAACATTTGTCATACAATTGTGAGAAACATATGCACAAAGCAGTAAAACATCGCACAAACTATATGCTCTCATTACTCTTTTTGTACACAGCAACTTAGCGGTAGTTACTGGTTTTATGCATAGTGAAATGATCGAATGTCTTGTCTCGTCCATTTCAATTGTGACGGCGAACTATAAAACAAGTGCCTTTTTTTACCATACTAAATAAATGAATTATCTCCTCTACAAGAGTAAATTTTTTTTGTATTTTTTTTTGAAGTTGAGGAGTAGTACATGCTCCTTACAGTAAGTACAAAAAAGATAAAGTTTTTCATCAAGTGAAGCGTAAGAAAAACGCTCTTACGAGCATTAAATCCATATCATTTTATACATAGTTGTAATAAACAACACCATAACTCCGCCAAAAATTGATTTGTTGAAACGAAATTTGGTGATAATGTTCTATATATAAAGGTAACTATTTCCTGTAAAATTGGGCGATATCGGTTAATGTCCACGCTCAGTTTTTTAACATAGTTCTGAAAATTTTTTTTTTAAAATTTAAAGAGCGATATTTCTACAACTAAGCAAGTTATATAAATTATATTTTGCACACATAATAAGCTTTTCAAGAAAAACTCGGCCGCTAACAAATTTTTTCAATTTCGAAGAAGTAGGCGTGGCGCCGCCCACTTTTCAGCATAAAATTTCTGCTATTTTCAAAGGCAATCGCTTATAATTCGATTTTGATATTTCAATGAAAATCGGTCAGCTGCTTCTCAGTAGTATGTATTATACTCCTGTCAAAAATTAGCCAAATCGGGAAACACATAAGCGAAATATTCGGGCACGTAGTTAATAGCCCACTGCAATAGCGAATTTATATATCTTTTTTGATTTTCATACCTTTCATAAACATTAAATGTATGTAAGTATGAGAACAAGAAGAGAAAAGTTCACTAAAATGATCAGCACGATGAGCGGAGTCGAGTTAGCCATGCCCGTCTCTCCGTCCGTTTGTCTTTCTGTCCGTCTGTCTATTTGAACGCAATCTAGTCTCTCAGCTTTACAAAAGAATGCTGAAATTCGTGGTTTGCTTTGGCCGTTTTATAATATACTAGCAAACCCGATAGACGTTGTTTTGACGTTTTGATATATAGAACACATCTATATATAAAATTTCATTCTTTTGAACTTATCGTGAAAGTTCAAAAGCAAAACAAACACAAAATATGTGGGCGTGACACCGCCCACTTTTGAAAAATGATGTAAATATTGACTAAGTGACACATATATCCAAATTTCATTAATTTAGACCAAAAAAGTTCGGAATTATGACGAATTGAAACTTTATATAGCCTGGGGGCGTTTCTGCGCCTACTTTTCCAATACTATATATTGTCTATGCTGTACCCAGTGAACCCAAGTACATATTGTGAAAATTTCATAAAGATCGGTTGAGTTCTTTGGCGCCTATGAAAGACACACAAGGTATATTAACTTTAGTCGCGAACCAGCAGTGCGTAACGGCATTAACGGATCGAGAAAGATATTGACTTATGTATATCAAAATGTTCAGGACGAAAAGAGAAATTGATTAAGCCATGTCCGTCCGTCCGTCTGTGAACACGATAACTTGAGTAAATTTTGGGATATCTTAATGAAATTTGGTATGCGGGTTCCTTGGCACTCATATCCGAGCGCTATTTAAAATGGGTGAAATCGGATGATAGCCACGCCCACTTTTTATATATATAATATTTTCGAAAACACACGTAATACACCTATAAGGATAAAATTTGGTGAATACATTGAGATTGAGGCATAAAATAAATTTTTGAAGAAATTTTTGAAAATCGGCGTGGCACCGCCCACTTTTGATTAAGTCAAATTTAGAAATATTAATCTTCAATCAGAAACCGTTCAAGATATCGAAACGAAATTCAGCACGCAGGCTTGCAGGTATGCCAATGGGCGGTATCGGTTAAGGTCGACCCCCACTTTTATATGAAAGATTTTGAAAAGAATCGTAGATATATTAAATAGGCAATAACTTTTGCGTAAAATAGCTTTACATCAATTATATTTCAGTTTTAAAGTTCCCGTAAACAAAGAAATCGAAAAACTCTAAATTTTCGAAAGTGGGCGTGGCCCCTCCCATTTTATAGTGCACTATTCCACAAAACTTTTTATGCCATAACACCAAAAATTGATTTGCGGAAACGAAGTTTGGTGAGAATGTTCTATATATAAAGGTTACTGTTTGCTGTAAAATTGGGCGAAATCTGAACAATTTTTTTTTGTAAAATTTAAAGAGCGATATTTCTACAACTAAGCAAGTTTATCAATTAGATTTTGCACACATAATAAGCTTTTTAGGAAAAACTCGGCCGCAAAAAAAGTTTTTCAATATTCTCAAAGGCAATCGCTTATAATTCGATTTTGATATTTCAATGAAAATCGGTCAGCTGCTTCTTAGTAGTATTTATTATACTCCTGTCAAAAATTAGCCAAATCGGGAAACACATAAGCGAAATATTCGGGCACGTAGTTAATAGCCCACTGCAATAGCGAAGTTATATATCTTTTTTGATTTTCATACCTTTCATAAACATTAAATGTATGTAAGTATGAGAACAAGAAGAGAAAAGTTCACTAAAATGATCAGCACGATGAGCGGAGTCGAGTTAGCCATGCCCGTCTCTCCGTCCGTCTGTCTGTCTGTCCGTCTGTCTATTTGAACGCAATCTAGTCTCTCAGCTTTACAAAAGAATGCTGAAATTCGTGGTTTGCATTGGTCGTTTTATAATATACTAGCAAACCCGATAGACGTTGTTTTGACGTTTTGATATATAGAGCACATTTATATATAAAATTTCATTCTTTTGAACCAAATAAACTCCTAACTATGCCGAACTGCAGCTTTGTATGACCTGGGGGATTTTCCAAAAGCTATATACAGACCGTATCGTGCCCAGTGAACCCCTGAACCTATCGTGAAAGTTCAAGAGCAAATCAAAACACAAAATATGTGGGCATGGCACCGCCCACTTTTGAAAAATGATGTAGATATTGACTAAGCGACACATATTCAAATTTCATTAATTTAGAACCCAAGTATATTTTGTGAAAATTTCATAAAGAGCGGTTGAGTTCTTTGGCGCCTATAAAAGACACCCTTTTTTATATCTATTTTTGTTACGCACACAAGGTATACGTATTACTTCATTCGGCATAAACGAATCGAGAGATATATTTATTAATGTATATCCAAACCTTCAGGATGAAAAGTAAAATATCCGTGCAAGTAGTTAATACCCCACTGCAAAAGCGAAGTTGTATATCTTTTTTGATATTCATTCCTTTCATGAACATGAAACGTTTGTACGTATACTGAAATGATCAGGAGGATGAGCTGAGTCGATGTAGCCATCCGTCTTCCGATGCGTCTGTCTGTCTGTTCGTCGGTCTATTTGAACTCAAATACGAACTGAAAGTATTAAAATAGTCCTGCGTAAATTGGGATGACATAATAGATCACTACTAGGTATATAATGTTCAGTTCCACCCGAACTTAGACTTTCTTACGTGTTTATATCTATTTTTGTTACGCACACAAGTATATTACTTCATTCGGCATAAACGAATCGAGAGATATATTTATTAATGTATATCCAAACCTTCAGGATGAAAAGTAAAATATCCGTGCAAGTAGTTAATACCCCACTGCAAAAGCGAAGTTGTATATCTTTTTTGATATTCATTCCTTTCATGAACATGAAATGTTTGTACGTATACTGAAATGATCAGGAGGATGAGCTGAGTCGATGTACCCATCCGTCTTTCGATACTTCTGTCTGTCTGTTCGTCGGTCTGTTTGAACTCAAATACGAACTGAAAGTATTAAAATAGACCTGCGTAAATTGGGATGTCATAATAGATCACTACTAGGTATATAATGTTCGGTTCCACCCGAACTTAGACTCTCTTACTTGTTTATATCTATTTTTGTTACGCACACAAGGTAATAAACGAATCGAGATATATATTTATTAATGTATATCAAAACTTTCAGGATGAAAAGTAAAATGTCCGGGCAAATAGTTAATACCCCACTGCAAAAGCGAAGTTGTATATCTTTTGTTGTTTGTATGTTATGTTTGTACGTATGAGAAGAAAAGAGATAGTCCCATCAAAAAGTATATTGAAATGATCAGGAGGATGAGCTGAGTCGATGTAGGCATGTCCGTCTCTCGATACGTCTATCTGTCTGTCCGTCTGTCTATTTGAAAGCAAATACGAACTGAAAGTATTAAATAGACCTTCGTTAATTGGGATGACATAATAGATTACTTCTAGGTATATAATGTTCGGTTCCACCCGAACTTAAACTTCCTTACTTGTTTTTTAATTACAGAAATTCTTTCTGCTAATTTTAGATATGTAACTCAAGCAACATTTCGACAATTAAAACAATAGGGGGTGTGCGGGAATTCTCGTGAATATAGTAACGGTAACAACTAAATTTATATCGCTAAAGGTTTCAGTTAAAGCTGTTAAAAGGACCATTTGCAAGTTAAATTCAGAACTATCAGAGATGTTGATAAAATATTTCATACACATATAAAAGTTAGGCGTGGTTACTTCACGATTTCACACATTTTCGGTAACAAAATTTCCTATGCCAACTGAAATTAATATACTAAATTTCATTCTGTCTCCATCTAAACGCTACCTTTTGAAATGAGCTGGTATTTTTTCTCTTTCGATTTTCTGAGACCAGAAGTCTATCTTTATACCCAGCTGCACTAGTTACGGTTGCGATCATCTATGTTTCGGACCGTTTTGAAGCAACCTTAGCTTCATATTACTTGCTTTTTGAACCAAATTTATGTTCATTTAGACCTTTTTGTGTTTCTTATAAGACTTGGAAAATGGTTTTATGCATCATTCCGCTCCCATATGTTTTCTTTTTTGTTCAATTAAATTCGAGTACATTCAGTTCTGAATATACGGTTTTCTCAGTGCCTCAATATGTAAAAAAAAATTTCAGTGTCAATTTGTTAATGTAAATTTCTATTTCATATGCCTGAGCTTCATACCAAATTGTTTTTGTTTTGGACTTTCGTAAGAAACTCAGGAACTTTCATATGAATTGTATTTATGTCAGAGACAAAAAATAGCAGATATTTCTGTATCAAAAACGTTGCTCGAATTCTAAAATTTATTCAAAACGGTGCTTCATAACAATTGTACAAATGAAGAAAAAAATTTATTTTTCAAATAAGAGTTATTTGTCAAGGTTTATTTTATTTTTTCGGGATAACAGTTATTTGTCAACGTTTAATTTATTTTTTGGAAATAATAGTTATAAGTCAACGTTTATTTTTTACGTTGCTTGATAACTGTAATGGATGAGAAATACTTTTTTTCGTTTAGGTTTGAAATAAATTTTTGTACCTTTTCATAATAGTTTCTAGATGATAAATATACATATATGTATGTATATATTTTTCAATAACTATTATTTTCGAACGCGTCTTGTTTCGTTTGTTAAAAATTGCACTGGTAGGGATAAAAAAAAAATACATATTAAAAAAATGAAGGATAATCTATAGAGGAAGACAAAGGTGGGTTAACTTGATTCTGATTCTTCTTAGAAAAAAGGTCCGGCAGACCATAGCATAGCCGTATAAGGAAGAAAGTTAGATTCATAGTTATATACTTACCAGCACATAGGAAGCTCCTTTGACACTCTCAAGAACTAAATTAAAATCTACTAAGGTATGTCTTTCGTCGATCACTACACAATGGTGCTTTTGTACTATTAAAAACCATATTTCTATACACTAAGATTTCAATCAGTATACAACGGTTGGGTGCATATCATGGGAGGAACCGTTATCTCAGCCACTTGGATGCTTAGAAAAAAGTTAATAGAGATCTGTGTTATGTTTAATATGAAGATTACCATAATATAGCGAATAAAACTTCTAGGGCTTTTGCTGGCTGGCAACGTTATGTTAATGATTTAAAACTGTACTGCTGGAGGGTATAAGTGTCAGTATATGATGCAAATGCAACGAGTAGTGTGTATGAACACTACCGCAACTTCAACAAGGGACCGAGGCGGTTTCTCCGGCCGAATTTCTTAAGGATATAAAACCGGAGCGAACTCCTGAAAACTGAGGATGGCGACCTGGTGGTAAAGAGTGCTTAAATTATCGAGGGATCACTTCTTCTTCGCTAGCTAGGCCATGTTGTGCGAATGAACGAAGATGTCCCGAAGGTATTCTTATCGATCGAAGGACCAAGTGGAGACTGATTTCCGACCCCGTGATGTCTCCAATTGGCACCAATTTCCAATTAAAAAAACTGGACAGCTAAATTTGTTGGACTGTCAAAATCGGCTGGCGGTTAACTGGCAATTTAAAGTAAAGTATGAATTAACAACGGTTATTAAATAACGAAAACATAAACGTAGGAATACAAAAATTGCTGCGAAAAAAATATATACTATATACCATCTAAAAACTATTGTTAAACAAATACAAAAATTTATTTCAAGTCAAATTTTTTGTTTGGCACCGAAAAAAATTATTTCTCATCCATAACATTTAGAAAGCGACGCAAAAAATAAGCGTTGACAAATAACTATTATTTCCAAAAAATAAAATAAACGTTGACAAATAACTCTTATCCCCAAAAAATAAAATAAATGTTGACGTATAACTCTTATTTGAAAACTAAATTTTTTTCTTCATTAAATAATTATTATAAGGCAACGTTTATTCGATGAAACTTATAGCTGTTATGTCATTGCTTTATATGTGAGGGCATATGGGAGTGCTTTGGAATTTTTTTTGTATTCAAAGTGCAAATTGGTATTTGTGCCTATATTTGAGGGCAGAACAAAAACAAAAGTCCTTGAAGTGTATACAGATTGCGCAGCCTTGATTGTGAGTCTTAAAAACTCATGTGGTGTAACTTTTTATTTTCAACGACTTTTAAAATCTAGGGAGCGAGTTAGGTCAGGGTTGGTTGTTGTTGAACTTGTTTATTTGAATAAAATATATTTATTTTACATCTCATTATAGGATTAATATGTGTACATAAAAATAGAAAAAAACGTAACAAGAAGTTTTTTCATTTGCTCAAACTACAAGAAAACACCAGGGTGGTGCAATAAAGCCATTTGTCTCTATTTCTCAATACAATTATTGATAGAGATTTTGGAAAAAGTCACCAAATATTTATTTGAGCTGTGACTGTTTCTGATTTAGCGGCGATATTTCAATTCGAAAATTAAACTGTTTCCTCTTTGATGGAAATTTATTGAAAACAGCTCTGCAGGTGAAAGTTTGGAACAAGAAATCGCGCGATTTTCATTTTATATATTGGTATGAATTTAAAATATGCGAAAAGTAAATTTTGCATGATTTGCGCTCGCCTCTGCGCGGTTAAAAACGTGCGTGTAAAGGCACAAGGAAATCTGGACGTTGAAAAGCTGCAATCGCATTTCGCAACTCGACTCTCACATCTACTCTTTGAGAGCACAACTGAACTTATTGGGATCAGTGTTGCTACAGCAATAAAAAGAAATAACCACAAATTAAACAAGTAAGGAAGTCTAAGTTCGGGTGGAAGCGAACATTATTAGTAGTGATCGATTATGGCATACCAATTTACGCAGGTCTATTGTATTAATTTTTAGTGCGTATTATAAAGCCAGCTGATAGTTCTCAATAAAAACACTTCTGTTATGAGTTTTGAGGGGTAAATTAATTTAAAAACAATATAAATGTATGGCGCCATATACAACAGGTACATCATCATAAACCACCTAAGAGATTTTTCCGCCGAGCTTCCCTTCCAATTTATGGTGTGGCGTTTTGAATTTTTTCATACAAGTTGGCGGGACCTACAGGTTTTTGCCGACTTCGAACGGCATCTACAAAGGAGATGAATTTTTGCTGAGAAGCCTTTCATAGCAGAAAGACACTCGGAGAATTTGCCAAACCACTGCCGAGGGGTGACCCCGTTTTGAAAAACTTTTCCAAATCACGTTTGTAGTTACCTGTCCCAGGACTCGAATCTTGGACCTTCGGTATGGTAGACCAGCAAGACTACCGCTTCCCTACCAACAACTGCTAACCACATTTTTTTCAAAATACCAATACATGCACATTTTATGTTTGAAAAATTTGCTTTCAAATAGACAGACGGACGGAGAGATGAACATTGCCCATCTCTCCTCTTCTCATACCTACAAACATTTCATGTTCATTAAAGATATGAAAGGAGTATACTACGTACTATTGAGAAGCAGCTGACATATTTCGATTGAAATATCTATTGATATAGCTTGCATGGTTATAAAAATATCCCGTTTTACATTTAACAAACAAATTTTTCAGAACTATGTTGAAAAACTGGGCGTGGCCGTTGCTGATTTCGCACAATTTTACCACAAACATTTATCTTTATATGTGCAACATTTTCGCGACATATTGTTTCGATGAATCAATTTTTGCCGGAGTTATGGCATAAAAAGTTGTGTGGAATAATCCACTATAAAAGGAGCGGGGCCACGCCCATTTTCAAAAATTTTTATTTTTCGACTTTCTTCGTTCACGGACACTTTGAAAGTGAAATAGAAATAATATAAACATTTTGTACGCAAAGTTATTGCCTATTAAATATATATATGAACATACCTCGTATTAATACAAATATGTGTGCTAAATTTCGTTTCGATATCTTGAACGGTTTTTGATTTATGGTTAATAATAATTCTAAAATTTCTTATTCAAAAGTGGGCGATGCCAAACCCATTTCCAAAAATTTCTTGAACATTTTTTTTCGGCCTTAACATTAATGCACACACCAAATTTTATCTTTATAAGTGTATTAAGTACTGTTAATCACCTTTTTTGTATTTTCGAAAATATTCTATATATAACAAGTGCTCTTGGCTATTATCCCATTTCGCCCATTTTAACTACCGATCGGAGATGAGTGCCAAGGAACCTG
Source organism: Merzomyia westermanni (assembly GCA_949987695.1). Lineage (NCBI taxonomy): Eukaryota > Metazoa > Arthropoda > Insecta > Diptera > Tephritidae > Merzomyia > Merzomyia westermanni. The sequence continues at coordinate 90,738,868 of OX465288.1, forward strand.
CATACCAAATTTCATTAAGATATCTCAAAATTTACTCAAGTTACCGTGATAACAGACGGACACAGCTTAATCAATTTCTTTTTTCCCCCTGAACATTTCGATATATATAAGTCAATATCTATCTCGATCCGTTTATGCCGTTACATACCACCGTTACGCGACTAAAGTTAATATAATTTGTGTGCGTAGCATTACTAGGTATAAAAAGAAATTACCGAAAAACTATCATTTCATAAAAACGAGAACATACAGGTTTATTTGAAATTACAGGTACGTACATACATAAATCAAGTGATATAAATAATATTTTGGATGGAATTGTGGAAAAAAATCAACAAAACCTATTTGCATCTCTTTAACTAAATATACCTCAAAAGTTATACGTTTGCTTAAAGCACTAAACATTTTTTAAGAAAAAACTATTAATGGTTCTGTCATAACTTAAGCTGTTTTTTCTAAAATCCTAATCTTACCTAAAACTATAACCATACAGAGGAAAACATTACCAAATTTCCTAAAACGTTTTAAAGTGAGAAAAATTACCAATTTTGGTTAAAACTAACCAAACACTGATTGGGATATGCGAGTAGTGGGAGCATGTCTCTGGAGCGCAAATCCCTCTTGACGAACAAAAGCCACCCGTCTTGCAATATGGAGCAAAAGCATGGACGATGACGTCGGCCCTTGGAGTATTCGAGCGAAAGGTTCTTCAAAGGATTTATGGGCTTCTATGCGATCTCGTCGCTGTTTACCGAAGATGATTGTATGAGCTCTACGCAGGTGGCGCGCTTTGTTAGAAGGCAAAATCGTTTAGACGGTTAAACAAACAGCTATTAATGGCTATTGACCTACATATCTACGTATGTAAATCTCGGCGAAGCAGATGAATTTTTGCTGAGAAGCCTTCCACGGCAGACATTCGGTGAGGTAGGCCAGTAACACTTAGGAGTTAACAGAGTCCCCTGACTTTAAGGAAAGCCTACTTCACATTGTGAGTGACAAACTCTAGCCACTTGTGAGGTATTTGTCACTTTTGGCGACTGAGTTTCGTGCGACCCGAAGAGGTGCGCGAGCTTATTCTCCAGCTATTCCGCATGTAGTCACATTGATTCTTGCCAAAAGTCCTCAGAATGCCACTAGCAACCTATTATGTCCGCTCTAATGGTTCTGCTGGTCAAACGGAATTTCATTTTATTGACAAATATTCATTCCCACAAAAGCCGGTTCTATGGTGCCGGGATGGCTTGGGTTTCTCCAGCCTCCAACTCAAAGACCAAATAAAATGTATTAGTTTAGCTGGCCTGTTGAAGCCTTTGATATGGTAAATGACGGGTAGCTAACAGATTAGATCGCCAAGTATTTGAGCGGTTGAGAATCATCTGTTGAGTTTAGAAGCGAAGCCGGAGGTGAACTACTCCAAAATGGAAAAGGGTATCTTCACCAGAAGGTACAAGGTAGCAGCCTGTAGACCACCATTTTTAAATGGAGTGAGGCTGACACTTTCTCAAGAGATAAAGTACCTCGGCGTTATCCTGGACAGTAAATTCAACTGAAACAAGCATGTTGAGGACAGATTCAGGGATGAAATACTGCCTATGCATCCAAAGAAGCCGTACGTAAAAGATGGGGGCTTGAATCCCCGCGTAGTAAGACCCATCCTCTTCTATAGTATTGCAGTGTGGTGGGCCGAGCAAAGCAATAACCTGGCAGTATGACCAGAGTACAGAGGTCAGCGGCAGTGTTTATAAGGGGGCACTTCTATCAACCTCCACAAAAGCCTTGGAGGTTATACTCAACCTACTTCCGTTTGACATGTACGGAAACTCCACGAAACTAAAGTGAAGGTCGACTGAACACCGTTCAGTGCTGGAGCTACACCAGATTCCGATACGCAAGCATCGTGGAGGCCATACTCAGAAATCTGCAGGTAGTAGACTGCACTACACTGACCGTCTCTGAGTCGGACAACAAGTTCTTCACAAGAATGCAACGTGCCTCTGCATTTGTGGAAAACTGAGTAACGAATCCATACTCAACCTCAAGCGGCCCTCCCTAGGCCTCCTGACAGCGCCGCGGAGAGGGAAGGTAATTGCCCTGGGGCCCGGCAAGGCAAATCCGTATTGACAGTACTCTAACCAGGACTTCAAAGATACATACATATATATTTTGTTGCTAGAAAAAATTGTTTTAAAATTTAAGCGTGTAACTTAACCAAATCACTAAACTAAAATCATAAGCATCTAATCAAATACTATTGGTTTGGTCGTATTGCTTTTTCATTTTTGTAAAAGCCAGCTCCATCTGTAAACAAAGGCTAATAATAAGCTAGAGAGTTAATTTGAACAAAATAGTACACTTGTTTTGCGAAGCGCAAATTTGTGCAAACATATGGGTATGCCGTGGATAAGCTTACATAGGTCAGTTTCGCGTAAATCGTTGCAAGCTTCGTATTTCTTTTGTCAGTGGTGAAATTATTGGTAAATTTTTTAACTTATGAATGTAATAATTTTTCATTGCTGACCGAAAAATTCAAAAAAAATATGAAAATATTTTCAAAACCTTGGAAACTTTGGAGAATTCGCCTCATTTGGAATGCCCTGATAATCGCAAAAACAAGCGCAGGCGTACGGATGATCGGCCTACTACCTCAACAGTGCCGAACTTGCCTCAAGCCCTTGAACTTATCGATTTGGCTTCTCCAATTCCTAATACGGTTGTCCGAGCAACGTCGAAGAACGCCCCTTCAAAAACGTCCACTAGGAAAAACCCGGAACCTCCAACTATTGCAATGGAGTCTGAACCAATCGTTGGTAAGCTGGTTGTGGTTCCTCGCAAAAAATCTATTTTTGTGTCTAGGTTCCATCCAGACACTACCGAGGATGATTTGATGTACCATATTTCTTCTAAAGTTAAAGATCAAAGCGTAACTGTTAGAAAATTTAATTTCACATATCAAAGAAATATGTCTTCGTTTAAGATTGATGTATCTGGGAAAGATTTCGATACTCTTTTGGACAGCTCTTTTTGCCCTCCCGGGGCTCTTGTGCGGGAGATTGAATACAGACCGAATAGGAATGTTCAGAATGTAGCGAAAATTTCTCGTAATAACGTTGAGTGAAAAAACTGAGCACTAAATCCGTGAATATCTTTTATCAAAATGTCAGAGGTTTAAATCCCAAATTAACTAATCTCTTTTTGAAATCTTTTCATTGTAAATATAACGTAATTGCTTTTACCGAAACTTGGCTATAACCTCATGTTTTCAATTCAGAGTTTTTATGCAATGAATATCAAGTATATAGAAATGATCGCTTGAGCAGAGTCGGTGGTGGTGTTCTACTTGCCGATCATTCCTCCATCCCTTCAGAAGAGGTTAATATTTCTAACATCGATTTCATTGAGTTCAAATGCATCCGCCTTCAACTAGACAACGCCTTATATGTTTGCTACATCCCTCCAGCATCAGATTTTTCAGTCTACATGCAACATGTCTCTCTGCTCAAAACTGTTAACTTTATGACTAAAGCTTCCGATTCAATTATTGTTTTGGATGATTTTAACTTACCTCATATATCGTGGAACATATCTGATGGTAACATTATTCCAAATCCGTCCAAACTGGGGTACAATGACTTTTTAGATGGAATTTGCGATCTTTGCCTTAATCAAATAAATGTTACCGCTAACAAGTTTGGCAAAGTCTTAGATTTAGTGTATGTTAATGATATAAACCAATTTTCTGTAAATCGTTGTGATCCGTTGGTTTTACCAGAAGACCTTTACCATCCTTCTATGGAAATAGTCTACGAAACCATAAGTAATGGCCAAGGCACTCAATGCTACTCATGTAGTAGCTTTGATTTTAACTTTTCCAAAGCAAACTACAAGAAATTAAATAAAGAACTCTCTAAATTACTTTGGCCTGAATTTGGTTGTGATATCGATCTAAACGTCTCACATTTCAATCAAACTATTTACTGCCTATTTGAGAAGTTTATTCCCAAACGTAAATTAACTTATGATCATCATACGCAAGCTTGGTTGACTAAAGAGCTTAAGGCTCTTAAAAATAGGAAAACGCGATCATTTAATTTATATAAGAAATCTGGATTAAATAAACATTACTTACTGTATTCCAGTCTACGTCAGAAGTACATAGATTTCAATAAAAAGTGCTATAAAGCTTATATCTCTAAAACCAAAAGAGACATTATTCTCAATCCAAAGTCATTTTATGGTTTCGTAAATTCTAAACGTAAAGTATCAGGGTTTCCCTCAGCCATGAAATATCAAGACATTATATCTAGCGATAATCAATATATCGCAAATTTTTTTGCTCAATTTTTCACTTCTAACTATTCTGCTGTCACCAATTCAAACTTTCAAAACTATCCTTATAAGCTACACGGGACAAATTCAATTAATTCACCAATTATATGCGCCAAAGATGTTCTAATTTACCTTAAAAGAATCTTTTAAATACGGTCCTGATAGGATTCCTACATGTTTCTTGAAAAAGTGTGCGAACCATATTTACCAACCCCTTACCAATTTGTTCAATCTATCACTTAAGTGTGGTGTTTTTCCAACTGCGTGGAAAGAATCGTTTCTTCTACCGCTGCATAAAAGCGGGAGTAGGTATTCTATAGAGAACTATCGTGGCATCGCAAAGCTTTCTGCCATCCCAAAATTGTTTGAAGCTATTGTTACAAATCAACTTACGGGTCCGATCTCTACTTTGATAGCTGACTGCCAACACGGGTCCAGTAAGGGAAAGTCCACAGTTACGAATTTACTTGAGTTTTCCAGTCATGTCTCAAATGCCTTTAGAAAAAATCTGCACACCGACGTTATTTATAAGGATTTCAGCAAAGCTTTTGACAAAGTGTGTCACTCATTACTTATTCATAAACTCGATCAGTTGGGCTTCCAGCCGGGTCTCAATCGCTGGATCTCTTCTTACCTTAGTGACAGGACACAAAGAGTAATGTTTAAAAATTTAGTATCCGATGTCATTTATGTCTCTTCGGGGGTTCCTCAAGGAAGCCATCTTGGCCCCATTCTGTTCTTGTTGTTTATAAATGATATTTCTACAATAATAAAATTTTCAAAAATGTTAATGTATGCCGACGACGTAAAGCTTTTCATGTCATTCGCGTCATTTGAAGATAGAAATAAGCTACAATCAGATCTAGATGCACTAGTTACTTGGTGCGATTTAAATTATATGCCAATTAACCTTAAAAAATGTAAACACATGGGTTTTTCGCGTGGAATTGCTCCGCCGGCTTCCAATACAATTAAAAATTATAGTCTTGAGCAAGTGTATGATTTTGTTGACCTGGGGGTTACTATAGACTATAAACTCAGTTTCAACCGCCATATTAACACAACAGTCCATAAGGCTAGAGGTGTCCTAGCAATCGTTAAACGATGGTCTAAAGAATTTAGCGACCCTTATGTAACTAAAGCCCTCTTCACTACATTAGTCAGACCGATACTTGAATATGGTTCTATAATTTGGAACCCGCGTTAGCAGGTTCATGTAGATCGCCTTGATTCAGTTCAAAAACAATTTTTACTATTTGCCTAAAGAGATTTTCATTGGGATCCCTTGTACAATCTGCCACCCTATATGAATCGTTTAAAACTCATTAATCTGGACATACTTTCTAGTCGGAGAGAAATGCTTGGAATTATTTTTACGGCCCAGCCCATTTCTTCTAAGTGAAGTGAACTTCAATGTACCGTCTCGTCCTTCAAGGCGTTTTAAACCTCTAGTCCTAAAACAGTGCCGAACCAATTTTCAGTTAAATGAGCCTTTTCGCTGTTTGTGTCAAGATTATAACTCTCTTTCTGGTAGATTTGATATTTCAGACTCGCTTTTCAGCATAAAAAAATCAATTCTTTCTATCCTAAATTCATAGCTACTAATTGTTTCTTATTCTTTGACTTCTATTTTAACTTTTAACAATAATTTTATTCTGTTAACTAGTTATTTCTTAATGTATAATCTATCCTATATCTACTTTACTTAGCTGATGAGGTTTTCTCTGTAGCTGAGCAGTTTTAGATCTCGACGATTAACAAACCAAAGCCTTTCAACGATTCGGCACGAACGAATAATCCGCGCGTTATGCGGATGCGCCCCTCGCGCCGGTCGGGCGGGATATGGTGGGTAATCCGTTGGGAATTATAATTATTATTATTAATTTCGGTTGTAATTCTTCACGGGCCTTCTAAAAACATATACAGCACAGATTTATAAAATTTAAAGGTAAGAATCTATTAAATAAATGAAATGAAAAAATAAATGCATCACTCATATACTTAGAGAGTGTCACAACTCAAAAATCGCGATTTTAAAATTATCTAAATAAAAAAAAAAAAATTTGCCAAATATATTGTGTGAAAAACTCTAGCTTTACGCGCCCAATATATGAAGGGGTTAGAAGCAAAAGGCTCAAAGCGAAATTTTTTTTTTTAATTTTAGTTATATTCATATTTGTATAGTTTTGTTTATGGGCATAGAGTTTGTTAATGGCCGGGCAATACCCCTACTACCCAGAAATTACAATAAGTACTCAATTTTAAACTTTAATGTCTCGAAACAATGTGTCTGGTGAAATCTTAAAATGTGTAAGTTTTGTTTGGGAAAAATGTTGCCAAGGAGACTACGTTTTGAAAAAACGTTTTCAAGGCGTAAAAAGAACTCAATATGATGGGAAACGATGCCAGAAATACATTTTTCCTTCTAAATATTGAAAATGTGATTTTAAATAGTTTCTATGCAATTTGCAACATTTTTCATGTGAAAACACAATACCAATCTTCGTAGGCCCGTAAACGCGAACTGTCCCAGGGGCCCGGCTCGGCTCTCTACGGCCCTGCCTCCTGATTGGGATACTCACAGAACACTGCTGATGGGAATACGTGGTGAACGAATGGCGGTCCCATCGAACGACTTTATTCGGAGCTGCAGGGAGGAGGACGAAATTAAAAGTGTTCACGACTTCCTCTGCAGTTGTCCCTCACTGGCTAGGAATCATACGAGGTGCCTATACATATGCTTCTTTACGAGTTTAGTGGAGCTAGGCTCTTTTAAAATCGAAGGCATTTTGTTCTACACTAAGCTAACAACTTGGTTCAACTTTCTGAACGTCTAAAGGATGAAGGGGATTTATTTTGTTGTGTTGATCTTCCGACAGGGTAGTAAGCTGATTTTTGTTGGAACGATTTTCCGTCATCCCTTGTCAAGTTTGGTTTTGTGACAAACCGGTTTCGGCGTTCTGCCATTTTCAATGCCTAGTTTCGTTCGATGAAGGGGACTTAAATCTTATTTTGTGGTATCACAATGGTCCATCCGGCCTGATGTGCCTCTCTGCTGTGCAGGGGGCTGTCATCTTAACCTAACCTAACCTAGAATCGAACTCTCCGGGTGCCACCGGACCAATCCCGGCTGCTATTAAGTACTAGATATCGAGGCTCGCACCTCTACCAGCTAGTAGCAAGATCGTTTCCTAAGCAGATGAAAATACGGTAATGGCAACTGACGCTTCGTCGATAAGCTGTTGTTTCTCCCACGCGCGGAGCGTGGTTTTGTCACCGACCCAACCCAAGGACATTCTTTTTACGACATGGAATGCGCAAGTGAGCATGGAATTAGACGTCCACGTCGATGGCATTCCGACTGTCTCTCACCATCTCACCACAATATCTATATTTGATAACATGCTTACTTGTGCTACTCATTCAACTGCGATTGCATAAGTACGAAGCCGCAATAAAATCCCCAAGCCACTGACTGTTAATACTTGGGTAAGAGAGAGATAAACGCTGCCGACAATGTACAAGGCAAATGGCCATGCGGTTCTGAGCTACGCGGCTCCAATATGAGAGCACAGCCTTTCATACACACACTGGAGGAAGGTGAGGGCCTGTCAGAGCCCCGCATTTACAACTACCACAGGATGCATCCACCGTGACACCATCTACATAATAAGACAAGAATGCTCGGTTTTCAAGAGCACAACGAAATTTTAGCAGAGATTTCAAACGACACCGACCATCTGTTTACCTGGTGGACGGAGCGGAGTCTTCTAACACCAACTTTACTCTCTTCCAAAACTACTAAGATTTCCATTTCCCAGGGACTTCCTTTAGAAGATACTCATTACAATGCATGGTAAGAGAGTGACGACTAGGCTGGGCGAAGCATCCCTACAACAACAGCAAATCGACAACTATTTCGTAAAATTCCAATTAGAATTTCAAAATTTTACTTTTCCTATTTCAAAAATTCCAAATTGACATTTGTAAAAACCATATTTTTAGTTACAAAATCGTTATAAAATGAATAAGGTTCATTGTAACAGCTTTATAAATTTAAAATAGATTTTTACTATTAAAGGCTTATAATGTATTATGGAGATTTTTTATAAATAAGGCTGTTAGAGTTTCGAATTGTAATTTTATATAGCCTGGCGGCGCACAGTGGTTTGTCTCCATTTAAAAAATGGCCAAAATTATAATTATAGGCGTATTTGAGTAAATATTCGTTTCTAAGTGGATTAGAGTAGAGTGATTTTAAATATCAAATTTGTTTTGACCTAGCTCTTACATTTTTATTAGAAACAAAGTTTGAAATTGCAATTTAACCAAATTTCATTAAAATTCTACTCTTTTTAATCCGAATTTTTATAAAAAATATGGATATGCTGTTTTATGACCTATTTAATTATTATTATTATGTATAATAAAGTGCCAGTGTGCAGTTGTTGACCATTTGACCCTTGTAGAAATTATGACATATTACTCAATAACTAGCAGACATTTCTATTTTATTAAAAAAAAAAATTATAGAAAAAGATATAGTTTTACAAAAAATCATGAGAAGTGGGTTGAAAGGTTGTGAGAACCAAGGCTTCAACCTAAAATTTTTTAGATCAGCACATTTCAAGCCAAGAGAGATAAACATTTGCAAAAGCCAAACGTCGTTTTCAAACAGCGTTGTACCAAACCGAGTTTCGGATAAAGGGTAAGGACACAACTTTCAGAATGTACATATCTACATACAGTGGCCTAGCCATTGGGCCGGGATTGGGGGATAGATCTCCCCCTTCGACAATGAACTACTATTTTTATACCTAGTAGTGCTACGCACACAAGGTATATTAACTTTAGTCGCCTTACGGCAGTACGTAACGGCATAAACGGATCGAAATTGACTTATGCATATCAAAATGTTCAGGACGAAAAGAGATTTTGAATAAGCCATGTCCGTCCGTCCGTCCGTCCGTCTGTGAACACGATAACTTGAGTAAATTTTGAGATATCTTAATGAAATTTATTATGCGGTTCCTTGGCACTCATCCCCGAGCGCTATTTAAAATGGGCGAAATCGGATAATAGCCACGCCCACTTTTTATGTATAGAATATTTTCGAAAACACAAAAAAAATGATTACTCAGTACATAATACACCTAAAAGGATAAAATTTGGTGAATACATTGAGATTGAGGCATAAAATAAATTTTTGAAGAAATTTTTGAAAATGGGCGTGGCACCGCCCACTTTTGATTAAGTAAAATTTAGAAATAATATTAATCATAAATCAATCACCGTTCAAGATATCGAAACGAAATTAAGCGCGCAGGTTTCCAGGTATGCAGGGAATGTTCCAGGAAAAAATGGGCAGGATCGGTTAAGGTCTACGAACACTTTTATATGAAAGATTTTGAAGAGGATCGTAGATATATTAAATAGGCAATAACTTTGCGTAAAATAGCTTTACATCATTTATATATCACTTTTAAAGTTTCCGTAAACAAAGAAATCCAAAAACTTAAAATTTTCGAAAATAGGCGCGGCCCCGCCCTTTTTATAGTGGACTATTCCAAAAAACTTTTTATGTCATAACTCCGCCAAAAATTTATTTGTGGAAACGAAATTTGGTGATAATGTTCTGTATATAAGGGTTACTGTTTGCTGTAAAATTGGGCGAAATCGGTTAATGTCCACGCCCAGTTTTTTAACATAGTTCTGAAAATTTTTTTTTTTAATTTAAAAAGCGATATTTCTACAACTAAGCAAGTTATATCAATCAGATTTTGCACACATAATAAGCCTTTTAAAAAAAGCTCGGCCTCAAAAAAATTTTGTCAATTTTGAAGAAGTAGGCGTGGCGCCGTCCACTTTTCGGCATAAAATTTCTGCTATTTTCAAAGGCAATCGCTTATAATTCAATCTTGGTATTTCAATGAAAATTGGTCAGCTGCTTCTCAGTAGTATGTATTGTACTCCTGCCAATTAGCCAAATCGGGAAACACACAAGCAAAATATTCGGGCACATAGTTAATAGCTCACTGCAATAGTGAAGTTATATATCTTTTCTGATTTTCATACCCTTCATAAACATTAAATGTATGTAAGTATGAGAACAAGAAGAGAAAAGTTCACTAAAATGATCAGCACGATGAGCGGAGTCGATTTAGCCATGCCCGTCTCTCCGTCTGTCTGTCTGTCTGTCCCTCTGTCTATTTGAACGCAAACTAGTCTCTCAGTTTTACAAAAGAGTGCTGAAATTCGTTGTTTGCTTTCGCCATTTTATAATATACTAGCAAACCCGGTAGACGTTGTTTTGACGTTTTGATACATAGAACACATCTATATATAAAATGTCATTAACTTGAACCAAATAAACTCCTAACTATAACGAACTGCAGCTTTATATAACCTGGGGGCTTTTCCAAAAGCTATGTACAGACTGTGTCGTGCCCAGCGAACTCCTGAACCTACCGTGAAAGTTCAAGAGCAAAACAAAACACAAAATATGTGGGCGTGGCACCGCCCACTTTTGAAAAATTATGTAGATATTGACTAAGTGACACATATATCCAAATATCATTAATTTAGACCAAGAAATATCGGAGTTATGATGAATTTAAAATTTATATAGCGTGTGGGCGTGGCTCCGCACACTTTTCCCAAACTATATACTGTCTATGCTGTACCCAGTGAACCCAAGTATATATTGTGAAAATTTCATCAAGATCGGTTGAATACTTTGGCGCCTATGAAAGACACTCTTTTTTACATCTATTTTTCTTACGCACACAATATATATTACTTCATTCGGCATAAACGAATCGAGATACATATTTATTAATGTATATCAAAACCTTCAGGATGAAAAGTACAATATCCGAGCAAGTAGTTAATACCCCTCTGCAAAAGCGAAGTTGTATATCTTTTTTGATATTCATTCCTTTCATGAACATGAAATATTTGTACGTATACTGAAATGATCAGGAGGATGAGCTGAGCCATGTCCGTCGCTCGATACGTCTATCTGTCTGTCCGTCTGTCTATTTGATAGCAAATACGAACTGAAAGTATTAAAATAGACCTGCGTATATTAGGATGACATAATAGATCACTACTAGGTATATAATGTTCGGTTCCACCCTTACTTAGACTTCTTTACTCTTTTACTCTATACTTAATAACACAATACCATTTTATGCTTCTGATTTATAATTTTCTCACTTTAGACTAATGACAGTGTACATTTTTATAAATAAATGAAATTATCGGTTAGTGGATTATGCGTTTGAATATTAAGCCTATATACATATACTAGCCTTTTCAGACCTTCTACGAAATTCACTAGGCTTTCAAGACGATAAGACCGGTTTCGAGATATGCGTACACATTGGTTCTGGTAGTACATAACATAATAACAGATCGAAATAATACCGTAATTTTCGAGGTCTGATATTGCTGAACTAAAACTCTACTCCCTTATCTCTCACGTCTTGAAAAATCCGAACTCAGCCGGTCTGAAAATACAGGTGTGTGCAGGCTCATTACTTTAATTAGATCACACAATGGCGGAAAAATATATAGAGACGAGAGTTTTTTAAACGTTTTTTATAAAAGTATATCCCATTATCTAATAAAAAACAAGCAAAAACAAATTTCAAACTTCGTACAAAACCTAGGAAACCCTAACCAAGTTTCGTCCTTCCACACTTTTTATTCCGAATTTTATAAAAAATTTGGATATTCAGTTTTATGAACTATTAAATTTAGTATTTATAATAATGTGCTAGTGTAAATATTTTCTCTATTGCTTAGTATTATAAAATTCGTATGTCAACATTAGAAACAATTTTTTTTTAAATAATGAAAACAGTCATTTAGCATTTTTGTTACGACAAAACTTAAAATCCCTTACTCAAAAATGGTGTGTTCTTATCGATCATATAGTACTGAAAATAGATACTCGATTCACTCAACATAAAACGATCTTCAGAGGTTTAGTGAAGAAATGACACAGATTTTTTACGCTGTGATAAAATTTGGTGAATACATTGAGATTGAGGCATAAAATAAATTTTTGAAGAAATTTTTGAAAATGGGCGTGGCACCGCCCACTTTTGATTAAGTAAAATTTCTCTCTATCTCTATGGCGCGATATACAACAGGTATATCATCATAAACCTCCTAAGAGATTTTTGCGCCAAGCTTCTCTTCCAATTTGTGGTGTGCCGATTTGAATTTTTCCCTACAAATTGGTGGGACCTACAGTTTTTTGCCGACTCCGAACGGCATTTACAAAGGAGACGGATTTTTGCTGAGAAGCCTGTCATGGCAGAAATACACTCGGAGAGTTTGCCAAACCACTGCCGAGGGGCGACCCCGTTTTGAAAAACTTTTTTCAAATCACTTTTGATGTTACCTGTACCAGGGCTCGAACCATGGACCTTCGGTGTGGTAGGCCGGCAACACTACCTTCACACCACGGCGGCCGCCATCGTAAATAAAGTAAAATTTAGAAATAATATTAATCATAAATCAATCACCGTTCAAGATATCGAAACGAAATTAAGCGCGCAGGTTTCCAGGTATGCAGGGAATGTTCCAGGAAAAAATGGGCAGGATCGGTTAAGGTCTACGAACACTTTTATATGAAAGATTTTGAAGAGGATCGTAGATATATTAAATAGGCAATAACTTTGCGTAAAATAGCTTTACATCATTTATATATCACTTTTAAAGTTTCCGTAAACAAAGAAATCCAAAAACTTTAAATTTTCGAAAATAGGCGCGGCCCCGCCCTTTTTATAGTGGACTATTCCAAAAAACTTTTTATGTCATAACTCCGCCAAAAATTTATTTGTGGAAACGAAATTTGGTGATAATGTTCTGTATATAAGGGTTACTGTTTGCTGTAAAATTGGGCGAAATCGGTTAATGTCCACGCCCAGTTTTTTAACATAGTTCTGAAAATTTTTTTTTTTAATTTAAAAAGCGATATTTCTACAACTAAGCAAGTTATATCAATCAGATTTTGCACACATAATAAGCCTTTTAAAAAAAGCTCGGCCTCAAAAAAATTTTGTCAATTTTGAAGAAGTAGGCGTGGCGCCGTCCACTTTTCGGCATAAAATTTCTGCTATTTTCAAAGGCAATCGCTTATAATTCAATCTTGGTATTTCAATGAAAATTGGTCAGCTGCTTCTCAGTAGTATGTATTGTACTCCTGCCAATTAGCCAAATCGGGAAACACACAAGCAAAATATTCGGGCACATAGTTAATAGCTCACTGCAATAGTGAAGTTATATATCTTTTCTGATTTTCATACCCTTCATAAACATTAAATGTATGTAAGTATGAGAACAAGAAGAGAAAAGTTCACTAAAATGATCAGCACGATGAGCGGAGTCGATTTAGCCATGCCCGTCTCTCCGTCTGTCTGTCTGTCTGTCCGTCTGTCTATTTGAACGCAAACTAGTCTCTCAGTTTTACAAAAGAGTGCTGAAATTCGTTGTTTGCTTTCGCCATTTTATAATATACTAGCAAACCCGGTAGACGTTGTTTTGACGTTTTGATACATAGAACACATCTATATATAAAATGTCATTAACTTGAACCAAATAAACTCCTAACTATAACGAACTGCAGCTTTATATAACCTGGGGGCTTTTCCAAAAGCTATGTACAGACTGTGTCGTGCCCAGCGAACTCCTGAACCTACCGTGAAAGTTCAAGAGCAAAACAAAACACAAAATATGTGGGCGTGGCACCGCCCACTTTTGAAAAATTATGTAGATATTGACTAAGTGACACATATATCCAAATATCATTAATTTAGACCAAGAAATATCGGAGTTATGATGAATTTAAAATTTATATAGCGTGTGGGCGTGGCTCCGCACACTTTTCCCAAACTATATACTGTCTATGCTGTACCCAGTGAACCCAAGTATATATTGTGAAAATTTCATCAAGATCGGTTGAATACTTTGGCGCCTATGAAAGACACTCTTTTTTACATCTATTTTTCTTACGCACACAATATATATTACTTCATTCGGCATAAACGAATCGAGATACATATTTATTAATGTATATCAAAACCTTCAGGATGAAAAGTACAATATCCGAGCAAGTAGTTAATACCCCTCTGCAAAAGCGAAGTTGTATATCTTTTTTGATATTCATTCCTTTCATGAACATGAAATATTTGTACGTATACTGAAATGATCAGGAGGATGAGCTGAGCCATGTCCGTCGCTCGATACGTCTATCTGTCTGTCCGTCTGTCTATTTGATAGCAAATACGAACTGAAAGTATTAAAATAGACCTGCGTATATTAGGATGACATAATAGATCACTACTAGGTATATAATGTTCGGTTCCACCCTTACTTAGACTTCTTTACTCTTTTACTCTATACTTAATAACACAATACCATTTTATGCTTCTGATTTATAATTTTCTCACTTTAGACTAATGACAGTGTACATTTTTATAAATAAATGAAATTATCGGTTAGTGGATTATGCGTTTGAATATTAAGCCTATATACATATACTAGCCTTTTCAGACCTTCTACGAAATTCACTAGGCTTTCAAGACGATAAGACCGGTTTCGAGATATGCGTACACATTGGTTCTGGTAGTACATAACATAATAACAGATCGAAATAATACCGTAATTTTCGAGGTCTGATATTGCTGAACTAAAACTCTACTCCCTTATCTCTCACGTCTTGAAAAATCCGAACTCAGCCGGTCTGAAAATACAGGTGTGTGCAGGCTCATTACTTTAATTAGATCACACAATGGCGGAAAAATATATAGAGACGAGAGTTTTTTAAACGTTTTTTATAAAAGTATATCCCATTATCTAATAAAAAACAAGCAAAAACAAATTTCAAACTTCGTACAAAACCTAGGAAACCCTAACCAAGTTTCGTCCTTCCACACTTTTTATTCCGAATTTTATAAAAAATTTGGATATTCAGTTTTATGAACTATTAAATTTAGTATTTATAATAATGTGCTAGTGTAAATATTTTCTCTATTGCTTAGTATTATAAAATTCGTATGTCAACATTAGAAACAATTTTTTTTTAAATAATGAAAACAGTCATTTAGCATTTTTGTTACGACAAAACTTAAAATCCCTTACTCAAAAATGGTGTGTTCTTATCGATCATATAGTACTGAAAATAGATACTCGATTCACTCAACATAAAACGATCTTCAGAGGTTTAGTGAAGAAATGACACAGATTTTTTACGCTTGCTGAATTTTATGAACCACTTGTTCAAAGCCAAAATATAGTAGCCAATTTGTGCAGAAGGTTCTTAAAGCGAGATAATCTTCCGCCAAAAACTTCACGCACTTCAGAACTGCGACAAAACGTCATTTCGTATAACTTATACAAATTGCTACAATTGGAGACACCACGGGATTGCAAACCGCTCCCCACTTGGTCCTTCAATCAGAGTGGTTATCTTCTTCCTCTGCTACCACCGGCGGGTGCCGATAATGATAGCTTATGGGCCGCAGCATCTTCATTCATTCGCATAACATGCTTAGCCAACGAAGCCGATGGGTTTTAATTCGTTCGACTATGTCGGTGTTTGCATATACATATCTCTCGCAACCCGTCATTAAATCTTCTTCGGTATTCGCCATCGCCAACGCATATAGGTCCCTAAATTTTTAGAAGGACCTTTCTCTGGAATATCCTCAAAGCCGCCTCATCAGATGTTGTCAGCGCCCAAGCTTCTGCACCATAAACCATGACGGGTACGATAAGTGACTTATAAAGTGTTATTTTCGTTCTTTGAGATAGTACTTTATTTCTCAATTGCCTACTCAGTCCGAAGTAGCACTTGTTTCCAAAAGTGATTTTTCGTTGGTTCTAGGCTAACATTATTATTGGTGGTAATGCTGGTTTGCTGGTACTAAGTACGTAACTATACTGGACAAGTAATTAAAATATTGATATGTACATTATGCTTTACAATTGTTGTTGTCTTAGTTATCCATTATCCTTTATACAATTAAGGAGCGGTTAAGTGGTTTAAGGATGTTGGCGGTACATAAGGATGTGCCCCTCATAACAAAAGAAGTAATTGAAAAAATGCCTGTTAAGCAAAAAAGGTTAAAACTAGCTTTATAAGTAATTTACAGCAAATTACGGCATTAAAACTAACAAAATTACAATACAATTTTTGCAGTGGTAAATTACACACTCATTAGATGGCTTACTATTTCTTGCGATTCGTAGCATTAAACGGTTTTATCCCTCGATTTTCACTGAATATGAAGAAACACAGTTCTTTTTATAAAACTAAACAAATAAAAAAAATTACTTCGTGATTTGAATTTAATAAGGAATATTAGGTAGGCCGGCACCACTACTGCCACACCACAGCGGTCGATAGGTGAAGTTTAACTTTTGCTTACGACTGCAACTTCTACGGCAGGTAAATGCATTGTTATTATTATATCATTCAAGGGTACGGCCATGATAGCTAATTACGCCCCATTTCGGATCACAAATTTAATTTAGATTTGGTTTTAGCTGCTACATTTACTAAAGGTTCATAACTGATAAAAATTCGCAATAAATAATAAAAATGGCAAAAGGTTCCCATTTTTTAATTTAAATACCATGCGCTACTCCTAATGTGTACAAAATGTAAGACTTCAAACATTTTCTGTATTCGTTCAACCATGATTCAATTAAAAGAAGGTTAGCTCTCTAGCTGACGTTTACTTTTGACACTTCCCTTTTCTGGGTTTCTTTTGCGAACGAAAAACAAATAGTAGTAGTATTTTTTCATTTGTCGAGGAAATGGTATAAGAAAAATCAAAAAAGTAGAAAATTAGTAGTAATACATTTTGTAAGGTCAACTAAATACAACATCAAACAAGTAAGGAAAGGGCTGTCTTCGACTTTGCCGAAGACTTTATACCTTTCATGAATACGCACCACGGCTTTAAGTGTCCGATCCTTACTCACATTTAGTAAAAACTCTGCAAAACTGATCATTTAAAGATACATAGCCCAAACCCCATTTATCGGAACAATCGATTGTATAGAAGCTATATGTTATGTTGGGCCGATCTGGGTGATTTTCACTACATACAATACATATATAATAAGTACCAAACCTTCAAAAATATTACGTTCCTAGCTTTTTAATTGCAACATTTATAGCCCAAAACCCATTTATCGAAACTATCGAGGTATATGTTATGTTGGTCCGATCTGCGTGATTTTCACTACACTTATTACATATATAATAAGTACCAAACCTGCAAAATTTTACGTTTCTAGCTTTTTAAGTGCAACTTTTATAGCCCAAACCCCATTTATCGAAACTATCGATTGTATGCGAGCTATGCGTTGTACGAGTATTGCTCCGATCTTGCTGATTCCGACAAATGATTAATCCCATGCAAAATGGCGGCCCCATACCAAATTTTATCAACATATCTCAAAAACTGAGGGACTAGTTGGCGTACAAACAGACAGACGAACATGGCTAAATCGACTCAGCTCATCGCCCTGATCATTTCAGTATACTTATTGGTGGGTCTATCTCTTCTTCTTCTCATACTTACAAACATCGGGCCAAAGTTATAATACCATTTCATGTTCATGAAAGGTATAAACATGTCATCCCATACTATCACTGTATAAATCGTTGTAAATTTTCTCTATAATCAATTAAAAAACAATAAGAAACGGTCACTGCTCAAACAAAAATTAAAATAAATATATGTACGAGTATATGTGCATACGTATCTGAAATGTCATGTATCAATGTGCTAAAATGAAAATGTTGGTAAAACAAGATTAAAAGTTTGATTTCCGCTCATTCGGTTTACATGCACCGCAAAATATTGGGGTTTCGGTGTAAGCATGATACCAGGGATTTTCGTCAACTTATCAACTCAAACTCTGAATAATAGTACATTCGTGCGTCTGACTATAGGACTATGTTTTGTAATAATAATGACAAATTGACAAAACGCATATTTTTTGGAAACTTCTCAGGCCATAAAGACAAACGGACATAGTCTAGCAAGTGGATAGTAAAGTGATAAGTTTCAATAAGATAGGATTGGCTTCTATTAGTCATGCAAACTTAAAACAAATGTTGACTTGAAACCATAGACAAAAAATAACTCTTATTTAAAATTTCTGTATCAAAAACGTTGCTCGAATTATAAAATTTATTCAAAACGTTGATTCATAATAGTTATTCAATGAAGAAAAAAATTTATTTTTCAAATAAGAGTGTCAGGAGGCCTCATGATTTCATTTTTAATAATTAATAAGACATATATTTATTCATTAAATTGTACAGAGTTTTTATAAAATAATTCACATTAAGGGAAAACATCTGCACGTCACGAACCACACGATAGACTCACTGATTCTCTCGGCTGTTAGGTCGGGTCGTTAATGTGCTTGGGTACATGGTTGCCAGGTTGCTGACACTCGGCCGTTCCTGACAGGAAATCGACCTCGATTTCATCGTTGTCTGATTCATCTGCTGAAGTATAATCATCCAGTTGTGGACAATTTTGGCAATATGGTTTTATTTTACTTGATTCGAATACTGATGTGAATTTACGCGTTTTTTTAGGCAAACAGGGTATATCTTCGATTACGTACCGATCATTATTCAATACTTTTGCGATGCGATAGGGACCACGGTATTTCGGTTCCAGCTTTCGCGATTCACCGGTAGCGGCTGTTGCGTGTTTTTCGTCGAAACGTTTTTTCTAACATTCACGTTCGCGATCGATATTTTCGGATGCCAATACGTGTTTGTCGTCGATTGGTATATTTTCAATAGTTTCGGTTACGTCATCATGGATGGCGGCTACTAACTGGTTCTGTACGATATCACGTAAATTAAAATTAAATAAAAGTTCATTTGGACTATATCCAGTGGTTTTATTGCTTTGCGAATTTATGGTAAATTGTAAATTTCGTAGAATTAAATCCCAATCTTTCGGATTGTCAACAGAGGTACGTAGATAGTTAAGGATAGTTTTGTTAACGCGCTCGACTTGTCCGTTTGACCTTGGAGTACGCACGGCGGCTTTAACATGTTGTAAACCGTTTTGTTCACAATACGTTGTGAATGCTTTTGATGTATAGGCTGTTACGCGGTCGGAGATTATTTTGATCGGTAGCCCGAAATAGCAAGTAATTTCGTTGAGTGCGTTTATAACATGAACCGTGCGCGTATCGCGAACCGCTTTTACTATGAAATATTTTGAAATTGCGTCGGAAATTGCCAAAACGTAGCAATTCCTTTTCTTGCTTCAGACGAATGGGCCGAGGTGGTCAATGTGGACCACCCGGAACGGAATCGGATCGTAGTGCATTGCACCTTCTGCCTTACCAGATTGTGCCTTGCGATATAATGTTTCGTATACTTGCGTATCTGCGGGAACCAGAATGTTTTACGAATTCGTTCGATGGTTTTCTCGAGAGCATGATGACCCATCTTGTCGTGACATAGTTGCGCAATACGCCAACGTACTGCACTGGGGACTACAAACTTTAGCCCATCTTCCTCTTTACGGTAAAGTCAGCGATTTTGTATGGAGAAGTATTTCTTTATCTCCGGTTCGCGTGATGATTTTAGCTTCCCTTGAAGAACGTCGATTATTTCACGCAATATAGCGTCTTGGATTTGCGTAACGTACAGCCAATCGTTGACGTCGGACGTAATTTCGAGAATAGAACCCGCTGTTTCCACAGGTTCAGCGGGCTGATCGGGTGCTCTGCTTAGAGCATCCACGTGAGCTAGTCGACTGCGCGAACGGTGCACGGATTCAAAGTCGAATTCGGAAATCTTCAACCACCAACGTGCAATTTTAGATGTAAGTTCTTTATTTTCGCGTACTCGAGCGACGGCGGAGCAATCAGTAACCAGGCGGAACTTTCTTCCGAGCAGATATATACGGAACCGTTGCAATACTTCGACTACGGCGAGAGCTTCTAGCTCATACGAATGATATCTGCTCTCGGGTTCTGTACAATGTCGGCTATAGTACATCGTTGGGCCATGTCTTCCCATCAGTTGACTGTAGGGGAACACCAGCTAGCCCCACACTACTAGCGTCGGTGTGGACTTCGCGTTCCGCAGTTTGATCATAGAGAGCCAACACTGGGGCGGTGGTTAAAAGTTCAATTATACGATTAAATGCTATCTGCTGCATGTCGGTCCATCGGAATGAGTTCAGCTCAGTTTTTCGGAGCAGAATTGTTAAAGGTTTCGTTAGTAGGGAATAATCGGGTACAAATTTCCTGAAAAACCCCGTTAGACCTAAGAATCGGCGTACTTCGGTGCTGTTTGACTTTAAAGTTCTTAATAGCAGATATTTTCCGATTACCAGGTGCTATACCGTTCTCGGTTATCACGTGACCGAGATACTCAATTTTCGTTTCTAAAAACCTACATTTGTCAAGTCGTAGTGTTAGACCGCTAGACTTCAGGATAGCTACGAACTTATCGAGACATTGTAACCCTTCTTCAATAGTGCGAATTGGTATAATAACGTCGTCTAGATATGCCAAGACTTCACCCGGGTTAATTTTCGCTACTATTCCATTCATAACGGTTTGGAACACGGCCGGAGCGTTGGCCAGTCCAAAGGGCATCCTGTTAAACTCGTAGTGCCCTTCGTTGGTTATAAATGCAGTATACTGCTTCGATTCTTCGTCAAGCTCTATTTGATAATACCCCATACGTAAATCTAATATAGTGAAATATTTGTTACATGCGAGTTGTTCAAAACGCTCATCCATGATCGGCATTGGATATGACATACGATTCGTTATTTTATTTAGACAACGATAGTCTACGCAAAGTACGCAAGTATTACGCGGAACGGACGTAGTGTTTGTTACCAATGATGGTTTAGGTTTAAATTGCGATGATTTCACATCATTAAACACACTATACTCGTAGTTATTAATATCGTTTAGCAAATCAATACACCGCACGTAGTTGTTCGATATTTTCTTTTTCATATCACTATCATTTATTCCGTTTATGATATGAATCGTAATATCATTTTCGGAGATACCTCTTTTTGTACCGAAAGCAAGCATTCGATAGTAAAACTTTTGTGGAGTTTCGTTAACACCTCTTCTCATCTGAGACATTTTTATATGCACGTCGGCGATGCGATGTAAACACGGAAAATCACATATCATTCGATTAGAAAATTCCGACCAGGTAGGATATACGATTGGCAAGGAATCGACCCACTGTTTCGCAGGACCTTGCTGCACGGCACACAATAATATACCGTCGTTTATACCGTATGCGTTTTTCAACATTTCAACACGTTGCACGTATTGAGTCGCGTTTAGTGACGTATTCGAAAGCGGATTAAAGGAAGGCAAAAGTTCGACTATATCGCGCACATTATACATTGTCCGCGGCTGCCAACCTAAACGTTGATCTGGAACATACGGCGGATTCGTGTACACGGGATGCGTCGTGTAGCTCGGAAAGTTTGTGTAACTCGCGGTTGGTTGCATAACCGGATGCATATTGCTATTAACATTTGTACTCATCGGTATTGAGTACGCCACTGGTGGATACGGGACGTTTTCGAATTGGTTATGAACGGAACCAATTCCAAATGCATTAATTTGGCACTTGTGACTGCGTAAATGGTACCTGAATCGATGGTACTATCGATTGCACTGTATGCACGTTTGTATTTACGGGTAACGATTGTAAAGGGTGTTTTTTTTAGGGGTATAGAACTTCGAATTGAAATAAAACACAAGAAAATCGTTTTAAGGTCCATCAATTTGGCTTTATTGGAAGGCTAATTTTATGCCATTAATGTTTAAATATGATTTCGGGCATGTGGCCGTCGCGGCTGGCTCGAATAAAGCCAATTCTACAGGTCCAATTTTCAACCACTTTTTCGAGCATATGGGGCCGTATGTCGGCAATAACGCCACGAATGTTGGCTTCCAATTCCCCTAACGTTTCTGGTTTGTTGGTGTAGACGAGCGACTTCACATATCCCCAAAGAAAATAATCCAATGGTGTCAAGTCACACGACCTTGGTGGCCAATTGACAGGTCCATTCCGCGAAATTATGCGCTCATCGAATGTTTCCTTCAATAAATCGATTGTGACGTGCGCTGTGTGGCATGTAGCGCCGTCTTGTTGGAACCACAACTCATCCACATTCATGCCATCCAATTCGGGAACAAAATAGTCGGTTATCATGGCTCTATACCGGTCTCCATTAACGGTAGCTGCCTCTCCAGCATTATTGCGGAAGAAGTATGGCCCAATGACTCCACCAGCCCATAGAGCACACCAAACAGTCAGTTTTTGTGGATGTAATGGCGTTTCAAGGGTCTCATGTGGATTCTCTTCACTCCAAATGCGGCAATTTTGCTTGTTGACGTAGCCATTCAACCAGAAATGAGCCTCATCACTGAACAAAATTTTGCGATGAAGATCAGCATCGAAATCAATCTCATTTTCGGCCCATACACCAAAATCACGACGCATTGCATGGTCTCGCGGCTTTAATTCTTGCACAAGCTGGATCTTGTAAGGTCGCAAGCCAAGATCTTTGCGCAAAATCTTCCATAAAGTTGATGGACAAAGCTCCAATTGCTGTGCACGGTGGCGAATCGATTCATTCGGGTCCTCTTCAACACTTTGCTCTACAGCGGCAATTGTTTCTTCGGTGCGCACTGTTCGACGTCTCTGCGGATGCGTATTATCACATAGAGTAAACGTAGTGCGACAACGATCCATGGTTAACCGAATTAATTGCTCTGATGGACGATTATGTCGACCATAAAATGGACGGAGCTCACGGTAAACTTCGCGAACTGAACCATTATTTTCGAAATAAATTTGCACGATTTGCAAGCGTTGTTCTTTTGTCAACCTGTTCATGACGAAATGGCAAACCAAACTGAACATAAATGGCATTAGAGTTGCCAGATTTGACCACAAAATGCCAGTTTTATCTCTATTCGAAAAACAAACCTGTAAAAAAACACCCTGTATATCTACCGGCGAGGATATGCGCTGCGGGACGAAATTGTTAGCTATTACAGCTTCATTTTCCTTTCGAGTCATTTCGCGAATTGTATGCTCTAGTTCTGCCACCCGTTGTGACAACACAGAACTTGCACTTTCATAATTTTCTTCACTTCGTTTATAATCTTCTAAACGGTTAATTAAAGTGTTCTTATTTCCACTGCAGGCGAGTCCTGCATCTTTGCAAAAGTGGCGAAGCTCAGCAACATTTGAAGATCGAAGATCTTCCATTGTTTTTATTCGTTTATTTGTTTACATATAAATGTCAAAATCATTTATTGTAGCGAGTAAGATACGAATTTATACAAAACAAAATGTATAAATGACATTAAACACGTATAAGTGCGACGAGCACAACACTATGTCTTATTTACGAACGTAACAAAGCAAATAATATCGACGAGTTTTAGTTCGTTGTTTTGCGACTGCGGCGCAAACGTATGTTCGTTGTTTTGCGACTGCGGCGCAAACGTTTAGTTCTTTGTTTTGCGACTGCGGCGCAAACGTTTATTTCGTTGCTTTGCGACTGCTGCGCCCGCGTTAGGTTCGTTGATTTGCGACTGCGGCGCAAATATTTAATTCGTTCTTTTGCGACTGTGGCGCAAAATTTTATTTCGTTGCTTTGCGACTGCGGCGCAAGCGTTGCAACAAAATAATTACGAAGCTTTGTATGTTTATTTGTTGGATTTCGTGGTTTTGTGTCTACGGCACAAGCGTTGCAAAAAAAAATTGTATTTGGTTTGTCTCTTTTTAATTCCAAATTTCTTTTCTTGCTGAGACTGCGGCACAGCTTCGTTGTTCGAAATACAAAACGTATGTACTAATCTCGTGCTATGACTACGGCAAGCTTGAAGAATGAAGAGAATAAATTCGAAAATTCTTGTTGCTACATGTAGCTGCGCGACAACTTTCAAATTAAAGACACGCGACGAATGTGGACGTAAAACAAACGTGCAGAGGAGCCCCAATTTTTCCAACACGATTAAAGGAGTCTAAATTTTTCCACACACACGCACTTAGTCAAATAGTATTATAATCGTTTATTTTCAATATTTTCACGGAGAGTGGATTACGTCTCACTTCTGAGGCTGTCAGGAGGGCTCATGATTTCATTTTTAGTAATTAATAAGACATATATTTATTCATTAGATTGTACAGAGTTTTTATAAAATAATTCACATTAAGGGAAAATGTCTGCACGTCACGAACCACACGATAGACTCACTGACTCTCTCGGCTGTTAGGTCGGGTCGTTAATGCGCTTGGGGACATGGTTTCCAGGTTGCTGACAAGAGTTATACGTCAACGTTTATTTTATTTTTTGGGGATAAGAGTTATTTGTCAACGTTTATTTTTTACGTTGCTTGATAACTGTTATAGATGAGAAACACTTTTTTTACGTTACCCAAGAAAAATTAATTTGAAATAAATTTTTGTAAATGTTTCATAATAGTTTCTACATGATAAATATATATATATATGTACATACGTATGTATAAATTTTCTTATATAGCTAGGTAGGTAAAATGCCTGTTACCAAGCTCTCCCAAGTAGCTTTTAGAAGCCGCTTTGATGTTATAAAAACTCGTCGAAACCTACTGATGTAGTACGGATATCTGTATTTACGCAGAATATTCTCAGCGGTCGCTTCGACAGCTATGTCCTTACAACTTCTGCAGTGATCATGATGCGGAGTTCCCATCTACTCCGCATGCGTGCCTATCGCCCAGTGACCTGTGCAGAATGTTATAAGTTTGTGGGTGTCGGCTCTTGAAATGCTTAGCAGACTCCTCGACCTCTTTTGGCTATAGTCTGGCCAGGTGGATCTTGATATTGCACAGCTAGTGGTATTCCTCCAATTCAGTTGTGCCTTATTTCGATAGTACCTTTCAATGTTTCCCTTGGCTACTGCTACTGCCCATTTCTAGGGTGATTTTTTCCTCATTACCTTCCAATGAGCCCATAAGTGCAAGCTCAGCAGCCCTATCGTTACCCTAAATTCCTCTATGATCCGGAACCCAGGTAATGGATAGTTCAAGGTTGGTTAGTGCAGCCAAGATCTGTTTTCATGCATGCACTACATTCGCTGCTATTGCCTTTATTGCTGCTTGGCTGTCTGAAAAGATTCTGACTTTACTAGTTATGTTCCTGAGTGATAGCAGGGTTGCGAGATCGCAAGAACTTCTGCTTGAAACACATTGCAATGCGAGGGGAGTCTGAAAGATAGACATGTCTTGATACCCCGAGAAAATACCTTCTCTAAACACCTAAATCCATCTTGGATCCGTCAGTGTAGATTTGAATGCCGTTGTCCACCGCAATCATGCTCCTCTTCCAGTCATTCCTAATTGGAATGACAATAGCAGCACTGCTCTCAAACTTCAGTTTGTAACGATAAAAATCTATTTTGGCATTAATCGTGCCCACCGGAAGATTCTTAAGAATAGTACTGGACCTTGTTGAGTATCCTTCTAGCACCCAGACTCCCTTAATCTCAGTTCTGTTTGTGCCGATGTATACAATATATGTAAATCGATTGGAAGCAGGTTCAAAATAGGATCCAATGCCGCAGTATGCAAGTTCGCAAAGCTTCGGTGACACCAACACATGCGGCGCACTTAACCTTCTGTAGGCTGATAAGATTGTAGATCTTCGGAAAAGTTTCCCACCCCACTACAGATCCATAGGTCAGCACAGATCGCACCAAGGTATTCTTATCAATCAAAAGCCCAAGTGGATGCCAATTTTCAATGCAAAAAGACTAGAGAGCTACATATGTTGGACCGTCAAAATCGGCTTGGCGGTTAACTGGCCATTTAAAGTAACATGTGAATTAACAGCGGTTATAAGATAACGAAAACATAAATGTTGGGATATAATAGTTGCTGGGGAAAAAATGTATACTACATATCATCTAAAAACTAAAATGAAACAAATACAAAAGTTTATTTCAAATAAAAATAAGAGTTATCAAGCAACGTAAAAAATAAACGTTGACAAATAACTATTATTTCCAAAAAATATAATAAACGTTGACAAATAACTCTTATCCCCAAAAAATTTAATAAACGTTGACAAATAACTAATAAATATAATAAACGTTGAAAAATAACTCTTATCCCCAAAAAATAACGTTGGCTTATAACTCTTATTTGAAAAATAATTTTTTTCTTCATCGAATAATTGTTATGAAGCAACATTTATGCGACAAAACTTATAACAGTTATGTTAAGTTAAGTTAAGCCAGAACTCATTATCAAACCCAGAGAATAGTAGTAAAGTTTTATTAAAAACAAGACTTCGAATCACATAAGGAACAGCTTTGAAGTATAAGGGACAAAATTTAAGGACAGCCATTGCTACATACCGGAATGTCCCGAGTTTTAAACGTCCCCGACTACACTACACCCCGAAAAGTCGATCTAAATAATAGTGAAAATTAATATATTTTCTGAAACCAACTTATTTAAAATTTTTGTATAATATTACATTTCTAACTACTATTTTTACATAATTTCGATAAAAGGCAACCCAGAATGTAAATGAAAAGTTTTCAGGCAGCAAGATGGCGGCAATTGTCAAAATATGTCACTAGAGAGCTAACCTTCTAGTTATTGAATCATGCGTTCAACATTTTCTTTTCATATTCACAGCTATAAATGTCAGAATTTTACTTCAACAGATTGGCCTAAGTGGTGGAAATTGCTGTCGTGGCTGTATCTAATAATTTAATATTTTCTTTGTAAAAAGTGTATAGTTTTTGTTTAATTTCTCGTAATCGACCAGCCTGATTTGGTCATTTTTTAAATACATATACGAGATGGTATCCTCTTCCTAATTGCATTTCTTTAACTGGCATATTTATTTTTTTCCAAAACTTTGTCGAGAATCGTGGTTTCATTTTAGCACTGCTTGCTCGTTGCTTCGCTGCTGCGTCGCTATTGCAGTAGCGACTTCGCAAAAAAATAAAGGTGATTTTGTTGACATGCACTTACGTACATAATCTGCAACCCAAATGTGCTATTTGAAGCAAGAAATTCTCAAAAGGATTATGATTTCACTATAACAACTATTATTTACGAGAAAGTTTTATATTTAATTTCATTAAATGAATATCTAAAAACTCAGAATATTAGTTGAACAGAACATTAAAATGTAGTACGGCGTTTTTAACGGAACGAATACTGTTGAACCCAACCCGGGAGCAAGATATTGGATCTGCTGCTCTTGCTGGAAGAAGATCCATGTTAAACGTTCGCACTCCGTCCAATGTTCCGAATGTAAAATATGGCCGCACAAAACAAGTTGCTCCGTGCTAAGTCCTTCCACACAGAGACCCTCTAGTTTCAGTGTTGCACCGCCACATATTCCAGATACAGTCTCCACGACTGGCAGTACTAACACTGCCCAGCAAGTAGTGTGCAATTCCCGTAGCCGCTCACGCCGCCCGGCATCAACACGTTGTTGTTTTTGTATTAGCGATACGTGGCCGGCCTAGTCGGCATTTTTCTTACCTAGCGTTGTCATCAAGCTCTTCTAAAGGAAGTCCCACAAACCTCGCGCCTCAAATAGGGTTGGTCCACAGTGAAATTAATGTTAGAAGAGTCGGCTCAGTGGAGCAAGTATGTAGATGGTTAGTGTCATGAGAGACACGCCGCATGCCGGGCAGACATTTGGCATGTCAGGGTTGAGTCTGGATAGGTAAGAGGTTAAACTGTTACAACAGCGATAACGAAGTTGGGCAAGCATGACTCTTGTCTTTCTAGGCAGTTCGCGTTCTTCTTCAGCAATAGGTGCAATGTGCTTGAATGACGGCATTCGCTGGACGAGAGCTAACACTAAGTTTACCGACTCTGTTTGGATGATTTTGACTCGATGTGTAGGTGGTGTTCAGGTGACAACTCACACAGCAGCTCACATCTACTTCCTGCCTAGCACCTGTCTATTGGATGTAAGCAATGCTGAGCGACAGCCCACCCTTTTCTCACTAACAATTTCCCCTTCTTCTTCCAGCTCTAGCACGAATGTAAGCCAAAGCCACCAGCTCCTGGTCCCTTACACCACATGCACCGGCGGCATCAGTCAAATGTAACTTTTGCCCTGGCTTATGTCACCTGCTTATATGCTCTGAGCTTGGAACAGGAATGTATGGAATGATACGTACATTGCGCCATATTGTCGAGCTGCGCAACCTATAACATCGACTGATTCGCCTCCTTCGGGTGGTCCGGATCATTCATCCAACAAGTATAGTAAAAAGTACAAACGAATTTGCAGTGTACAGTAAAATTTTTCTTTATGAAAATAAAAGGCGAATTTCTACGTCTTCTAAATGTTATACCGAGTGAATGGAGGTATTTGCAGCAGCTGGTCTTTCAAGATCCAACTCCGTCTTCACCAGCCTACAATACATAGTTATGTTCAAAATACATACAAGGTGGCGCAAAAGTAAGCTTCCGATGTTCAGCATATCGGTTGTGGCACGTGCAGTGTGTGCTGTTGCACCGTCTTGTTGGAACCACATGTTTTCCAATCCCAATTCATCAAGTTGCGGCAAAAAGAACTCGTTTATCATTGCTCTGTAGCGCTCACCATTCACAGTAACCGTTTGGCCCCGACCGATTATTGGTCAAATAAATAGTCAGCAATATTCCGCGTTCTGGAGCAGTGTAGCATAACATTGTTTATTAGCGTGTATTTCGCATGTGTTTACTACACAAATGTCAAAACAGAACTGACTTTAGGGGCCAATCGCAAAATGTATAGCATTTTCTGATAGGTGGATTACTTTTGCGCCACCTTGTACAAAATTTCGTTAGTCTAAAATACATAAGCTATATGTCATACTCAGCATTCCCACAAATATTGTATGCCAGTGTATTCGAGTATGCAAAGAATACTTGAAATTTTATATAAGTTTGTATGTATGTATAAAAGTAAAAACGACTGAGGAAAATACACAAAGGATCTAAATGAGACGAATCTATAACATATCAAGTCGAAAAGGGAGAGGAAGAAGTGGGCGTGGCATCTCCTCTAGATATCAAACTTACGGTCCTGCTTATCTCTGAAAGTAATAATAGTGGAATATTGGTAACACCTCAAGAAAAAAGAGGGAAGGGAGAAGAGGGTGTGTAATATAAGGTCAATATCTACCACCTTAAGAAAAAATTATTTACTCCGCAACGATTTTTACGAGCTATGTAGGATCTATGTAGAGATCTTTTATATGAGGGAGAATTGCTGGAAAAGGATAGCATAGCAAAATGGAGAGGAAAGTGATAGGGATAGGTATAGTCAATATTTCTAGATCCACACAGGTAAATATCAGAGCAGGACGAAGTCTGTCGGGCCCTCTTTTATATATATATATATAATAATATTATTTTTCACGTATCCCGTTGGGAGCGGTGATGCTGAGCCTAACATCTGCTGAATTTTCATTAAATAAATTTCCGTGGTCTTTTTATTTTTGCCTTGTGCAAAGTACCTTTCATCCTTGATGCGATGGGGGGGGGCGAGGAAACACCATCAAAACACCTTGCAACATCTACTGCAGTGGGTATGAAGACAAGCGCAGATTCGGCATGGGATTTGTGGTGGCAGAGAGACCCCGTCACCGAGTACTGTCGTTCACACCCGTGAACGAGCGTCTCGCCGCAATCCGCATAAAAGTGCGACTTTTCACCATATCGTTTATCTGCGCTCATGCACCGACGAAATGGAAGGACGACGTGGAAAAGGATGCATTCTACGAGCGCCTGGAAGAAGCATACGAGCGCTGCCCCCGTCATGATATTAAAGTCGTGCTTGGCGACTTTAACGCCAGGGTGGGTAAGTAGGGTGTATTTGGCCCCACTGTCGGGAAGTTCAGTCTCCACGATCAGACTTCGCCAAATGGATTCAGGCTGCTCGACTTCGCCGGTGCCCAAAACATGGTCATATCCAGCACTAGGTTTATGAACAAGAAGATCCATAAGGCTACATGGCTGTCCCCCAATCGAAAAACACGCAACCAGATCGACCACGTTGTGATAGACGGACGGCATGCTTCCAGCGTTTAAGATGTTCCCACAATACGAGGACCTAACATCGACTCTGAACACTACCTAGTAGCAGCCAAGATTCGTACCCGCCTCTGTACGACAAAACAGGTGCAACAAAAAAGGCAGGGAAAGCTGGACGTCGAAAATCTGAAATTGCAACAGACCCCCAATTATTTCGCAGATCGCCTCTCGCACCTGCTATCTTTGAGCACAATTCAACCTAGTGAAGTGCATGAGCAGTGGGTTCATATCTCAGGAGCACTCCGTACCGCAACCGAAGAAGTAATTGGATACCGGCGAACGCGATGAAACAACTGGTATGAAGATGAAGAGTGCCGCGCTACAACGAAAAGAAAGGACGAAGCCTACAAGGCAACGCTGAAATCGAATGCAACGAGGAGTGTGTGTCAACACTACCGCGAGTTGAAGAGGGAAGCGAGGCGGCTTTTCCGGGCGAAAAAAAAGAGGCAGAAAAGGGTGAAATAAAGGAGCTTGAGATGCTGGCCAACGAAGATGCTATAAAAAAATTCGGCGAATGACAAAAGGTTTTAAACCCGGGGCAAACTCCTGTAAAAATAAGAACGGCCTCAAGATTGGAATCTAAGTGTTCTCTGCCCAATATACAAGAAGGGCGATCCTGCAAACTGCGCAAACTATCGGGGAATCAGCCTTTTGAATATCGCATATAAGGTTATGTCCAGCTTATTGTGCGAAAGACTGAAGCCTGATGTGAACCGACTGATTGGACTTTATCAGTGTGGCTTCAGACCTGGTAAATCTACCATCGACCAGATTTTTACAAAACGCCAAAGCTTGGAAATAACCAGTGAGAAAAGAATCGACACGCATCATCTCTTTGTTGATTTTAAAGCCGCTTTCGATAGCACGAAAAGGAGCTGCCTATATGCCGCTATGTCTGAATTTGGTTTCCCCTCAAAACTTTTACGATTATGCAAAATGACCTAGAGCAACATCGTTAGCTCGGTCAGAATTGGGAAGGACCTCTCCGAGCCGTTCGAAACTAATCGAGGTTTCAGACAGGGTGACCCCCTATTGTGCGATTTCTTTAATTTAATGCTGGAGAAAATAATACAAGCTGCAGAACTAAAAAGCGTGCAACTGTTGGCATATGCTGACCATATTGATATCATTGGCCTTAACAACCGCGCCGTAACTTCTACTTACTCCAAATTAGAAAAAGAAGCGGAGAAAATGGGATTGGTGGTGAACGAGGGCAAAACGAAGTACCTTCTGTCATCATGCAAAGAGTCAGCGCAATCGCGCCTTGTCAACCAAGCCACTCTTGGCAGCAATAATTTCGAAATAGTAAAGGACTTCGTTTACCTGGGAACCAGCATTAGCACCAACAATAATGTTAGCCTAGAAATCCGACGAAGAATTACTCTTGCAAACAAATGCTACTTCGGACTGAGGAGGCAATTGAAAAGTAAAGTCCTCTCTCGACGAATGACAACATCTGATGGGGCGGCTCTAGGAGTATTCGAGAGAAAGGTTCTTCGGAAGATTTGTGGACCTCTACGCGTTGGCGACGGCGCGTACCGAAGACGATTTAATGATGAGCTGTATGAACTTTACGCAGACCCCGACATATTTCAGCGAATTAAAACACAGCGGCTTCGCTGGCTAGGCCACGTAGTGCGAATGAGCGAAGATGCTCCAGCACAGAAGGTATTCTTATCGGCACCCGCCGGTGGAAACAGAGGAAGAGGGAAACCACCACTCCGATGGAAGGACGAAGTGGATACCGATTTGCGATCCCGCGGTTTTTCCAATTGGCGCCAGTTGGCGCAACGAAGAAACGACTGGAGAGCTATGTTGGACGGTCAAACTCGCCCAGGCGGTTAGATGACCATTTAAAGAAGAACGAAGTAATTGAAGGTAGTGAAAATTGCTTGTAGATAACTTTAAATAGGTAAGACTGCTGATTGTTGTAATAACTGCATATATTGCTACGTGAACTCTGTAGGGTCTTTCAACGATAGATATTTTGCTAGCGTCGCTTTCAGTAATATAAAATAAATGTCCTCGAACGGATTTCCGATAACTATCAGTTGTATTTGCCCAATTTCTTATAAATTTGAGGGGGTTTGGCTGTTTGTTGTATAGTTGTGTGGTTTCACGAATGTATGTTATTATTTTCTGCTGCAAAACATTTCCAGTTGTACTTAGGACCTCTATGTCATCTATGCTGTGATTTGAAAGAACGAAGTTCGCAGTATCGCCAAATATGGTGTATATATTTAAGTAGTTAAATATTATTTAAAAATTAAATTTTTTTATTAAATAAAAATATGCTTTCAGAAAAAAAGAAAATTTGGAATAACCAAAAAATTTCAAATGAAAATGTAAGCAACTAACTAAAATTTTTATAAATATACAAAGTGGTTATAATAACAAAGTACATAAATAAATAACCCTACAGACGTTACTTGCCATTTGTGGTCACGCAACGATATTTCTTATTGGTTTAACATCCCCGTCAATATTTCCTTCATTACATCACCGTTCCCCCATAGGTTTCTTCGAAGTACAATGCCAGATTATTTATATTGATGCATATGTATCGTAATAGCTTTGTATGTTCTAGAGACGGCTCACGCAACATGGTTCGCGTCTTAAGTAGTCAAAAACAAGGTTTGAAAATCTGCCACATTAATGCGCAAATCTTATCTAAGAAAATTTACGAATTCAGATTTATTTTCGAGGATTTTCATGTAGATGTAGTATATGTGTCGGATACATGGTTTTCTGCTGGTTGCAGTGATCAAATATTTTCTGTAAACGGGTTTAAACTACATCGTGAAGGCAGAATCGGACATGGTGGGGGTGTGGCAATATATGTCAAGAGCGGTATTTCATGCAAACTCGTTTGTGCGTCCTCGCCTCTAAATACAATTGAATACATATTTTTGAAAATGTTTACAAAATTTGACCAACTGCTCATAGATTTTGTAACAAGCAAATTGATTACATGCAGTTTGTAGATTTCCTTGAAAATATTCGATCGGTTATAGCAAAATCATTTTGACAGGGGACTTTAATTGTAACATACTAAATGATTTAAAATTTCCATTAATTATGAAAAATCTAGGTCTGCGTTTTGTAAACACTGGCGAACCAACGCACTTTACTTGTACCTCTAGAACACTTTTAGATATTTTCTTGGTAAACAATTTGTCGAAAGTGCTGCTATAGGATGAGCTTCCAGTTCAAAATTTCTTGAGACATGACTTGATATTTTTAACATACGATTTCAGTTTGTCAGCAATACCTCGTCTTATTCATATCGCGATTTTAATCATATTCAGTATTACCAACTCGATGTAGCCATTCATTGTATTAACTGGAGATATATTTATGGCCAGAGATCTGCCAATGATCAAATCAATTTTATTCAGAAAAACATAAGTACCCTCTTTGACCATTTGTCCCGTTTGTAACTAAGCCTTCTAGACCTAAAAGGCATCCGTGGTCTAACAACAATATACAAAATTTAATAGAAAAACGTAATAGAGCGTACTCGGCCTGGAAGAAGGCAAAATCCGAAAGTGCCTTCACCAAATATAAAATTTTTAGAAGGGATGTTACTAAAGCTATTAAATCTAATAACCGGAAATATTATGAAAACTTGTTCAGGACTGCTATTGGCTCAAAGCAAGCTTGGAGACAGATTCGTAATATAGGAATTACTAGCAAAGGTAAGGTCACACCTAAATGTATTAACGTCGACGAGATAAACCGAGAGTTTGTTAACTTGCCCTTTACTCAAAGAAATGTGAGTTTTTTCCGCTATAATTCGATACCAAATTTTTCGTTTTCTGTTCTTAGTTTCCAGTGTGTTGATGACTGTAACGTTGTCCAATCTTTACTTTCAATTAAATTAAATGCCGTTGGCCTTGATGGCGTTCATCCGAAATTTATTAAATTCATATTGCCAAAAATTCTACCATACCTCACCTATGCTTTTAATACAGTTTTAACCACGGCAGTCTTTCCGAAGTGCTGGAAAGAGGCTAAGATTGTTCCTATTCAAAAACTTAATGGTGATTTCAGACGTATTGCTATTTTGTCCTTTCTATCAAAAGTGTTCGAACATATAGTTAATCGGCAGATACACTTATTCGTTAAAAGTAACTCCTTGATTACTCTATACCAGTCGGGTTTAAGAACCAATAGAAGCTGTATCACTGCACTACTAAATGTTTCGGACGATATAAGGCAGAACATGGATAATGATCATGTTACCTTTGATACTTTCTTAGATCAATCAAAGGCGTTTGAGTCGGTCGACCATACATTACTTTGTTTGAAGCTTAAGAACCTCTTTAACTTTTGAAAGATCCCAAGCAGTATGTGTAGGTAGTTCTATGTCTAACCTATTGCCTGTAAATAAAGGTGTTCCCCAAGGATCTATACTTGGCCCTTTATTGTTCGTGGTATATATAAACGACCTACCAAATACTCTTCAACGCAGTAACGTACACATATGTATATGCAGTCGACGTTCAAATATACAAAAGGAGTCCATTCGAGTCGATTGAAACTTGCATATACAAACTGAACACCGATTTATGTCTCGTAAACGACTGGGCTAGTGATAATGGACTATTGTTAAACCCCAGTAAATCGCAATGTATTGCTATTTACAAAAAAACGTTCTACCTTGACCACTTCCCCAAAGTAACTATCAACAACTGTGATAACATTTGTAAATACCGTCAAAAACCTTGGTGTCATTTTCAACAGAACATTGACGTGGAACGATCACATTTTTACGACAATAGGCAAAGTTTATGGAATGCTGAGAGTGCTATGGACTACTCAGCTTTTCACACCGGTTAAAATACGACTGCTCCTAGCAAAGTCTTATTTGATACCAGCTTTGCTGTACGGGTGCGAACTTTATACAAATTGTGACAGTGTTTTTGTTAAAAAACTGAATGTTGTGTATAATAATATTGCACGCTATATTTACGACATCAATCGTTATCAACATATTTCCGAATATGCCTTAAAGATACATACTCTCTCGTTAGAAAATTTATTAACACTCAGGTGCTTAATACTACTGCATAGGATTTTGGTAAGTAAAGAACCTATAAATCTCAACGAACGATTAAAACTTACGCGCGCTTCACACAAATATTGAGATCAGAAGCATCAGGGGAATATTGCATTTCAAAAGAGAGGTATCGCGTTGCTTTACTAAACAAATTTAATATCTGTCATCTTTCTACATCTTTATACATCTTCATCTTTATTCCTCAATATTATTTTCCTAATATTATATCGAATTTATATTTACTTTGATGTTATCTCCTGTTTAGGCCACAGGCCTAAATATTAAAGCACACCCTAATGTCCAAAGCTTTTCTTATAATTTATCTCGGTTAAAACCGATAACCGTTTACCCCGCCGGATAATAGCGAGAGCAAGGATTCGGCGGTGGGTACGACCTAATTTCTAATTTTCACTTTGTCACTTCGTTTTCGAACGTCGAAGAAACCGCCAGCAGCCAAGTCACCGAAGGTAAGTCCTTTTCCGATACATATATATTTGCATTTTAATTCCATTTCAATTTTAAATAATTTCACTAATTGTTTAATTCCTGCACTTTGATTATAATAAACATTGTTATTATATATCTGAACTAACGAGTTCTTTGTTTCTTTCTTTCTTGCACCTTATTACGAGCACTTATAACTTGGTATCGCCATACCAAGTATCAAGTCACCGTAACATTTGGTCCATCTCGCCAGGAAAACCAAAATCGGAGAATTAATCATCTCAAAATATTTTTCCATTGAAATACCAGCGCCAATATAATGAAATTTCAGTTATGGTGATTGTTGTTGGAGCAAAGCTCGAATTTTTATGTTTGTTTGTTAATTGATGTTAGAGGAAAAATTACAACGTTATGCACAGCGATGGTATGGGATGACATGTTTCGAAGTGCCCAGCTTCTCATCAGACCCCTTCTCGGACACTGAGATACGAACCCAAGTGTCTGCACCAAAGACGCTGTTAGAGTACTCTAACAACTAAGCTATGATGCCCTGTAGCGTCACGATGCATTTTTCCTCTAATGTACCATTTGCTTATTCCTTTTATACATTCTTTGGTACATATATTTTATATGTCAACTCAAGGAAAGTGGAATATTTTTAGGCGCGTTCATAGAACAGTTTTAGATACAGAAGGGCTTTTTTGCATATCAACACTTCCGTGTTATTTGTTATGCACCCGCACTGTACCTGTAACAATTATAGTTATGGTGATTGTTGTTGGAGCAAAGCTCGAATTTTTATGTTTGTTTGTTAATTGATGTTAGAGGAAAAATTACAACGTTATGCACAGCGATGGTATGGGATGACATGTTTCGAAGTGCCCAGCTTCTCATCAGACCCCTTCTCGGACACTGAGATACGAACCCAAGTGTCTGCACCAAAGCCGCTGTTAGAGTACTCTAACAACTAAGCTATGATGCCCTGTAGCGTCACGATGCATTTTTCCTCTAATGTGCCATTTGCTTATTCCTTTTATACATTCTTTGGTACATATGTTTTATATGTCAACTCAAGGAAAGTGGAATATTTTTAGGCGCGTTCATAGAACAGTTTAAATTTCATCGCGAGCAATAAGTAAATAACAAGCCACATACAAATCAGCCAATATACACAAAAAGCCATAATAGCAGGTGGCAGCAACAAGCAGACAGAGACAGTCATATCACATCACCAGCAACACATCGCGTACATCACATAATACAGTCCATTCAAATAACAAATCATCACACATCACATCATCAGCAACACATCGCATACATCACATCATACAGTCCATTCAAATAACAAATCATCACACATCACATCATCAGCATACCTTCATACGTCACATCATCAACGTATACAGTAACACTTTATATCACACATTAATCATCACATTATTCGCACATATTAAACCTCTAAATTTCATCAAGGTAGATTTTAGTGCACAATTTTTTTGAAGTACGCATTAACGTACCACGAGTGAAAGTGTGATATAGATTTGTAGATCAGAGCAAGTGGAAGTTCTCTGTGTTTGGAAAACACTCTTAGCGCCTTCTGACTATCGAGAAGTTCCCCTCCAGTGGTAAGGGCTCCTCGACACAGCTCAAGGCAGACAGGCAGTGGCTCAGCGTCTTTTGTTTTTTTTTTATTTTTTAGCACATTACCACAGCACTGTACAGGCTCTATTCTTTCTAATATAAATTTCCTTTGTTTGTTGATTTTCAACAACAATTTACACTTCCACTTGGTTGATGCATTTGCAAATAAATACCACAATATTCACTCACTAAAATACTGTCGTAAACCGTACATAATACGTGCCACTACAAAATTATCACTTGCGTTGGGGGCTAGTGGTCATTAATTCATCGAAAGATATATATATACTTTGTTTATCAGTAAATCATTTTAATAAATAATCCACTTAAACGTATTTACACTGTATTTATTGCGTTCATTTGATTTTAAACACCTTAGTTTTGGCTATTCGGCGTTTGACACTTTCATTTTCACTTTGATAAAAGACACACTAAATCCCTGTCCAGATTTCTATCTGTGTCACACATACCATTCCACGATACAATAAATCTTCATAAGAATTTCTATCTGTGTCACTTTTTGGTAATTGCGCTTATATTCAAAGCATTTTACATCTCCGAGTCATTACAGTCGGCTATTGTTTCACTGTAAAGAATCAAAATTTTTAAAATCATCAAAAAAATGGAAACATATATACGACTCTCAGATTGTATAATAGAGTTTGATCAAGACTTCGGCCCTCAAGACCAAGATAAGCACACCCTCGCGATACAGCAATAGGAGCTAAAGTCATTGTGGAAAAAGACAAACGCTGCCTATGAAAGTCCTCTGAGCTCACCAGGCCTGTCCAAGGAAGATCTGCTGTCCTTGAGACAGAAAAATAAGACTTGCTTCGCATGTTACGCTAAAGGCATGGCTGCAATTAATGCTGAAATTGAAAAGCTAACAGTGCAAGCAACACCAACAGCTACAGTCTCTGAAACCTCCAGCCGTGAACAAAACATTAGACTTCCACCTTGTGACACCGATGTGTTTACGGGCGACTACCTATCCTGGCCAACTTTTAGGGACATGTTCACGGCCATATACATATTAAATAAACGCCTTACCCCGGTTGAAAAACTATACCACCTCAATCAGAAGACACAAGGGGAAGCGAAGGAAATTGTGCGAAGGTGCCCCCTAACCAACGAAGGTTTTACCACAGCCTGGAAAAATTTAAGCGACAGGTATGAGAATAAGCGTATCCTTGTTAATACGCAATTGAAATCCCTGTTTAGTTTGACGTCAGTCGAACATGAATGCGGAACAGCAATCAAAAAGCTTCAACGCGACATAAATAATTGTCATCAAATTGACATATCCAACTGGGATGCAATCATCACCTATCTATGTTCTACAAATTTCCCGAATGTACCCTGGCCTTATGGGAACAAACCATAGAAAACAAAACAGAAATACCGAAATGGGAAGACATGGACAAGTTCCTTTCCAACCGTTTTCAAACGTTGGAAACTGTTTCTGACCTCAGGGGTAGCAAAGCATTTAAGGCTCCCAAGAGTCAAAACAACACAAGGGAAATGCCTGCGAAACTTGGAGTATACCAAGCCAGCGTCCCAAAAGAATCGTGTAAAATTTGCAGCAGTAAAGAGCACAAACTACGAAATTGCCAAAAATTCCGAGGGCTAACCATTGCAGATAGAATATCCTTCATCAAGAACAACAGTTGTTCCTTGAACTGCCTGTCGGCTGGACATACTGTGACACGATGCACTAGTTCATTTAACTGTACTAGCTCGTGTCACGCAAGGCACAACACCTGGCAACAGCTCAGCCAAAAGCAACGACCCAGAGGTGGCGTCAAAACACCACCGATGACAGACCCTCAACCTGACAGCAGGCTAGTGAAAGGCTGAAATCTGCAAAAAGAAAAGAAAATGTAAGTAATGTCTCATCTTGTCACTCAAATACAATTAAGGGGGTATTATTGGGAACGGCACGGGTCAACATTAACCATAACGGAGTCAATTTCTCGGCCAAAACTCTGATTGACTCTGGCAGGGAGTGCTCTTTCATAACAGAAAGACTAAAGAAAAGAATAAACCTGCAATCGAAACGCATACATGTCCAAGTTTCGGGTATCAATAATACGCCATCAGCGCAGGTTAAAGAGTCGTGTCACATCCAATTAGGTTCCCTTACAGACCCCTTAGTGCGTATTGACACAGTTGTCCTGGTCCTACCACAACTTACAGGGGACATTCCGACTTGTCAGGTAAACGCAATGACCCGTCAAGCATTCCCTGACTTAATCCTGGCGGATAAAAGGTTCTGCATCAATGAACCAGTTGACCTCATCCTAGGAGGCGACATTTATCCTCAAACTATTCTGAGCGGTATACGGAAGTATGTTCTAAATACGCTTCTCGAACAAGAAACCGTCTTCGGTTGGATTATAACCGGTCGTGCGGACGCACATCACCCAACCAATAAGCGGGTATCATTTTTCAACGAGATAGCCCTTAACAAACAGTTAACTTACTTCTGGGAATTGGAAAATGTGCCAAAGAAAATCCTTCAAACAGGATTTTCCTAACAAATATGTTTTCAACAGCGACATAGAAAAGATGTACTGACAGATATGGGTAGAGTCCAAGCATACAAGGAATCAAAGAATAGTTTTTCGTACCAATCCGAAGGATCCGATCAGCCTCTACGAGCTGAAGACGGTAACCTTTGGTGTGAATTGTGCTCCAACTAGCAGATGACGTGGAGCCTTCGTTACCCATAGCTGCAACAATTCTGCGGACCAGTATGTACGTCGACGACGTCTTGGCAGGAGGTCACAGCATCGATTCTGCGGTTAAAGCCCGAGATGAAATCACGCAAGCACTGCAGTCAGCAGGATTTCCCCTTCGAAAATGGACTTCGAATTGCAATAAAATACTCAAGGGATTACCCAAACAACATCTGCTAAATGAAGATTTTCTGGACTTCGAGGACTCCAGTACTGTAAAAACCCTAGGCATACGTTGGAACGCCCATTCTGACTTCATAGCGAAACCAATCGAGAATCAAGATATTTTAACAAAAAGGGCAATACTTTCAGCTATCGCCAAACTTTTCGACCCCCTAGGTTGGCTAGCCCCAATCATCATTGTGGCAAAAATCATAATGCAAAACATATGGCTGGAGGGGACAGACTGGGACGAGCCAGTGTCGGCAACTACCTTGGAACGATGGCAAACCTTTATGCGGGATTACCCCGCAATTGATCACATACGAATTCCATGATGGGTATATTTTACGCCAAATAACGAGGTGGAAATACATGGGTTTTGCGACGCTTCGGAGAAGGCTTATGGAGCTACAGTCTACCTACGGGCAAAGGTAAAGGATCAGATGCACGGCAATCTTTTAATGACGAAAACCAGAGTAGCGCCCGTGAAAACAATTTCATTACCAAGACTTGAGCTATGCGGGCTGTCTTGTGGCCGAAACAATAGAATCCGTGCGCGAAACCCTGAGCTTAGGAAATGTTAACATACATCTATGGACAGACTCACCGATTGTTCTAGCATGGATCAAAAAACCCCTTTGCGCCTGGTCGACCTTCGTCGCTCACCGGGTAACGAAAATCGGAGAGAAAGTTGGAAACAAAGCTTGGCACCATGTCGAGTCCGCATACAATCCAGCAGATTTGGCCAGCAGAGGACTTTCAGCGAAGGATTTAGTCGACAACGCTCTAAGGTGGCAGGGGCCTTCTTGGTTACAAGAAGACAAGACAAAATGGCCTACCCAGGAAAAGGAATATGGGACAAACATCGAAGGAAAAAGGATACACATTCACGCAACTACGCAAGTAAACGATACAGAGGACATCCTCGATAGATTTTCCGATTTTGCAAAGGCTTTGAGAGTTATATCGTATGTTGTGAGGTTCTCTCAAAGAACTAATCCTGGAACCAAATCTTCGTTCAAAGCGCAGTCGTACCCCATTTCGCCAGACGAAATTAAGGGAACGACTCGACGTCTAATAGAAATTTATCAAAGGAAACATTATCCTGAAGAATTGGTAAACATAAAAGCCGGGAAACCCATCGGGACAAAAAGTGACGTCCTTACCCTCAACCCCTTTGTCGAGAACCATAACATTTTGAGGGTGGGCGGCCGTCTTGCCGCATCCAATGACCTCGCCTACAACGAACGCCACCCGATCATCCTCCCCTACGCTTGTCGGTTCGCTCGTCTTTTCGTCCAGTTTGTCCACCAGATAGCCCTTCACGGCGAAAACCAGCTCATGTTGCGTCTCATAGGCACGCAGTACTGGATCCCGAGTGTAAAAAATTTTATCCGTTCCATCATCCACAATTGCAAGGTGTGCACTATTTACCGGAAGCGCTCCCAAACTCAACTTATGGAAAACCTTCCGCGGGAACGGACCACTTTTTCCCGAGCATTTACGAATGCCGGTGTGGATTTTGCCTGTCCTTTCGACATCAAATCCTACAGCGGTAGAGGATGTCGTCTTTCAAAGGGCTACGTTTGCCTCTTTGTGTGTTTTTCTACCAAGGCTATTGATTTAGAGGCCACCAGCGACCTGAGTACTGCCTCATTTCTGGCAGCCTTCGATAGGTTCGTTGCTAGACGGGGATGCCCGAAGAACATCTACTCCGACAACGGAACTAACTTTGTCGGAGCATCCAGGGCGCTCCGTTCAGAGCTTGAAGCCTTTCTAGTGGACACTCGTAACCAAACCCGATCCAAATACAGCCAGCAAACCCTGGCATGGCATTTCATCCCAGCAGGCGCTCCTCACATGGGCGGATTATGGGAAGCAGGTCAAGCATCACTTCAAGAGGATCGCGTTGGATCACAAATTTACTCTTGAAGAGTTCAGCACCCTACTTTGTAGAATTGAGTCGTGCCTCAACTCTCGACCATTTAGTCCCTCCTCCAATGATCCGTATAACTTGGAGCCACTCACTCCAGGACATTTCCTCATTGGCGGGCATTTATTCGCCCCACCAGAGATCGACGTCAGCGAGAATCGTGCCTCACTCGTCAACCGCTGGGAAAAGTTGAAAGCTTTGCATCAGGCGTTTTGCAAGCGGTGGAAAGCCGAATATCTCACCGAACTTCAGAAACGTGTCAAGTGGAAACATCCACAGTCGAACTTGAAACAAGGGGACCTAGTCGTCATCAAGGAAGACAACTTCCCTCCCAACGAATGGAGATTGGGAAGAATCGCCAAACTACATCCTGGTACGGATAATCGAGTTCGAGTCGCCGAACTCGACACAGCCAGAGGCCGAACGACCAGCCCAATTACGAAATTGGTTCTGCTGCCCCCAGCGGGGAAGA
Source organism: Merzomyia westermanni (assembly GCA_949987695.1). Lineage (NCBI taxonomy): Eukaryota > Metazoa > Arthropoda > Insecta > Diptera > Tephritidae > Merzomyia > Merzomyia westermanni. Next base: position 90,781,818 of record OX465288.1, read on the forward strand.
CGGAGCGAAGCAGTAGTTTCTACTCCTCCCGCTCCGCACTTCCACGTCGAATTCCATCGAGTGCTATCTTAATGAAGTAGCGGTTCTTTATACCCGAAAGTGAAACCTCCAAACGGCAGCACACAATCGGGTATTATCCAAACAGAAAGCAAAATAGCCTCTCAAAACGTTTTGTTTTAGTCAGCAATGTTCAATTAGTTTGTTCTCTCCCTTTATGTCCCCTTTATGTTTGTTTAAATCGTTTTACTAAGCCCTAGGTTTATAATCTCGTTAGCGTTCAAAGATTGATCAAATTCATTACCGGGCACAGAACATACAAACGACTTGCCAAAATGGCTATTTTGTTAGTCAGGAATTTTGGAAAAATTTGTTACGTATATCAAGCATATGTTACAGAAAAGCCATGCGAATATGATAACAATCAAATGGCGATATACTGGCACAATCCCCATAGAATTTAGCAAAGAACTTCAAACGGTTGAATAAATTATCAGAGCTGGATGATATAGAACAGATAACAGCATCCTAATGGCCTTTCGTATATTTTGTTAGAGAATAGCATACCAGAGCTAACCCATATTCTGTCCCATCTAAAGCTGACACGCGTTTCTCCAACACGGTACGTGCCGGTGTTTCCACTCCGAGAGTAATCAGAGCTCTCGTACTCGCCCGGTCCATGTTGTTTAAAAACTGTACTTAAATAGATAGGCGGAACAACTCATTTACTACATATGGGGTTTTTAATGAGATGCAGATTGGAATCTAAAGCAAAACTAGAACGTGCAGGTTCGGCAATACATGCTACAGGGGAAAGTGTGGATATTTAATGGAAGTCACGCACCTAGGTCAAGTTGATAACAGCCCAGAAGAAAATCTAGCTTGGGCTTCAGGACAATTGCATTGGTATCGCAAAACCAGCTATAATGTTAACAAAGGCAATACAGTCAACGAATTGACGGAACTGGTGGGCACAACAGAATTGGATGCTGCACCACAAACTGGGGGTGACCTTATAATCGCAACGAATCCCACGATATTATTCTGCGATTTAACATCTCTTACATTTGCTTCGAGTTCGCAATCATCTCTTATGATACGAAGCCAACCAGCCAAAATGTTAAATTTTTTCCTTTAAACAAACTCGATTAACGTCGCGACGGCGAAGTACTATTTGATATACTAAGTGCCGGGGGTCTCTTAGTTCCTGGAGGATCAATCTCTCAGGATGGCAAAAAGCCACGCTCAAGTTATTGTATATTTGAGGCAAACGAAGACATTGAGATGATGCGCAGCTATTAGCAGGAATTCGTCAAGCTTATGCGTAGAACTAAGTATTTGGAGAAGATCTTTGAAGAGAAATTGAAGAAGGTATATGTCTTCATCAAAGGGTAACACCGAGTGAACGAACCAAACCGTAGCTTATTTGGTCATACCAAATCGCTACCACGACAGTCGGGCAGGACCGCAAGGGAGTAGCGGACCGTACCGGATTCATATCCGGCAAAGGACTGTCAGTTCGACAGCACTCCCCCAAACCTTCGGGTAGTGTTTTTGTCGTTACAAAAACAACAACAACGCTCGGGTGAATTAATGGTTCTATAACCACAAATTTATTGTTGGTATTAAACAACGAGCACTTGATAAAAGATGGCATTGCTCTGGACTTCCTTATTAAAGTATTTGTGATGTTTAACCCGGATACGAGCATGGCAAATCTGGTATAATCTCTCAAAAAGAGTGGAATAGAAAGCAAACTAATGGACTTTTCCCACCAAACAAGCGTACTTAAGAATATTTAGAATAAGTTTTCCTTTGAAAGGGCTCTAACTGAAATCATTAAACTACATAAAGCGCTGGCCAGCCAAGAGGCCAAGCGGCCAAGCGTGAGCTTCACCAAACACTCGTCGATGATATTAAGCACGAGAAAGCACAGTCGAAAATCACAGCAGATATCAAAGAATACGCACAGCTTAATAGCATTCCCGATCACTGGATTATGGTTATTATTTGGTCGACTACAATGTCACTCTGTGAACGGACCACAAAGGAGGAGTTGGTCACCTATCAAGCGGTGCGACATCTTAAAAACTATTGTCCTTTGTTGCAGGCATTCGCCTCAATTGATCGTTCAGAGTTGGGTCTAGTTTTGAAGGTACAAGGGTTCTGTTATGAAAATATGAGCCACATGAAGGCCTTCCAAAAGATTATACTGCTATTTTACACTGTTGTTGAAGCCCGGTGTAAAGCAAATAAATATACAAATGTTCTCTAGAACGAAACTAGGCATTGAAAATGGCAGAACGTCGAAACCGGTTTGTCACAAAACCAAACTTGACAAGGGATGACGGAAAATCGTTCCAACAAAAATCTACTTTTTATAGCTTTGCTGATTTGCCTATGGAAATTATTCTACACATAAAAAAAATTTCAGTCCGATTCACGAAACTCTGCCTATCTGATAGATTTCCACCCGCACTCGATCATATTAAATGCAAATCGTTATTTTCTAATTATTACTTTGAGGAAACCACTTTTGGTCCAATACAGCATTTTATCAGCCACATTGGAAAACTGCTACTGAAATTACGTTTGACAATGTGGATATGGGTGATAAACAATTTTGTACCATCATGAAGCTTTTACCTAAGATTCGGTCGCTAAATATAATCCATTGTTCACCGCTTTTTATGTCTGGTTCGTATTGCTGGTATGGATAACATAAACTGCATTATCGACTCAACATGGCACCATACTAGTGATGTCGATTTTGACATAAACGAGTACCGGAGACCCGATCTGTCAAAATCGGTATGGGCTACACATTAGAAGTCACACTAGAATAATAAGTCGGTTCTCATGCGTAACCGAGTTGGCACGGACGACACGGCTTACAAATGCTATGCGTGGCAATTTCCGCTTGATGAGAGCAATGATAAGTTTACACGTCTACCATCAGAACGCCGTATTGAACGTTTATTAACATTCAACAAGCATCTGAATATATACAACTTTTCGAATCTTGGGATATGCGTTTGGATACAAATTTGCTTGTAACCCCAGGTCGTATTGTACCATCATGTAATATGGTGTTAGATTATATTATTCTTTGGTACACTAAATACACGGGCCAAACAAAATATGCCGACTTTAAGGCTCCACGCTTAATTATAAGTACATTGGCAGCTCTCATATCAAGGGGCAGAATCTTATTGATATGCACGCAATAAAGGCCAATTAGCAACGGCTGCATAACCGTCTTGATTTCACCAAGATTAATTTTCCCATTCAGAATCCCCGAACTGAAAACTTTAATTTCAATTCCATTTCTTTCGGGTGGCAGGCCGAGTTGGTTTTTCAACAACAACAAGCATATCAAAGTCCCATTTTTTCAGTAAAGACCAATTAAATCCAAGAATCCGAATACTGAGCTATGAGTACTCTCTTGAAAATTCAGTTTTTTGTACAGTACTAACACCTGTTGCGACGAGTTCTACTCGGTGTTGAAATCTGAATACTGTGATATGAGTACTTTCCGGAAAAATAAAGTTTTGTACAGCACTAGTACCCGCCCGCGACGAAACAGGTTTGTATGTGAGCATAGGCATAATGCTAGGGCAGATACCCGCCCACGCTTCCGTGCCGTACGCCACGTTAGACTGGCGGAAAAGATGTTCGGTTGAGCATGATGATTAACAAATATGCGTGCAGGGGCTAAGATGAATAGCGAAAATACCGAAAAATACACAGCGGTCGCTGTATGAACTGACTTTATCCACGAATAAGCCAAAACCAAATGTATATTTATGTAAATGACCCATAAGCCACCCGACTTACGGAAATCCCCATCCTTAATATTCTAGAATGACTGATTTCAGTGTCAAACGCAACAAGACGCCCCGTGTCCACGTTCACCATTCCGTGCCGCCTGTGTCAGAAGTCGCACAGCATTCGGCTGTGCCCAATTTATCGAGGCATGTCGAACATAGAGCGACTAAGGGTGGTCATCGACGCGCGGTACTGCACTAACTGCTTGTCGCCCTTTCATCAGAGGAGGTCATGCTTCAGCGAAGATCGTTGGCACCGGTGCCACGAACAGCACCATACTTCAACACACACAGACGAGGCACCACCAACCATCAACGAGGACGACGACGATGAAGCAAGCTCGGATGGAGCGCTATCCATCAACATTGCGGAGAAGGCGATGACATGGGCAGAAGAAGTAGCTGACGATGAAGCGAATAGAAGGAAGGACATTACCGCACTACCGTCAAGGGTTCACCAGGTTGCGTCGGGACCTCGCCGTTTTCGACCACTCCTAAACCACGAGAAGCCTTCAAACTCTCCACGCGGGGATGGCGCGGAGACACGCCCTTTCGGCCCATCGCACCGTTCTACCGGAGGGCGCCGCGGTGACGCGGAACCACCTCCGTCCCGCTCGTCACGGCGTTCCGCAGGGCGGCCCCGTATCCAGCACGTAATCAAGGCGCAGCTCTCGCGCTACACGAGAGGACTCCATCCGGCTTTAGAACAGGGCGCCTAGGGGAGGCGCTTCTAACCATCACGCGAGCCCTCGCAGCCATCGCTCCAACGGCCGTGGTCCGAATCTCGGGGGGGGGGGCTGAACTCCACATAGTGCGCGCCCTCATCGATCCGTGCCCTCCCAATTCCATTATCGACGCTAACCTAGCCAAGGACCTACATTTAGCGCGTACCGGCACGCACTACCATACTAAGTGCACTCTCGTCCTTCGCGGGAAATATGGGGTAATCGAAGAAGTGACGACCCAGGCCACAGTAGTGGCTCGTTATTCGCGGCTTAGGCCGACCACCTCACTCGATCCGTCAGTAGCAACGCCATTCCAATGCATGAAGCTGGCGCTTTCTACGTTCCACCGGTCCTCACCAGTCCGGCTCACATTGGGCGCCGATGTCTACGCCAACATTATGGTCAGCGGCGCACCGCCATCGACTGTGGGGGGACTGCTGACCCAAGCAACCATATTTGGCTTGGTGGTTTCGGGAGCCCACCAGCAATAAACTTGTACATAGCCTAAAATAAGTAAAGTGCACTAAAGTTAATCCACGTTCATAACTACTAACCGTTTCTTTTCACCCACAGGACCGCATACAGGAGAGCTGCGCAGGGGTGACGATCGGAAATAGTCCTCAATGTAATTTCTTGCCTTTACGGGACTTGGCCGATGAGCGCGTTTGGAGATTGCTTGCCTCAAGGGGGCCGGCATGTTTAGGCCACAGGCCTAAATATTAAAGCACACCCTAATGTCCAAAGCTTTTCTTATAATTTATCTCGGTTAAAACCGATAACCGTTTACCCCGCCGGATAATAGCGAGAGCAACGGTGGGTACGACCTAATTTCTAATTTTCACTTTGTCACTTCTTTTTCGAACGTCGAAGAAGCCGCCAGCACCCAAGTCACCGAAGGTAAGTCCTTTTCCGCTACATATATATTTGCATTTTAATTCCATTCCAATTTTAAATAATTTCACTAATTGTTTAATTCCTGCACTTTGATTATAATAAACATTGTTATTATATATCTGAACTAACGAGTTCTTTGTTTCTTTCTTTCTTCCACCTTATTACGAGCACTTATAACTTGGTATCGCCATACCAAATATCAAATCACCGTAACATCTCCTATTATCAAACACTATAACTAAAACTTATGGTTGTTATGTTTGATATCTGATTAAATAAATAAATAACCAAAGGACGTCGTTTACCTAGGAACCAGAATTAATATCACCAATAATGGCAGCCTAGAAATCCAACTAAGAATTACTCTTGCAAACAAATGCGAACTGAGTATACAATTGAAAAGTAAAGTTCTCTCTGGAAGAACAAAAAAAATACTCTATGAGTCACGCATCGCACCCTTCCGGTTATATGGTGCAGAAGCTTGGACACTCAAAACAATTGATCAGGCGGATCTAGAAGAAATTGAGAGAGGTTGCTTTGAAAGAAAGACGTTGGCGACTGCGAGTGCCGAATAATAATGATGAGCTGTATGAGCTGTACGCAGCCGCCGACATAGTTCAGCAAAATAAAACTATACGGCTTCTCTGGCTACCACTCCAATAGAAGGACCAAGTGGAGACCGATTTGCTATCCCGTGGTGACTCTAATTGGCACCAGTTGGCGCAATAAAGAAAGGATGGCAAGCTATGTTGGACAGTCAAAATCGACCAGGCGCACAATGCTGTGTCTCCATATGAAAAGTGGGCAAAATAGAATAATGGGTGTATTTCCAATTCAGCGTAATTTCATTATTATTTACATAGAGAGTTTTGTTACCAATATTTAACGCTTCCGGGTTACATTCCATGGCTAAATTGATGACAAATGAGATCTTTTAGGTTGCTTTAAATTAAACCTTCTAGGAATGGTAGACAGTTTTATTTTGGCCCTTTTTTGCTGCAAAATGTAGTTTAAAATGATTATATCTTTTGACGTGGTTTTCACGCCCTTTAGAAATAAGATTTATTCAAGAGGTCATAAAATACTCTAAAAGGCTAATCATATTAGGGTTTCTTCAAGACCTTCCTCTGAAAAATTTGCCTGTCGGGATAATTTTTTACAAGTAAAAAAATGCACTACATTAAACCGAATTTATTACCAATTGGTAGATCGAAATTCTCAATGACCTCACATCTCTGCATCGATATTTTATGCAAGCTGCTAGGCATACAAAATTTTGTTAAAATTAGTTCTCGTTATTTTTTTTTCCGTCGACAAATTTAACAGGCAGTCAATCCACCCTTTAGTATTTATCGGTTCGACCAACATAAAACCGCTGATTGTCAAGTGAATTTGTTTTGGCTATAACATTACAAAATAGATCAAATTAACAACTGCTATGGAAAACCAACGTGCGTTTTATGTTCATGCGCTGGAAGAAGCATTTAAGGAAACCAGTTACCGCAGTGTAGCTAAGAGAATTTTTCGCAGCCGCTTGGATTACTTTGAAGAATATACGGAGAAAGAGTTCATCAAAAGATTTCGGTTGACGAAGTGCACTTGTATGGATATTTTAAGTCGCATTGAAAACACTATTACACCGGACAAATAGGTAAGTAATACATTATTGACGTAAATTATCAATTTTTCCCAGCATGCCCCTGCGGGTTAGGGGTTTAGAAAATGCCCGAAGTAGGCATACCGGTTTAATATAAACTAGCTGCTCCTTGCGCAAAAAAAAAAAACCAAAATGGTTTGAAACCTTTTGTTAGTCCAGGTCCAGGAAATTATAAAAAAAGATTTTCAGATACACTTGTGAGACCACAAAAAATTGTTATTCTATACGACAGCACGTAACTGCTAATATAGGTCCAAAAATCTCGGGAAAGGTATCAAACGACGCGTTTCGATCTCTGTATCAATAATCCGAAAGCGGAAATTAAATAATTTGTTTCGGTGAAAAGTTATTAGTAAAAAACCCAAAAATTGCCTAGGTCCGATTCCAAATAGGGGACTTGATCCAAGGTATTTATGTGCACAACACTTTTCTGCGTAGGCTTCAAAAAAATAACCTTAGCCGGTCCAACACCGGCTACGCGGTCCACAATATTTCAGAACACATTTCTGCACTTTTCGGTACACCCTAATCTGTGATTACAACAACCACATGAAAATGACAGAAAAATTTCAACTTTAATTGCAAATATCTCTGAACAGACATAAAATATCGAATTTCCGCTTTCGGATTATTGATACGAAGTTTAAAACCCGTCGTTTGATACCTTTCCCGATATTTTTGGACCTATATTAGCAGTTACGTGCTGTCGTATAGAATTACCCAAAAAATTATACAAATATGCGCAAACAGCTATTTGAAATTCCACCACTTATATTACATTCACATTGAGCCATAAAGTTGAGTTGATTGACAACATCAATATGAATTAACTCAAAAAATGTCCCTTTAACTCGAGTTTATGACCCAGTGTGAACGCAGTCTTATTCACTTATTTTAGCAATGTTCAAGTGTAGATGGCGCGCTCGCCTTTAATTATTCTAGCACTGTTCAGTCTTACTATTCAACTGTAGATGTTGCGAGGCATATGAATGTCACAGTCACAATAGCTTTGCAGTACAAATTGATTTTTGTGTGCATTCACAATCGTTTATTTTAAAGAATTTATTTTTATAAAATACGCTTAAACAAAAGCACTCCGCTAATTAAAACATGGTTTCGCATGTAGAGCTAACCCCCACCTTTAAACGACACCTTATTTATTAACATTGGTTTCAAATGAGAGCAGAAAATTAGGAAATAACACAAAAAGACCTTACAGAAATAATATATATGATGATGCTAATATAAATTTTCTTCCAGCAAACGCAGCAGATACAATCTCTTGGTCCAGGGTTGAGTTCACCCCAGCCCGTAACAAGAGACAATGGAGCAACCCAGGTGCCAGGGTTTGCTCCGAGGATTACATTTTAAGGGTGGGACGGGACAGATTGGACAGATTTACACTGAAATAACAGCCCTTGGCCGGGTAAAAAAACCCGTGTCATTCCGGTACGATAGAACCGGCTCTTGTGGGAATGTAGGCATACCGGTCGTAAGAGGCGACTTATATGCCCAAAGGTAATTACGTGCAACTCGATGGTTGATCTACGGATACGATGCCTCTCACCTCTCATTACCTATCTTGTCCTTCCTTACGGAAACATGAAGGTTGCACGGGTCATACAAATCGCTACCAAGACAGTCGCGCAGTACCGCAAGAGAGTACCGGAACCTACCGGTTCCCCAAAAACTTTCGGGTATATTTTTTGTCGTTACAAACAACAAACAATGGCAATTTATCCACTATTCCCCTATGCGCTCGAACGAACTACCTCTTTACATGCGATGTGAAGTATTCGCATTTTCCCGTACATATAGCTGCGAAAGTTTCACGCAATATATCAAAGGCATTGGACCGCCCCTTGTTTTTTTTCGCTGAGGGACCACATAGGGCTACTGTGAAAATTTGTGTAAGCAAGCAAATTATAATATTAAGATTTTCAATCAATCCAATTAAATCCAAAGTAACATTTTTCAAGACCTTGACCTAATTTTTCACAAAATTGTCGAAAGAGGTGTCAAAAAAAACGGGTTTGACCCCAGTATCAATGCGACAGAAATAAAACCTTAAATTTTCACTTTCAGATTATTGATACTGGGGTTAAAACCCCTATCGACAATTTTTGATGAATAGGTAATTTTGTGAAATTTTAACAGAAACACTTACAGTTTGTTTTCCCTCCCAAAGAATCTATACTTGCGGGACAATATACATGTCACAATCAAACAAAACTCCAAATTATTTATTTCATCATCAAATACACGTCCTAAATCTTGCCCCGAACCAAATACGTTTTCCGCCGGCGCTGTCTGCTTCTCTACGCACAGTGACACGTTCCCTGCACGAAACATTACCTTCAACAGTGGCGAGTGTCCCTGTACGAAACAGTGCAAGCAAAAACCTATAGTTTTGCCATTATTTAAATGCAAATACAAATATAATATCAATCTCAACTCCGGCTGGATGCGCTGCTCCGCTCTATGTCTGTTGGTTCAATTGGTAGTATACAAATCTTCTGCACTGGTCTGGTCATGCGGCTTGTTTGCGTCTCCACAACCACGGATCTTATGAGCTTATCTTTGCTCACAATCAACTTTCTCACTCTGCCAAGCGCCCACTGAGCTGGTGGAAAGCTCTGTGCATTAATTACTACTAGCTGTCCAACCTTTAGATTTTCACGTTCCCTTCGCCATTTCATCCTTTCCTGAAGACTGTTGCGATATTCAGCTTGCCATCTGGCCCAAAAATGCTTCATCATTGCTTGTCTTTGCTTCAAATGTTTAATGTCCTAATTAATCGGCTGCTCCTCTAGCACAAGTGGAGGTGGCTCACCAATACGGAAGTGACCTGGCGTCAATTCCTGCTTATCATTTGGATTTGGATAATGGGTATAATAGTCTAGATTTTAGTATTGCCTCAATTTCAGCCAATAAAGTAGCTGATCATGTGCCAGCGTTCTCTGGCCAACTATCCTTGTCAAATGGAACTTCATGGATTTAAAGGCGGCCTTATAGGTTCCGCCTTGATGTGGAGCTGCAGGAACTATGAATTGGCATTCGGTTTCTTTCATGCTCAATGATCTAGCATCTCTTGCTTCCTCCAATGGTCCATCGCCTTATTTATCATTTTACTAGCACCAACAAAAGCATTTTCGCTGAACAGCTTCTCACATCGGCCGCGTCTTGCAACGAATCTCTCATAGGATGCAATAAACGATTGCGTTGTCAAGTCTAGCACCATGTCAATGTATATGGCTCTTGTTTTTACGCATAAAAATATGACAACCCAGCACTTGCTCTTGGCTATGTAGGCATCTCGCACCCTCAACCCAGAATGTAAGAACGGCTTCCCGTCTGCTAGTTTGTGGTTGTAGCGCACACACACCACGCACTTGTGCAGGAATATTCTTAACTCTTCTTTCAAACGCGGAATCCAATATTTCTGTCGGATGTACTGGGCCATTATCTGGACGGCGCTATATTTAGTTTGTCTGTGTGCATAGTCGGCGATTAAATATGCCAACCTAAATCCTCTAGCAACAATTGTTTGATGTCTTGCCTCATATTCCAGCTGTGTTTCTGTTAGCCGACCTCCAACTCTTAGGACTCCATTCTTGTCAATAATCGGTGGCAATGATTCTATTTTACTATGCTCCGCCAATCTTCTCTCTTTATGTTCTTTACGCCAGTTCTCTTGAGAATTGACTCCCTTGTGATTTCTTCAGTAAATATTCATAGCCCACAGCTTCTCTTGTTCAGTAGGTACATCTACTTTTGTATTCGTGCCCCTTAATCTGCGCAGTCTCATAGCTCTTCTATTTCTATTAAGTGTCATCAATCTAGCTTTAACTGCTTGTACAAACGGCTTCACGTATAATAGGACGTTTGAACTTCCTTCTAGCTTGCTCTTATATTCTGGGAGGTGAACGAGCATACCACTTCCCCCCATTTTTGGAACAAAAATCTCTAGCTCTTCAGGAACGATACTTGCTACATTGACCTTGATCTCTGATTGCGCCTCTTTGAAATTTTTCCTTTTCGCCTGTTCGAACTTATCTATCGACCACTCTTTGTGCGGTAGAGAAAGCCACTTTGGTCCTTCTAACCAAACCTTGTAAGCTACTAGCTAGCTTGATTTCAATCTACTACTCAACAAGTATGCAGGCTTGTCGTCAGTGCTTACATGTTTCCAGGTCCTAGCCGCTGTATTGTTCTGTACCGTCGAAACCCGATTCGCTACTAAAACCTTCAATTATCTCGTTATCTTTTCTAACCAATCATTAATTACTCAGTTCATAATGTAGTATTTACCTCGACCCATTCCAGTGCCTTTTTTACATTAACCCTTAACGTGGATAAAAGCTCACATGCTAATAGTTCAAGTCTTGGTATAGGCAGTCTCTTCAATGGCGCCACTCGCGTCTTGGATACCACCAATCCGAAAGCATTCTTTCCATTCTCATGTTCTTTTTTGGTGTAAATCACTGCACCATGTAACTTAACTGTAGCCTTCTTAGTTGTGCCAATTCATGTAGGTATTCTAAAATTTTGTAGATTTTTTATCTCGCCCCAAAATCACTGTGGAACAAATTCCCGTTACCGTACCATCGCTCCGCCATGTTGTTGTTGTTAACAGTGCTTCGCCCTGCCCCAGATTGGACAGGGTTACACTGAAATAACAGCCCTTGGCCGGGTGAAAAAACCCGGGTCATTCCGGTGCGATAGAACCGGCTGTTGTGGGAATGCATCGCTCCGCCATCGTAGTCGTCACTTCCGCTGTAGCTCGGACTTCGGGTTTGGCCTTCTGAGTCGCTCTCTAACTGCCCGAATGGTTCGGTGCAAGCGCTGTCGTCGTCGCTCTCCGGGACGAGGTCTTCCACGGAAGTCGTCTCCTCCGGTTGCTGCTGTTTGGCTATCCGCCTAATCTTAAGGCGGAGGGAACCATCTGCTGCCTTCTCGCTGATGTAGCTTTCGATGTCGCGGGTATCCATACTGGCTTACTGTTTGATTTTCCTTGGCATCGCGGCCGGTATTTATACTAAATTTTCATTGCGCGATCAACGGTGGTTTTCTAGGCAGAACTCAGTTTTGGGCTTTTGACAATATTCTTTTGCTGCTCTGTTAATCTGTTGCTGCTAGGTAAGTTTGTTTTTTGGTTTATGGTAACAGGACATTTCCAATCACTTGCATATTTTTTTTGTAATATTTTCGTCGCTGTGTATTGTCATTGGGTTGCTGAATCAGGTGATCGTCGCTGCTACTGCTGTTGTGCCTGATGGTACCACAAAAGATTGTCTCTAAATCCCCTTAGAATGTTTAATTAAGAGAACTGTTTAGGTTGGTTTCATATTACCACCGCGATCTGGACTACTCGCCAGAATACTTGTGCTTAGGAAGGTGTTTGATAAGTTATCGCCTTGCGCCTAGTGAAAATATTTTCCCTACTGCTTGTCTGTGTGGGATGGTTATCATCCATACCAATAGGTATTTCCGAGTTTTCCTCTCTCGTTGTAAAACTAAAAGCGACGAGGTAATCGATTATATTATTACTATGTTTATTGGCCATATTGTTGGCGTAATCCGCTGCCATCTGCATTCCGATTTCCATGGTTGATGCTTGACCCCGTATCTCTTCTACTATAACTTGGACCCTCGGACTATTATCATGTGAATTTGTTATCGATAGAGATCCATGTCTCGCTACTGGACCATGCTCGGTATTGCGTTCTGGATTTGCCTTTCGTACTAATGTTTGTGGCGTCGATTGTAGCTGTGTTTTTTGAGACGAACTCGGTCTATTCGACTCTGTAACTTGCCCGCTCGGCGTGCCTGCAGACGCGTTTCCTTTGTTACGCCCGCTTGATCTTCTGGACCGTGCCTCCTGTTGACGTTTCTCGTTCTCTGGTCTGTTGTCCTTAGTTGTTTCGGCATCGTGGTATGCCTTTAATTCGCTTACGTGTGCTCTCCTCCTCTTGCCCTTGTGCACTTTGTCCAGTTCTACAATCACCGTTGACACTAAGTTCATCACTTGGTGGGAGCCACTGTATTTGGGTGCTAGTTTCGCCGCGAAATTGTCTACTGCTTTGGACAACTGGTGCTCTTTCACCAATACTGGGTCGCCTATGGCCGGTTGCCATTGCCTTGTACGTAAGTTGTAATACCTTGCTTGCTCTGTGGACGCGCTTTGCTGCCTACGCCGTATCATATTATACACTTCCTTGATCCGTGTTCCCTTCTCGCTCAGAATAACTCTTTCCTCTCCCGTTCCGAATGTTTGTACGTCGTAAAAAGCGCTGGGTATTCTTGGTTCTCTACCTTGTATCACGTATGCTGGGCTATAACCAGTAGATTCGCACACACTCGTATTTAATGCTAACGTTATCTCTGGTATGAACTGTTCCCAATTCCTCTTATTTTTGGCGCTAAACTGTGCTAGTAATCGTTTAATATTACGATTCGCTCTCTTCGTCGGGTTCTCCTGTGGTGTATATGGTGCTGTTAGCGGTGTTTTACACCAAACTCTTCCAAAAAACGCTTGAAACTTCTGCTCATGAATTGTGGTCCGTTATCTGTTATTAATGCCTTTGGTGATCCAAATCTAGCCAAATTCGTTCTCTTAACCCTCGTATTAAACTCTCCGTCGTTGCCTTTCGTATTGCCACAACTTCTACCCACTTTGAAAATCTATCCACGGATACTTTAGCCATCGTGTTGCCATGCTTCGAACGCGGAAGTGGTCCTACGAAATCCGCGCATACTGTTGTCCAAGGTTCCTCCGGGACTCGTGTCAGCATCTTACCGGCCGCTTGTTGTTGGCTGGGTTTATAAATCTGACATGCACGACACGGCACATACTTCCTCCCGTCTCTGAACATACCTGGCCAGTAGTGACGTGTCATTGCTCGTGCAATCGTCTTTCGTATTCCCATATGTCCAGCGCTTGGTGTGTCGTGAATCTCGCTTAGCAGTCTTTGGCGTTGTGGTGTCGGTACGCACAACTTCCATAGAATGGAATCTTCACCATCCATCTGACTTACAATTCGCCTGTATAATTTCTCGTCTTGGATAACGAAGCCCGGAAACTTCTCTGGTGCCTTCATTACTTCTGCTATTTTCGATTCGTGCCAATTGTAGCTCCTTTCGTTCGGCTGCGTGGTCATCGTCCCAAATTGTTCCTCTAATGGTTGCCGTGATAGTGCGTCCGCTACGACGTTTAACTTCCCCTTCCTGTACTGGACGTCAAATGAATATTGCTGTAGCTCTAGCGCCAGCTAGCAATATGACCATCCGCTGACTTACAATTCGCCTGTATAATTTCTCGTCTTGGATAACGAAGCCCGGAAACTTCTCTGGTGCCTTCATTACTTCTGCTATTTTCGATTCGTGCCAATTGCAGCGCCTTTCGTTCGGCTGAGTGGTCATCGTCCCAAATTGTTCCTCTAATGGTTGCCGTGATAGTGCGTCCGCTACGACGTTTAACTTCCCCTTCCTGTACTGGACCTCAAATGAATATTGCTGTAGCTCTAGCGCCAGCTAGGAATATGACCTGACGGACTCTCGATTGCGTTCGGCCACTTCAATGTCAAGTGGTCTGTGATCACCGTGAAATTGTATCCTTCTAGGTACGGCCGCATTTTCCGTATCGCCCAAACTATGGCCAAACATTCCTTCTCTGTCGGTGAGTAATTTGCTTCTGCTTTGTTCAATCTGCGGTTCGCATATGCTATCACCCGCTCTTCCTTGTCCACGCCTTGTGTGAATACAGCTCAGAGGCCAAATTTACTCGCATCCGTTTGCAATCCAAGCCTCTTCGTGAAATCCGGGCAAGCTAATACCGGTGCTTGTATGAGCGCACTCTTCAACGATTCGAACGCCGTCTGCTGTTCCTCGGACCATTTCCATTTGTTGTCCTTCTTTAACATCGACGTAAATGGATTTTCCACTTTTGAAAGATCAGGAACGAACCTCCTATACCATGACACTATTCCTAGAAACCTTCGTAACTCTCGTATATTGCCTGGTGGTGTGAGCTCTTTTATCGACGCTACTTTGTCGGGATCGATGTGTATGCCCTCTTCGCTGACGACGTGACCTAAGTACTTCAAACTTTTCTTACAGAACTCGCACTACTCGGGATTAATCTTAAGGGTTGCTCGCCTCAGACGCTGAAAAACTTCTGTGAGGTGCCTTTAGTGGTCTTCCCATGTGCAACCTGTTATTATAGTTACGTCTAAGTACGCGAACGCATGTGATTCTAATTCGGGGCCTATGACACGATCAAGTGCCCTCTGAAATGTTGATGGCGCGGAATGTAGTCCGAACGGCATAACTTTCCACTGATAAAGTCCTCCTCCAGGTATCGTAAATGCGGTATACTGCTTACTGCCTTCCTCCATAGGGTTCTGCCAATAGACTTCTTTAAATCCAGGCTGCTGATGCACTGAGCCCTTGTAAGCCTGTCTAAAATATGTTGTATGAGTGGCAACGGATATGCGTCTGGTACTGACCGGGTGTTGAGCTGCTGATAATCGACGCAAAGTCTCCATTTGCCGTTCTTCTTCTTTGCTAAAACTATAGGTGCGCTGTGAGGGCTGTGCGATGGTTCAATGCAACCCTTCGCTATAAGCTCATCAATCTCCTTGTTAATTATCTCCTGCATCTTCGGGTTTTTGGGAAATTATCGCTGTTTAATTGGGCGGTCACCTCGCATGACTATCTTATGCTCGGTTACATTAGATACTCCCGACATTTCTTCAAACATCTTTAATTCATGGTTAAGAAATTCACTTAACGCGACATCTGTGGTACTCTGTGGTTCTGTGGTGGGTTCGGACCTTGATATCTTTATGCTCTTCTACTATTGTTGTACATCTTCCGATGTCCTGCTTCTGATCCTCTGCTCGTAATACTATTGCTTGTTTACCGGACTTCAACTGCATGTTTGCCTTTGCCAGGTAGTCTGTTCCAATAACCACTTTATCTACTAGCCCTGGTAATACCAATAACTCGCTCCGGTGTACTTGATGGCCCAACTCTACCTTTGCGTCTATCGCTTCCCCTACGTCCTTCGCTCTACCACTCGAGTATCTACTTCTTTGATCTTGTGTGCATTTAAGCTTGTTGCTATCGACTCGCTTACAAAACTCCTCGTTGCTCCGGTGTCCACTGATGCCATCGTGTCTTTACCGTTCACTGTAACCGCTGCCAAGATTCGCCCTTGTGTTTGCTTAAAGGTATTTATTGAGTACGAGGTTGAACCTCTTGAGACCCCACCCCTCGCTGCCAATGGGACCTCTGGTCGTTTCCGACAGTGGTCGCGTGTCTGAACACCTCTTCTACCACACGCCAGCAGAAGTCGCGTCTAGAGTTACGGCACCGATAAGCAAAGTGTTCGTTCTCTCCGCACCGCCTGCGTGCTGTCCTTTGATCTACTTGCCCTTGCTGTGTATGTGCTTGTACGTTTACTGGTTGCGCACTTCTTACTGTATTTCGATCGTTATTCTCTTCCGGTACCGTTCCTCCTGTCGTCTAGGAACAAACGGTCTTGCGGCTGGTCTGAGTGGTTCTCTCCCCTGTGCGATATTCTCGTAGTCTTCGACCAGGCTTAACAACTCTTCCAGCTTGCTGAATTCATTTTGCTTGACGTACAGTTGGTACTCTCTCCTCGAGTTCCGGTATATGCGGTTCAGCTTTTGCTCGATGCTGTAATCGGAGTGCCGCATAAGCCCGGGTAACGTAAGTACGTAGTCCTTAAATTTTTCTCCTGTGTGTTGGACTCGCTGCCTGATTTCGTCGTCTAAGCGTTCGAAATATCTTGAACTCAAAAACAATTTCAAGAAATCCTTCTTAAAGGTTTCCCATTCTTGCCAGTGTCGGTTGTTATTGCAGAACAATACCAAAGCCTTATCTCTGAGAAGCTCAGGTAGAGCTCGTGAAATAGAGTTGCGGTTCATCGAATAGCTGTCGGCGAGTTCTTCTACCCGCTCTATAAATCCAAGCGGGTCCTTCTCACCGTCGTACCTCAAACCCTACTTGCGTATCCGGTACATGGTGTTAGCAAACGATTCCGAATGGTTGAATGTATATGCTGGTGCTTCGTTGTGCAGGTCACTGCATAAGTTTACCTCGAATGCCCCTATGCGGGCTGGTAGTGGTTGTTCGCCGCCATCTTTGGGTGTTGGTGGATTTTCCTCATTATATGCCACTAGATCCTCACGATTGAGGTAGTACACCCATGTTACCCTTACCATGATGCTTTGTTTTAACTTTCTTCCTTCCTGACTCGTATAGTATTCTTGGCTTTGTGCGTATCCTCTTTATTTTATTTTTTTTTGTTGTATTATCCTCTCGCAGTTTCCACTTTTTTTACCTCGTTGCTAGCTTTCTCATAGTATAATTCCTCAAACTCCGTAAAAATTACTTAAAGAAGTCCCTGCTCGGGTGCCATATGGGACGGACTTTCCAAATTGCTGGGGTATGCTCAGTCCGTCCAGGGTTCCTACAAATAGAGTTCCCTGTGCTTTTTCTCCAAATGATAAAGCCCTGTTCGTTATTTTCTTTTCTTTAATTAATTTTTTCAAATCTCATCTACAATCTTAAATTTATCTCTAACTACGCTAAGGGTGGTGGAGGTGAAAACCCCTACTCAGCCCTACGTTCGGCGGAGGTGAAAACCACCACTTACTATAACTTAAGTGGCTCCTGGCTAGATTAAAGGCGGCAGAGGTGAAAACCCTACCCTAGCCCTACCGTCCACTGAGGTGAAAACCTCTGCAGAATATAAAAATAGTACTCGTGAGATGAAAACTCCCAGGTGTACGTTCATCGGAGGTGAAAACCACCGACTACTATGCCTAGCTAGTACCTTACTACTCAATTTCCCTAAGGAATTCATCGCCCTTTTATACTAATTTGCACGCAGGCAAACTGTTACTTAACAACAATAAATACTTATATACTTATAATACATAATCTTATAAGTTAACCTTTTCCTTATTATTATACTATTTTCCTTATAACTACTAACGTATATCCACCCGACTGTATTCCTCTCTTCTTCTTCATATCAAGGCTCCTCGTATCGTAGCGAACATATGTACAAACGGCTGTACGCTTTCTTCCCTCATATGCCAGTTTCTTGCATTGCAGCGAACATATGTACACACGCCTCAACGCTTCTCTTCCCTCATATGCCAGTTTCTTGCATTGCATCTAACATATGTACACACGCCTCAACGCTTCTCTTTCCTCATATGCCAGTTTCTTGCATTGCATCGAACATATGTACACACGCCAGTACGCTTGCGTTGGCCATTTCAGTGTTCCTCATGTGTAGATTTGTATTGTTCTGCATTGTGTGGTGTTTTCCCAAACACGTGGAAAAAATCGTTTCTTCTACCGCTGCATAAAAGCTGGAGTTGGTTTTCTATAGAGAACTACCGTAGCATAGCGAAGCTTTCTGCCATCGCAAAATTGTTTGAAGCTATTGTTACAAATCAACTTACGGATCCGATCTCTACGTTGATTGGTGGATGCCAACACGGGTTCAGTACGAGAAAGTTAACAGTTACGAATTTACTTGAGTTTACAAGTCATGTCTCAAATGGCTTTAGAAAAATTGCACACCGACGTTTTTTATACTGATTTCAGCAAAGCTTTTGACAAAGTGTGTCACTCATTACTTATTCATAAACTCGATCAGCTGGGCTTCCACCCGTATCTCAATCGCGGGATCTCATCTTACCTTAGTGACAGCACACAAAGAGTACTGTTTAAAAATTGTGTATCCGATGCCAGTTATGCCCGATTCTGTTCTTGTTGCTTATCTATTACTTATATATATTTTGTAAGCCTTTTTTTTTCTGACCGCAAAGCTCAAGAACGGCTCAACCGATTTTGATGAAATTTAAAAAACTCAAACTATCTAGGTGTACGACATGATTATAGGATAAAAAAAATTCTACAATTTTCCGGGTTTTCCAGATATCGGTCAGAATGTGGACCGGTGTTACCCGAGAAGGTGTTCATGCGATATGGGTAGCAAATGAAAGGTGTTAATGTGTGTTTTAAAAATTAGTGGTTTTAGGGTTCATATGTGCACCCGTTTCCGAGATATCGACTAACATGTGGACACGGGGTGACCCCAGAAGGTGTTTTTACGATAGCGATATCAAATGAAAGGCTCTTATGATGGTTTTAAAAAGGAGTTGTGACGGACTTCCCAAATTGCTGGGGTATACTCAGTCCGTCCAGGGTTCCTACAAATAGAGTTCCCTTTGATTTTTCGCCAAATGCTAAAACCGTGTTAGTTATATTAGTTTTGACATCTTCCTTTTCTTTAATTCATTCTTTTCAAATCTCATCTACAATCTTAAATTTATCTCCTACTACGCTAAGGGTGGTGGAAACCACCACTTACTATAACTTAAGTTGCTCCTGGCTAAATTAAAGGCGGCAGAGGTGAAAACCCCTACTTAGCCCTACAGTCCACTGAGGTGAAAACCTCTGCCGAATATAAAAATAGTACTCGTGAGATGAAAACTCCCAGGTGTACTTTCATCGGAGGTGAAAACCACCGACTACTATGCCTAGCTAGTAGCTAACTACTCAATTTTCCTAAGGAATTCATCGCCCTTTTATACAAACTTGCACGCAGGCAAACTGTGATTTAACAACAATAAATACTTATATACTTATAATACATAATCTTATAAATTAACCTTTTCCTTATTATTATACTATTTTCCTTATAACTACTAACGTATTCCTTATAACGACTGTATTCCTCTCTTCTTCTTCATATGAAGGCTCCTCGTATCGTAGCGAACATATGTACAAACGCCTGTACGCTTTCTTCCCTCATATGGCAGTTTCTTGCATTGCAGCGAACATATGTACACACGCCTGTACGCTTGCGTTGGCCACTTCCAGTGTTCCTCGTGTGTAGATTTGTATTGTTCTGCATTGTTGTGCGTTTAAATGTTCGCATTTTCTAATGCTTATTGTTTGCCGTCTCCTTTGCATAGGCAGGTTTCTAACCTCTTAGCGTCGCTGTCAAATCTAGTGTATGGTAAAGCTCATATGTATATATGTATATTAGAGTGTTCCTATTTGTAAGAAATTGATATTCGAATTGTATGTTCTTTTAAAAATATGTCAAATATATATATAATCGTATATATATTAGCTAAGTGGGTTTTCGGGCAAACATGAGTATGTGGTTCATTTATGGAACGGCATATGTACAAAAATATAAAAATTCAGCATATTTCATAAAAATAGTGTATAACTCAAATTAGCTTCATTCATAAAGGATATCTCTATATATGTGTTGTGAGGGCTCCACAAGCCTCCGGGTTGGGGTCCTCACAGTAAGGTCCCCGTTCTTACATTATTTTAAGCCGCTCTTCATACACATACGTACATATTTCACATAGCGGTCACTCTGGGCTTATGTAAAAGCGTAGTAGATATGCGAACATCAGCAAACCTTTACTTAGGCCGTTCTCATTCGTTTGGTCATCGTTCTTTTAAAAATGAAGGTCAGTTAGTTGGATAGCGACCGCGTAACTTATTAGCATTTAGCATTTAGCAATTAACTTCAAATAAGGAATTTAAGATTAAAGTCCATTTAAGAATACTGGAAATAAAGTAAAGTGCTGAATATTAAATAGGCACAGCCTGTAGGATTTTGGAGTATTTTAATATACAAATCTGTCCACGGCAGATACGTCTCTTGATATACGTACATACGAGTAAATACCTCCAAAAGAGGAAGGAGTGCCCTTACAAAGGCAAAGAATGCACTAGAGATGCGGCGGTCTGAGAAAGTGCTAATCCGTACTAAATAAGGCAACGGTAAACCCTACAATGGTTGTGCCCGCACAGAGAAACCATATGCTTTGATGTATATTGGAACGATGGCTTTGCATGCGTCACCAAGGGACAATTACAGCGTGTCTGTGGCTCGTCAAAATCCAACTCACCTTCTACTCCTCAGAAAACGAATCGAACATTTCACGCCGCAAAACCACAGTCTATTAAACAAATTCTGCCTATGAATAATTTTAACCAGTCAGCGTCGATATTCATAAATGGCCGTTCGTGCCAGTTTGAAATCGACTCGTGATCACATTACACAATAATATCAACGCAAATTTTTCACCGCACATGGCCATTTGGACAGTCGAGTTATACACAGTTGCGACCTTCAATTGGTGGATTATCAAAGTAATCACATTCTAAATTAAAGGAGTCGTAGATGTAGACGTCACATATCAGCAAAAAGTGACGGGACTTCCAATAGTCATTTTAGAAGGCAACCGATCCACTGTATTGGGATGTAGTTGGTGAGCTCCCTTAGCTATTAGAATTCAAGGAGTGAACGTCGTTGCAAATGGACCGTCAGTTCCAAATGTGCTTGCAAAATTTAATCACCTATTTTTCGAAGAACTTGGGTGTTTTAAAGGAAGCCCAGTGACTCTTCAGATCGACAGAACAGTTCAGCCTACTCGTTACCCCCTGCTGCGAATTTCATTAGCCACCAGAGGGTTCTTTGAATCCTTATTGGACCGATTATGCACACAACGCATACTTCAATCAGTTGAATAGTCTGACTGGGCAACGCCTATTGTACCAATTATAAAAGGCGATGGCTCAGTGAGAATTTGTGGAGACTACAAGTCCACATTCAACAAAGCACTCATGCCACACAATTTTCAAATTCCTGGTTTAAGCACTCTTTTCTCATCTAAAGAAGGTGGCACCATCTTCGCAAAGCTTTAATTGGCACTGGCATATCAACAATTACTTGCTGATGAGCAGTCTGCACTGCTATAAACAATCATCACACACAAAGGGCCATTTCGCGTAGTACGGCTTCAATTTAAAATCTACGGAAACTGGGTTAGCAGAACGTCTTGAAAAGGGTTTTACACGTTTCGATGAATCCGGTTTGCGGCTACGTAAAGAAAAATGTGTGTTTGTAGTGCCCGTGGTTTGTTTTCTTGGTTTTAAACTGGACTTTCTTAACAATAGACCAGCATCGAATAAAATGCTTGCCATACAAAGTGCGCCGCAGCATACCTCAATTGGGTATATTTACGTGATCGAAGCCTGTTACCACTGCTATATCAACGCCAATGCTCCGTTGGTGCATTTATCTGAGCGCATACGATTTTGACCAAGTATATCGTCAAGGTAACTAGATGGGAAACGCAGATTTTTTAAGTCATTTGGCAGTACCTGAAGAAAACGTTTCTAACAATAACAGCGAGGAAATTTTAATGATACAAGCGGTCACTAAACCCGTCGTAGACGCCAAGCATAAAAGCAAACTGCAAAGGACGTTTATCTCGCACACACAGGTGCTAAGCTGGGCGTTAAGGGGATGGCCAGAAACTCTTAATCGCACTGAAACGCTGTACCCATATTATGCTCGTCGAAACGAGATATCATCAATGAAAGGTTGTCTACTCTGGGGAAATAGAACTATTATTCTACCAGATAGTCGTCCCCACGGGAGGGTGGGGCCGTGTGCAGAAGTCCACGCAAGTGGGGAAAGTTTCTGATCGCCATTCACCTGGGAATGGCCAGAGCGATTCTTTTGCATGCGGTTCAAGCAGCTCACTACTTCCGTGCTTTGCGCCCAAGTATCCTCTGGGTAGCCACTGAACACCCGTTTGGTGGTGAGCTAAACGTGAGAAAGCGACAACCTGGTAAGGCCACTCCGACATAATCGGTTTAAGGGCTTGCTGTGGGATTCAAACAGCAGCGTCTGATCACCATGTGGTGCGGCTGCAAGCGGGCGTCTGACTTGGATCAAGCGGCTCGCTATACAAACGTGTAATTGAACCTCCCGCGAAACGGGTTGTGCGTTGGGTTTGGGACCCACCACATAAAACAACGTTCCAATGAAATTCAACAACAAAGCCTCGGATATGAGAACCCCTTTTTTAGATGACAACATCCGCAAACGAAATAAGGATTATGAGATAAGGGCATGTACCTGGAATGTCCGGTCCCTTAATGGGGCAGGTGCCGCTGCCCGGCTGGTTGAGTTCCTGAGGAAAGCAAAAGCTGACATCACCGCCATACAAGAGATGCGATGGACGGGGCGAGGAAACACGATCAAAACACCTTGCAACATCTACTGGAGTGGGCATGAAGACAAGCGCAGATTCGGCGTGGGGTTTGTGGTGGGAGAGAGACTCCGTCACCGAGTACTGTCGTTCACACCCGTGAACGAGCCTCTCGCTGCAATCCGCATTAAAGTACGATTTTTCACCATATCGTTTATCTGCGCTCATGCACCGACGGAAGAGAAGGACGACGTGGAAAAGGATGCATTCTACGAGCGCCTGGAAGAAGCATACGAGCGCTACCCCCGTCATGATATTAAAGTCGTGCTTGGCGACTCTAACGCCAGGGTGGGTAAGGAGAGTGTATTTGGTCCCACTGTCGCGAAGTTCAGTCTCCACGATCAGACTTCGCCAAATGGATTCAGGCTGATCGACTTCGCCGGTGCCCGAAACATGGTCATATCCAGCACTAGGTTTATGCACAAGAAGATCCATCAGGCTACATGGCTGTCCCCCGATCGAAAAACACGCAACCAGATCGACCACGTTGTGATAGACGGACGGCATGCTTCCAGCGTTTTAGATGTTCGCACAATACGAGGACCTAACATCGACTCTGATCACTACCTAGTAGCAGCCAAGATTCGTACCCGCCTCTGTACGACAAAACAGGTGCAACAAAAAACGCAGGGAAAGCTGGACGTCGAAAAGCTGCAATCGCAACAGACCGCCAATTATTTCGCAGATCGCCTCTCACACCTGCTCTCCGAGAGCACAATTCAACCTAGTGGAATGCATGAGCAGTGGGACCATATCTCAGGAGCACTCCGTACCGCTGCCGAAGAAGTAATTGGATTCCGGCGAACGCGAAGAAACAACTGGTATGATGATGAAAAGTGCCGCGCTGCAACGAAAAGAAAGGTCGAAGCCTACAAGGCACCGCTGAGATCGAATGCAACGAGGAGTGTGTGTGAACACTACCGCGAGTTGAAGAGAGAAGCGAGGCGGCTTTTCCGGGAGAAAAAAAGAGAGGGAGAAAAGCGTGAAATAAAGGAGCTTGAGATGCTGGCCAACGGGAATAATGCCCGAAAATTCTATCAAAAAATTCGGCGAATGACAGAAGTTTTCAAACCCGGGGCAAGCTCCTGTAAGAATGAGAACGGCGACCTGGTGACCGATGTTCAGAGAGCACTCAGAATATGGAGGGATCACTTCTCTGCCCTTTTAAATGGAGAAACTGAGCAAGAAACCAAAGAAGATGCCGAACCCGAGCCCACAATCGAAGATGATGGAATTGACGTTCCACAACCCGACTATAATGAGGTGCGAATAGCAATATCCCGATTGAAAAACAATAAAGCAGCTGGCGCTGATGGTTTGCCTGCTGAGCTATTCAAACACGGAGGCGAGGAGCTGGTAAGGCGCATGCATCAGCTTCTATGCAGAATTTGGTCGGATGAATGCATGCCTGAAGATTGGAATCTAAGTGTTCTCTGCCCAATCCACAAGAAGGGCGATCCTGCAAACTGCGCCAACTATCGCGGATTCAGCCTTTTGAATATCGCATATAAGGTCCTATCAAGCGTATTGTGCGAAAGACTGAAACCTGATGTGAACAGACTGATTGGACCTTATCAGTGTGGCTTCAGACCTGGTAAATCTACCATCGACCTGATTTTTACAATACGCCAAATCTTGGAAAAAACCCGTGAAAAAAGAATCGACACGCATCATCTCTTTGTTGATTTTAAAGCCGCTTTCGATAGCACGAAAAGGAGCTGCCTATATGCCGCTATGTCTGAATTTGGTTTCCCCGCAAAACTTATATGGCTATGCAAAATGACCTTGAGCAACACCGCCAGCTCGGTCAGAATTGGGAAGTACCTCTCCGAGCCGTTCGAAACTAAACGAGGTTTCAGACAGGGTGGCCCCCTATCGTGCGATGGAGAAAATAATACAAGCTGCAGAACTTAACCGCGCTGAAACAATATTTTATAAAAGCGTGCAACTGTTGGCATATGCTGACGATATTGATATCATTGGCCTTAACAACCGCGCCGTAACTTCTGCTTACTCCAAATTAGAAAAAGAAGCGGAGAAAATGGGATTGGTGGTGAACGAGGGCAAACGAAGTACCTTCTGTCATCATGCAAAGAGTCAGCGCATTCGCGCCTTGGCAACCAAGCCACTGTTGGCAGCAATAATTTCGAAATAGTAAAGGACTTCGTTTACCTGGGAACCAGCATTAATACCAACAATAATGTTAGCCTAGAAATCCGACGAAGAATTACTCTTGCAAACAAATGCTTCTTCGGACTGAGTAGGAATTGAAAAGTAAAGTCCTCTCTCGACGAACGAAAATAACACTCTACAAGTCACTCATCGCACCCGTCCTGCTATATGGTGCAGAAGCGTGGACCCTAGCAACATCTGATGAGGCGGCTCTGGGAGTATTCGAGAGAAAGGTTCTTCGAAAGATTTGTGGACCTCTACGCGTTGGCGACGGCGAGTACCGAAGAAGATTTAATGATGAGCTGTATGAACTTTACGCAGACGCCGACATAGTTCAGCGAATTAAAACACAGCGGCTTCGCTGGCTAGGCCACGTAGTGCGAATGAGCGAAGATGCTCCAGCCCAGAAGGTATTCTTATCGGCACCCGCCGGTGGAAGCAGAGGAAGAGGGAGACCACCACTCCGATGGAAGGACCAAGTGGAGACCGATTTGCGATCCCGCGGTGTTTCCAATTGGCGCCAGTTGGCGCAACGAAGAAACGACTGGCGAGCTATGTTGGACGGTCAAAATCGCCCAGGCGGTTAGATGACCATTTAAAGAAGAAGAAGTCGTAATATATTTCTCAATGCTTCACACACAGGCCATCCAGGTATTGTCAGAATGAAATTTTTGGAGCGAATCTGGTTGGAAACTTCAAAATAACCCTGGTCCCGCCTACACGTAGATTTTGCTGGCCCTGTTCATCGCAAGCTATTCTTTTATCGTAGTCGATTCTTTTTCAAAGTGGTTCGAAGTTTTTTTGGTAACGTCAACCTCATCGAAGTCGGCTATAAAAGTACTGCGGCATCTCTTTGCAACACACGGTTTGCCAGATGTTAGTGTCTGACAATGGTACAGTCTTTACATCAGCAGAATTTAAAGTATTCCAGCAATACAATGTGGTTCGCCAAATTCGCTGTGCTCCATTTCATGCATCATCCAATTAGCAGGCTGAACGAATGGTGCAAACAACCAAGAACTTTCTAAGGATATTTTCCGAAAGCACGGACTTCGATCTAAAACTATCTTGGTTCTTTTTCAACCAACATATAACTTCACATACAGGGTGGCGCAAAAGTCATCCTCCTATCAGAAAATGCTATAAATTTTGCGATTGGCCCCTAAAGTCAGTTCTGTTTTGACATTTGTGTAGTAAACACATGCGAAATATACGTTAATAAGCAATGTTACGCTACACTGCTCCAGAACGCGGAATATTGCTGACTATTTATTTGACCAATAATCGGTCGGTGAAAAACGGTTACTGCGCAAAAGTAATCCTCCTATCAGAAAATGCTATAAATTTTGCGATTGGCCCCTAAAGTCAGTTCTGTTTTGACATTTGTGTAGTAAACACATGCGAA
Organism: Merzomyia westermanni; assembly: GCA_949987695.1. Taxonomy (NCBI): domain Eukaryota; kingdom Metazoa; phylum Arthropoda; class Insecta; order Diptera; family Tephritidae; genus Merzomyia; species Merzomyia westermanni. The sequence goes on from OX465288.1 coordinate 90,808,634, forward strand.
ATACACGTTAATAAACAATGTTATGCTACACTGCTCCAGAACGCGGAATATTGCTGACTATTTATTTGACCAATAATCGGTCTGGGCCAAACGATTTCTTTTTGCCGCAACTTGATGAATTGGGATTGGAAAACATGTGGTTCCAACAAGACGGTGCAACAGCACACACTGCACGTGCCACAACTGATATGCTGAACATCGGAAGCTTACTTTTGCGCCACCTTGTACATCAACAGAACGTTCGGCATCTGAATTGATGTTCAACCACTAACTTAAGACGTACTTTGATAAGATCCATCCCCATGAGTTATCGTCAAAAGATGACAATAATAATTCGATAAAAATATATGGTGAAGGTGACGCTCTCTGGACTCGTAACTACTCTGCTGGACCCAAATGGAGTCCAGGTACAGTAGTATTGAGGACAGGGCCGATTTCATACAAATTGAAGCTGCAGGATTCAAGAACGGTCAAACGGCATCAGGATCAAATGCCACGTCGCCAAATAGACACTGTGCCTCAGTGCGTGGAAAAACAATCTACACAACAAGTTAATCGAATGCGGAACAAGACAACGAAGCATCTGAAAATCAAAAACCATAGTCGCATGCTTTGCACTCTCCGAAATCTGCTGCTGGAATAACTGTTTCTTCAGATTCGGCCCTCCAGAATTTTACACTGTAACTGGGCGTTATGGGGTGTTATGCACGGTGTCTGTTCTTACATTAAATCAAGCCGGTACTCATATACATACTTACATATTTATATCGACCTTATAAATTAAAAAGAAATATAGAACAATATTCACTTTAAAAAAGAAAATCTTTGCACCGGAAATAGGACATGGCCTATATTAAAGGAATTCATCTATTGCACAAGGGAATTCTTATAACAGCCCCTACCGAAATTGAAAATTGTTTCAACGAGTACTATACAACCATTACGAAACCTCCAACGAACGTACTACATTTTGATGCACTAGCTACAAATATCTCTAAGCAGTTCACACTTTACGAATGTAACATATTAAACGTTGAGTTATAGACATATGTAGATAAAACGCATGATGCAGCAGTATGCATTGACAGATGAGTAGATTGTATGCATTTGCATGGGGAACGGCATAAGAAGCACAAGAAGAAGAATTTGGTATTTACTTTGTTGGTTTGCGAAATTAGAAAATGCAACACCTTGTATCATGATTACGGCCCTGTCCCTGTCATGCAAAAGATTGCGTTGAAGGCAAGTTTGTGCTAAATTTCATTGTGACGACGCCTTAAGTCATTGAAAACTTAAACTTCAAATCTGAAAATGGACGAGATAGCATCCCTTCGGCATTTTTAAATACATTTAGAGAATTCATAAGTAAGCCTTTGTGCATTTTATCAGTCAATGTTTCGACAGTGGTAAATACTCAAAATTAAAAACTCGACTAGCAGAACATAAATCTGATTTTAAATATTGTAACGAAATTAATATAAATAATCAAAAAACGGCACCCATGACCCACTGTGCAAGCAACCACCACTGCCAAAGCTTTGACCAAACAGAAATACTTCAACAACAACAATAATACGGAAAGATATTTACGCTGGAAATGCTACATATGTATATTAAACACACCGACTAACATAAGAATTAATGTTAAAACGGACGTCGCAAACTGCGCGCTCTCATACAGACATTTAATAACTAACAAAAATAATTAACAACTCCGCGTAGAACAGGGAGGACGTATTAAACAATATATGTAATTAATGTTTTAAGTAATAAATGTTTATGTAAATTATATTGTTTTGTGCTCTATGTTTTTTGTTTATAGTTCACCCTGAGGACGGTTATCGTGTATAACCGAAATATATTAGTTCAGAATTAAAAACAACGTGTTTATTAATTTTGTGTGAAAAAGATCGCACCTCAAGTTGGCAAAATAAAATTTTTAATATTTATTTTAGTTTTTTTAAACCAATTTTAAATATCCATCGACAGCACTGGTGGCGAACACGGTGGCATCACTGGCATAGGGCAATGATAGGCAACCGCAGCCAGCTTACAGTTTTTTGCACAGCCGCAGCCAGCTTCCAGTTTTTTTGGACAGACACATTTTTTCATTGGACGATTCACCACCGGGAAAGAATATCAAATTCAATATTCACTAGTCAATTTTACATTTGTCTTACATTTTGTCATAATTTGCCGTAAACTAAACAAACCTATGATACTTTTATCTAAATAAATGTGTTTCATTTATCATGTCGCCATTTAAACAAATGGCAGAGCTGCCGTCATAACACAAATATTCCTTTAAATCCTCACCTATTTAATTCAAATGTTCATTATAATCTCAATGAAACATTTTTAAATTTGTTTTATTTTTAAGTATTCATGAAACGAGCTCAAGGCCAAGAATAATAATTTTTCACTTTTTGAATTTTTATGAAAATTATTATTGTTTTTTACTTATTAATAATCATTTTAATTCATTATTAAAAGTTTTTTGATTGAATATATGTTTTATTTTTGTAAACTCCTTCTCCCAACTTATTTTCAATGTATCGGTTACCTATACGGATACGGATTTAACAGCAATGGAAAATCAACCCTACAAACCAGATACCGGTTACCAATGTAGCTAAATGCTTGGTTTCATTAATTTCTCATATGGTCTACAAAGTGGCTAAGGTCAAAACGCGTCGTTTGACACCTCTCGACATTTTTGGACATTGTTTAGCAGCTGCGTCCTGCCGTATAGAATTACCGAAAGGTCATTTGAATTCAACACTTCTGAATAGCAAAAATCATCCATCTGTTGGCATAAATGCACTGCTGCAGTCATTGCCACTAATGGCTCAATTTCATAATAAGCACATATCTGGAACACCAAGTCAAAGAGTAGAAAATGGCATGCATGTTTTGCTATCCAATCAACTGTAAGAACAATCACAATTTTCACATCAACTTTAGCATCCTCAACACTATTGGGCCAATACCAAATCCAACATCGCAGGCACCACCACATAATTCATACAGGGTGGCGCAAAAGTCATCCTCCTATCAGAAAATGCTATAAATTTTGCGACTGGCCCCTAAAGTCAGTTCTGTTTTGACATTTGTGTAGTAAACACATGCGAAATACACATTAATAAACAATGTTACGCTACACTGCTCCAGAACGCGGAATATTGCTGACTATTTATTTCGGTCGGTGAAAAACGGTTACTGCGCAAAAGTCATCCTCCTATCAGAAAATGCTATAAATTTTGCGACTGGCCCCTAAAGTCAGTTCTGTTTTGACATTTGTGTAGTAAACACATGCAAAATACACGTTAATAAACAATGTTACGCTACACTGCTCCAGAACGCGGAATATTGCTGACTATTTATTTCGGTCGGTGAAAAACGGTTACTGCGCAAAAGTAATCTTCCTATCAGAAAATGCTATACATTTTGCGATTGGCCCCTAAAGTCAGTTCTGTTTTGACATTTGTGTAGTAAACACATGCGAAATACACGTTAATAAACAATGTTACGCTACACTGCTCCATAACGCGGAATATTGCTGACTATTTATTTGACCAATAATCGGTCGGGGCCAAACGGTTACTGTGAATGGTGAGCGCTACAGAGAAATGATCAACGAGTTCTTTTCGCCGCAACTTGATGAATTGGGATTGGAACACATGTGGTTTCAACAAGATGGTGCAACAGCACACACTGCACGTGCCACAACCGATATGCTGAACATCGGAAGCTTACTTTTGCGCCACCTTGTATATGTTATCACCTCATCCAACTGCTGCAGGTATGGTGCCAGGAATGTTGCTATCAAATCACCTAATGTATAATCCAGCTAATGGAGGCGATCCATATAGTCAATTACAACATCAAATTGCTGCTATATCGTTAGCAGTTACCATAGACCAGCCCGTAACTTGCACTTGTAAACATGATAAAAAAAATTCGGATTTGATCTTTGGAACCGTGGCACCAAATCTCATCTTCATCCAAAAGTAATGCCTAGATGTTACAGTCATGTCGAAAACATGTTAAAAACTTAATTGACTTAGCTTGTTTGCTGCCACTTTTGGTTTTGCGAAAGAATTAAAACAATTGATTTAAAATTTTGCTTTCAACATCTTTTTTCGTATTTTTTAATTTTTCGCTTTCAAAACGATTGAAAAATTTTTCAATAAATGTCGCTGAAATTTGGTTTTCGGGATATTTTACAATATCTCATGCCATTTCATTCGCACTCATAAGAAATGAATAATACAAAATCTGCAAGGTTTTCCCTTTTTCACAAATCTTATACATATTAACTGTAGGCTGGACATTTCGTACTTATGGGCACATATTTTAATATAACTTAGAACAACTTTTTTTTGGTCGCTTAAGGTTATCAAAATCATTCCAAAAATTTGGAAATTTGTGAAACTCAAAATGCGTATGTATTGGTAATTTTGGAAAATGTGGTTAGCAGTGGTTTGTAGGGAAGTGTAAATACTACACAAATTATACAACAACCAACAATAATCAACATGGAAATATCTAAATGCCTATTTGGAAATCAATAAATTAACTTAATTTTAGACAGAATTCCCCAAACCGTGGTTTTTAGTTGTTGACGGACAATTTGAAATAAATGATAATATAAAATTTCAGAATGTTTTAATTGTTCTTCAACGAGAAACTATTTCAAAGATTATGGATATTATTAGTCCACCCCCTTTGACAAATAAATATAAAATTATTAAAGAAGTTTTAATTGAAAGATTTGCTCTTAGTGAGAAAATATTAAAACAACTATTTTCAAATACTGAATTTGGTGATCGATCTCCATCAAAACTTTTGAAATATATGAGATCTCTAACAGGTTCTGAATCAATAATCATTCAGGAATTACTCTTCAAATTATAAGTGAGAAAATGACCACAAGAAATTCAGATACATTTAACTTCCAGTATTATTCAAATACTAAAGAGATCATTATCATGGCAGACAAACCTTTTTGACTTAATAAATAATGTTTTTCTAAAACCTATTTAATTGTTGGTATTGAAACCAACATTCTTACAAAGTGCATTAAAAATATAACTGAATTAAGCATTTTCATTCACCAAAATTTAAACAAAATAACTACAGACTTTAATGAGCTACAAAAACGAAGTAGATCTTGCGGGAAATCTGTATATATCACGACATTTTTCTAGGCTTAGAAATTCAGATAGTCAAATTAATATTTTGTGGTGTCGTCGGAAGTTGAAACAAAATAACTTCAAATGTATAACTCTAACTATAAAACTATAACTCAACTTTAAATCAAATAAAAATTTTCCGAATTCAAACACAAATTATTTTAACTAAAAAAAATCTGTATTTCTTTGCTGGCTTGAGGTCCGTGTTCAATAATTATAAAAATTAAAAACACATTTTGATTTTTTTGTTAAAATCGATATATTTCGACTGCTCAACGGCAATCATCTTCAGGATTGTAGCAACTAACAAAAATAAACAATTAACAATAAACAAATTTTGCATTTTAAATATCACATAAATACATACTTTTATTAACACGTCTGCTCTCTGTGACGTGGAGTATGGTACTGTTTTTTAGTGAGTAGGTGTTTATAGATATGTGCTGTGTGATCAACGTCGTTCTTATAGTTGAGTCTTGTTTTAGTCGGAGTATTAATAATGTGTAACATTTCTAGTGTGAAGCGTTTGTTATAGTGTTGTTCTTGTTGCAGTATTTTAGTCTCGTCAAAGTTTGGTGTGTGGCCGCTATCTGCACAGTGGGCCATGAGTGCCGTTTTTTGATTATTTACTTGATGGCAAAATTTAAAATCAGACTTATGCTGGGAAATTCTCGTTTTGAGCTTGGACTTTGTAGTACCTATATATATATTATTGCACGTTTCATCTCTATTGCCTTTACATGGTATCTTGTAAACTACGTTATTTTTTTCCATGATTGGTATTTTCGATTTTGTTTTGTTAAATATGTTTTTTAAAGTGTTCGTAGGTTTATGCGCAATTTTTGTGGTTTCTTTATCATAGCAGTCAGATTTTGCTAGACGCTCTGATAGATGCGGTACATAAGCCACCGACTTGAAAATAATTGGTTTATCGGGGGTTTTTGGACTATTTGGATTTTTAGTTTTTCGTAATAAAGTTTTTATGGTTTTTTTCGGAAAATCATGGTTTGTTAGTAATGTAAAAATGTCTTTTGTAACTTCTTTGTGGTATATTTCATCTGAGGTCTGCAACATTTTCCGTATACAGCCCTTTGCTGTATTCATAATCATGGTTTTCGGATGTTTTGAATTAAAGTTTATAATTCGTCCTGATGCTGTAGGCTTTTGATACCACTTCAGTTTTAATTGATTTCCTCGTCTGTTTATTATGGAATCGAGGTATGGTAATTCCTCATCGTTCTCTAGCTCTATAGTAAATTTTATATTTTTGTCAAAGGTGTTTAGTGTGTTAAGTGTGTTTTGTATTTCATTTTCTTTTATTATCGCGAATAAATCGTCGACGTATTTTGTAAGTATTCTTGGCTTATGTCGCAACTTCAGCATGGTATCATCTAATAGCTTTTCCATAACTATATCCGCTATTATTGGGGATGTGGGTGCTCCCATCGGCATTCCTTTTAGTTGCGTATAGATAGTATCATTAAATTTGAAATATCTGCTTTCTTGAATGCAGAATTTAATTATTTCCATGAACAGCTGTTTTGGTATTTTTGTGTATTCTTTAATTGTGGAATACTCCGACTAAAACAAGACTCAACTATAAGAACGACGTTGATCACACAGCACATATCTATAAACACCTACTCACTAAAAAACAGTACCATACTCCACGTCACAGAGAGCAGACGTGTTAATAAAAGTATGTATTTATGTGATATTTAAAATGCAAAATTTGTTTATTGTTAATTGTTTATTTTTGTTAGTTGCTACAATCCTGAAGATGATTGCCGTTGAGCAGTCGAAATATATCGATTTTAACAAAAAAATCAAAATGTGTTTTTAATTTTTATAATTATTGAACACGGACCTCAAGCCAGCAAAGAAATACAAATTTAAGGAAAAAGGTCGCAAAAAATTTCATAAAAAAAATCTGTTATGACTGTTCATAGTAATAGAATTAATAGTCAACCTTTTTGTATATGATAAATTCAATATGTTCAATTTTTTAATCGATACAGGTGCAATAGTTTCGGTATTTTAGTTGATATCAAATAAAAAGAGATAACTGATTTAACATCCAAATTAAAATAACTGGGTCTTCTGGTTTTTGCAATATATTTTCTCTCAAAATTCCTATTTTATAAATTAAATTTACAAATATACTGAAAGAATTTCCTTTAATTATGTACTTGTGAACCAAATTATACCAAACAAATTCACCATCAAACAATTCACCATATTGAATGGAAAGGTGTATTACCTTTTTACACCCCTCGCCGTTTAACCCCATTAAATTAAAAGTAGCAAAAACTGAATTTGAATTTTTAGATAAAACTAGTAAATCCCCACTTTGCTGCGGCTCAGAATTTATAATAGACTGAGATGCCGTTCGGAGTCGGCAAAAAACTGTAGGTCCCAACAATTTGTAGGGAAAAATTCAAATCGGCACACCACAAATTGGAAGAGAAGCTTGGCGCAAAAATCTCTTAGGAGGTTTATGATGATATACCTGTTGTATATCGCGCCATAGAGAGAGAGAGAGAGTCAGATTTTAATCATTAGGTATAACTCTAACTATAAAACTATAACTCAACTTTAAATCAAATAAAAATTTTCCGAATTCAAACACATATTCTTTTAACTAAAAAAATCTATTATGACTGTTCGGCCATTATCTTTTTCTCTTTTTGTTATTATTATGGCGCGACCGGCTTTCCATATATGCAGAAATAAAACCGGCTACGATAAAGGTGAAAATATTTGGTTCTAACTCAGTTTTTCGCCTAATTCTCGCCAACAAGTTTACAATTTGACATTATCCCATCGGTTGAGCTTTGATTTCCTCGGAGTGCGGTGCCGCAATATAACGTCCGCCGCTATGGGATTACCCCCCATATCCCGTCCGACCGGCGCGAGGGGCGCATCCGCATAACGCGCGGATTATTCGTTCGTGCCGAGTCGTTGAAAGGACTTGGTTTATTAATCATCGAGATCTAAAACTGCTCAGCTACAAAGAAAACCTCACTAGCTAAGTAAAGTAGATATAAGATAGATTTTACATTAAGAAATAACTAGTTAACAGAATAAAGTTATTGTTAGAAGTTAATATAGAAGTCAAAGAATAAGAAACAATTAGTAGCTATGAATTTAGGATAGAAAGAATTGATTTTTTTATGCCTAAAAGCGAGTCTGAAATATCAAATATACCAGAAAGACAGTTATAATCTTGACACAAACAGCGAAAAGGCTCATTTAACTGAAAATTGGTTCGGCACTGTTTTAAGACTAGAGGTTTAAAATGCCTTGAAGGACGAGACGGTACATTGAAGTTCACTTCACTTAGAAGAAATTGGCTAGATAGTGAACCATTTAGCAATTTAATCATAAAAATAATTCCAAGCATTTCCCTCCGACTAGAAAGTGTGTGCAGATTAATGCGTTTTAAACGATTCGTATAGGGTGGCAGATTATACAAGGGATCTCTTAAGGCAAATAGTAAAAATTGTTTTTGAACTGCTTCTAGGCGATCTACATGAAAATGGCGGGTTCCAAATTATAGAACCGTATTCAAGTATCGGTCTGAGTAATGTAGTGAGGAGGGCTTTAGTTACATAAGGGTCGCTAAATTCTTTAGACTATCGTTTAACGAATGCTAGGACACCTCTAGCCTTGTTGACTGTTGTGTTAATATGGCGGTTGAAACTGAGTTTATAGTCCATAGTAACCCCCAGGTCAACAAAATCATACACTTGCTCAAGACTATAATTTTTAATTGCATAGGAAGCCGGCATATAATTTAAATCGCACCAAGTAACTAGTGCATCTAGATCTGATTGTAGCTTATTTCTATCTTCAAATGACGCGAGTGACATGAAAAGCTTTACGTCGTCAGCATACATTAACATTTTTGAAAATTTTATTATTGTAGAAATATCATTTATAAACAACATGAACAGAATCGGGCCAAGATGGCTTCCTTGAGGAACCCACGAAGAGACGTAAATGACATCGGGTACTAAATTTTTAAACACTACTATTTGTGTCCTGTCACTAAGGTAAGAAGAGATTTAGCGATTGGGACTCGGCTGGAAGCCCAACTGATCGAGTTTATGAATTAGTAATGAGTGACACACTTTGTCAAAAGCTTTCCTGATTTGGATTCTATTGGCTCTATAATGATCCCTCCTATATATTTTTCTTGAATATCTGCAATGTGAAGACACCGATCTGTTACAATTTTATTAAATGTAGAGATTAACACTCATTATATTACTAAATTTAAAATCAAATTGAATCAATCAATTATAATACAAATAAAAGCCATTCAGCCATTTATTGTTTTGCGGACTATTTGGCACCCCTTTGTGAGTAGCGCCCGGTCCATGATGACACCCCATGATGCCAGAAGCACGAAATTAAATGATTGTGATTTCACAAGTAAAAACCTTTTCTAATTTAATTAATCTTTGAAAACTCAGAACATAAGTTGAACAGAAAATAAAAATTTAAGATGGCGTTGCTGACAGAACGATTGCTGTCCGAATCAGGGTTGCCAGTATTTTTTTAAAGGATGTCGCCAGATTCTCCCTTAAATCGCCAACTTTTTTTTACTTACATGTCGCCAAATTAGTCGCCTATAGAACTTACCGACGAACTACCTCCACCAACACCCCCCTTCACATTATTTTAAGTATTTATTTTTCAAATTAAATATAAGTCTTTAACATGGACTACTTAAAATTTTTTTTTATTTCTAACTTATATTAATTTTGCAATAATTACTTTTAAGAATACAGGGAAAAACAATAGTTGTTACGATTTTATACTTCTTTTGTATAGTTTCTTTCTCATCGGAATTTACCTTCGGATATATAACGTCATACTTGAAATTCTTAATGATCGTTTTCGATGGTTGGAATTTTTTACAAAACTTATTTCTTTCATAGAAAAAAAAACGTCTGCTTAGCAAAGAATTAGGCATTTCGATTTGCAAATTATTCATTGATTTATATTTGATTGCATTTAATACCGTGAGTGTTCTTTCAACGCAGGCATGGCTGGTGGGTGAACTTAAAATTTGTAAAAGTTAAATATCGGCCAAAAATCGTAGCAACTCTGATAGCTAGTTACCCCATTCGGAACATTAGTCGAGTTGACTGCCAATAACTTATTCCACCGATTTTCAATTTTACTCAAAGCCGATTTTGATCTAAACCAATTTTTGGATACAAAATCTGAATTTTCTTTAAATTTTTCACACTTGTTGGCAACTGTTTATCAATTTCTATGAAAAGCGTTTTTATACATACAATACATATCGCACCCTAAATACAAAAGGGTCACAACTCAAAATTTTCCAAAACTGAGTTTTTTGCATAAATTAATTCAGAGTACACATCTCTAACTACTGCAAAAATTTCGTTCACATAACTATCTTCTTTAACTGGAAAAATACAGTTATGTCTATTTTTATGTCAAGTGTGTTCCTTTTGCACGATCAACTAAAGAGAATTATTTTTAGTTGCGTTAATGCGCTCAAGAACAGCTGATTACTTTTATTACACATAAAGAGTTTTATTTTGAGTTCTGCCTCTATAACTGTAAAAAGTGATAAATTTCGTGGTATTTTATTTTGCATTGTGCCTCTTTAGTTGTGAAAAGTGAGTTCAATTAACAGTTAAAAAGGCACAACTTAAGATAATATCATTAGTTAATCGAAAAAATCTCAGTTAAAGAGTCATAAATCAAAATTTTGTTTTATTTTCGCAAACATAATATAAAATTGAAAAAAAATATAGCAGAACCTTCTTCAATGTTGTATATTTTCATGATGGAACAATATTTTCTTTAAATATTACAATAATTTTTATATAAAACGTTTTTCGTCTCTCCTGAAAATCTTAGTATTTTGAGTTGTGACCCTTTTGTATTTAGGGTGCGATATATTCAAAACCTTTCCCCACAAGGAAATTTTGAATAACGAGCTGTTTATAATAAATTATGCCAAAATTTGTTTCATCAGGCTAAGTCATTGTCAAGATTTTTAATCAAATTATTTGTATACCTGGTCACCGCTAAGTAGATCGTTGGAACAGTCGCCATAATTTGGCCCCAATACCCAACCTTAGTAGTCGCCTAACGGTGGTATGTAACGGTATAAACGGATCGAGATAGATATTGACTTACATATATCAAAATGTTCAGAAGGAAAAAGAAATTCATTAAGCCATGTCCGTCCGTCCGTCTGTTAACATGATAATTTGAGTAAATTTTTAGATATCTGAATGAAGTTTGGTATGCAGGTTCCTTGGCCCTCATAAAATAGGTAACATCGGATGATATCCACGCCCATTTTTTGTATACAGAATATTTTCGAAAATACAAAAAAAGGGATTATTCAGTATATAATGGGGATAAAATTTGGTGGGTACATTAACTAAAGCAAAAAATTAATTTTTCAATAAATGTTTGAAAGCGGGCGCGACGCCGTCCACTTTTGATTAAGTCAAATTTAGAAATAATATTAATTATAAATCAAAACCTTTCAAGACATCGAAACGAAATTTAGCACACATATTTATATAAATAGAAGGAATTTTCCGGTTAAAAATGAGGGAAATCGGTTAAGGTCCACGCCCACTTTTATACGGAAGATTTAGAAAAAGATCATAGATATATTTAATAGGCAATAACTTTGCGTACAAAAGCTTTATATCATTTTTATTTCACTTACAAAGTGTGCGTGAAGGAAGAAAGTCAAAAAATATACATTTTTGAAAATGGGGGTGGCCCCGCCCCTTTTATAGCGGATTATTCCACAAAACTTTTTATGCCATAACTCCGGCAAAAATCGATTTATCGAAACGATATTTGGCGAAAATGTTGAATATATAAAGGTTAATGTTTGTTGTAAAAATTGGCGAAATCGGTTAACGGCCACGCCCAGTTCTTACCATAGTTCTGAAAAATTGGTTTGTAAGTTGTAAAACGCGATATATTTATAACCATGCCAGCTGTATGAATAAGATCTTGCACATATAATACGCTTTTTAAGGAAAGCTCGGCCGTAAAAAAAAAATTTGTTAATTTGGGCGAAGTTTAATCCTGCCAAAAATTAGGCAAATCCTATAACACACAAGTAAAATATCCGGGCAAGTTGTTAATACCCCACTGCAATAGAGAAGTTATATACCTTTTTTGATTTTCATACCCTTAGTGAACATGAAATGTTTGTAAGTATGAGAAGAAGAAAATACGGGCCTATCAATAAGTAAACTTAAATAATAATAACGATGTGATTTAGAGTGATCGAGCCCATTGGGCAGAGCGAAGCACTGTTAACAACAACAAGAATAATAACGATGAGCTGAGTCGATTTAGCAATGTCCGTCTCTCCGTCCGTCTGTCTATTTGAACGCAAATTTTTAAAACAATGTTCATGTATTGGTATTTTCAAAAAATTTGGTCAGCAGTTGTTGGTAGGGAAGCTATTTATATACAAATAAATTAAAGGCGGCCGCCGTGGTGTGGGGGTAGTGTTGCCGGCCTACCACACCGAAGGTCCACGGTTCGAATCCTGAGACAGGTAACATCAAAAGTGGTTTGAAAAAGTTGTTCAATACGGGGTCGCCCCTCGGCAGAGGTTTGGCAAACTCTCTGAGTCTCTTTTTGCCATTGAAGGCTTCTCTGCAAAAATGCATCTCCTTTGTAGATGCCGTTGGAAGTCGGCAAAAATTAAAACGGCACAACAAAAATATCAAGGGAAGCATCGGCTCTTTGGAGATTTATGATGATATACCTGTCGTATATCGCGCCATACATTTATATTTTTTTTAAATTAATTTACCCATCTAAACTCATAACAGAAGTGTTTTTATTGAAACCAATCAGCTTTCTTTATAATACGAACTAAAAAGTATTAAAATAGACCTGTGTAATTTGGTATGCCATAATATATCACTACTAGGTATATAATAATATATATAATGTTCGGTTCCACTCGAACTTAGATTACTTTACTTGTTTTCTATTCAACTAATAATCTGAGTTTTTGAATATTCATATAATTTAATTAAATTTAAAACTTTCTTGTAAATAATACATCTGATAGTAAAATGATAATCCTTTTGAGGATTTCGTGGTTTAAAGAGTACATTTGGGTTGCAGATCATGTACGTACGTGCATTTTAACAAAATCGCCCTTATTTTCGCCTCGTCGCAGCACCGAAGCAACAACGAATTAGAAATGGTCAAATCAATTGTGTAAGTAAATAGCATTTTTTTTGGAATAATTTAAGTAACTTTTTTCTAACAAAAAAGCTTTTAAAAAACTCACAAAACAAATATAGAACTGTTGTTATTTTTATAATTAGCAGTGCTACGCACACAAGGTATATTAACTTTAGTCGCTTAACGGTGGTATGTGACGGCATAAACGGATCGAGATAGATATTGGCTTATACATACAAACGGCTCAGGAGGAAAAAAGAAATTGATAGAGCCATGTCCGTCCGTCCGTCTGTTAACACGATAACTTGAGTAAATTTTGAGATAAATTAATGAAATTTGGTATATAGCTTCCTTGGCAGTCATCTCCGAGCGCTATTTAAATTGGAAAATACAAAATAAAGTGATTATTCAGTACATAATAGGCTTATAGAGAAAAATTTGGTGTGTACATTAACTTTAAGGCAAAAAATACATCTTTTAAGAAATTTTTGAAAATGGGCGTGGCACCGCCTACTTTTGGCTTAAGGCAAATTTAGAAAAAATATCAATCATAAATCAAAAACCGTTCAAGATATCGAAACGAAATTTAGAACACATATTTACATTAATAAAAGATGTTCCGGAAAAAATGGGCGAAAGCGGTTAAGGTCCACGCCCACTTTTGTAAGAAAGATTTTGAAACGGGTCGTCGGAAAAAGTCGAAAAATATAAATTTTTGAAAATGGGCAAAAATTCATTTATCGAAACGATATTCGGCAAAAATTGAGAATATATAAGGGTAAATGTTTGTTGTAAAAATGGGCGAAGTCGGTTAACGGACTCGCCCATAAGATCTTGTACGCATAATAAGCTTTTAAAGCAAAACTCGTCCGCAAAAAATTTGGTGGATTTTGGGGAAGTAGGCGTGGCGCCGCCCACTTTTCAACATACAAATTTCGCTAATTTCAAAGACGATTGCTTCTAGTTTCAGCGAGATATTTCAATCAAAATTGGTCAGCTGTTGTCGCCGTGATTTTAGGAAACATACCTTATTAAACGATTTATAACATTAAATACAACCCTCCTAGCAAATAAGTAAAAACATATGTCTATGAAATTTATATATGTATCTGAATTCGAATTCTCTCATTTATAACATTAATTTCGAATCCTCTCAATGCGCTCAAATTTATGTATGTGTTTGTAATTACATAACGTGTACGTGTGTTCAAACGTTTGAATTGGATCAGTTGCCTATTTTATATTCTCTTTATATGTAGCTTGGGTTGTAAATAAGTATACATTTTCGAACTTTGCATTATATTCGTTTTTCGTGGAAACTGAATTCATTCCATTGTAACAAGCGCGAGGAAACACACAATTTCTGAACAAGTTATCATATTTAAATTAAAAGGAAAAGTACATATAATAAATATACATGTACCACAGCATACAAATCTCCGTTTTGTTCACTTCGTCGACAAAGTTTCAGAAATTGTTTCCAGCGTAAGTTTACTGCGTTCAATGCTGACTAGAGCAAAAGCAAAAAGAATTGAAAATTCTACGGAGTGTTCACTTACGACTGAAGCAGAAGACAGCGAAAGCAGTTCGGAGTCCAATTCAGACTGCAGTTTTCACGAAATGGAAAATTCAGAGGAACCAGCAGCACCACAAATTGCCGTACCATGCGACCAAATTGCTTCACTGGTTTCATGTATAACTTCACTTCGGGAGTGTGTTGAAGAATTGCGAAATGATACTTTGCGTGTAAGGTCACAAATCGGTGACAGCTCTGCCAACGCTGCCGCATCCGACAACGCCGCGCCTGATATGCCAACGTCAACGCAAACTACCGCACACACCGAGTATCAACCTCAATTTTCGTCAACGCAAATTCCACCTTATATGACGCAAACGTCTGCGCCAGCCGTATCTAAGCCTCAATTCATATTAACACAAATGTCGCCACACATGACGCAAACGCCTGCGCCAGTCGAATCTCAGCCTCAATTCGTATCAACTCAAATACAGCCCCGTATGACTCATATGTCTGAGCCAACACAATCTCAGCCTCAACTTACATCTGCGCAAATACCGTCTCGTAGTATGCAAACTCCGATCAATAATTCAACATCTTTGACATTCATGGACAATTCCGCCGCAAAATTATTTCCGTTGCCTCTTTTCGATGGGAATCCTGAAGATTGGCCCCTCTTTTTGGCCAATTATAATGACACGACCCTTGAATTCCAGTACAGTCATAGACAAAATCTGATGCGTCTACATAAAGCCTTGCAAGGTGCTGCTAAAGTGGCCGTAACATCACTTTTAATTTATCCGGAAGACGTACCAAATGTTATTAAGGAGCTGGAGTTCAACTTTGGGCGACCTGAGCTGCTTATTAAGTCACAATTGCAAAAGGTGCAACGTTTTCCATCAATAAATGAGAGCCAATTGGAGCAAATTCTTGACTTTGCCAACAGGGTAAGAAATATCGTTGCCTTTTTTAAGTCTGCTAGATGCGGACATCATTTAATGAATCCTACATTATTAGAGAGTTTGGTGGGAAAGTTGCCTCCATCCAAACAATACGAATGGAGCCAACGTGCCGTCAACATATTGCCATTCCCAACCATTGAGCATTTTAGTGAATGGTTAAGCAATATAGCCAGATTTGTTTCTTTATTACCGGGGTTTCTGATTTATCGTTGCGTAACATACAAGCTAGCGTTTTGCAATTGTCGTCGTCGTCGTCGTCGTCAGCTGCGCAATCACGTAATCCTATTCGTCAAAGCAGCGGTGCTACTCGTCGAGTTTTGTACAATAATGATATACAGCCTGCACAAAATAATAATTGCTTAGAGTGCGGACAGACACATAAGCTTGTTGAATGTCCCAAGTTTTCTACACGCGATATTCAGTCAAAGTGGAGTCTTGTTAAAGGCAACCATTTATGTTTTGGATGTCTGCACAAAGGGCATGGTTTGGCAAATTGCCGGGTAAGTAAGGTATGCGCAGTTAACGGGTGCAAAGGTATGCACCATCCATCGTTACACCAGGATACAAACCAAGCAAACATGGAAAATGTAGAACGTGTGTTAAATTGTGTATTGGAAAATCAAGCAAGCCTTTTTAAAATCTTACCGATAACCTTGTCAGGGCCCAATGGAAGTTTGTCTGCCTATGCCATGTTCGATGAAGGGTCGTCCATAACACTCCTTGAAGAAGATATAGCCGTTCAGTTAGGTCTACGTGGTCCTAATGTGCCATTAACATTACAATGGTATGGTGAGAGCCAAAGTAAAGAAAAATCACGTAAGGTTGCTGTAAATATTAAGGGTGATTTTGCCGAATACAACCTCAAGAACGTTCACACCGTCAAGTCATTAAATTTGCCGCAACAAACTTTTGATAAAAATAAATTTACCCATTTCTTATCATTGCCAATAAAGAGTTACGTAAGCGCTAAGCCAGTTATTTTACTAGGTCTACAGCTACCTGGGTATTGCACAGAAAGTAGTTGATACAGGACCAGAACAGCCAATAGCTATTGAAACGCGTCTTGGGTGGGTAGTCTACGGCCCGACTTCTTGTAATACAGTCCGTCATCCATATGTCCAGTGTATTCGCGAATCACAATCGCAGTCGCTAAATGCTTTACATAGGTTAGTCAATGAATATTTTTCAGTAGAAAATTTTGGCGTTCGAAGTACAGATCTGGTTTTGGAATCGACCGAAACCCGTCGTGCAAGAGAGATTTTGGAGAAAACTACAAAGTTTCTTGGAAATAAATATGAAGTTGGTCTGTTGTGGAAGCAAGACAATACTGTGCTTCCCCAAAGTTATGATATGGCACTTCATCGGTTAGAAAACCTTGAGGTACGCATGGCCAAAGATGTCAACTACGCCGCCGATTATAAACGTGAAATACAAAAATATATAGATAAAGGCTACGCCAGATTAATGGATCCAGAAGAGGCCACGATAATTAATTGTACAACGTGGTATCTGCCACATTTCGGTGTAGTCAACCCCCATAAGCCGGGAAAGCTACGTATTGTGTTCGACGCAGCCGCTACCACATCGAATATTTCACTAAACTCAGCCTTACTTAAAGGGCCTGAGCATACACAGTCTTTGCTGACAATCATATTTAAATTTCGCCAAGGAATTGTAGCCGCCGCTGCAGATGTCCAAGAAATGTTCTCCCAGGTAGCCATCAGACTTGAGGACCAAAATGCACAACGGTTCTTATGGAGGGATGGGGATCCGAATAAGTCAATGCAAATCTACGTAATGTCTTCAATGATTTTCGGAGCCGTCTGCTCACCTTGCTGCGCGGAGTATGTAAAAAATATTAATGCTTTGAAGTTCGAAACCCAAATGCCACGTGGGTCGTCCGCCATCAGAAATAACATGTATGTTGATGATTTAGTCATCAGTTTTACGAGCATTAAAGAAGCCGAAGAAGTAGTCAAAGAAGCCATTGTAATCAACTCCGCTGCAGGATTCACACTGCGTAACTTCGTATCAAATAATGAAAACCTTCAAGCCAGGTTGAATGGTGTAAACAATATTGCAAACAAAATAGTGAACCTAGAGAAAAAATCAACTATCGATAAAGTGCTAGGAATGTGTTGGAATACCAACACTGACTGCTTCGAGTTTCACGTAAGGTTTCACAAAATCAAATCTGAAGTCCTTGATTGCTTACGTCCGCCAACAAAACGTGAACTGTTAGGGATCGTGATGGCTATATATGATCCCTTCGGGTTTTTGGCAAATGTGACAATATGCATGAAAATTTTGCTGCAGTCCTTGTGGAGACGGCAGACGGATTGGGATGAGCTAGTTCCCATCCAACTAGTGGCAAAATGGAGTTCATGGTGGACACACTTTCAAACTGTAACCAGTCTTTCGATTCCCCGATGCTATTCGCCTATACTGCTAGTGGCCGACGAAGTGCAGTTACACGTGTTCGTGGATGCTAGCTCCAATGCATATGCAGCAGTTGCTTATCTTCGTATATGCAAAGGAGAATCAGTTGATACCGCATTTGTCGCCGCTAAATCACGATGCGCTCCTCTAAAGGGCATGACAATTCCTCGCCTTGAGCTACAAGCCGCGGTTTTAGGAAGCCGTCTACAAGGGTCAGTAGTGGGAAACCATGACTTTAACATAGATCGCATAGTATTGTGGAGTGATTCAACAACAGTTTTGCTGTGGATTCGATCTACGACCAGAGAATACAAGCAGTTCGTAGGTGGTAGAATCGCCGAAATAATATCTGTCACTAAACCATCACAGTGGAGGTGGTTGCCAACATCGTTAAATGTCGCCGATGACGCCACTCGAGGCCAGCCAATGACAAAATGCGACTCACAAAGCCGATGGTTTAAAGGTCCTAAGTTTCTGCTACTACCAGAATGCGAGTGGCCACAAGAGGTAGCCCCACTTCAGTCTTCAGAATGCGCTGCCGAAGAAAAGAAATGTTTACTTCTCTCCCCAACGACAGATAAGTATATCATTAACTTTACAAATTTTTCGTCTTTTTTAAAGTTACTTAGGGTAACGGGCTGGGTTTTGCGATTCATCTTTAATGTGAAAAACCGTAATCGTCGCTCAGGAGAACTAAAAGCGTTCGAGATCACAGATTCAGAAGCATACATATGTCGTTGTGTACAGAAAGAGGTATTTATTAACGAGTTAGAACAGCTACGCATTAACCAAAGGGTACAGAAGTCGTGCTCGCTTTACCCACTAACGCCGTTTTTAGACAACGATGGTGTTATGAAAATTAATGGTCGTATTGACGCAGCATATTGTCTCCCTCTGTCTGCCCGTCGTCCAATAATTATGCCTCAACATCATCACGTAACCCGTCTTTTAGTTTTGTACTGGCACAGAAAGCTTCATCATCAGAATGACTCTCTTACGATAAACGAAATCCGTCAAAGGTTCTGGGTACCGCACAGCCGTACAGTTCTTTCAACAGTAAAAAAAGGTTGTCCAGTATGTATCATCAACTCAGCCAAACCAAGCACGCCAATGATGGGGCAGTTACCAGACGACCGTCTCACGCCATTTGTTCGTCCATTCAGCTACACAGGGGTTGATTACTGTGGTCCATTTTTTATTACTATTGGCCGTCGTCGAGAAAAACGCTGGATTGCGTTATTTACCTGCTTTAATCTGTTTGAGAAATTTCATAAACCGTAGAGGAACTCCCGTACGAATCCGTAGTGACAACGGGACTAATTTTGTAGGTGCTCAAAAACTTTTGCGTGTTGAAGACAGACTTTTCGATTTGGATCGCATTGAACAACACTGTGCTAAACGCGGAATAGAATGGGTCTTCAACTGCCCTGCTAATCCAGCATCTGGTGGATGTTGGGAACGATTAGTTCAATGCGTGAAACGTCTTTTGGATCGAGTGTTAAAAGAAGAAGCTCCTCGAGTTGAAACTTTCCGAAGTACCTTAATAGAAGCCGAAAATATTATAAATAGTCGTCCGCTTACCGATATTCCAGTGTCACCTCATGATGAAGAACCATTAACTCCGAACCATTTTTTGATCGGTTGTGTGAATTCAACGCAGACGCCTAGTCTAGACGAGGAGAAGTTGTGTATGAGGAAGCAGTGGAGAATTTCACAAGCCTTGAAAGATCGCTTATGGAAAAGATGGACCACTGAGTATTTACCGTCCTTAATATGTCGCTCAAAATGGAGGGAACAAGTCAAGCCGTTACAGAAAGGTCAACTGGTAATTGTTTGCGAACCAAATTTGCCAAGAAATAAGTGGATAAAGGGGAGAATAAAGGAAGTTTATACTGCAAAGGATGGGCAAGTACGATCAGCCTTAATACAAACCAGCTCTGGAGATTTACGAAGACCAGCCGCAAAGCTAGCCGCTTTAAATATTTGTGAATCTGCAAAGGATTCACCTGGAGGTAGAATGTCGCCGTGATTTTAGGAAACATACCTTATTAAACGATTTATAACATTAAATACAACCCTCCTAGCAAATAAGTAAAAACATATGTCTATGAAATTTATATATGTATCTGAATTCGAATTCTCTCATTTATAACATTAATTTCGAATCCTCTCAATGCGCTCAAATTTATGTATGTGTTTGTAATTACATAACGTGTACGTGTGTTCAAACGTTTGAATTGGATCAGTTGCCTATTTTATATTCTCTTTATATGTAGCTTGGTTTGTAAATAAGTATACATTTTCGAACTTTGCATTATATTCGTTTTTCGTGGAAACTGAATTCATTCCATTGTAACAAGCGCGAGGAAACACACAATTTCTGAACAAGTTATCATATTTAAATTAAAAGGAAAAGTACATATAATAAATATACATGTACCACAGCATACAAATCTCCGTTTTGTTCACTTCGTCGACAGCTGTTGTTCAATAGTAAGTAGTATATTCCTAGCAAAAACTATGCAAAGCGGATAACACACAAGTAAAATATCCGGGTAAGTTGTTAATACCCCACTGCAATAGGGAAGTTATATACCTTTTTTTGATGAACATAAAATGTTTCTAAATATGAGAAGAAGAAGAGATGGTCCCATTAATAAATAAACTGAAATAATAATAACGATGAGCTGAGTCGATTTAGCAGGGGCATGAGCTGATTGAAATCGTCTACACGACTCCTGATATAAAATATGTTGGCGCATTTGAACAAGTTTGCGGGGATGCGCTTTTGACTGAATGGGGACGTATAAAAGTTCGTGCCGTAGGTCTGGCCTTAAGTTTCTTGTGATCATTTCCGATTCGTCTGAAGGATCAACTCCGATTCGGCTAAAAGAATGGGTAACCTATCGACGATGGTAGCAATTGAGTCATAGAATTGCCCGCCAGGATGTTGCTTTCGGTTGCCAATCTCTTTACGGATATCATAATTTGAACAGTAATCTTTAAACTCATACTTTAGCGCAGCACAAAATGCGTGCCACTCTACTGTGAGTACTTGTTTGCGATACCGCCAATACCAAGACTTAGCTTTACAGGCAAGTATAAAGTCAAAGTTTTTGCAAACGGATGAGAAATCTTTATTTAAGGTTTGAGCCGTCTGAACTAATATGCCAGTTCTTTATAGTGGTAGTTATCCTGTCAGGTCGAAAAATGTCTAAATTGGTATTAAACCTTATCTGGTTTGGTTACTAATTTTTCGCTAGATTGGCCTCAATAGATGTGCCGTTTTGGGTACTTGGTGGATTTGGTTGCAAATTCAGGTTCACGAGCAACCGTTGAACTGTCGTCTCGACCATTTGTGCAATCTGTACATAATTAATTACATTTTTGTTCTGATCCGGAGTAAAATTTTGGTTATACTGTAAAAGTGAGAATGAGTACCGTGTCGCGCAGAATAGTGCCGGTTAATATTTTCCGCAATGGCTGGAGAATTATGTATATCGGTTACAGGATGTGGGAGATTTTGATCAATACCGGCTAAGTTTGGTGCATCTCCTACTTCTTCTGCATAAAGTCTACGGTAATAATCGTGGAACGCCTCCTTGAATCACTTAGCCAATTCGTAATGCATTTTTTATGATATACGTGATCACACAGTGTTATTATGCAATCTTGTCCGGGTTTCATGTCCTGAAGACAAATTGTACATTCACACGTATCCTTATCAAAAATAGCTGGCAGGTTATCGTTGCTGTTGGCAACTGCCTTTTTAACGGAGAAAAATATAAAGAAATAATCAAAGACAAATTTTACTCAATCTCAATAATAATAACTCGTTACAATGTTTTCCGTATTTGGTAATTGTGAGAGGTAAGGAAGTACAACAAAGGATTTAAAAAGATAGTTAACTGGGATATGCCTGGTTAGTATGCAGTTGGTATAATTCTTCCTGTTCAGACTGAAGATATTGTTGGACTAAGGTCTGCTACCTGGAGCCAAAACTTAGTAAATCCCAAACCAATACTTGTCTTGATTTTAATCTTTTATTTTATTATTATTTTTTTTTAACTTGGCAAACTCGCTGTTACCTGACAAAATTTAGATCTTCTTCGTAAAATTTGCAAAAGAGTAAAAAAGGAATTTCATAGAGGCAAACGGTTGAAATCTTTCTGGTCTTTAACTCGCCTGTCATTCAAAAGTCCAGCCAGGATCTATAATTAGATATCTTAACCAAGTCATATAAAGATTAATATACTATGGAAATATTTGTTTGCATAGCTTATG
The DNA here is from genome assembly GCA_949987695.1 of Merzomyia westermanni. Classification (NCBI taxonomy): domain Eukaryota; kingdom Metazoa; phylum Arthropoda; class Insecta; order Diptera; family Tephritidae; genus Merzomyia; species Merzomyia westermanni. The sequence goes on from OX465288.1 coordinate 90,831,259, forward strand.
AAATTAAAAAAATAAGTAACCACGGCTTGGAGCAAGAATGTTGGCATTTTAACCTAAGTTATTTCGTAACCATAAGGTTAATAATGGAATTTTATTGCCACATGCTGCCCCACGTTGGGCGCCAGTTTGCAATGTAAATCTTTCTATAATTGCATATATACGAGTATAATACTTCTATATTGCTAGTACGAGTAATTATGAGTGCAGTTCGCCAAACATTACAGTACAGATATACAGTGGGAAAGGGATATAAAATCTCAATGAGGGCCATAAAACTAGGTTGAAAGGAGAGATTAACATTTTTAATTTAGAGTTAGTTAATTAAAGTATATTAAACAAAGTAGTAGTGAACTTAACAGTTCTCTCTTTTCTATAGGAATTCTAACGTCAGTTAAAAAAAAATATTAACCCTTCTTGCTTAAAAATTTTGTTATTTGTATCAATTTATAGAAATATATTTGTGCGCGTTTGTCGCTTCTTTGCGAATTGAATAATTGAAAAAATTAAAATGAAGAGATCAAAAACAGTTACGCGCTGTGCTGTTTGCGCAGCAGTTCAGGATGTAGCAGTTTTTCGTTGCCTCAAGGAACCTGATTGTGATGAAAGACGTCGACGGTGGGAATTAAATTGTATATGCGAGTTCCACTTCAAATCAAGTGATTTTATTCACAGTGTAGCGGCAGCCTGTGGATTAATGCAACATTACATAATTTTACTATAGTAAAATTTTCGTTGCTTTTTGCCATCATGATTTTCTAAACTTTTTGCCTAAGTTAGATTATCAAATATTGTTTCCTTGGTCCCATTTTTATTCTTCTTTGAGCCACTCTTATGTTAACTTCTTTCTTGCCTTTTCATTTAATTAGTTTTTTTTTGTTTTTTTATATATTGTGTTTGTAATATTAAGTTAAATAATTTTATTTGCCGTTGGTTTTTTTTGCATACCAATAATGAAAAACTTTTCTTTGTAATACCCTTAATTTTTTTAGTTCAGCTGGAGGTCATAATTTTATAATTTTTTTTTTTACTTCGGTCTGCCTTAATTTTCTTTTTTGATAGTCATTTCTCTTTAATTGGTAATCTTCAATTCCGCATATTTTTGTTCATTGCTTTATTTTCATTTTTTGCTCTCTTTTTTTCTAATTATCTAAATATCGATTTTCGGGGGTTTTTTTCTTTCATTTCGTTGGAATTTTCCTATTTTTTTCAAGTTCTTAGCTCAACTTTTTTTGTCCACAGGCAAAAGGCCGACCGAGGAGCTAGCGGGCTGCCACCATGCCACTTGCCACCTTTGCCTTACCCCAACAGCCAGGTATACAACAACTGCCCAACTCAAAGAAATGCTTTTAAGGAGGCACGCTTGTTTCCTGGTGCGGTACCTTCACCATTCCAGCCACAAACGACTGAAGGCCAAATACTGTTTTTGAATGAGCAACCGTTGCATGCTAATGCACAGCCTCTGAATATGCACGGGCAGACGCAGACAGAGTAAGCATAAAACATTTGGTAAAACACGTACAAAAATGTCGGGGTAAGTATGAAGAGCTGGATATTTTTTTAAATCGCGGCCGAAGACCCCAACTCAGAAAGGTGTTCTGCACATAAAAACTATTGATCGCGATCCCGGATAAGTACCAGCCTGGGGTCATTTTACCCATTGCCCAAACTGCTAAAACTATGTAAAGACATAAACTTGGAAGAGCACGTAAAAACGTTTTTTTTTTATATGCCGAATATTTTTTAGAATTAAACATTTAAACGAAAGATTGAGTACGCAAAATTTGAAAAAACCGCATTTAAAATAAAAAAATGGCAAAGGCCATTATTTAAATAAAGTTGTTTCAATTACGCCGATAAAAACTCCTATGCCAAGGTCCTTATTGATTCCAAAGCAGCACTTGGTCGAAAAAGTGACTCCGTTAGATTTCGAGGTTACAGCTTCTTAGGTGGTAACGCTGAAATTATTGTTTAGCCAATGATTTCCACAGATTTTGCGACTTCAGCAAATGCGATTGAATTAAAAAAAAAATAAAAAATTCTGGGACCCAAATATTGTGCTCGGTCCACAAAGTGTTAATCCGCTTGTTTGTATTTTTTTGATGTAAGAATTCCTACAAAAACAAAATACTTCAGTTGTCAATTCTACCTTGTTTAATTTCCCTTGGAGTTAATGAACTTCGGTTCTATAATTTGGAACCCGCGTTACCAGGTTCATGTAGATCGCCTTGAATCAGTTCAAAAACAATTTTTACTATTTGCCTTAAGAGATTTTCATTGGGATCCCCTGTACAATCTGCCACCCTATACGAATCGTTTAAAACTCATTAATCTGCACACACTTTCTAGTCGGAGGGAAATGCTTGGAATTATTTTTATGATTAAATTACTAAATGGTTCACTATCCAGCCCATTTATTCTAAGTGAAGTGAACTTCAATGTACCGTCTCGTCCTTCAAGGCATTTTAAACCTCTAGTCTTAAAACAGTGCCGAACCAATTTTCAGTTAAATGAGCCTTTTCGCTGTTTGTGTCAAGATTATAAATCTCTTTCTGGTAGATTTGATATTTCAGACTCGCTTTTCAGCATAAAAAATCAATTCTTTCTATCCTAAATTCATAGCTACTAATTGTTTCTTATTCTTTGACTTCTATATTAACTTCTAACAATAATTTCATTCTGTTAACTAGTTATTTCTTAATGTATAATCTCTCCTATATCTACTTTACTTAGCTTATGAGGTTTTCTCTGTAGCTGAGCAGTTTTAGATCTCGACGATTAACAAACCAAAGCCTTTCAACGACTCGGCACGAACGAATAATCCGCGCGTTATGTGGATGCACCCCTCGCGCCGGTCGGGCGGGATATGGTCGGTAATCCGTTGGGAATTATTATTAATATTATTATATTTACTTATGTCAAATGAGTTTTTTTAAATTTACGAAGTTGATATTATTTTATAGCCAATAAGTAATAATTAACTAATTTAATTAAATTCAGCTAAGTAAAGCAATATACACGAATTTATTTATTGTTTTTTTTTTTAAAGCATTTATATGAAAACTATAAGTTATATGGCTGCTTACCATTTTTAAATAATAAATACTTTGCCAAGCCTTTTACCACATTTATTCGTCTTTCATTATTCAATCCCTTAAACTGTTTTATAACAGCCATGCAACTTTTGTGAAAAGGTAAGAATGCCCCCGTGAATGGCCCTTTACTACTACGCTACTACAATTGTATAATTGTGTGTTCATATACGAGGTGTGTTCAAAAAGTATCGCGAATTTTGTGTTTTTTCAAAAATTATTTATTTATTCATGAATATCTATTTTGTCCCCTTCAAAGTAATCCCCATGAGATATTATACTCTTGTGCCAACGGTTTTTCCAATCTTCGAAGCACTTCAAAAAATCATTTTTTTGTATCTTGTTCAGCTCCTCCTTCGATGCCGTCTTTATCTCGTCAAGAGAAGCGTAACGTCGTCCTTTCATGGGCCTCTTCAGTTTAGGGAACAAGAAAAAGTCACAGGGGGCCAGATCTGGGGAATACGGTGGCTGCGGCATCATTAGTGTGTTGTTTTTGGCCAAAAAGTCGCGCACAAGCAACAATGCGTGAGCAGGGGCGTTATCGTGGTGCAAAAGCCAATTTTTGTTCTTCCACAAATCCGGGCGTTTCTGGCGGATTGCTTCGCGCAAATTGCGCATAACTTGCAGGTAATATTCCTTATTGACCGTTCTTCCCTGTGGCAAGAACTCATGATGCACCACGCCCCTGCAATCGAAGAAAACTGTCAGCAAAACTTTCACATTCGACCGAACTTGGCGCGCTTTTTTCGGTCTTGGTTCGTGCGGCAGCTTCCATTGAGATGATTGAGCTTTGGTTTCCACGTCATAACCATAAACCCACGATTCGTCACTAGTTATGACCCTCTGGAGCAAATTTGGGTCGTCGCGGACAGAGTTTAACATCTCATTAGCAATGTTCATGCGATGCTGTTTTTGGTCACAATTGAGCAATTTTGGTAAAAAAATAGGTAAAAATCGAAGACGATCCAAAACACGTGCAAGCAAAGCAGCTGTCAACAATTACCTGAACATTCAAAATGGCCGAGCTTGTCGGCATAAGTGAGAGACATGAGTACCAACATAACGCCACAAAAAATTCGAAATTCGAATATACGTACTACCGAGGTGTGTTGAAAAAGTATCGCGAATTTTGAATTTTCGCTGGTTACGTATATTCGAATTTCGAATTTTTTGTGGCGTTATGTTGGTACTCATGTCTCTCACTTATGCCGACAAGCTCGGCCATTTTGAATGTTCAGTTAATTGTTGACAGCTGCTTTGCTTGCACGTGTTTTGGATCGTCTTCGATTTTTACCTATGTATTCAAAAAAATGGATCAAAGAACCTGTATCAAATTATGTGTGAAAAACGAAATTAAGTGCGCGGATGCATTCCGAATGTTGACTGTGGCATACGGAGAAGCTACCTTGGACCGAAGCAACGTTTATCGGTGGTACAAAATGCTCTCAGAAGGGAAGATGTGCAAAGAAGAACAAAAATTGGCTTTTGCACCACGATAACGCCCCTGCTCACGCATTGTTGCTTGTGCGCGACTTTTTGGCCAAAAACAACACACTAATGATGCCGCAGCCACCGTATTCCCCAGATCTGGCCCCCTGTGACTTTTTCTTGTTCCCTAAACTGAAGAGGCCCATGAAAGGACGACGTTACGCTTCTCTTGACGAGATAAAGACGGCATCGAAGGAGGAGCTGAACAAGATACAAAAAAATGATTTTTTGAAGTGCTTCGAAGATTGGAAAAACCGTTGGCACAAGAGTATAATATCTCATGGGGATTACTTTGAAGGGCCCAAAATATATATTCATGAATAAATAAATAATTTTTGAAAAAGCACAAAATTCGCGATACTTTTTGAACACAACTCGTATGTATAATTGTTGGTAAGCGGAGGGAAAATTTAAGGATAAGAATGTGCGCCACATTCCGACATGTGGTTATTCCTAATTTTGATCCTGGCGAGCGAGGTCTTTCGGGGCCCGTCTTTGTGGCTAACAAGCACTGGTTGGTGGATTCGCGACCTCTTTCTTACGATCTCAGTCATTACATTGTTATTACAAAACCCCTATTTTATTTTAGGTTTCACAAAAATATTTTATACCCGTGATTACTGAAACGGAAAGGACTAATGAAAAAGTTAGTTGGTATGATGGATTAAAATTGGCTTATATAAAAATATAGAAACTAGCTATGTTGTACACTGGGAACTGCGAAGGTGGACTCGCTCTCGCGCTTCCATGCATTCCCTGCATTAGCCATTTATGCGCATTAGAAACCATGTTAATAAGGCCTCTTAGGTTACTTTACCTCTTCCCATCTTTACCCGAAAAACACTTGTTACTAAATAAGCACTCCATCGTTTTTAAGATTTCAGGCTTTTTTCGGAACGAGAAAACATGGGACTAATAACTATTCCTCGCAAAACCCTCATCAACACCTTTGATTTGATACCCCTACCATACAAACACCTTTTAGGGCCACACCTGGTTCACATTTTGGTCAATAACTTGGAAACGGCCATGAATTCGCAAAAAAGGTACCTTCTGCAGTAACAAACGAATAACTGTGCAAATTTTCACGTTTTTCGTGCCTGGGGTTCGGACGTTCTGCGCGGACACAACGAAAAAGCGTTTAATTTTTATGTAGTATAAGATTTACAATCTTACGAGTTTCTCCAAAAATGTGTGATATTTAATTTCAAACTTTCGGTTCCTTGTATGAAAATACGTATATAAGCATCATATCTCGAAAAATTTGTTATACTCGTATATTCATAATTTTGACCAGAATTTTTAATTTTCCTAGTTTCCCTAAAATTTTTCAATTTAAGTTTCAAATGAAAAAGCGAATACTGTTGGAACTTTACTGGTTAATGCGTTAGAAAAGTACAGTTTAAGCGAAAAACTTAATGCATTTGCCGGTGACAATGTCAATACGAAATTTTGGGGGCTTGCAGCGCAAGAAAATGTTTTTACATATTTAAAAGAGAGGTTGAATGAACATTTTATCGGCATTCGATGTCCGGTCCACATTTTGAACAATGCGATTCACCATGGATTGAACCAATTCGTTTCATTTGATGTAGAATACATTATTTCTAAAATTTTCAATTATTTTTGGGATTTTGTTGAAATAAAGTATCAAACTTTGTTGTCACATACTAGCGTTGCGTTCATATTTTTTTTTCGCCAAATGATGCGCCGAAGATTTTGGAACAATTTTTTAACACTGATTTCGGTGAGTGGCATTTTCTGTTTGTTCACTCTCTCATGTCAATTTTCCACAACAAACTGAAGAGAATGGAAAGCGAAAGTAACAGTGTTATTGAGTGAGATCTTATCAATTATTGACTCTTTATTCGAATCTTTGAAAAACAGATGCGACTCAAAATTTGTACCTATCAGTGTTAGAAAATTACTCACTGACCTGAGAAATAATGATAAAGACGTAGAATGTGACTAATTTTTCAATTCTATGGGGCATAGTCATCGTTAAATATGACTTAAATTTAGATGAAGCTTTTTTGACAGGTAACCCATATAAAATTGTGTCAAATAGCTACAACTAAACTTAAGTCATACTTAACTTTGACTATGACTATGCGCCTATGTTTTTAGTATACAACAAAATAGCCGAATATTTGAAACAATGGAGCACGTCGCTTCGTCATTTGCAGGATTTTGATTGGTTGGATTTCAAATCGGGTAAAAAATTTTAGTATGAATCAGTCGAAAAATTTGTTTTGTTTCTCGATTCCAAGAACGTCAAAATCAACGATGATATTTTGTTTGATCAAATAAATAATTTGAAAAAATTTCTCAAATCAAAGGAAAATTACAGCATGTTTTTCTAGAAACCTTCCAGTCTGCAGATCATATTCCGAAAATTGCCCAGTACTTTTTCGCTATTTTGTCCCCTTCAAAGTAATCCCCATTAGATATTATACACTTGTGCCAACGGTTTTTCCAATCTTCGAAGCACTTCAAAAAATCATTTTTTTGTATCTTGTTCAGCTCCTCCTTAGATGCCGTCTTTATCTCGTCAAGAGAAGCGTAACGTCGTCCTTTCATGGGACTCTTCAGTTTAGGGAACAAGAAAAAGTCACAGGAGGCCAGATCTGGGGAATACGGTGGCTGCGGCATCATTAGTGTGTTGTTTTTGGCCAAAAAGTCGTGCACAAGCAACGATGCGTGAGCAGGGGCGTTATCGTGGTGCAAAAGCCAATTTTTGTTCTTCTTTGCACATCTTCTCGGCCTTCTGAGAACATTTTGTACCACCGATAAACGTTGCTTCGGTCCATGGTAGCTTCTCCGTATGCAACAGTCAACATTCGGAATGCATCCGCGCACTTAATTTCCTTTTTTACACAAAATTTGATAGAGGTTCTTTGATCCATTTTTTTGAATAGGTAAAAATCGAAGACGATCCAAAACACGTGCAAGCAAAGCAGCTGTCAACAATTAACTGAACATTCAAAATGGCCGAGCTTGTCGGCATAAGTGAGAGACATGAGTACCAACATAACGCTACAAAAAATTCGAAATTCGAATATACGTAACCAGCGAAAATTCAAAATTCGCGATACGTTTTGAACACACCTCGTAATGCTAACTGTGAAAGAATTTTCTCCCTTATCAATACGTAATGGAGATATGAAAGAAACAGGCTGAAATTGACGACTTCAACCCTAGTTCGGCCGACGAGTCACCCGGGTGACTTTTCCATGTTTTAGGCTCAAAAACACACATTTTTAATAAACTCTGTTAAATTATTTTCCGTGACATCTAAGAATAATGAATTTCAAGTAGATAAAACACAAAATAAAGTTTTATGAATTTATTCATAGCCAACTGTAAGCGGCTAAAAAGTTGTATTCTTTTTCTGGCCGACGTAGTCACCTGGGTGACCATGAGTAAAATCCAATTTAGAAGTTAGACCGATATGAAAATGTACGAGGTGTGTTCAAAACGTATCGCGAATTTTGAATTTTCGCTGGTTACGTATATTCGAATTTCGAATTTTTTGTGGCGTTATGTTGGTACTCATGTCTCTCACTTATGCCGACAAGCTCGGCCATTTTGAATGTTCAGTTAATTGTTGACAGCTGCTTTGCTTGCACGTGTTTTGGATCGTCTTCGATTTTTACCTATGTATTCAAAAAAATGGATCAAAGAACCTGTATCAAATTATGTGTGAAAAACGAAATTAAGTGCGCGGATGCATTCCGAATGTTGACTGTGGCATACGGAGAAGCTACCTTGGACCGAAGCAACGTTTATCGGTGGTACAAAATGTTCTCAGAAGGCCGAGAAGATGTGCAAAGAATAACAAAAATTGGCTTTTGCACCACGATAACGCCCCTGCTCACGCATCGTTGCTTGTGCGCGAATTTTTGGCCAAAAACAACACACTAATGATGCCGCAGCCACCGTATTCCCCAGATCTGGCCCCCTGTGACTTTTTCTTGTTCCCTAAACTGAAGAGGCCCATGAAAGGACGACGTTACGCTTCCCTTGACGAGAGAAAGACGGCATCGAAGGAGGAGCTGAACAAGATACAAAAAAATGATTTTTTGAAGTGCTTCGAAGATTGGAAAAACCGTTGGCACAAGTGTATAATATCTAATGGGGATTACTTTGAAGGGGACAAAATAGATATTCATGAATAAATAAATAATTTTTGAAAAAACACAAAATTCGCGATACGTTTTGAACACACCTCGTATGATAGTTTAAAATAACGAAATTTGGAAATAATAGAAAACTTTATTCTCTACACATAACACATTTGACAATAGATTGAATGTGCTCGTGACATACTGACGTTTACAAACTAAGCAAAGTTTCCGGGAGTTGCGTATTCTTTTTGTCACTTGCTTACAAACATGACATTTGGCTTTGATTACCATTCGACCAGTTTCATCACGGCGCTCAATTTGCGGTTCTGATACGAAAGACGGAGATAAACGAGTATTCAGAACAGCTTCCATAGCGGTACGTACGTGATAATGTTGCAGAATACGGGGGTTTGATGCTCGGCGATTTATAGCTGCAGTGGCCAATTCACGAGCAAGTCCATTTAGATAAGTTCGGAGGCTCATATTAGCATGAATCGCATTTTCCCGATAAATAATGTGTCCAGCTAATGCCATTACATCCACTATATTGAAAAATAGAGCCAATAGCCACCGATGTGACTTTCTTTTGCATGTGTAAATTCCGAGCATTTGATCCATCGTATCGACACCACCTTTGTACGGTTGTAGTCGAGTATTATTTCAGGTTTGTTTGAGGCAGGATCGATTGCTGCATCATTGTGCAAAGCAGAGAGCAAAAAAACATTTTTGTTGGCTTTAGCTTTGTAGCTCAGGAGCACATTCTTCTCGCGGAATACAAACTTCGATTCACCCAAAGGCGCAGACTTATCAAACTGCAGCTCTCTAGGAATAAAGCGCTTGTTTTTACGGACCGTGCCAACTAAACTGAGGTTCATTTCCTTTAGCACATTGGAAAGCTGCACTGATGTGAAGAAATTGTCGGTGGTAACATTGCAACCACTATTTTTCCATGGCTGCACCAACTCAACCACAGTTTTTTCACCTAAATTAGAAGCTGTTGCCTGTCCAGGCTGCCAGCCTAAATACAATGTACCATGCAGCGGATAGCTAGTTTCCGATGGGATATATTGACGAAACGAAACTCGACCACGGACTAGATAAAGTTGCTCATCAATTGTTATATTACCGTGTGGCCGGTATGACTTCCGCAAATTGTCTAAGCATCCAAAGCTCTGATATTGGAGCTGCCTTACCAGTTTCCTTTCGAGCCTCACGTGTTGTGTGCTCATTGTAATGGGTTTCATTCAGGCTTCATTGAAATAAATAATATCAGTTAAATTTCAACATCTAAATACAGATTTTAACTTAATAGCAAGCTATTGTTTCGTTGCTGGTAATGCCTATTCTATTACAAAAAAAAAAATTCCAAATGTCAGAAAAATAGTAGGAAGTGAGGAAATAAAAAGGCAACAACGATATAGGGGTTTTCCGGTCAAAAAGCCTATAAATAAAGGTATCGGGCTAGGAAACGGTCTCTTCTTTTTCCTGATCCAGCAGTCGGCGGTAAGATCATCAACCACTCCGCGTCCAGCGTAAAGTTTTGTTGGCATACATAGGCCATTTTCTAAGTCGCGTGGTACCTGCAAGTCCAAAGTAGCAAATACCGCGTTAAAACTCCGCGAGTTGAATAAAATCAAAACCATTATATCCGTCTACGCAACAAATAACTAACCACCAACATTCTATTCGAGTGGTACCAGAGCTGAGCCTCTTTGTGGCATAAGCCGAGTTCTAGATGGAGATGAGTTTGTCCACTATCGACAGCAGTCAAAGGAAGTATCCAGTCATAAAGTTGCGGTCCGAGAAACTGGGGAGTATTTAATTTAGTTACTTTTTGTAGTAGTTTCCATTTTGGTTGAGTTTTCATGATATACATTAATAGGTATATGCAAAAGAAATCAAAAAGGGAAGAGAAGAAGAAGAAGCATTTTTTTTTGTCCTTTACTCATACGGTTGCACAAAAAAAAAAAAAAGGAAAAAATTATTTTGCCACAAAAACTAATATAATTAGAAATAGAGAGTATGCAATTTAGCTTCCGAAATATCGTATGATTTGCAAACAATAGCTTTTGGTTATCCATAGATACATAGAAAAGATAATTATAAGAGAACAGGTACAGTTAGGTCCAAGCTGTGCTACCAGTCGATTTTAGCAGAAATTCCGCAAATTTAGTTAATGCGGTAATGTATAAGCGAGCATTGTGCGCGTATTAAGAATTTTTTTTTTTAAACTTATTAAACGTCATTAAATTAATAAAGGGGGGAGGGGGGGGGGGGGGAAAGAGAAAAAAATGTAAATTGTTTTTAGAAGCCCCGTGTAAAATATGAAAGAAGTGAGAAAGAAAAAAAAAGGTTATTAAAATATATAGGTATAATAAAAATTATATTATATACGTTTCGGATATGTTCTAATACCTAGGCTCATATATATTAAACGTACATAGATGTACGAGTATATAAGTATTTAGAACAAAATTAACAAGTTAGCTCGGAAATTTTCACTTGGATGTAGGCGTCCCAGTATATACATATGTATATAAATATATATATATATATGTACATATATACATGTACAATTTAGTTAAAGCAAAAAAAAATGAATTAAATAATTTGAAGAAAAAAAAATTGTATAAATAACATTCCCAAAAAGAAAAAAAACCATCACTTAATCCCACCTTAGCATTGCTGCTGCAACGAGGGAAGCGCTTCACTTCGGAAGCAGCACCTAAAAACGTGAGTATTTTGATTTATTTTAATAATATTATTTTCCGTTAATTTTTTTTATTGCACTTAAACCTTTTTGCATAAAAATAAATTAATTGTTCTGGAGAATGTGCACATACATATATATTCATAGGTACATATACTTGTACATACGTGCCTAAAATACCTATATATATAAGTATGTACACATAGTATACTTAATTTGTTAAAAGTTGCGGATGCGGAGAGCAGTTCAACAGTAGTAGAGAAACTTTTTTTTTGTGCTTCTTTTTGTTGCAGATTTTATCTCCCTCTCTCTAACTCCGAAACTCCCTCTCTCTAACTCCGAACTTTAGATTTTTGTTTGTTTTGATGAATACTTTCCTTCTTTCATATTAAGGCAAAGCAGGCACAAAATAAGCATATTGTTATATATAGCAACAACATATATGTACATATGTAGGCATAGGGTTAAGAACATTATTCTCATGTACATTCTAATATTAAATAAAAAATATTTTGTAATTTGAATTGGAAAGAAAAAATATGATGATCGTTTAAGTTTTTCTTGTTCCTGTCTGAAACCAAACGTAACGTAAGTTGTAGGAAGGCGGGGCTTCCGACCATATTTAAATTTTCCCCAACTACAACGGAAGCCATGGCGGGAGGGCAAAGGGGCAGTTTCACCAACTAAAAAACTGCCAATATTGTAACGGTAAGGACTAATGTGTGGAGAACTTAACGTAAAATTTTGTTGCAGTTGTTATTGTGAAGTCGTAAGTCATTGGCTAGAACAATCTGACGCAAGTGTGCACACAATTTCTTTTGTATGGCCTGCTGATGTAGAGTCACTAGTGTTACCCTTATTTTTGAATTCCACGGCAATCGCTGAAACTCCGGGCTGGATATCGAGCAAGGTGCACACAGGGGGTAACATGGGGAAGGTGGAAATTTTAAGAGGAGCTTTCTAAGCTACACAGCAGGGGAACCAATACATCATCAAAGCGAATAGTGCGGAGAATAGCCTTGAATATATTTCGGCTCATTGCTGCACGGTAAAGTGGAAAGGAATAAGAAGCCCATAGCTCATCAATCGCCTCCATGCTGGACTTATGGACACCAGAAGCTAACAAATTCCATAAAATGCGCTCCTTTCAATGCTATCGGTTTTCTCCCATACTTTTGGTGGCGATTGTCGATGTTTTTCGTTCCAGTTTTTGGCCAGCTGCTCGCCTTTTCTGTTTCTGCACTCTGGCGCACTATTATATCCTTCATAACGTTGGAAAATAACAGATTAAAGGAATCTAAGCTGCTCATAATTCCTTGAAGCACAGGCCCACCTAAAGATTAAAATAAGTGAGTAAATAACTACTTGCACAAAAATGAAAATCTAAAGAGTAAAGCTGAACCTATATTTCATTGGCTCACCTCTTTGTCTAAGTATATTGTGAGCACGATTTTGGGTTAATGGTGGTGGGTTTTGAGACCACTGAGTTCCGTAAGGCGCATCGTACATTAATGGTGAACCCATTGTAGTAACCATAGCATTTTCAAAATCATATGAATCGTTTATTTCTTCATCGCTATCTTGTTCATCCACCTCGTCCACGACATCACCTGTCTCCGCATCCGATGCAATTTTACCATCTGGTAACCATTCATCATCTTCAACGTCATTGTCATCGCCAAATTCACCATCATCGTCATAATCATCGAGCAACGTCTCAATATCCGCGTCCGATAATGCTCTATACAGCATAAATATACTATATATCTTTATCCGAAATATGCTTACTTACCTTCTATAAACGGTCTGCCGTGGTCGGTTATGGCTGGAAACCGCTCTTTCTGCAGTAATTTCAACCCCACTTTCCATATTTTCCTCAATATTCGTTGAGCAGACATCGTTTTCGTATTTTACACGCTTAGGATAACTCATTTTTAACAATTAATTATCTGAATTAAAATTTTCACAGTTGCGATAAATAACAACTGCCAAAATAATCAGCTGAAAATGTTACCAGATGTTTATTTTCACTTAATTCCACTATTTCCGCAAGTTTTCTGCAAAATTGTTTTCACCACCCTGCATTTACAGCTGACTTTTGATCTTATTAAATAGAGTCACCCGGGTGACCCCGTCGGCCGAAATGAGTTATAAAAATCGTCGGCCGAACTAGGGTTAACAAATATTGTCATGGTTTAACACAATTTGAAGCAATTTTCGTGTTCAGAATTTCACAGCTATTTGGGGAAAACAAAAAACTTCTGGGAAAAATTGGACAGTTGGAAAATTATCATCAGGTCGTGAAATGCTTTGGTTTTGGGTTGTGACCAAATGGACACCCTAGTCAAGCAAGCGTTTGACACTCACCAGTGGCAGGGCTGTTGGTAAGCTAACAACGAATTGATAGTAATAAAATGGACTAAATTTTACCGCTGGGTTGCTGTGTTATTTAATTTCATTTAATGAATTTAGTAATTTGTTAAATAACTAATAATAAGACTTAACTGACTAAAAATAAACATATTTTGCATTTTTAGATTAATGCTTTTTGTACCAATAATTTTTGTTGATTTTACGGCCAGTACATTTTCAAGGATTCATGAAACGAGCTCAAGGCAAGAAACAATAATAATTTTCATAAGAATTAAAAAGTGAAAAATTATTATTCTTGACCATGAGCTCGTTGCATGAATACTTGAAAATGTGCAGGCCATTAAATCAACAAAAAATTTTGGTACAAAAAAAGCAATAACAAAACCGAGATGATAAAGCAGATCGCCAAAAAATCCATCGTGATCACACTACTAACTGTCAGATGGCGTAAGTGGTTCATGCATATTTCAAAGAAGAATAGAATCAGAAGTTTAGATGACCAGCGTATTGTTAGCTTAATGGTTAGCAATGCGTCCCAAAATTTCGCCCATCAGCTTTCGAAATGGATCTATAAGTAAAGCTATAGCGGTTGTATCTAAAAAATTTTTCCTCTATTCTATTGAAATAATTTTTAATAATTAATAAAAAAATTATTATTAAAAAATAAGAACCAATAATAATTTTCATAAAAATGTGAAGTGAAAAATTGTTACTCCTGGCCTTGAGCTCTTTTCATGAATATTTAGATTAATAAAATGCTGTTTTCTTTGTTAACAAAGTTATGGTATTTGTTTCCTTTAGTACACAACTGCTAAAAGACATCCAAAAACCGAAAATCGCTGCAGGTGATTTTGTAAATATTTATCCAAGTAGTTTTGCTTAGTTATTATTTTTTAAAGTAGTTTTGTTTGGTAATTATTTTGCTAAGTAGTTTTGTTTAGATTTATTTACGTACGTGAACTCTGCAATTTTAATTTTTTTTAACAAGAAGCTAAACTTATTAATTTCATTTGTAAACTAGTGAACAAGGCCCACTTCGCTCCGTCTCAGAACCAATAACAAACTGAGTCCCATTTTCATCATTATATCCCATAGCCAAAAAAAGATATGGAACTTAATTACATCGCTATCGGTCGATATCTCCGAAAGTGGTCGAGCTAGCGGAAAGAATGACATCTTAAATTTTAAATTAAATGTCTAGTAATGCAATGGTAAAATTTCCATTCAATTCCATTTAGCAGTTTTGAGTGATGCGCGAATAAACACACAGACATACAGACAGACAAAAATTTCAAAAACGGTTGATTTGGCTTCAATGTACAGATATCGACCTTTTACAATTTTATTATATGTAGAGATATTGCGTTAGTTATGCATAAAATAATAAAAACAAGTTATTCAGACATAAAACACTTTTATTTGTGTGAAGTAATATTTCTAGCTAGTCCTGGTTCCGGATCTGCTACTTTTATTTTATGGAGGCCTTGCGCGCGCTCCGATGGTAGGATTACAAATCTAAATCTTAACCTAATGCTGATCCTATAAATAACTTAAATCTAGCCTACCCAATGTGCCACATCGATATTATTGTTGCTGTTGTTGTTGCGGAAGTCAATGTTATTCCAAGTGCGGAATGGTTGTTTGTTATTTCAATGCTGCCGCGCAGCCTGCGGTACGAAATCAGTGTTTATTATCGCAAGTGCTTATTTTACAATACCTCGATGGGTGGCCAGATCAACAAAATATTATTTGCCTTTGACATTGCCAGCACTTGAAGATATTGTTTACTTAAAAGTATTTTGCTGACTATATCTTGGCTCAACTCCTCCCTTCCTTAGTAAGGTTCGTCCCCGATCCTTTCTTTTATTTTCTCCACTACACCAATCAACCGCTTTTTCTATTGAACATTTCTTGTGTTTATTAAAAACAAGTCGCATCACAATAAGTACTATGCTAGTTGTTAGGACAACAATAAAAATTATAGATTTTATATCAACTTCTTTTGGCAGAGTTTTAATTTGGTTGATATTTTCTATATTCATATTATGAAGATAATTCAGACTAAAGGTTTTGTCAATGTCCTATCAAATTTATCTCTTGGGTCATGGGTGTTTCTGGAGAACGTTTTAGAGCAGTTTTCTTATTTCGAAATGAAGTACCATTTATTATTATCTGTGTTTCGAAAGTCATCAATTAAGTACCTTTAACCAATTTTCGGTCACCATTGTCGCCCTTTATTTCTACTGTATCATTGTTGACTATAACGATTCCGTCATCGATTTAGTTTATGCCTCTGTTATGATTTGGTATGGTTGAGCAATTAGCCCTTAAACCCGAAACCAACTGTTGTCCACAGGTAGTTATGTTCAATATCTTGCAAAATGTACCAAATGTAGATTTATCAAACTGCACAGCATGGACCTTTTGTCCGCACTCTGACACGGTGTTCAGATCTTCGAAATTTAATACACGTTCTTGATGTGGTACAGCGAACAACGTGAGCTTCTTACATATAATGTTAGGTATTGGATATTTTATTACAAAATAAAGACTATTCATATTTTGGAAAGCTTTTATTTTTGACATCCCTAACACGTCTATTATAGTCACATTGGTTGATTGTTCATATATTATTTTAGTTACATCAGCATTATCCAATATTACTGAACTAACCAAATTAAGTTTAGCCAAAGTTAAAGAAGTTATGACATTTTTCAATTCCATGATTATTATTCTGTTTCTGGCCAATATTATTTCAAATACATTTTCTGTGGCTACTAGTGATTTATCCTGAGAAGAAGTGATTTTGTTTAATGTTTGAGATATTTCTAAAATTTTTTGTTGGATATTGGTGTTTATCCTATACTGTCTGTTATTTAAGACAACCAGTACGTACTGTCTCATCTGTAGTCTCTGAAAATCATCAAAGTCTGGGGTACCTGCCACTACTATGGTGAAGGTCAACATTTCTTAGTAGTGGTTCAATGTGCGTTACATCTGCATCTAAAAGTCTTCTCATTTGTGAACCAAATGTTTTACAAAGTTCTTTAGTCTCGTCATTCATTATGGAGTAAAGGCTCAGGTTAGTAAAGTGTGTCAAGTAACCGTAATGTTTCCATATTATTGCCTCTCCATCCAAAATTGGTATGTAATTAGAGATAGTGCAGTCTATCAGCTTCTCTGCCAGGGCCGCCGTTGTTAGGAATGCCAATATTGTTAACCTTCAAAGAGAGAGGGCTTTGAGTAGCCTGTATACTCTGTTGTTCCTTAAAAACATAAAACCGAAGGGGGACTATTTGGACAAGCATCAAGGTGGCTTAAGGTTGTCCTTGTGGACCCTCCTCCCCCTATAAGAACGGTGGTGCCTAGGTCTTTTTCGACCTTTTTTTCCTCATATAATTCAGAAAGTTTATTTTCCAATCGTCTATTACCCTTTACCAAGAGCGTGTCACTAACGTTATATCATTTACATTGGCGATTTTTATTGTGATATTCACGATTGGAAGCTTGAGTTTTCTTGATACTATTTCGGACTGATTCTGTGACTCCACCTGAATGGTGGAATATCTATTGATTTTTTATTTGTCACTGAATGAATGGACTTGTTGTATTCTATAGTAGCAAGCAGAATTAGATCAACAGTCTCACTTAGATTCTTCTCCAATTTTAAGCACCTTGCTATTTCGGCTAGTGTGCTATGAAAGCGCTCAACCTGACCGTTAGAGGTACTGTGTAGTGGCGGAGCGCTAACCAATTGCACATCATTAAAGTCAATCAGTATTGGTTTCACTGTGCGAGAGTTACGCGATTTTTCGATATCGCAATATACTATCCTGACATTATGGAAAATATTTAGAAGCTGCAACATTGATGGCTTTACATCTACTATGGTTCTAGACGCAATTTTCGGCACAACAGCAAATTTAGAAAATTTATCAATGCATGTTAGGAAATACTTTTGGTCTCCTGAAAAAATATCAACATTTAAAATCTCTCCCACAAAAGATGGGATCGGTGTTGCAGCAACAACATGCCTCTTTGAATGTCGTTTATATTTTGATTTTGAACATATCCGACAGTTCGACGCAACTTCTCTCGCTTTTTTATCCATTTTTGGGAAAAAATAGTCTGCCAATATTTGCTTAACATTTTCTTGAGCAGCTCTGTAGGCTCTATTATGTTCTGCAGTTATTATCTCCTGCTGATCGTTCTGATCGAATATATCTGTAACAATTTTTTCGGTATGACGAAACCTAACATTGGAATAGAGTTCAACCAAGCGGTGTTGAATCATTGCCAGAACATGTAGGTTACAGTGTGTCTAGTTTTGGAACAGAATACAAAAAAAGTTTGCTTGAAGTACTTGTCCCTTCCTGAGTAATAATTTAACTTCTGAAACAATTAACCGGCTTATACACCGTTTCAATAGTATAAGTTAATGACTCTTAGCTATGAATGGTGGCACAATTGGAGCTTACCTCCAAACCGTCTTGTATCTTGGCTATATGCAGTCTTGACAACGCGTTAGCCATATAATTTTCTTTTCCTGGCTTGTAATAAATTTTTGCATTGTAACTCTCTATTAAGGAGTTCCAGCGTTTAATTTTTGCGTTCGGATTTTTATCAGAAACCGCGCAAGATAATGGCTGGTGATCAGGAAAAATATTTATCTGACTTATACCATAAAGATAATTCCTCAAAGAATTCAAAGCTCAGACAATGGCCAATAATTCCCTTTCGTTAGTTGCAAGGTGCTTCTCTCTATCTCTTAGTGTTTTTGAGATCATGGTTATTGGGTTTTTTTGATTGTGAGAGCACCGCACTCAACCCCCTTGATGATGCATCTGTTGTTAAATCAAAAGGTTTTGTAAAATCTGGATACATTAGCGTAACATCCTCTGATGCCAAGATCTCCTTTAAAGTTGTGAATGCTTGTATGGCTTCGGAGTTTAATTGTATTAGTTTCTTTTTTGATTGAGTTGCACTTATCTTGCCATTCTCTCCCTTTAGCATATCGGTTAGTGGCTTTGCTATGCTAGAAAATCCCTAATAAAACATCTGTAATAGCTGACTAGACCCAGAAATGACCGAAGTCCCCGAAGTGTAGTTGGCTTTTCGTAGTTCTTTATAGAACTTACTTTCTCAGGACTTGTCTTTAACGTTACGCCGTTTCGTGATACCATCAATCCAAAGAACTCCCCTTCGGCTTTAACAATTTAGACTTTTCTGCCGATACTCTCATATTTGCATCACAAAGGCTGCGAAAAGCCCATTCTATGTCTCTGACATGCTCTTTTGCACTTTTTGAAAATAATATTACGTCATCAACGTAAACATGGCATGTCTTGCCGATTTGTTCTCTAAGCACATTGTGTATTGCTCTTTGAAATACACTAGTGATAATAGACCTGCAGGGGAACAGCAAACCCAAAAAAATGTCGGTAACGCGCCTACATTGTAGTATACTGGATGGTGTGGTTCGCGTTCAATTGTCTAAAAGGAATTCGATGAGAAGTGCGCGACTTACTAACATGTACACTAGAGCGTCTCGCCTTGCAGGCAAAAAAAAAAAAGTCGGCCGTACCTCCCCTCATATGAAGTGTTTTTGAAAAACATTTAAAAAAAATTTTTTATTTTTTTTTCTGGCAACCCTAGATATCGCCCAATTGCATTTTTATTCATATCTTCGGCATTTATTGTCGGATTTTAAAGTGTGATATACCAATTTTTTTGTCCGTTGTGGTACCTACCCACCATATCTCAGTTGCTACCTTCCTAATGTACCGATCTAATAACAGCAAATTAAAGACCGTAAAAAATCGTTAATCTTTTGCGAAAAAAGTACTTCAATTAATTCAGTAGAACTCGAAATAAAACAAATTTTGTTTTTGGTGGAAAGCCATACATTAGATGCCTTATTTTCTTTATACATTTTTCTTTATGAAGACCTTTTTTTTATAAATTAACTGGACTATTGTTTATCTACTTGGCAGACAACAGCGTCTCGAATTCTTCGCCATTATATAACGTGCGAGCAACCCTCAATAACACTAAAAACACTTGCTGACTTTATTATAAAAGTTTATGCTCCTTTCTGGTTTCTGGTCAAAAACCAACCACTTGTAATTCACGGATGTCGTCACGTTTTCAAATAGATCACATGGATTCGCCAATTGCCACAAGACATTCAAAATATTGTCCGTCCGGTCATAAAAAATAACTCGTACTTTCCGCACCCAGAAAATATTTTGATATAGATGATAACCGATACAGATCCATTCGTAAGTTCAGATGGATACACGAGAATCTTAGCAGCCCGCAGAGAAGCTAATGGATGTGTTCGTCAAATGTTTGGTCCGAAAGAGGATAATTTTATAAATTTCGAGAGTGGCAAATATTTTAATGTAATAGATTGGGATAGATTCGAACCAGCCGAACCACCATGCTTGCAGCTCTTCGCGAAAGATCACCTCGAAGCATTACAATATTCCAATGAAATAATTGAATTACCAGGTATGCACAACGAAAACCATTAAGTTTTCTTTGCTTCACTTTTATCGGCATTTTCACTGATCTTTTTCACAGCATATCCTTGTCATTCCCAAAATACCGAGCGATTTGTTCATACAGTTCATGAATCTGCAATGGCGGTCACCGATGAAGAACGCATGGGCCACATTTTATCTTAGCTCGAGAGCCGGCAGAAATACAGTAAGCTTGAATTCCGACAAAATTTTATGGACTAAAATTTCCGTTACAAAACAAACAATTCACTGTTTCGGGAGCGAGGAAAATAAATAAAATTTACTTTTTCTTGTATGGCTTTAGACTAACAATAAATTGTGTTATATTTCTGGTTCTACTGATTGAATCGAAATACTTTTTTCGCAAAAGGTTTATGATTTTTTACGATATTCAATTAACTGACATTAGGTTGTTACATTAGGGTGGTAGAAACTGAGATATGGTGGGTAAGTACCACAACGAAACGCATGAGCTCAATGAACTTTCTTGAGAAAAACCTCCTCTTTGAGACAAAAAATTTATGTGTCACACTTTAAAATCCGACAACAAATGCCAAAGATATGAAGAAAAATGTAATTGGGCGACATCTAGGATTGCCAGAAAAAAAAAATTTTTTTTTTTTAAATGTTTTTCAAAAACACTTCATATGAGGGAAGGTACGGCTGACTTTTTTTTGGTGATACGCTCTAATGTACACCCAACCATTGTCTTGAATATCGTTTTAATTTTTCTCGAATATCAATTAAAAGACAACTTTTATAGCATTTTCTTAAAAAATAAGGCAAAGCTACGATAACTACAGCGCTCAAGCGACGTGCAAGTTCGCATAAACGCACCCTTATAAAGGGTGTTTTTTTTAGGGGTATAGAACTTCGAATTGAAATAAAACACAAGAAAATCGTTTTAAGGTCCATGAATTTGGCTTTATTGGAAGGATAATTTTATGCCATTAATGTTTAAATATGATTTCGGGCATGTGGCCGCCGCGGCTGGCTCGAATAAAGCCAATTCTACAGGTCCAATTTTCAACCACTTTTTCGAGCATATGGGGCCGTATGTCGGCAATAACGCCACGAATGTTGGCTTCCAATTCCCCTAACGTTTCTGGTTTGTTGGTGTAGACGAGCGACTTCACATATCCCCAAAGAAAATAATCCAATGGTGTCAAATCACACGACCTTGGTGGCCAATTGAGAGGTCCATTCCGCGAAATTATGCGCTCATCGAATGTTTCCTTCAATAAATCGATTGTGACGTGCGCTGTGTGGCATGTAGCGCCGTCTTATTGGAACCACAACTCATCCACATTCATGCCATCCAATTCGGGAACAAAATAGTCGCTTATCATGCCTCTATACCGGTCTCCATTAACGGTAGCTGCCTCTCCAGCATTATTGCGGAAGAAGTATGGCCCAATGACTCCACCAGCCCATAGAGCACACCAAACAGTCAGTTTTTGTGGATGTAATGGCGTTTCAAGGGTCTCATGTGGATTCTCTTCACTCCAAATGCGGCAATTTTGCTTGTTGACGTAGCCATTCAACCAAAAATGAGCCTCATCACTGAACAAAATTTTGCGATGAAAATCAGCATCGAAATCAATCTCATTTTCGGCCCATACACCAAAATCACGACGCATTGCATGGTCTCGCGGCTTTAATTCTTGCACAAGCTGGATCTTGTAAGGTCGCAAGCCAAGATCTTTGCGCAAAATCTTCCATAAAGTTGATGGACAAAGCTCCAATTGCTGTGCACGGTGGCGAATCGATTCATTCGGGTCCTCTTCAACACTTTGCTCTACAGCGGCAATTGTTTCTTCGGTGCGCACTGTTCGACGTCTCTGCGGATGCGTATTATCACATAGAGTAAACGTAGTGCGAAAACGATCCATGGTTAACCGAATTAATTGCTCTGATGGACGATTATGTCGACCATAAAATGGACGGAGCTCACGGTAAACTTCGCGAACTGAACCATTATTTTCGAAATAAATTTGCACGATTTGCAAGCGTTGTTCTTTTGTCAACCTATTCATGATGAAATGGCAAACCAAACTGAACATAAATGACATTAGAGTTGCCAGATTTGACCACAAAATGCCAGTTTTATCTCTATTCGAAAAACAAACCTGTAAAAAACACCCTGTATGTACGCTTAGTATACACAATGCACACACAAAATAAAAACGAGAAATTATCATGCGCATTTTAGGAGACACACTTCAAATGGCAGGGAACTTCATTAAGATACGCTGTAAATAAAAACAATACTTCGTAAGTCCATACATTTGAAGAAAATTATCAAATTAGCACGGGCAGTTTTATCGTAAAGAAAGAAGAACAAGATAATCGCTATGGCAACATCAACCACTTGGTTGCTTTTATAGGTAGCATAGAAATTTTCATAAAAATTTCAAAGTTATCGAAAAGTGTTAATTAAATAAGTAAAACTATTGCAAAAACAATTCTACTTGAAATTATGCGCCTTAAACAATAATTTGCGGCAACTAATTCTCTTATTTATTTATATATTATACTCGTATATGTTTCTATGGCATCACCTACTTTTCGTCTGCTTCCAATGAGTACGAGTCTGCGTTGAATAGCCTTTGAATGACAAGCTCTTTACAGGGTGGCAAACAGCTGTGGACGAACAGCTGATACATATTTTTCTTGTAGACCTTTACAATGGCTAAAGAGGATAGTTTGAAAATGGTCATATGTTGGATGGTCATATGTTTTCGACGTTATGTATGCATATAACAATTTTTAATTTGTTGTTAATTTAGATCTATGTACCAATGTATGTACACTAGGTTAAACATAAGTTAATTAATGCGTAAGTATAAAGCAAATGATTATGTTATTAAACAATACAAAATTTTTACTTGATAACGAAAATCAGAATTTTTGCCTTTGGCAGTTTTTATCCGCTCGACTATTGGCTCCGGCTATAGTGTTGAAGTTGGATCATGGTATTTTCACTTGACTTTTATCGCAAGGATTTAGGGGATGTAGGAGTCGATGTCTCTGCAGGTGGTGGTTTAACTTTGCTGGGAAGGGATAGGTCTTAGATCATACGTGTCCCGGCGCCAGAGTGGCACGCACGGGCTAATAGATGCCTTGTAGTTGATAATAATTTTGAGGAATATAGAAGGAATTTTCTGATCTGTGGAAGGTATTTGATTTTTAAAAACCTTAAAGATTTTTCCGCCCTGCATGGCTAATAAAAAAATGTATTTTAAAAGGATAATCTTACCTTGCATAACGCTCTTGAATGCGTAGAGGAAGTTGGTGTGTCCTTCCTTTATTTATTCACGATTTATTATGCGCTTTGCATTTTAATGTACATATATACTAATATATTTACAAGTGCGTTGAAAAATCGACTTTGATAGAATTTCTTAAAGTTTCACCACGCTATAAAAAACACATTTGTTCTGCTCGGTGGTCAATTAAACAAAAAAAAAATTATAGTGCAGAGGATATTGTTCGATAACTTGACAAATTCCGGTGCACGTCGAGTCAAGTGTTATACAAGGTGGCGCAAAAGTAATCCTCCTATCAGAAAATGCTATAAATTTTGCGATTGGCCCCTAAAGTCAGTTCTGTTTTGACATTTGTGTAGTAAACACATGCGAAATACACGTTAATAAACAATGTTACGCTACACTGCTCCAGAACGCGGAATATTGCTGACTATTTATTTGACCAATAATCGGTCGGTGAAAAACGGTTACTGCGCAAAAGTAATCCTCCTATCAGAAAATGCTATAAATTTTGCGATTGGCCCCTAAAGTCAGTTCTATTTTGACATTTGTGTAGTAAACACATGCGAAATACACGTTAATAAACAATGTTACGCTACACTGCTCCAGAACGCGGAATATTGCTGACTATTTATTTGATCAATAATCGGTCGGGGCCAAACGGTTACTGTGAATGGTGAGCGCTACAGAGCAATGATCAACGAGTTCTTTTTGCCGCAACTTGATGAATTGGGATTGGAAAACATGTGGTTCCAACAAGACGGTGCAACAGCAGACACTGCACGTGCCACAACCGATATGCTGAACATCGTAAGCTTACTTTTGCGCCACCTTGTATAAGCATATGATAATGACCTTTACGCATGGGTATAACAGTTCGCCCAGTTTTGTTTTGGTACATTTTATATGGCAGCATTATTATTTGTTAATTGTTATTAATTTGACTTGAATCCACTTTTTCGGTAGATTTCACTTGATTTCCCATAAGTTTATCCGTTGGGAGTGGCTGAAGAAAAACGATAAGGATATTTGGAATATTTTTCTGTGTTGGTTTTCTTCATCGTTACACACTGTGCGTCGTCTGGCTTGGTTATGGTAGGAAATTGTTTTAGAAGCGACAAATAAGGTGGTTCACCACAAATTAATTTTATAGAAATACTTTAAGGAGCGTGCTTCATTTGTCCTTGAGAAACAATTCCCGAATTTTCGTCGTCCACTACAAAGCCGAAGTGGCTAATAAAGTCAGCCCCGATAATGGGCTTTTAAATATCAACGATTATAAAACGCCATGTGAAATCCCGATGCAAACCGAAATCAAAGGTGATGATGTGGTAGCCAGCCATATGTTTCAATAGTTGAGCCAGAAGCTGAGTACGGCTGATATTCAACTGAAGCTTTCTTTGGCTAAATGCTATAAAGTCTGACAAATCGGCACCGGTGTCCAAAAAAAAAGTTCGCCCCAGAGCTGCTATCAGTAATAAAAAGGCGGCGCGATATCATGGTTGGAGAGTCCTTAAGCGGCACTATTGACTTGCCTGATCGTTTTCCCAATATTTGCAACCTTGTGTACAGCGCCGTGTTTGTGGTATCGGCAGATTCCGTTGACAAAAAAACGCGTACGACTACGCGGGCAATCACATTTGTTATGGAAACCTGCTTAAATCTGTTTGCCCATTTTGGCAATTTCACTGCCAAGGATTGCTTTTCGGCAATGGGGTGTTTCATACCTGGCATATCCTCTTTTATTTTGTCAGCGAGACGGCTCAGATCTTCCAATGAAGCATTAGGTTTCGCTGCAAGACACGCGCGTTTCAGTGGGAAGCTGCCACTGCCACCTTGCTTTGTATACGTTGTCAAGAACGTCCGGGCATAAGCTACGCAAGTGATGAAGAAACTGTGAAGAAGTTCTATCTCCAATTTTTTCTGCGTCCAAAAGTTAGTGTAATTTGGCGTCTTTGGACTTGGTCAATCGCTCGATAAGATTTCGCTTTAAATATGTGGCCGAACAATAATGCTTTCAACCCCTGTTGCCGATTGTGTGTCAATCACGGACAAAGCATGATGAAATTGGTCACCTTGCTGGGTATGGATCGAATTCGAAATTGCGATTTTGCAAAATCATAGAGTGGGGTGCTCTATTGAAAGGGTTCGCACTGAATGGACAGCAAATAACACCAATTTAATGTACCACGAATGGCCGCAGATACTTATGCAAAATTTACGGTGGAAAACTACCACTGAGAGACATACGGGTAACTAATATCGTACGATTTCTACCTTTGTTCTTATTCAACATATATATATACACAAGATTTCTATTGAGCGTGAGGGTGGTAACTTAGATATTTTCAATAAGGGGAAGGGTTGCCACATATACACCATAACCCAATACACATATATACAGTGCAGATGCGGTACAGTGGACCATTTGCTTAGGCACTCTCTCAAATTTTATATAATTTAAAAACCTTTTGTTTTGGACATTTTTCTATCTCTTGTGCTGGTAACTTGAATATTATATATACATATATAATTACTCTCTTTTCAAAAAAGTTTGACTGTAAATTATTATTTTTTCATTGCTAATCGCCTGAAAAACGGAATTTAAAATTGAGTGACGGAGAAAAGTGCTGGGTAAATCCACAGACACTCAGACCATTCAGCGTAAAGTGGTCAAAAATGTGAGTTATTGTCTGTACCTAAAAAGTTCATAAGTGCAAGGGATACAACAAGTGAGTAACTCCATAAATCCTCCCATCACAACGCGTTCATCTGACAACTCTGGCCTTAGTTTAGAAATCCCTCCTTGCGACACATTTTATGTTGCTTACGGCCAATGTCCCACGTTTGGTGACATGTTCCCAGCGATCTACATAAGCCACCCTAAACTATCCTAAGCGAAAAAATTATATCATCTCAGATATTAAACGCGAGGAAAAGCTGCACAAGTAGTTAAGAATTTCTCATCACTTATGATAGTTTTACCTTAATCTTGAAATCTGCATTAGAGAACAGAAGATTTTTCGTTGATAATCAAATTAGTTCCCTGATGTGTTTAAACCCCATTATTTTTAAGAACAGCGAAGTTATACAAAACTTAGCCACGTAACAAGTGCTTGCGGAAAACTGGGACCCGATTCTAATTTATTTCGTGACTCCCAATTGTATCGAAAATACAGATACTTTGTGGGCGCAATCTCTTACTTCAAGAGGAGAACTTCGCCACTGAGCTGAAATGAAACAGTTCCTCACAACTCGGTATGAAGTTGTAGAAAGAGTATCAACAAATGCCGACCAAATAAATTGTAAGCCAATAACCAAACTAGGCCACCATTTAGAACCCATCAGTCACATCGCTTCCAAAATAAATCGACAATTACACGCAGTCGCATATGGCATAATACGTTGTTTTAAATTCATGAAATTTTTCACCTTTGATCGCAGAAAATTCGTGAGAGTAAATAGTATGTAGTATTAACACATAATAAAAGACTATCGCAGCATCAATGTCGAGATCGACACAACTGAGCTGTTCATGAAAGCACAACCCTCAAGTCAAAGAGCCACCTCAGCGAACGCCACAAACCCATCCGCTAAAACTCCGGATCAAGCAGACCCTCAAGATTAACAACCCTCTTGCTGTCAGAATACCAAAGTCCACTTGTAGACTAGGGATTTGAGAGATACTTCATATCCACTAAAGCCAAAAATAGAACCGAACTTCCAATCAAACACCCCAAATTTTAAATCTCAGAGATGGCAGGCAGAGTAGTTCAGACCAATAGTAAATCGCGCTCTCTGTATTTTGTACCCGCTGATCTTTAAACCAAGGTAAATGCGAAGGCCATAGTATAAGCGCATTTGTCTCAAATGTTGTCCTTCTTCAGACTCTTGTTCCAGGCAGTGATATCACACCCCTAATCATACAAGACGGCATCGAACAGCTCTCTCCGAACATCCTACCAAAAAAAACCACCATTGAATTGATCCTCAGATCAAAGCCCCTGTAGCGGTAGTTTCTTTTTCCACTGGGGTGTCAAAAGTAATAAATGTAATCTTAGCTCACTATTGCACAAGTTTTGGGAACTGGAGGAAAAACCCACCATCAACCCTGAACAAAAGTCGACAAGGGTGCTTCGCTGGAGCGGCCGTGGCTCAAAAGCACCGCGGTCGATTTGTGATTTTGATAAGAGAAAATAAATAAGAAAAAACGAGAATTCTCGTTATAAAAAAGTGGCCGTATATTTATATAAAATATAATTATAAACAATTAGTTTACCTTGGCGAATAATTGATGCGGTCGAAAATCCTGGGGTGGCCGTGATGTGGTCGTGTCGACTGTCTCTGGAGAAGTAGACGGTTTTGCAATCGAGGACAACCGTTGAACCTGAAAATTATCCTCCGGTTTTAAGGGGAGGTGAACCCACACATGCAAACCCCCATGCATGTATATGTGTGCTGACAAAACACGAATATGCATGCATGCCCACACAGGTGGGTGGGTTGGTGTGAGTGATTGGAAGGGCGCAAAAGTTACATTAGGGTGGCACATTTTTTAAGACTTGAGGCATCTCGCCTAAACAAACCCTACAATCCCAGAAGTCGAGTTTTCTGAAGATTTTTTCGCAGGTATAACTACACGCAATGCTAATGGTTGTTATATTGTCGGGCTGCTACTTAAGCCCAGCTTCCCAGAGTCAATTTACCTATTAAACTCAAGTAAATCAGCCCTTAATCATTTCCACGGAATTCATTATCTTCCTCATCAGGTGGTTATTAAACCAGAACAAAAGTCGGCATCTGGACACTCCCTTAACGAAGTTCTTTATACCGGCCCTACCATCGAGCCTGATCTGATGCTTCTGGTTCTCAAACATACCACTGTGTTTTCAACGGAGAAGTAGGGAAAATGTACCGTAAAACGATCATGCATGAAGACGATGGAGACAATCACAGGATTGTCTTTCGGCCGCCCACAGGCTATCCTGTAAAACACTACGGTTTAACCTTCGTTAAATTTCACGGAATTCATCATATTTCTTATCAGGCGGTTATAAAACGAGAACAAAATTCAGCATCTAGACGCTCTCTTAACTAAGTTCCCTATACCGGCCCTACTATCGTACCCGATCTAATGCTTCTGATTCTCAAATGGCGGACATACCACTGTGTTTTCAACGGTGAAGTAGGAAATATGCCACGAAACTATCATGCATGAAGAAGATTAAGATAACCAAAGGATTGTCTTTCGGCAGTAATCAGGCGATCCCGTAAAATACTGAGGCTTGAAAACAGTCACCTTAGGTGTAAACTGTGCATCAACTCGCTATGGATGTGGAAGAAAATTTCCCAAAAACTGCAACTGTTTTGACCAAACAAACGTATGAGGATGACTGTTTCTCGGGAAGTCCTGATATTCTTACGGAAAATTTTACGGAAAACCTTTAGGAATTCGAGGAAACAAGCAACACGAAACTTCGCAAAACATTGTGACTCCGCAGGATGGTTTACGGCGGTAATTATTCAGTTACTAAAAGAGTTAGCGATCGATGGAACTGACTGGGAAGAACAAGTTAAGCCCCTCCGACTTCGCCAAAAATGTACACAGCATATCTTATACTATGATACCCCGATGGGTCACCTACATAGGTCAAAAGTCGATTCGAAAAGTTGTGGCAATCCTAAATGCATGATATTGAATATCAATCAACCTTTTTATACATAGTTGTACTAGTACACAGGGTATTATAGTTTTGTCCATATATCGGCGGTTTTTAACGGTATAAAATAATATAGATATAGAGTTCGGTATAGCAAAGTTCTTAGATTGAACAGACGAATCGATTAAGACATATCAGTCCGTCCGTCTGTGGACATGATTACTTTAGTAAAAATTTAAATAATTAAATGAAATTTGGCACACATGGGTTGCTATTTAAAATTGACTTGTAAGATAAAGTGCCGAAACTTAATACGAGGTATACTATTGATGTGTAGAGTACACCCACGGAAAATAAGCAAAATTGGTGGACGACCACACCCGCTTTTGTACTGAAGCTTCTAAAAGCGAAGTAGGAAATCAGAAAATGCCATATCTCCTTTACTAATGCAGATAGAGTGGTAGAATTTGCTAATTACAATGACCTGATGATCTTATTAATGATTTCTTTGAAATTTTGGAAAATGGGCTTGACACCGCCCACATGTGAATGAACAAACTACACGACAAACAAACGACCATACACACTTTTGCATAAAAGTTTACTGAAATTGCTGTTGTGCATATGAACGAAGATGGTATTTTTATCGGCACTCGCCGGTGGAAGCAGATCAACAGGGATACCGCCACACCGATGGAAGGACCAATTGAGACCGATTTGGGACCGCGCAGTGCCTCCAATACGCGACAGTTCGGACAGAGAAGACATTCTCAAGCTGTTTTGCAATAGAACGAAAACAAAAAACGAAAATAAAAACGGATAACAATAGCCTGAAGCGAGCTTATGTTAAGCAGTGCATTTTTGATATTCATTTGGCCTTTGCATATTTATTTTGTCATATATTTATATAAATATGTAAAGAAGCATTGTAAAAGTAGTAGTATTACAGTAAGTAGTAGTAGAAAATCGTACTAATGCACATTTCTCATACAATCGTGTGAAAACGAAACTCTCCTCAGAGTTGTTGGCAGTTTTACCGCGAGCTAGAAGAAAATATATTAGGCTCCAAATGAAAAAAGGCACAAAACGAATAAACATTAACTAATTCTACCAGTTTTATTAAACTTTATAAATATAGCTACTTTCATTTATACAAGGTGGCGCAAAAGTAAGCTTCCGATGTTCAGCATATCGGTTGTGGCACGTGCAGTGTGTGCTGTTGCACCGTCTTGTTGGAACCACATGTTTTCCAATCCCAATTCATCAAGTTGCGGCAAAAAGAACTCGTTGATCATTGCTCTGTAGCGCTCACCATTCACAGTAACCGTTTGGCCCCGACCGATTATTGGTCAAATAAATAGTCAGCAATATTCCGCGTTCTGGAGCAGTGTAGCGTAACATTGTTTATTAGCGTGTATTTCGCATGTGTGTACTACACAAATGTCAAAACAGAACTGACTTTAGGGGCCAATTGCAAAATTTATAGCATTTTCTGATAGGAGGATTACTTTTGCGCCACCTTGTATATATGTAAAATTATGGAGCTATTTTCAGATAAGTTTAGCCCACATACGAGTATATCGTAAAATCCTCAATCCACAATTGATGGATCTTGTGTTCCATTACCGTCATATGGGAGTACTTTCACGGATGTTGTTGTTGTTGTATTAGAGATATGTTGCCTGCCTAGACGTCATTTCCCTTACCTAGCGTTGCGACATTTGCATATCGGCGTTCAGTCTGGATAGGTAAGAGCTTAACCTGTTGGGCCAGAGTTACCTCTTGTCTCCCTAGACAGTTCGCGCTTCTCTTCGGGAACAGGTGGAGCTTGCGCCTAAATGGTGGCATTCACGGGGCGAGAGCTGACAAAGGAATTTACCGACTATGTATGGGTGAGTTTACGGGCCCGTAGATGCACCTCCGGATGAAAGGGCGAAAAAACATGCTGCCGGATCTCAATATAGTACTTACGGAGATGGCTCATTATTCTACTGGGAGGCGGATTTTCGTCGAGCAGGCGCCTGTTCGGGTGTTGCGGTTTGCAGCAGTTGAACAGGAATTACCTGGTCAACATCTCACTATGCTCTTTCATGAATTGAATTGAATTGAATTTTTGCCTCTCTGTGAACGTGGTGTTGAATGATATAAGGAGTTATCCCGTGGCAGTCCTGAGGGCATTGTTTTGGCATCTACTCCATTCCGTAATTACTTGAGAGTATTTTAGAAAGTACTCTCTCGTAAGTGTTTTATGCAGTACCCAGAACCATAGCAAGTAAGCCATCCTGCCTTAGGAAATCGGAATGTAAGTTCGATCACATGTCTTATATGAATGAATATTAGTTTTGGCTTGTCATTTAAACATTCATTCAATTCGGATAAATTTCAAGAGCTCGGCTGCTTTATGAAAGTAATATAATAAAAATATTTACATATATGCATACAGCGGCAGACACACAATTAGCTTTGTAAATTTTTTTTTTTCAAAAAAAGTTAAATACTAAAAATTTCTTCGGCAGCAAGACTCGAGAGCCCTGGAATTAGGGTTTCTAAAAACTATTTCTAAGTGGAGTGAATTAATAAAGTCATGAACATTAAATAATTTGAATTTCTTAAGGCGTTGACGTCTTTATTTTCCCCACACATGTACAAGGCTGCATACTCTCTCTTTCTTATTATTCTTATGCTGCTTTATGCTATGCCGTTTTGCTCATTGGTGATATAGACAAAGGGTTTGTCATTCTGAAGCACACAAACACACCAACCAAGAAAAGTAAATGTTGCTGTAGTATATGCTACTAGCAGATCCGCAGACGTTCTCCTGCCCAAGAATTGACTTGCCTACATTTCAAAAATTGTACTCTCTTCCCTCCCCATTTTGGCGCTTCCTCTTCATGTATCCCTATATCTTCCTCTTTCTTCTTCTCTTATTTTTCCTCCACCCGCATATCCTCTTCCTACGCTTAACCCTATTCATTTTCCCTTAACACCTACTGTACATCTAACCTTTACTTTTACACCCCTTCTTCTCCCTTTTTCTCCCCTGGAATTTACATGTTCATTGCTCCAAAGATATAGCGAACTATTCTATTTTTGGGATTTGGTACCCCTCACTCTTTGCTAAGTAAAGGTCACGTTTATATGAAGTATCATTACATTCAATCATATAAAATCGTAATTGTGCTGAATTGCAACTTGATATAGCCGGTGTCGCACCCAGAGGACTCCTGAACCCACTCATATCATAAGGGTATCATAAAGATCGGTATCATAAAAATCGGTGATGACGTCCATAAAGGACTTACAAACACAAAAACATTAGGGTGTGGCACCGCCCACTTTTCATCAACTATGTATACCCTGTGTCGTATCCAGTGAATCCCTGAATCCATTGTGAAAGTTTTATAAAGATCGGTGGTGAACTTTGGACCTGGATTGTGAAATTAAGTGTTTGCCATTATACAAATACTTTACATTATACTTCCTGTAAAATATTGAATATCTATGTGAAAAGACAAGTAATTCTAGTAATAAATAATACCACTTCACTGAGACGCCTGTTTAATTTAGCTAAATAAGAAAATTCAGCTAAAGACATTGACACTGGTATTGCCCATATGGTAGCAGAAAAAGTCTAAAGCCTCTCCAAGTTATAATTCTACAACAACCTACCAATTTACCACGACCAATTTTACACAACCGGGTATTTAATGTTCATCTCCATCCGAACTTAGACGTCCTGGTTTTTTTTTTTTTGACATATTATTCATATTGTGGCGATTATTTTCAAGAATGTACCATCCCTAACTCAATAACACTCTCACCACTAATTAAACACAACAGAGATAACGATGGCTACGCTTATGCATGCAAGATGTACCAAGCAAGAAGAAGAGAGAGCGCACGAGTGTTGGCGAATACGATGCAAAGAGGAGATGCCAATAAATAATACTAACCCTTCGATAACACGAAGAGCGAAGAACAAAGAAACTTCTGGGGTAGCACCCTGTCGGACTATACAAGGCAGTGACCAAACAAGGCAGGTTGATCAGTTTATTTTCAAGTGTTTGTGAAAAAACACCTATGCAAGCATGTATCCACTATCGTTTACGAACGATTTTTCTTAATTGCTATTTTTATAGCGGAAGTCACTCATTCGAAGGTGGCCATAGCCGTGCGTTAGTCATGGGGAATAGTCATGGAAATTGTTATGCTCCGCACATGAATAGTAGTGTTGAAAGTATCAATTATTCGCAGATTCGGCGTCCTACTGGGTATACAATGTATACTATACATGCTAATGTTATGTGTGCAGACGGCTCGAAGTCATATAAGCACACTGACAGTCAGTTGCTACAAAATCTGAGAGTCAGTGCTGTCAATCTAATCATCATATCATATTCTTAATGCGAATAGCAAAAAATGATGTCAACCACCGTATACGTGTGAGTACGGTATGTTCTTTTGTTATCGGCCGCGTAGCTTCGGCCTGTCCAATTCGTGTTCTTTCCCTTAGTCCTTTGTGGGTGTTGGCAACAACGGACATCCGTGTGCTTAGAAACAAACAATCTAGTTTGGCAAATAAAGTATCATCGCTGTCAATAAAGAGTGTGAGTGGGTTAGGAAAAATCAGTGTCACTCATACATCTAAAAGTGCTGCTATACCCAAGCAACCTGGAACGATGTGGTACAAACAAAAATGATGATTTAGCTGTGTTTGTGCGGTATAATTGGATCCACATATCGTTTTTTAACCGTCGGTTATGCTAAACGAATATTAAATATATATCGGACCATGCTAACATTGATGGATCTAACATAGCATGATTTAAGTTCACTAAGAGTAATGCTGATTTCAACACACTGTTTAGAGTTTCTTCTAAGATTCGTATTTTGCCAACTGACTACAGAAAACTTCTAAAACTAGAACTGTGGCCGGTCAATGTTAGCATTAAGCCTTTTATATTTTTTCCAAAATCGGGAAAAACCCCGTATGTGTCCTAGTATTTCCCATTTCACCATTCAGTCCTCAAATCCTCTTTTTCTTAATAGGTTTGCTTTTACAGCACAAGTAATAGTATTCACGGAGACATGGTTAAAAGCTGACAATTTTAATTCTGAGCTTTTCTGCAGGTGGTGGTTTTGTAGCTGTCGACTCTTGTTTTTCACCCGATTTGCTTGTATTAGACAACGTGTCTGATATTGAATTCATCGCAGTGAAGCTTTCAATGCCTAATTTCTGTTTATTTGTCTCTTGTTCATACATACCGCCTCAGTCGAAAATGCACGTTTCCAATTATAACTCATAACTCTGCCATCATAAATTTGCATGCTCAATTGCGAGATAAGAATCAGTTATTTGTCATATGCTTTCAGTTGGATGGGTCAGCATAAGCGATAAGCATAAATTTTTCAACGAATTGTGGACACATCTGTTGTACAGATTAACAATGTGAATAATTGTAAAAATTAATTTCTGGATTTAGTTTTTTTGGATGCTTCAGTGGGTGCTGCTCTTTAACCAATTTCTCCGTTATCTGTTTCTGAAGATCCTCTTCATCCTACGCTAGAGATAGCATTAGAATTATTTAGCAAAGGTGGGCCCGGTGCATCGATTTATTTACACGTGATTGGTCAGATCTGTATGTGATGATATCGATTCGGCAGCCTCCATATTCTACAGTCATCTTAGTGGCTATATTGATAGATGTGTTGCTCTTCGATAGAGCAAGACAGCCTGATAGCCTCAGCAACATTAAATCTAAGCGGCATAAACGTTTTAAGCGACTTTTCAAACTATTTAGTAGGTCACTCCAACTTTCAGTTCCGCAATCAACAGTGCTATAGGGCTTACTTTAAGGAGTGCAAAAATCAGTTTTTCAATAACCCAGAAGGTTCCCATCTTCCTTCTCCCCTGGATGTAAGAATGCAATTCCTATATTCTACCAAGACGATTCCTGTGGGGAGTATGATTTGGCTATCATTTTCAGTGTGGAACGATTGGACTTGGGATGCGTTGGGCGTAGGCGGACCTCCTTCCTGGGGTGCCACCTGTCTGACATTCTGCAGCCTCCAGAAGCTAGCTTCGATTGTGGCTAGGTGGGATCTAGTCATTTGAGCTCCGGAACTGGTACTGGGGGCGGCTGTGTCGTGAATTATGACGGCCTTGGCATTGCATGCACGTTATTTTGCTTGGGCATTCTTGTAAGATATGGCTCTGAGATAATCAATTCTGGCACAGATCCTACTACTAGTCGTGGGTGGTGTTGGCGAAAACCCTCAGACTGAATCCTCTACGAGGGTGCCGACTGTTAATGGATACTACAGTTGTTCTGGCCAGGTGGGTACACTAATACCTTCCTGTATGGAAAGTATCCAGCTAATGTCAGGAATTACAGCTATAGGTCTTAGCTCTCTCAATAGCTCTGGCGTATGGATATGATTCTTGACTAAGGTCTTGAGGTAAGGGGCTGGCTCAAGGTGTAATGCGCCATGAACCGTGCCCAGGATCATCCTGGCTGGGGGCCCTTTTAAGTAGCCCAGTCTAGAACGGTGCCCTCTGGGAGCATGGCAACCCCCAGTTGCAACCGTTGGCCTTACCGTGAGTACCACGGATCTCTCCTCGGGGTGGACGAACCCCTTTCTCCACTATTCGTGGGAACTTAAAATAAATAATTATACTAAAAACAACAAAAAAACAACATAAAAGATAAGGAGACCGGCACTCCAAAAAAGTCGGAGGGGCTAGCCCCTATTATTTATGGCGCTCTAGTGATGCAGGGCGCCTCTACCAGGCGCTGCGGCTGAATGGGAAAATGCACATAGGCTTCAGGCGATGCCGGAGTCTGGTCCAGGTAATCGGGGTAATCAGGTTGTTACAGTGGGTGGGGGTGGGGCAACTAAGGGAGTTGTGTCTGCCGGCGGAGACGTGTCTAGTAAGCGGCTCGATACTGTGGTCAAGGTCGAAGCCGGTGCGCTCACCCCGAGGAACCCTTTCCCTACGCCTACGGCGTTTAGTAAGGCCTACGATAGGCAATCTGTTGATAATGTGCGTGCTAGACATAGACGCACAGCGCTTAGGATCGTGAGGAGATCCTGGCATACGCAAGACCTACTAACCAAGGCGCTGCCTGGTGATTTGGGAGAGATAAAGGCCGAGATAGAGTGCGCAAAAAGTGTTGTCCCGGACTTCGACGGTAGTCGTCCGGTCCAGGAAAAAGGGACTGAGAGCTGCAACAGGTCCATGGAGGTAGGAGGCACATCTAATCCTAAAAGAGTTAGAGTCCAAGGCCCCTCGTTTGCAGAAGTTGCTAAAGGTAGCATACTTATGGGGGCTTCGGCTCTAATCCCAAAGGGGAGAGGTATTTCCGGCCTAACTGAGACTGGGTGTGGGCTGAGATGGCTAACCAATCGGTCAGTGTCTTGGCCAAATTCGCTGGTCCCATCCTCTAATGGAAAGAAGTGGGGTGGTTCCAGGGTTCGGTGAAGGTAGTGGTCTGTGGGGGATTCGAGGTCCGCTGCAAGAGGGCAGTTGAAATGATAAAAGCGGTCTACCCTGGTCCCATCATCAAGGCCGTGGAGCTCAACGAGATCCCATGTAGACCGAGGGCCAGGTAAGGTCCTAGAGGTTTTCAGGGCCTACAATCCGGATCTTCCAACCGGCATTTGGAGGATCCTTAGATTGGTGACGAGCACTAAGGCAACGCGGCAGGCGGTCTTGTTGCTCAACAAGGAATCAATCCCTCTCCTGGAAAGGAGGAAGGATAGGGTGAACTTTGGCTTCATAGAAATCAAAGTTAAGGTCTAGTCGAATGACCTAAGCTCAGTGAATGACCTAGAGGAGGAGCTGGAGAAGGACGACGGTGATGAGGTGGATGAGGTTGTCGAAACCAACCGGGCCAATCCGATGGATGGCTCGGGACAGAACGACGCCGCATCGACCTCCTCACTGGGTTCTTCCCTGGGCTTCGCTAGGTGGTGCGAGGCGCACTCGGGTGATGAGGCTATGTCCGAAGAGGACATAAGTAACGTTACGGTGGTGGAGAGGCGTAGTAACCATGATGGTGCGGGTGCTACAAATCAACCTCCACCACAGTAAAGCAGCTGCGACTGCGCTGCTGCTCTTTCTGGCATCAAAGGGGGCAGCAGATATAGCCCTCATCCAGGAACCATGGGTGGTAGGGCATAGTATATGCGGCCTGAAGGCAGCAGGTTTTTCACTGGTAAGTGGTGCTACTGCAGGGAGACCTAGGGCATGTATCGTGTTAAAATCTAACATACATACTTTATTTCTTCCACAATTTAGTGACGAGGATACGACATCCATCCAAATAGAGGTCAATGGAACAGTATGCACATTGACCTCAACATATATGGCGCATGACGAGCCATCTCCTACGCAGGCTGTGCGTAGGCTCTTCGGGAATGCCAAAGAACACGTCATCGCAGAGGTGAGTCACTTTTCGATTTTATTTTACTACTAAGAATAGAGGGGAGGTTCTAAACGTTACGCTTTGTTCGGGAGGCGTGCAAGGCATGGTCAGAAATTAGATGGTTTACGATGAGCACTCCTTCTCCGACCATCGCTACATCCGCTTTGATTTGGAAGGCGTACCGTCCACCTCCTCTCCGTATAGAAATCTTAAGAACGCCAATTGGCCTACGTATAGAAAGGAACTGGATAAGTACCTTTCAGATGATTATCCCGATACACCTAGGGACACTAAAGATATAGAGGATAAGGTGGTAAAGTTCACCAAAGCAGGTCAGCCAGCTTTAGATAAAGCCTGCCCCATTAAAAGGGCTAGGGGTAAGCAAAAACCACCCTGGTGGAACCCCGAGCTAGATAGATACAGGTAGCTTTGCAGACAAGCTTTTAATAGTGCTAAGGCCTCGAAGGAGGTCTCGAAATGGGAAGTTTATAACGAGCGCCTGAGAGAGTACAGAAGGGAACTCAGGAAATCAAAAAGAACCTCCTGGAGAGATTTCTGTAGCGGAATAGAATCGGTATCAGAGGGTTCTAGGTTAAGGAAGATTCTATCCAAAGCACCTCGTAGTAGACCGGGGTGTTTGAAAAAACCGGATGGGTCTTGAACTAATACGGGGGATGAAACGTTGCAACTTCTCCTTCATGCTCACTTTCCAGACGCGGAAAACGATTATAGGTCTCAACCAAATTTTAGACACGTGGAACTTGACCTGGAGCAGTTCCTTACCAATAAAAGATTAGAGTGGGCCATTGGGTCATTCGAACCATTTAAAGCACTGGGTCCAGATGGCATAGCGCCCATACAACTCCAGCAATCAATGGAACAGAGCATCCCTTGGTTGCAGGCGATATACAAGGGGTTGCTTACTTTTTGTTACATCCCAGACCCTTGGAGAGATCCTAGGGTAATTTTTATACCTAAGGCAGGTAAAACGTCTCATGTTGCTGATTTCAGACCGATTAGTCTGGCGTCCTTTCAACTCAAGGTACTGGAGCGGCTTGTGGAGCCCCACTTTAGAGATAAGCTAGAGAACAGAATCGTTACATCGCAGCATGCATATATGAAAGGCAAATCCACTGAGACAGCGCTACACGATGTTGTTACGCACATTGAATCCTTAGCTAGTAAGAAATTCACATTAATAGCCTTTCTGGACATTAAAGGGGCCTTTAACAACGTCACGCGGGAAGCGATCATGGCAGCTCTGACGGCCTTGGGTATCAAACCCTCGCTGGTGTCCCTCGTGCACCAAATCCTGACGAGCAGGAGGGTGCACGCGGATCTAGCCGGGGTATCGGTGAACAAGGTTGTCAACTCCCCTATTCTATGGCTAGCCAAAGTAAACGGACTGCTGAAAATCCTGGCGGGGGAGGGGGGCTAAAGTCATACCGTATGCTGACGACCTTGCGGTGGCTGTGAGTGGTAAATATCCACAAACGCTCTGTGACAATATGCAAAGAAACCTTAGACTAGTCGAAAGGTGGACCGGGAATAAAGGTCTGGGTGTTAACCCGACCAAAACAGGGCTGGTTCTGTTCACTAGGAAATACCAAATCCCGGTGCTACAGCTACCAGCTATAGGTAATACGACCCTTTAACTTGGCGACTCCGCTAAATACCTGGGGGTTATCATTGATATAAAAGCTCACGTGGAAAGAAAATATCCAGGAGCGCGTTAAAAAGGCACTAGTAGCCCTATACTCTTGTAGGGGTGCCATAGGGCAAAAATGGGAACTGTCCCCTAAAATCACAATTTGGCTCTATATCACTGTGGGAAGACCAATTCTCTTGTATGGAGTCCTTGTCTGGTGGACGGGTCTGGATAAGGGCTCCAATATCACCGTAATTCAAAGAGTATAGAGAAGTGCGCTTATATGTTAGCGGGGCGCTACGCGCAACAGCGGCAGGCGCACTGCATGCAATTCTGAGCATTCTACCGATTGACTTATGCGGTAAACTTTTTGCGGCATGCTCCGCTTTGCGACTGAGGTGTCTACTAGGATGGAGGTCCCTTTGTGAAGGTCACTCATCCATCCTTAACAATCTCCCCACGTACAGTTCGGACTACTGTACACCGAAGTACTGTTTCGAAATTTCAAATCACAATTCCGGAAAGAGAATTCTGAGACACTGTACCTCCCCAAGACAACGGTTCAATCCATATGTACACAGACGGCCCGAAACTTGATGACAAGGTTGGAGGAGGGGTGTACGCTCCCCAGCTGAGCCTTAATCTTAGTTTCGGATTGCCTGACCACTGTAGTGTCTTTCAGGCGGAAGTGGTTGCTATACAGGAAGCTGTAGAATTTCTGAAGACAGTGGACATCAATAATGGTGATGGTTACATCTTCTCTGATAGTCAAGCAGCTCTGGCGAGATGGCTGAGCAACTCTCGATTCAACTGGTATTTGTGTCTGGACACTGTGACATACCGGGTAACGAGACGGCAGATGAGCTTGCTAGAGGTGGCGCATCCGCTTCACTTTCACAGTGCTGGCAGGGTTTAGGCATGCCGCTCGCGCCCAGTAAGCTCTTTACGAGGCACAAGTTCCTCCAACAAGCAAGTGACAGATGGGACAAGGTCAGTACTTGCAGTCATGCAAAGCTGGTGTGGCCAGAGATCATAGCGAGTAGGTCGGCGGACCTACTCAAACTCAGAAGGGAGGAACTCTCGTTACTGATGGGGCTTATAACGGGGCATATAGGTCTAGGCAGGCATCCTGAAAGGTTGGGATTCCCTTTCATGACTTCTGAAGAAGCTCTAGAGATGCGGATGAGAAAGATTGTGTTTGAAAACCGTAAGTTTCTCTGGTATAGGAGACGCGGATCAATCAAGTACGTACTCGTACGAGTGCTTCCCTTACAAGGCAATACAATTGAAAAGACCGGGTCTCCAATCTGCTCCTGCAAAGGCCTAGTTTTGAGTCCGCAATTCGCTCTGGTATTGGTCATCTATTTCTATCACAGTTGTTTAAAATTAACACGAATGTAACATGAAACGGTTATCTAAAGTCTACTGTCCATTTCGAAAGTGGCTTGAGGCCGGTCTCTACGTCGTGCCGCTTTTTGGCAATAAGGGTAGCAGCAAAGGAGCACACGGCGTCCCAATTAATTGAACTTGATAACGTGTTTTGTCCCATGTCCACAAGTCTCACAATATCCGGTTGCGTCGTGGATAAATCGATGCAAGTAATGCCTGAAGCAACGGTGACCCGTTAACAACTTTGTGAGGTGGAAGCCCACTTCGTGCGTATGGGTATAAGTGTGTATACTTAAGGGAGCAGTGGTTTGGGGATAATTTCTATCTTCCGGTAATTAAATGTACGCACAAATACCGACAAACTTTATAGAAATGAGACCATTGACTTCCGATTGCACTTACTTTCTGGTAGGTTTGCTTTGCGCTTTGTTTTGTGGGATACGTGAACTGGCCCACCGTGTCAATTGAGTGGTTGTTAACCAAAAATTTTACCTCACCGGAGATATATTTATTTTAGGGGGATAGATATTATTATGGAGGGGTGAAACTGTTTTTGTTGGGAGCCAAAAAAATGTTAAGCAGAGGGATAGCGCTAGCTCGTTTGATGGCGAAAAAGGAGCACTAGTTAAAGGATGGTACTTACTTTTTTTATTACGACCAACTTTTCACACTAATTTTTTAATATTCACAGATATATTGGAAATATTTCTGAATTTATGTTGTGGAATCTCGAACATAGAATGCTAATTTTAAAAATATTGAATAAAATACGAAGGCGAGTAACCGAACGAATAATCACAAATTGTAAATTTGTTGGCAAGAAATGAGCAAAATACTTAATTAAACCCAAACATTTTCATGTTTATTGTAGCGGGTTGTATTTCTGCATATACACACAGCCGGGCCAACAACAATAATAACAACAAAAGAAAAATATGGTGGTCGCTCCCACATGTGTTGGTTTACGCGGCAGGGGTTGCCACATGTCCAAGGTCATTGCAAATAAGAATTATTAAAAAATAAGTGAATTCATAAGTCGGGGTGATTAAATATATTGCAATAGATAATTTTCTATGAAAGTTATTTACAATTGGTGCATTATGCATATGTAATAATAATTTGTCAGATTGGGACCATGCCGCGGCAACATAGAGAAATAGGAGTTTATCTGACAGAAACGTTCTGTAAACTGATAGGTTACCAAAGCGTGCCAAAATTTCCCTGATGAAGAAGTCTAGTAGCTTCCAGAGTGGATCTATAAGAAAAAATAAGACGGTTTTCTCAAAATTTTCCTTTTTTATTCAATCAAAAACCTTTAATAATTAATTATAGTGTTGATAATTTAAAATCTTACCTCTAACATATTATTATTTGCTATATCCTTCACAAAAGTCAAAATACAGTAAGGTTTCTTAAAAAAATTCAAAATTTCTCTCTGTCTGAACTGTGTTAAACTATATAAAACTACTTACTTGAAACAATTCTAATAATTTTGTATGCAAATTTAAAATACCGATACAAATTAAAAGAATTTCAACCTACACTGGTCTACATCCAAAAACATCCAGCGACCGAATATGAAATTCGTATGTGAAACCACCCCCTTATTCCGAAAGTTTAGGGTATTTTTGGTTCAATGGTACCGGTTTTGAGATATTAACGATTTACCGTTATTTCAAAAAAAAAAAAGATGGCTCCACTTAATCATGTATAGCTCAAGAACAAATTAAGTAATTCAAAAACGGCTTAAAAGCTAATAAAATTTGCTATAAACAATGCCTACAAAACTAGGCCCGTAGGTTCGAATATATTGAACAATCAATACGGATTTTTACCTTTTTTTTGTAAAAATATAAAAAAATGTGTACTTTTCTAGGAAGGATATCGAAAACATTTTATTTAATTTTTTCCAGATATTTTTTTTTTTCTCTGTAAGCTCTGTTTTATACGTCTGTTCTGTTTTATCGATGGACTAATACAAAAGTTGTAAGCATTCAAATAAATATAGCCATATAATACTTAAGTACCCTACAAATATTAGCATATGTAGATATGAGACGATAACAGAGTATATAAGTTTTGTGTTAACTCTATGATCTTATTTTATACTTAAAAAAGTTATTTTTTTTTGTTATTGCTTTTTATACCAACAATTTTTGTTGATTTTCGGCCTGTAAATTCTCAAGTATTCATGAAACGAGCTCAAGGCCAAGAATAATAATTTTTCACTAGCCTTAGCAGCTTCCGAAATGATCTATAAGAAAAGATATGGCGGTTGTCTCTAAACATTTTTCCTACTCCATTCAATTAAAAACTTTTAATAATTAATTAAAAATAATTAATAACAAGTAAGAAAGTCTAAGTTCGGGTGGAACCGAACATTA
Source organism: Merzomyia westermanni (assembly GCA_949987695.1). NCBI lineage: Eukaryota > Metazoa > Arthropoda > Insecta > Diptera > Tephritidae > Merzomyia > Merzomyia westermanni. The sequence goes on from OX465288.1 coordinate 90,874,349, forward strand.
TATACCTAGTAGTGATCTATTATGTCATCCCAATTTACGCAGGTCTATTTTAATACTTTCAGTTCGTATTTGAGTTCAAACAGACCGACGAACAGACAGACAGACGTATCGAAAGACGGATGGCTACATCGACTCAGCTCATCCTCCTGATCATTTCAGTATACGTACAAATATTTCATGTTCATGAAAGGAATGAATATCAAAAAAGATATACAACTTCGCTTTTGCAGTGGGGTATTAACTACTTGCTCGGATATTTTACTTTTCATCCTGAAGGTTTTGATATACATTAATAAATATGTATCTCGATTCGTTTATGCCGAATGAAGTAATATATATTGTGTGCGTAACAAAAATAGATATAAACAAGTAAGAAAGTATAAGTTCGGGTGGAACCGAACATTATATACCTAGTAGTGATCTATTATTTCATCCCAATTTACGCAGTCATATTTTAATACTTTCAGTTCGTATTTGAGTTCAAGTAGACCGACGAACAGACAGACAGACGTATCGAAAGACCGATGGCTACATCGACTCACCTCATCCTCGTGATCATTTTAGTATACGTACAAACATTTCATGTTTATGAAAGGAATGAATATCAAAAAAGATATACAACTTCGCTTTTGCAGTGGGGTACTAACTACTTGCACGGATATTTTACTTTTCATCCTGAAGGTTTTGATATACATAAATAAATATATATCTCGATTCGTTTATGCCGAATGAAGTAATATACCTTGTGTGCGTAACAAAAATAGATATAAAAAAGGGTGTCTTTTATAGGCGCCAAAGAACTCAACCGATCTTTATGAAATTGTCACAATATATACTTGGGTTCACTGGGTACAGCATAGACAAAATATAGTATTGGAAAAGTAGGCGGAGCCACGCCCCCAGGCTATATAAAGTTGCAATTCGTCATAACTCCGAACTTTTTTGGTCTAAATTAATGAAATTGGAGATATTTTTCACTTAGTCGATACCTACATCATTTTTCAAAAGTGGGCGGTGCCACGCCCACATGTTTTGTGTTTTGTTTTGCTCTTGAACTTTCACGATAAGTTCAGGAGTTCGCTGGACACGACACAGTCTGTATATAGCGTTTGGAAATCCCCCAGGTTATATAAAGCTGCAGTTCGGTATAGTTAGGAGTTTATTTGGTTCAAGTGAATGAAATTTTATATATAGATGTGTTCTATATATCAAAACGTCAAAACATTGTCTATCGGGCTTGCTAGTATATTATAAAACGGCCAAAGCAAACCACGAATTTCAGCATTTTTTTGTAAAACTGAGAGACTAGTTTTCGTTCAAATAGACAGACAGACAGACGGACGGAGAGACGGGCATGGCTAACTCGACTCCGCTCATCGTGCTGATCATTTCAGTGAACTATTCTCTTCTTGTTCTCATACTTACATACATTTAATGTTTATGAAAGGTATGAAAGTCAAAAAAGATATATAACTTCGCTATTGCAGTGGGCTATTGACTACGTGCCAGAATATTTCGCTTGTGTGTTTCCCGATTTGGCTAATTTTTGGCAGGAGTATAATACATACTACTGAGAAGCAGCCGACAAATTTTCATTGAAATATCAAAATCGAATTATAAGCGATTGCCTTTGAAAATAGCAGAAATTTTATGCTGAAAAGTGGGCGGCGCCACGCCTACTTCTTCGAAATTGAAAAAATTTGTCTGCGGCCGAGTTTTTCTTAAAAAGCTTATTATGTGTGCGAAATATAATTGTTATAACTTGTTTAGTTGTAGAAATATCGCTCTTTAAATTAAAAAAAAAAAAATTTCAGAACTATGCTAAAAAACTGGGCGTGGACATTAACAGATTGCGCCCAATTTTACGGCAAACAGTTACCTTTATATATAGAACATTATCACCAAATTTCGTTTTCACAAATCAATTTTTGGCGGAGTTATGGCATAAAAAGTTTTGTGGAATAGTCCACTATAAAAAGGGCGGGGCCATGCCCATTTTCGAAAATTTTAAGTTTTTGGATTTCTTTGTTTACGGAAACTTTGCAATTGAAATATAAATGATGTAAAGGCTATTTTACGCAAAGTTATTGCCTATTTAATATATCTACGATCCTTTTCAAAATCTTTCATATAAAAGTGTGCGTATACCTTAACCGATCCCGCCCATTTTTCCCTGGAACATTCCTTGTATACCTGCAAACCTGCGTGTGGAATTTCGTTTCGATATCTTGAAAGGTTTCTGATTTATGATTAATATTATTTCTAAACTTGACTTAATCAAAAGTGGGCGGTGCCACACCCATTTTCAAAAATTTCTTTAAAATTTTATTCTATGCCTCAATCTCAATGTATTCACCAAATTTTATCCTGTTAGGTGTATTATGTACTGAGTAATCACTTTTTTTGTGTTTTCGAAAATATTATATATATAAAAAGTGGGCGTGGCTATCATCTGACTTCGCCCATTTTAAATAGCGCTCGGAGATGAGTGCCAAGGAACCCGCATACCAAATTTCATTAAGATATCTCAAAATTTACTCAAGTTATCGTGTTCACAGGCGGACGGACGGACGGACATGGCTTAATCAATTTCAATTTTCAATTTTCAATTTATTCGAAATTACAAACACAACAACCATAAGTTATATTTAAAGTGTTTGATTATAGAAATATATCTTAATAACTTAATCTGCTTACATATCTATACAGAGTTTTGTAAGTCAGACAAAATGCCAAGATTATTAAAGTGAAGAAAAAGATAAGAGAAATTAGTAGAATAGAGACTGAAACTGGGACAGATGACAGACTTTAATATTTATTTGTGAAGTGACGCAGTAGTTTTATTTTGAAATGCAATATGTTTTTAGTGCATCTGATTTCTAATGGTAAAATGTTCCAAAGACGTACTGTGGAGACAAAAAATTTACGCTCAGATATTCGTGAATTATATTTCATGTGTAATATTTCTACGGATCGCACTGACCGCGACAGTTGAAGACGCTCACTAAGGTAGACAGGTTCCTTATTTATAACTATCTTGTGCAGAAGCATAAGGCACTTAAATTTCAACAAATAATTAAACGACATATTATGAATTTTTAAGGCATATTCGGAGATATGCTCATAACGATTTATACCATATATATAACTTGCTATATTGTTATAAACCACATTGAGCTTCCTACTACAAACACTGCCACAATTGGCATAGAGCTCGCAACCGTACAGCAACGATGGGAGTAAATAAGATTTAGTTAAAAGCAACCTTATTTTAAGCGGTGTGAAATGTTTTGTTGCCCATAGTGCTCTTAACATTCCATAAACTTTGCCTATTGCGGTAAAAATATGATTATCCCATGTTAATGTCCTATTAAAGATGACACCGACGTTTTTGGCTGTAGTAACATATCTTATTGCAGCGTTGCCCAGTATAACTTGGGGGTAGCAGTCTAGGTTAAGCGAATTTTTATAAATAACAATACATTGGGACTTGCTTGGATTCAAGGCTAGGCCGTTATCATTAGCCCATTCATTTATGAGACTTAGGTCAGAGTTAAGCTTACGTATGCTGTTATCAATAGAGGCTACTGGACTGCCCAAATATACTTGGACGTCATCTGCGTAAATGTGCACATCACTATATTTAAGAACGCCGGGTAGGTCATTTATATACAGCACGAACAACAGGGGTCCCAGTATCGATTCTTGGAGTCACCCGCGCTTACTGCTTGAAATCTTTCTCGAATATAGGACTTAATGGGCTCTGTAGCTATGGAGGAAAAGTTAAATAGTGTTCTGAGTTTCAAACATAGCAATTCATGGTCGACCGAGTCGAATGCTTTCGAGTGATACAAGAGTGTTAGGAAAGTTACATGGTCCTTATCCATATTTCTCCTGACATCATCTGCCACGTTTAATAGTGTAGTGATACAGCTTCTGTTAGATCTGAATCCCGACTGATGCGGGCTTATCAATGAATTGCTATTTACAAACGAATTTATCTGGCGATGCATTACACGTTCAAAAACTTTAGAAAGAAAAGGCAGAATAGCAATAGGTCTAAAGTCACCGTTTGTTTTCTGGACCGGAATGATTTTTGCCTTCTTCCAGCATTTGGGAAAAATCGATGAAGTAAGGATGGTGTTGAAGGAGTAAACAAGGTACGGTAGAATTTTTGGCAGTAAACATTTAATAAACTTAGGATGGATGCCATCAAGGCAGAATAGCAATAGGTCTAAAGTCACCGCATTCGATTTTATTGACAGGATGGATTCAGCTACATCACAATCATCGATACAATGAAAATCGAAAGCAGACAAAGAGTCTTCGACACCAGAGCTGTAACGAGTATAATTTATGTTATGAAAAGAAGGCGGTAAATTAGCAAAGGCTTTATTAAGCACATTCACGTTAACCGATTCTGGTGCACATGCAGTCTTAGCACTGATGCCGATTTCACGAATCTGCTTCCAGGTTTGCTGTGAGCTGATGGCCGTGCTAAACTTGTACTCATAATATTTCCGCTTATCACTTTTGATGGATTTCGTAACATCTCTTCTCAGTAGCCTATATGTTTTATATGAGTTTTCAGATCTATTCTGTTTCCATACTAAATATGCTTTATTACGTTTGCCTATTAAATACCGTATGTGGCTGTTGAACCATGGATGTCTCTTCGCTTTACAAGGCTTAGTGACGAGTGGGACAAACTGATCAAAGAGAGTACATATATTGGATTGAATAAAACTAATTTGGTCATCAGCAGAAGTCATACTATGTATTAAGTTCCAGTTTATAGCATCCACGCCTGCATTAAGTTGCTCATAGTCTATGTGACTGAAATCACGATACGAGTGGGTAGATGTATTAGCAACGAAATGAAAATCATACACTAAGAAAATTAGATCATGTTTGGAGAAATTGGGTGCAAGAAGCTGATCATATAGTAATACTTTTGACACATCGTTCACAAGGAAAATATCTAGTAATGTGCTAGATGTACGTGTAAAGTGCGTTGGAACCGAGTCATTTACAAGCGAAAGTCCCAGATTTGGTATATGCCGTGGGAAATTGACATCATTAAGTGTGTTGCAATTAAAGTCACCTGCTAAAATGGTTTTACTATGACCTATCGTTAAGTTTTCAAGGTAATCTAAAAAAACCATATAGTCGATTTGTTTATTCGGCTGGTATACACATCCAATAAGTAGCCTGTCAAACTTAGTAAATATTTCCACGAAAATGTACTCAATCGAGCTTGACGGCGTAGACACACAGTGTAGCCTACACGATAAATCGTTCTTGACATAAATTGCCACACCCCCACCATAGCCCATTCTATCTACACGAAATAATTTATACCCGCTTGCACTAAATAGCTGATTATTACCTTCAGTTGAGAACCATGTCTCCGAAACACATATTATATCTACTTGAGAGCCCTTAAACAGAAATCGGAATTCGTCAATTTTATTGCGTAAACTTTGTGCATTAATGTGAAAAATTTTGAGACCTTTTTTCTGCCCACTCAATATGCGAATCATGCTATATGAGTTTTCTTTAGAACATAAATAATTGTTGCTATTTGAATGCATCATTAAACCTAACAAGAATTAGTATGCATTGCATTTCGAAAAAACTAACTTGTGTGCTTATTATAGAGAAACACAAATAGTGATACAAAGGTCTGTCAGATGCCTGGAAGAAAAATGAGAGAACATTTTGATATACATAAGTCAATATCTATCTCGATCCGTTAATGCCGTTACGTACTGCCGTTACGCGACTAAAGTTAATATACCTTGTGTGCGAAGCACTACTAGGTATAAAAAAGGGTGGCTTTTATAGGCCCCAAGGACATCAACCGATCTTTATGAAATTTTCACAATATATACTTGGGTTCACTGGGTACAGCATAGACAACATATAGTATTGGAAAAGTAGGCGGATCCACGCCCCCAGGCTGTATAAAGTTTCAATTCGTCATAATTCCGAAGTTTTTTGGTCTTAATTAATGAAATTTGGATATATGTGTCACTTAGTCAATATCTACATCATTTTTCAAAAGTGGGCGTGGCAACGCATATTTTTGTTTTGTTTTGCTCTTGAACTTTCACGATAAGTTCAGAAGTTCGCTGGGCACGATACAGTCTGCATATAGCTTTTGGAAAATCCCCCAGGTCATATAAAGCTGCAGTTCGGTATAGTTAAGAGTTTATTTGGTTCAAGTGAATGAAATTTTATATATAGATGTGTTCTATATATTAAAACGTCAAAACAACGTCTATCGGGTTTGCTAGTATATTATAAAACGGCCAAAGCAAACCACGAATTTCAGCATTCTTATGTAAAACTGAGACCCTAGATTGCGTTCAAATAGACAGACGGACATACAGACAGACGGACGGAGAGACGGGCATGGCTAAATCGACTCCGCTCATCGTGCTGAACATTTTAGTGAACTTTTCTCTTCTTGTTCTCATACTTACATACATTTAATGTTTATGAAAGGTATGAAAATCAAAAAAGATACATAACTTCGCTATTGCAGTGGGCTATTAACTACGTGCCCGAATATTTTTTTTTTAATTTTTTAATTTTTTTTTTTAATTTTTATTTTTTATTTCAGTCATCGAAACAAAATTTCTTACAGACTATGATCATACTTAGATATTTAATTAAACAGTGCAAATAGGCTTAACTTAAAACAATAAAGGCTATCGTTAAAATTTATTTGCGGAGCGAATGTGTTACAAAGGCGAATGATTCTGGCTATCGGCTCGTTATAAGAGTAAAGCGAGTTGTGTGAACCCTCAGTAAACTTTCTGGGATTTCTGAGATTTATATTAGATTCCTGTACACGAAAAAGAATAAATATATCTGGGCAGTCAATATTGCCAGATAAAATATTGTAAGCAAATAACAGCGACAGATATGACCTTCTGTCCGCTAGAGATTGTAAGCCAAGGAGTTTCCTCCTTGAGGCGTAACTTGGAATATCATTTTCAATAAACACTCTTTTCATAGCAAATCTGGTGAACTTCCTCTGGATCATCTCTATTTTATCAGAGTGCTTTGTGTAGTATGGGTTCCATATGATCGCCCCATATTCTAAAATACTTCGTAGGGTCCTCAAAATCTTTGGTGTTCCTAATTATGAAACCCACCATCGAATACGCTTTAGATGAGACTAGATCAATATGTTTAGAAAAAGTTAATTTAGTGTCAAAGATAATTCCTAAGTCCTTAATTTCGGATCTACGCAACAAATGAACGCCGTCCAGAGAATAGTTGAGAGTATAGATATGTGTGCGGCGGCAATAAGAGACAACGCAACACTTGCTAATGTTTAGGCTTGGTTATTGATGGTACACCAATTTAAGAATATGTTTAAATCTTGCTGAAGTTTTTGGCAATCGAGAAGGCTGTTAATATTGAGGAATATTTTGACATCATCTGCGAACATTAAGCACTTTGACGATATGATATGCGATGGTAAGTCGTTTATGAAGAGTAAGAATAACAGAGGGCCAATGTGAGTTCCTTGAGGAATACCCGATGTGGCATAGCCTTCAATGTTCGAGCTTATTGAGTTTATTATCACCGATAATTTTCTACCAAAAAGAAAACTTCTGAAAAAGTTCAATAAAGTGCCGGAAACACCAAATTTATTGAGCTTCAGTAAAAGAATGTTATGATCTACTTTATCAAAAGCTTTTGAGAAGTCGGTGTATATGACATCGAGTTGCGAATGTTGTTCCATTGCAGTGATAATGTTGTTTGAAATAAGAGATAGATTAGTGACTGTTGATTTACCTGGCAAAAACCCATGTTGGCAGCTAGTTAGGGCATGCTGGACATGTTCGAGTAGCTTTTTGTTAAGTATGTGATCGAAAATTTTTGGAAAGACCCCCTGCTTTACTATAGCTCGATAGTTGGAGATGAGGCTTTTGTCTCCAGATTTGAAGATGGGTTCAATTGAACATGACTTCCAACAATCCAAGAATATTCCTTGGCGTAAACATGTCTTAAAGAGTTTGGTGATTAGTTTTACAAGAGAATCCACGCACCGAGTGAAAAATATTGGGGGAAACCCATTAGTGCAGTTGAAGCTTGGCTTAAGGTGTAAGACTGCATCTGCAACATCACCTTCAGTGATAATAAATGCGTCAATAAAATTAAAATTAGTTGGTCTTGAACTTAAATAAGGAGTGTCTTCGGGCTGGTAGCTTTCATAAACTTCTTGAAAAAATGAGGCAAATAGATTGCAAGTCTCTTGCGTATTATTGGATACACAGCCTTTGTATTCCATTCTATCAGGTGGATTGAGTTTCAGGATGTCTTCAATTTTGGTTATATATTGATTAAAGAGATACTTATGAAGTCTGTCAAATTCGCTTTTATAATTGTTGAATTATATTTGCTATTATATTTGCTTGCATTAAATAAGAAATTAAGTTTGCTACACAGAGTTTTTATCGTAATTCCGATGCAGAGTAAAACAAAAAAAAATAGAAAAGTGAAAACAGTAAAAACAATACTATAAGTTAGCGGAGTGATAGCAAACACGTCTGAACACCACGACGATATCTTTTTTAAACTTGTGTGTTTCTCGATTTGGCTAATTTTTGACAGGACTATAATACATACTACTGAGAAGCAGCTGACCAATTTTCATTGAAATATCAAAATCGAGTTATAAGCGATTGCCTTTGAAAATGGCAGAAATTGTATGCTGAAAAGTGGGCGGCGCCACGCCTACTTCTTCGAAATTGAAAAATTTGTTTTCGGCCGAGTTTTTCTTAAAAATCTTATTATGTGTGCAAAATATAATTGATAAACTTGCTTAGTTGTAGAAATATCGCTCTTTAAATTTTACAAAAAAAATTTTCAGAACTATGTTAAAAAACTGGGCGTGGACATTAACCGATTTCGCCCAATTTTCAGCAAACCGTTACGTTTATATATAGAACATTATCACCAAATTTCGTTTCCACAAATCAATTTTTGGCGGAGTTATGGCATAAAAAGTTTTGTGGAATAGTCCACTATAAAAAGGGCGGGGCCATGCCCATTTTCGAAAATTTTAAGTTTTTGGATTTCTTTGTTTACGGAAACTTTTACACTGAAATATAAATGATGTAAAGCTATTTTACGCAAAAGTTATTGCCTATTTAATATATCTACGATCCTTTTCAAAATCTTTCATATAAAAGTGGGCGTAGACCTTAGCCGATCCCGCCCATTGGCATACCTGCAAACCTGCGTGCTGAATTTCGTTTCGATATCTTGAACGGTTTCTGATTTATGATTAATATTATTTCTAAATTTGACTTAATCAAAAGTGGGCGGTGCCACGCCCGTTTTCAAAAATTTCTTAAAACATTTATTTTATGCCTTCATCTCAATGTAGCCACCAAATTTTATCCTTATAGGTGTATTATGTACTGCGTAATCACTTTTTTTGTGTTTTCGAATATTTTATATATATAAAAATTGGGCGTGGCTATCATCCGATTTCGCCCATTTTAAATAGCGCTCGGAGATGAGTGCAAGGGAACCTGCATACCAAATTTCATTAAGATATCTCAAAATTTACTCAAGTTATCGTGTTCACAGACGGACGGACGGACGGACGGACATGGCTTAATCAATTTCTCTTTTCGTCCTGAAAATTTTGATATATATAAGTCAATATCTATCTCGATCCGTTTATGCCGTTACGTACTGCCGTTAGGCGACAAAAGTTAAAATACATTGTGTGCGTAGCACTACTAGGTATAAAAAAGGGTGTCATAAACTTCTTGAAAAAATGAGGCAAATAGATTGCAAGTCTCTTGCGTATTATTGGATACACAGCCTTTGTATTCCATTCTATCAGGTATGCCGGCCGATTTACGCGTAGAGTTCACGTACTTCCAGAACGAAGATGGATTGAGTTTCAGGCTGTCTTCAATTTTGGTTATATATTGATTAAAGAGATATTTGTGAAGTCTGTCAAATTCGCTTTTATAATTGTTGAAATTGTGAAGGTCCACGGGAGACTTTGAGCTTCTGTATATTTTTAGAGCTTTATTTCTAATGTTCTTCAGATGGTTTAATTCCGCGTTGAACCAAGGCGGTTTATTTTTGGGCTTAGAGGATTTCAAAGGCACAAACTTAGTGACGGCATCAGAAAAAATGTCGCAAATATTTGTATATATTAATTCTGGTTCGTACAGTAAAAACAGGTGTTCAAAGCATCGAAGTTGGCTTTTCTAAAACATAATAAAGGTTCGTGGTTCTTATTAAGTCGCTGAAAACTTAGAAATTCGAATTTAATAGTTAAAGCTTTATGATGAATTGTGTTACGTGATATAGGTGACAAATTCAATTCACATGCTAATTTGAGATCTTCTGTTGCGAATACTAAATCCAGTATTTTATCATTGGAATTTGCAAACGAATTTAATTGTTGAAAACTGTTAGATAAGAAAAAACTAGTGACAGAAGATTCAATATCGGATTTAATATTAAAGGGTAGAAGCCAGCCATTGTCAAATGACCAAATAATGTCTGGTAAGTTAAAATCGCCCATAACAATTATCTGCCCATTTAGTGCAACAGATTCACCGACAAATTTTATGTTATTGATATGTTGTTCATAAGCATTAAAGCTAGAGTTAGGCGGTATATAGGATATCAAAATGTAAATATGTTTGACATTTGAAATTGATACATCTATGCAGACTTGTTCGATTAACTTATCAGCAAAGGGCAAAACTGCTATTTAGGCTTGTTTTAACTGCTAATAACACTCCTCCACTTCGAGCGCAGCCACTAGCAATAGAGAACCTATCATGGCGATAAACAGTGTAATGGTTGTCAAAAAACTCGGAGCTGGAAATTTGTTCACATAGCCAGGTTTCGGTGATAGCAACAATATCATATTCACGTAACGATGAAGCAATTCTAAATTCATTTGATTTTGTTCGTATGCCACTTGCATTTTGATAGTAAATTGAAAATGATTTAAGTGATGTTGAGCTAGTTATCCCGTTTCGACATTCTCCGCTCCCTCTTGAAAAGACTGAAATGGACGGATTTTAACATTAGCAGTCCATAGTTTTGCGTCAAATATGGCATCATAGTGACATGGAGATACACCGAGTTTGAAGCTTATGCTCCTTAATTCATTAAGATTTGCGTCGTATGCTTTGTAACGTAAGAGATAATATCCTCGCCTTTGACGGTATTTTTAAAATAAGAGAGGTGAATCCATCTTTTTTTAGCGACCACATCAAGCTCCAAATTATCGTTCTTACCGACCATGGGGGCGGGATTTAAATTTTTTACGTTATCTGCATTAGCATTAGCATTGATGTTAGCATTTTCATTAACATTGACACCGGTTGGCATTTTATTATTCATGTTGGCGACATTTTCTTTGGCATTATCATTTCTTGGCGTACGTCGACTAGCATCGCTAGCGGCAGCACTCTTAACATTTTCTATGGCATTAACATTGATTGGCGTACCTCAGCTAAGATCGCCAGCGGCAACACCAGCGAATGTACTACTGGTAGATAGGTTGGCATTATTGGCATTAGCGCCAGCATTGGCAGAAATGGTGGGAGTAGCTGGTTTATGTCTACCACTAGCATAATTTTTAATAATGCTGTTTAAGTTTTCCACAGCGCTGCTAAGATTTTTAATTTCGGCATTGAGTTGTATGATGTTAGCAGCTTTTTCACTTAGGGTAGATTGCAGTGCACTCACCTCAGCGTGTAGGTCATCTATTTTTCTAAACTGTTGTGATTTATCTTCGCAAAACGCTTTGATAATAGAAATAGCTTTCGTATTCTCTGCTCTAAGAGCGGACATTTCCTGAAACCGTGATTGCAGAGTGAGTTGTTGTGTATGGACCTTCTCAGCTGATTTTGCAGATTATGCCCTGTTTTGAGAGGAAGGCTGTGATTCAGCATTAGAAGTTAAACCGGTATTTGCAATATTGTTCTCATCCACATCAATGGGTGGGGGAGGAGAGTGTAGAGATGCACGACGTTTAACCATACAAGTATTGCACAAATACGGTTTATCACTCGAGAGCAAGAAATCAAGATCAGTTGGATTAATACCAACACAATTAATATGAAAAGTTTCTTTACATTTCTCACACTACATTTTTTGTGTATCAGCAACTAATCTATTGACTCTTTGCCCGTAACAACAAGGCATTGTTAAAATGATATTTTAATGATTATTTGTTTATTATTATATTTGCTATTATATTTGCTTGCATTAAATAAGCAATTAAGTTTGCTACACAGAGTTATTATCGTAATTCCGATGCAGAGTAAAACAAAAAAAAAAAAAATAGAACAGTGAAAACAGTAAAAACAATACTATAAGTTTGCGGAGTGATAGCAAACACGTCTGAACACCACGACAATATCTTTTTTAAACTTGTGTGTTTCTCGATTTGGCTAATTTTTGACAGGAGTATAATACATACCACTGAGAAGCAGCTGACCAATTTTCATTGAAATATCAAAATCGAATTATAAGCGATTGCCTTTGAAAATAGCAGAAATTGTATGCTGAAAAGTGGGCGGCGCCACGGCTACTTCTTCGAAATTGAAAAAATTTTTTTGCGGCCGAGTTTTTCTTAAAAAGCTTATTATGTGTGCAAAATATAATTGATATAACTTGCTTAGTTGTAGAAATATCGCTCTTTAAATTTTACAAAAAAAATTTTCAGAACTATATATAGAACATTATATAGAACTTTATATATAGAACATTATCACAAAATTTCGTTTCCACAAATCAATTTTTGGCGGAGTTATGGCATAAAAAGTTTTGTGGAATAGTCCACTATAAAAAGGGCGGGGCCATGCCCATTTTCGAAAATTTTAAGTTTTTGGATTTCTTTGTTTACGAAAACTTTTAAACTGAAATATAAATGATGTAACGCTATTTTACGCAAAAGTTATTGCCTATTTAATATATCTACGATCCTTTTCAAAATCTTTCATATAAAAGTGGGCGTAGACCTTAGCCGATCCCGCCCATTGGCATACCTGCAAACCTGCGTGCTGAATTTCGTTTCGATATCTTGAACGGTTTCTGATTTATGATTAATATTATTTCTAAATTTGACTTAATCAAAAGTGGGCGGTGCCACGCCCGTTTTCGAAAATTTCTTGAAAATTTTATTTTATGCCTCAATCTCAATGTATTCACCAAATTTTATCCTTATAGGTGTATTATGTACTGCGTAATCACTTTTTTTGTGTTTTCGAAAATATTATATATATAAAAACCGGGAGTGGCTATCATCCGATTTCGCCCACTTTAAATAGCGCATAGGAACCCGCATACCACATTTCATTAAGATATCTCAAAATTTACTCAAGTTATCGTGTTCACAGACGGACGGACGGACAGGCTTCCTCCTGAACATTTTGATATGCCTAAGTCAATATCTATCTTGATCCGTTAATGCCTTTACGTTTACTACTAGGTATAAAAAAGATATACAACTTCGCTTTTGCAGTGGGGTATTAACTACTTGCATGGGGTTTTACTTTTCATCCTGAAGGTTTTGATATACTTTAATAAATATATATCTCGATTCGTTTATGCCGGATGAAGCAATATACCTTGTGTGCGTAGCAAAAATAGATATAAGCAAGTAAGAAAGTCTAAGTTCGGGTGGAACCGAACATTATATACCTAGTAGTGATCTATTATGTCATCCCAATTTACGCAGGTCTATTCTAATACTTTCGGTTCGCATTTGAGTTCAAATAGACCGACGAACAGACAGACAGACGTATCGAAAGACGGATGGCTACATCGCCTCAGCTCATCCTCCTGATCATTTCAGTATACGTACAAACATTTCATGTTCATGAAAGGAATGAATATCAAAAAAGATATACGATACAACTTCGCTTTTGCAGTGAGGTATTAACTACTTGCACGGATATTTTACCTTTCATCCTGAAGGATATACATTAATAAATATATATCTCGATTCGTTTATGCCGAATGAAGTAATATACCTTGTGTGCGTAACAAAAATTGATATAACAAGTAAGAAAGTCTAAGTTCGGGTGGAACCGAACATTATATACCTAGTAGTGATCTATTATGTCATCCCAATTTACGCAGGTCTATTCTAATACTTTCAGTTCGTATTTGAGTTTAAATAGACCGACGAACAGACAGACAGACGTATCGAAAGACGGATGGCTACATCGCCTCAGCTCATCCTCCTGATCATTTCAGTATACGTACAAACATTTCATGTTCATGAAAGGAATCAATATCAAAAAAGATATACAACTTCGCTTTTGCAGTGAGGTATTAACTACTTGCACGGATATTTTACTTTTCCTCCTGAATGTTTTGATATACATTAATAAATATATATCTCGATTCGTTTATGCCGAATGAAGCAATATACCTTGTGTGCGTAGCAAAAATAGATATAAACAAGTAAGAAAGTCTAAGTTCGGGTGGAACCGAACATTATATACCTAGTAGTGATCTATTATGTCATCCCAATTTACGCAGGTCTATTCTAATACTTTCAGTTCGTATTTGAGTTCAAATAGACCGACGAACAGACAGACAGACGTATCGAAAGACGGATGGCTACATCGACTCAGCTCATCCGCCTGATCATTTCAGTATACGTACAAACATTTCATGTTCATGAAAGGAATGAATACCAAAAAGATATACAACTTCGCTTTTGCAGTGAGGTATTAACTACTTGCACGGATATTTTACTTTTCATCCTGAAGGTTTTGATATACATTAATAAATATATATCTCGCTTCGTTTATGCCGAATGAAGTAATATACCTTGTGTGCGTAACAAAAATAGATATAAAAAAGGGTTTCTTTTATAGGCGCCAAGGAACTCAACCGATCTTTATGAAATTTTCACAATATATACTTGGGTTCACTGGGTACAGCATAGACAGCATACAGCATAGCCAACGTATTGAAAAAGTAGGCGGAGCCACGCCCCCAGGCTATATAAAGTTTCAATTCGTCATAATTCCGAAGTTTTTTGGTCTAAATTAATGAAATTTTTATATATGTGTCACTTAGTCAATATCTACATCATTTTTCAAAAGTGGGCGGTGCTACGCCCACATATTTTGTGTTTTGTTTTGCTCTTGAACTTTCAAGATAAGTTCAGGAGTTCGCTGGGCACGATACAGTCTGTATATAGCTTTTGGAAAATCCCCCAGGTCATATAAAGCTGCAGTTCGGTATAGTTAGGAGTTTATTTGGTTCAAAAGAATGATATTTTATATATAGATGTGTGTAGGGTTATATACTTGCGTTATATGTTACTTTATTAATTTTTAAAAGTGTTTTTGGTTTACTGTTGTTAAATTTTATTTATCAAAATGAAAATTGATTATTCAATTTTTCTCCTTTCAAAAATAAACATATTCTTTATATTAAAATATATATATTTATTATTTTAAATATATATATCTCCAAACGATATATATTGGCGATCCTGCATTCGAAACATACGTACTATATTTAAAATACTTAAAACTTATGCAAAAATAGTTTTTGTGCAATCAGTTACTTTAAAAATATTCATATGTATGTACATACATACATACAATAATTCAGTGCCCAAATTAAAAGTGAACTCAACCCAATGAAAAATCTTCTTAAACATACATATTTGAACGCTAATCACCCAGGAACAATAGAAATGTGAGGAAAACAGCAACAACAAAAAAAAATGCAAGTAATAAAAATTACATACTGTGTAGTATATCGATCCTGAGAACCTTCCATATTATAACTTCTGATAGTGCCAGCCTTTGATTTTTCCTACAATCAACAACCTTTGTATCTGCAATATAATCATCCGATCCTGCTTATTAAACAATCAAAATAAACAATAATATTATTATATAGCAATTTCATCCACGCATCGTCAATTTCATTCACGCATCCTTATTGACAATCCATAAATCCAATTATCACAATCAAAATAAACAATAATATTATTATATAGCAATTTCATCCACGCATCGTCAATTTCATTCACGCATCCTTATTGACAATCCATAAATCCAATTATCACAATTAATCCAACAAACAAATATTCTGGATATGACAATAAATGCATATAAACATATTTGTGTATCAAATTTGCATAATCAACAATTAGTTTTATAAATATTTTAACAGAAAGGAATTTGTAAACGAAACGAACATGTTGAACTCTACTAAACCAATCAACAAACTCAAGTGCATTCTTTTCTATTAGATTTTCAATTTCATATCACTATCAATTTAACCTTCAAGTACATGAGATCACTCACTATTTAATGTCAGTTATTTATGATTATATTTACCATCTACAATCAACGCAATTCTTCGGTGAGCTGTATTGTTAATATTCTATATTAATATTAAATTACAATTATCTAGTTAAATATCCATACATTTTTAAATATTTATCAAATTTTAAACAAAATATTACATTTCATTCAATAAAAGTTCGTTTCTTAAATTCTTCATTTAATTAAAAACAAATTACTTTATTACGAATAATAAATGAATTTATTAAAATCAAAAGCCATTAATTGTATTTTATAATAAACTTTTCCAAATTATAATCTATTTTAACATATTTTAATTAATTTTCTTATTAAATTGTTAATTTTTATTAATATTTAAATTTTTATTATTGTGTACACTCTTTCTCCAGTTAACTAAAATGATTCGATCACCTATTCATACAAGAAGTTTCACAGCAACAGAAACTCAAAACGAAAACAACAACTCAATTCCAAGACACTTCACATTATACCAGAGTCCAACTTTGCGAATCACATGGCGGATAATAAATGCCTCCCCGGAAACATCAAAAAAACAGTCAAGGTCCTACATGTACAAGCAAAAGGCAGACGTCTGAACGTACTCGAAAACATGGAAATCTACAAACAAAAAACATTCGACGGTAGAATAATAAACGAACAGACAAACACTGTTTCCGACACAATATTCGAACCTTTAAAATTGGTTTACAAAAAACAAAGCAACCACTCAGGTACAACAAACACACACGCACCGACAAGTAAGCACAAAACAGCAAAAGATCAAACACAACAAACAAGCAAAAAAGGTCAAACAACAAAAATCACCAACTTTTACCTGCCTCAATCTCCATGCTGACGTTACCTGCTACCTACTATAAATACAAGACAAACTACCACAACAGATCAGAACGAAAATCGACACTGATGATGGCACAACGCCGAAACCGGTTTGTCTCAAAACCAAATTTGACAAGGGATGACGAAAAATCGTTCCAATATACATCAATCATTCACCCTGTCGGAAAAACAACAAAAGAAAATAAACCAGTTTTCAAAATCAGTTAAGTTGCCTTATTTTTGGGAACATTCCCCTGAAACTTGGTTTATTCTCGTTGAAGGACAATTCCAAATAAACAACATTCAAAATGATAATATATAATATCAGAATATTTTAATTGCACTTCAACGAGAAACCGTTTCAAAAATTATAGATATAATTAATCCACCGCCTGTGATAAATAAATATGAAACTATTAAAAAAGCATTAATTGATAGATTTTCTCTTTCCGAAGAAAATAGATTAGAACAACTTATTTCTAAAACAGAACTTGGTGATCGTTCTCCATCAGAATTATTTCGACAAATGACCTCTCTAATTAGTTCTTATTCTATAATTAGTAAAGAACTTTTTTTTAAATTATGGATTAGTAAATTACCAAAAGAAATACAGATTCATTTAATCTCTTGCAACAATAAAACTACTGATGAAATTATTACTTTAGCAGATAAAATTTTTAATTTAATTAATAATCAAGAATCTTCTAAAATTGCTGCAATAGATAATTCTGAAAACATTGCCCTGACACAGTGTGTTAAAAATTTGACTGAATTAACTACTGTCATGTTTCAAAATTTAAATAAAATTAGTGAAGATATAAATGAACTTCAAATTCGATCTAGATCTAGAGAACGACATCGATCTACATCACGTAATTTTTCTAAATTTCAATAACCAAAATAAAAATATTATTTGTTGGTATCATCAAAAATTTAAACACAACGCTTATAAATGTATTAAAACATTTTAACTCAAATTATAATACAAATTCAAAGACTTTAAACTAAAACGCCACGTTATGACAGTGGCTAGTAGCGAAAGTGACGTTAAACCTTTTCGCCGCCTATTTATTTTTGACAAATTTAATAAATTAAACTTTTTAATAGATACGGGTGCTATTGTTTCTGTAGTTCCCTCTTCTAAATTCAAATCTCATGAAAGAAATTCTGATCTAAATTTAACTGCAGCTAATGGTTGTTCAATTAAAACTTTTGTACAAAACTTTTAAAACTTGATCTAGGTTTAAGACGCGATTTCGAATTTCCTTTCATACTAGCAGATATTTCTACTCCCATAATTGGCGCTACCTTTTTAGTGAAATTTGGTTTACTAGTTGATATTAGAAATAAAGAAATTACTGACTTAAAAACAAAATTAATCTCTAATGGATTTTGTGATATATTTTCTCTCAAAATACCAATTTCTGAAAATAAATTTACCAATCTCTTAAAAGATTTTCCCTCAATAACTTGTGAACCAGATTACACCAAACGGTTCATAGAATTGAAACTAAAGGAGTTTTACCGTTCTCAAAACCTCGCCGTCTAGATCAAATTAAATTTAAAATTGCAAAAACAGAATTCGAATTTTTGGTCAAAACAGGTATACGAGTATGTAGACCTTCTAGTTCTCATACCTCATCTCCTTTACATTTGGTCCCAAAAAAAGAACCAAATGATTGGAGACCTTGTGGAGACTATCGTAGACTGAATTTCATTACCATACCTGATCGATATCGATTACCCCATATACATGATTTAGCTATTGATTCAAAAAACAAACAAATATTTTCGAAAATTGATCTAGTCCGAGCATATCATCAGATACCCATGGCCTAAGAAGACATTCATAAAACAGCAATAACTACACCATTTGGAATGTTTGAGTTCGTACGCATGCCTTTTGGTTTACGAAACAGCGCACAAACATTTCAACGTTTTATAAATGAGGTATTTTCTGGTTTTGATTTTGTTTTTATCTATATTGATGATATACTTGTTGCTAGTGATGACGAAGATCAACATTTTGAACATTTAAAATCTGTTTTTGAAAGGTTGGCGGAATATAATTTAAATATTAAACCTTCGAAATGTATCTTTGGAACGAATAAGTTAGATTTTTTAAGTTATGAAATTTCTAGTGAAGGAATTAGGCCATCCTTAGAAAGAATTGAAACAATAATCAACTTCAAAAAACCTATTTCTATAAATAAATTACAAAAATGTTTAGGAATGGTTAACTATAACCATAGATATGTTAAAATGTTAGCAGCAGAACTTGGTCAACTGCATGAAATGTTAACATTTTCTACTAAACATAAACTTAAAGAACTTAGTTGGTCAGAGAAGACTATTAATGCTTTTGAAAATGTCAAACAACTTTTTGCACAGAAAACTTTACTCACTCATTTTGATAAAAACAGTAAATTATCTCTTGCTGTAGATGCTTCAAATTTAGCGAATGGTGCAGTCTTACAACAAGTTAGTAACAATGTTTTAGAACCACTCGCCTATTTTTCACGTAAATTATCTCCTACTGAAATGAATTACTCAACTTTTGACAGAGAGCTTTTAGCGACTTATAATTCAGTTAAACACTTTAAACATTTTCTTGAAGGTAGAACATTCACCATTTACACTGATCATAAACCTTTAACACAAATTCTTAATTCAAAAACAGACATATCACCACGAGAAATTCGACATCTTGAATACATAGCACAATTTACAAATGACATTCAATACATTTCAGGAAAAGAAAATATTGTTGCTGATACACTTTTTCGTATTCCGGATATTAACACAATTTTAGCTAAAGACATAAATTTCCAGACCTTATATGAAGAACAGCAAAAAGACCAAAGTCTTCAAAACATAATATCTGATCAAAATTCAAACAGTAATTTAAAAGAAATTTGTATTCCAGTTCTTAACCTTAATAATGGTGTGATATTTCCCAAAAACCTTTTAGGCCGTTTGTTCCTAAATCTATGAGAAAAATTATTTTTGACAAAATTCACTGCTTATCGCATCCAAGTGTTCGCACAACTAGACGATTGATTCAATCTAAATACTTCTGGCCTAATATGCGCAAAGAAATAAATAATTGGTCTGCTACTTGCTTAAATTGTCAAAAATCAAAAATTTCCAAATATACAAAAACACCTATACAAAAAATTTAGATACCTTTTGGACGATTTGAACACATTCATATGGATCTGGTTGGTCCATTACCTGTATCAAAAGAAAATGGTTACATTTTAACTATCATTGACAGGCATACACGTTGGCCTGAAGCATATCCGGTTAGGGATATTTCAGCAAATACTATAGCAACAACTTTTGTCTATAATTACATTCCTCGTTTCGGTATTCCACTAAACATAACTGTTGATCAAGGATCACAGTTCACATCCAAATTATTCACAGAGCTAACTAAGTTATTAGGATCTCACAAAATTCATAGAACTCCATACCATCCTCAATCAAATGGAATGATAGAAAGATTTCATAGGACACTGAAAACAGCTATCACTTCCTCAGGTGATTCAATGCACTGGTCTGAAATTCTCCCATTGATTTTATTAGGTTTACGCACATCTTTCAAAGAAGATTTAAAATATTCTTCTGCGGAATTAGTATATGGACAAACACTTAGATTACCAGGTGAACTAGTTGTTTCCAATAATAATGGTAATGAAGAAGATAATACGATTGAAATTAAGAAAATATTTTTCACATGTTAGATCAAAGGTCCCACATCACAACACTGAGTATTCTTTCATTCCTAAAAATTTAGATTCTTGTGAATACGTATTGGTTAAAGTTATTCACAAGTCGAATTTACAATCACCTTATGATGGTCCGTTTAAAGTTATTTCTAAACATGATAAAGTATTCAAAATTCAACATGTAAATACTATTAAAACAATTTCAAAAGATTTACTTAAACGTGCAAACATAATTACAAATACAGTACTTAACACTAACTCATCAACATTTTCAAAAAACAAAAAGAAAACAACATTTAACATAAATTAATTGATCGTTTCACTGGAGGGGGAGTATATGTAGGGTTATATACTTGCGTTATATATTACTTTATTAATTTTTAAAATTGTTTTTGGTTTACTGTTGTTAAATTTTATTTATCAAAATGAAAATTGATTATTCAATTTTTGTTCTTTCGAAAATAAAGATATTCTTTTTATAAAAATATAAATATTTATTAATTTAAATATATATATCCAAACGATATAATGTGTTCTATATATCAAAACGTCAAAACAACGTCTATCGTGTTTGCTAGTATATTATAAAACGGCCAAAGCAACCCACGAATTTCAGCATTCTTTTGTAGAACTGAGAGACTAGATTGCGTTCAAATAGACAGACGGACAAACAGACAAACGGACGGAGAGACGGGCATGGCTAAATCGACTCCGCTCATCGTGCTGATCATTTTAGTGAACTTTTCTCTTCTTGTTCTCATACTTACATACATTTAATGTTTATGAAAGATATCAAAATCAAAAAAGATATACAATATAGATAGTGGGCTATTAACTACGTGCCCGAATATTTCGCTTGTGTGTGTCCCGATTTGGCTAATTTTTGACAGGAGTATAATACATACTACTGAGAAGCAGCTGACCAATTTTCCTTGAAATATCAAAATCGCATTATAAGCCATTGCCTTTGAAAATAGAAGAAACTTTATGCTGAAAAGTGGGCGGCGCCACGGCTACTTCGAAATTGAAAAAATTTGTTTGCGGCCGAGTTTTTCTTAAATAGCTAATTATGTGTGCAAAATATGATTGATATAACTTGCTTAGTTGTAGAAATATCGCTCATTAAATTTTCCAAAAAAAATTTTCAGAACTATGTTAAAAAGCCGGGCGTGGACATTAACCGATTTCGCCCAATTTTACAGCAAACAGTTACCTTTATGTATAGAACTTTATCACCAAATTTCGTGTTCACAAATCAATTTTTGGCGGAGTTATGGCATAAAAAGTTTTGTGGAATAGTCCACTATAAAAAGGGAGGGGCCACGCCCTTTTTCGAAAATTTTAAGTTTTTGGATTTCTTTGTTTACGAAAACTTTAAAACTGAAAGATAAATGATGTAAATATTTTAAGCTATTTTACGCAAAAGTTATTGCCTATTTAATATATCTACGATCCTTTTCAAAATCTTTCATATAAAAGTGGGCGTGGACCTTAACAGATCCCGCCCATTTGCATACCTGTAAACCTGCGTGCTGAATTTCGTTTCGATATCTTGAACGGTTTCTGATTTATGATTAATATTATTTCTAAATTTGAATTAATCAAAAGTGGGCGGTGCCACGCCCATTTTCAAAAATTTCCTTAAAAGTTTTATTTTATGCCTCGATCTCAATGTATTCACCATTTATCCTTATAGGTGTATTATGTACTGAGTAATCACTTTTTTTGTGTTTTCAAAAATATTATATATATAAAAAGTGGGCGTGGCTATCATCTGACTTCGCCCATTTTAAATAGCGCTCGGAGATGAGTGAAAAGGAACCCGCATACCAAATTTCATTAAGATATCTCAAAATTTACTCAAGTTATCGTGTTCACAGACGGACGGACGGACGGACGGACGGGCATAGCTTAATCAGTTTCTGTTTTCGTCCTGAACATTTTTATATGTATAAGTCAATATCTATCTCGATCCGTTAATGCCGTTACGTACTACCGTTACGCGACTAAAGTTAATATACCTTGTGTGCGTAGCACTACTAGGTATAAAAAAGATATATAACTTCGCTATTGCAGTGGGCTATTAACTACGTGCCCGAATATTTTGCTTGCGTGGTTCTTGATTTGGCTAATTTTTGCCAGGGGTATAATACATACTACTGAGAAGCAGCTGACCAATTTTCATTGAAATATCAAGATCGAATTATAAGCGATTGCCTTTAAAAATAGCAGAAATTTTATGCTGAAAAGTGGGCGGCGCCACGCCTACTTCTTCGAAATAGAAAACATTTTTTTGCGGCCGAGTTTTTCTTAAAAATCTTGTTATGTGTGCAAAATCTAATTGATGGGAGAAAACGCGGAAAAAGGCATATTCGACGTATTTAAATCTCCCGGAAAAAAATGTTATCGATCGCAGGGTTTTTGGGCTCCGTCGCTAGATAGACCCAAAACAAGTTTGTTTTTGTATCGGGGCGTACAAGCAGACGCCCTTTGAAGCGCGTGCGGGGATCTCTCGTGTTTTTGTGTGACGCGGAGGAGACACGTATTTTTACAAATTTAACAACAAATCATCTAAAGTTTTGCCCCTTTTTTTGGGAACATTATCGGAATGAGACAAAAGGGAAAGAGAATGGAACAACAAAACAACAGTAATATAAGTTTTTTTTTTATTGTTTTCATAGGTTAATGTTGGTGGAAAAATGAAAAATTACTGAAAGTCCAAAATCTTCAAATTTCAGGTTAGGCTTCAGAAAATATTTTGGAAACTGTTTGATCATTCATCCAATAAATGTTGAGTGTGGACAAGCTTTGGGACTCTGGAAAAAATAAAAAAGCAGTGGCATTGGTGTATTTCTTCTCAAGATCAAGAAAATCATAAAAAAGGAAGTGTACCTGCCACTCTTTCTTGTAATTGCCGGTCCATCTTTAAGAATATTTATGTCAATTGATTTCTTGCTTGCAGATTTCCTTTTCTTGCTTGGTGGTTGAATGTCTGCTGTTGGCCTATGTTGGAACTTTTTGGCATCATCGGAGCAGGCATTTCATCGGTTGAGTGTTGACGATGCACTAAATTTGATTTGAAATCCAGTTTACCGAGACTGAAGTGATTACAAATAGAACCGGGTGAACAATTAAAGCAGCTGACACAATTGAAATGAAGAATGCTGAGGTAATTTCGACTCCAGGTCCATTGATGTACTTTCATTGTACCGACAAATTGCTTCAACTTTAGTGGCGCCAGGATTTGAGCTATTTCGGTAATTTTATCTTGAATGACGTGGATATGAAGATCTCCGGATTATTTTCAAATAGAACGCGTTGAAATTCTTAGAAATTGCTGACATCTTGGCCATATCTGACATGATCGTCAGCAAGTTTTTTTAAGACGGCTCCCATGCCGTCGCAGGGACTCTTACCGTGCCCCGCTTCGCTGAAGTTGTATGTCATGTTGTCAACCTTCGGAAGCAAACCTGTGAAATACTGGGAAAGTAGATAAAAGAACGCATTGTTCCGGTATTGAATGGTCGGTCCCTCCGAAACAAAGTGAATCGTCGTGACTGATTCCAATATTGATGTGAAAAATGTAAACACTTCCCTCAAATGTGCGATTATTGCTGACGGATCATGTTGGAGGGAAGGTGAGATGGTACAAAATCCTTTCGTTAGTTTTGGATGGTATACGTAACCGGTGTGAAGTGTTATTTGTTCGCGACTGACTCCATAATGCACTCCTTGGACCTCGGTGTTATATTTACATGAATAGTTTTCGTTAAAGTCCATCATGACAATTATTTCGCAGCTCGAGTTAAGACAGGCCGATTCATTTTATACACTTTTTTCCTGAAATTTCGCGCGAGTTAAATAAAACAACGATATTGCGGAGTGGCTTTGTGAAACAAGTCTTTATTCATTGAGCAAACAGAACATTATAGAACATTATCACCAAATTTCGTTTCCACAAATCAAAGTTCTGTGGAATAGTCCACTATAAAAAGGGCGGGGCCACGCCCATTTTCGAAACTTTTAAGTTTTTGGATTTTGTTGAAGCACAACAGTGCAAACCAATTTGCAGCTGAACTTTTTGTTACGTGCCCACTGTATTAGTATGCACCATATTAGCATTGACATTGTCACTAGCTACATACATATGTACATAACCAGGAACTTACATATATACTTCAGTCATCAACAATGCAATGCCAATGCATAAGCACATATTTCCTTCGCTCTTAGTTGTCAAAATTTGTACATTAGAATCGGAACAACATCGAATTTCGATCCCGTAACCCACAACTAAGTATTCCAAGATCACGCCACCCAACTAGGTCACATAGGCAAATCAGCAAAATCATCCGATCATAAACAAGGAAAAATTTACAGCTATTAACTTGATCCGCTAGACTGAAATAGTTTACATTAATCGTTGGCTGGTGGATTTTCGAAGAGTTTAGTTGAATTCGTATCGCCGTTGAATACAGTCCGCTTTACAAAGGTTGAACCTCGTAGCTCCTTGTGTATTAAAGTTTATGTAACCATTAGAAAAAATTGTTAAGCCTAATAGTTATCTACATAAATAAAACTAAGTGAAATTTAAGTAGTGTCTCGCAATTTATTCATCTGGCATAGCTAGCAAGTGGAAAGCCTATTTGCTCGAACAAGGTCCTTCGGCTGGATCTCTGGCTACGCGTTCGCTTTAAACAAGAAATCGTAATCGTTAAAATCGCGGTATCGTTACGCGAAATCATAATTTTATTGTGCTACACAAATTTGGTCATCGATCAATATGGAGAAGGATACTAACACCGCATCGCCGGTGACACCCTCAAGAACAAGCCACATCATTCGCACATCAAATGGAGTAACGCTTAACCATATTCTTCGAAATGGACCTACATTGCGAGACAATATCTTCAATATACTTCTTCGCTTTCGCACGCATCGTTTTGTATTAATGGCCGATATAACAAAAATGTATCGGCAAATTGTCATGGACAACAGGGACGCAAAATATCAATGTATCTTATGGAGGAACTCACCAGAGGAGCAACTCCGCACGTATCAGTTAAAGACTGTTACATATGGAACCAGCTGCGCGCCTTTTTTGGCAGTAAGATGTCTTCAGCAGCTAGCTTATGAAAATAGTTCAACACACTCGATTGGGGCTGCAGTAACTCTTCGCGACTTTTATGTTGACAACTTAATGACTGGTGCTGCAACGGTCGAGGAAGTAATTACCATTAAAACTGAAGTCGTCGAGTTACGAACCAAGGGAGGATTTTCTCCAAGGAAATTTGCTGCGAATCACTACAACATCATATCTGACATACCTGAAGAGGATAGAGAAATTCAGGTAAATATTGGCGACTTTTCATATATCAAGGCATTAGGGTTAAGGTGGTCACCCCAAGATGACAATTTTATGTTTTCGCACTCTTCGTCGGACCCAGCATCGTCAAAAGTCAGCAAACGCATCATTTTGTCGAGAATTGCTAGTTTCTTCGACCCTCTGGGTTTATTAAACCCTATCATCGTCACATGCAAATTGTTGATGCAGCAGCTATGGAAGCTTAAGTTGTCGTGGGACGAAAGTGTTCCATTGCAAATCTACACACAATGGATGGACATATGCCATCAATTTTAATCGATTAGCAAATTCCAAGTGCCAAGGTTCGTACCCTTTGTCTCGAAGGGTCAAATACACGCTTTCTCCGACGCAAGTACCAGGGCATACGGCGCGTGTATTTACGCAGTTTCAAGATCTGAGGGAGCAACTCATACAACTCTTATATGTGCCAAATCAAGAGTGGCACCATCCAAAGAGATGACTCTCCGTATATTGGAACTATGCGCGGCTCTTCTCTTGGCGGAACTACAAGGTGGCGCAAAAGTAAGCTTCCGATGTTCAGCAATTCGGTTGTGGCACGCGCAGTGTGTGCTGTTGCACCGTCTTGTTGGAACCACATGTTTTCCAATCCCAATTCATCAAGTTGCGGCAAAAAGAACTCGTTGATCATTGCTCTGTAGCGCTCACCATTCACAGTAACCGTTTGGCCCCGACCGATTATTGGTCAAATAAATAGTCAGAAATATTCCGCGTTCTGGAGCAGTGTAGCGTAACATTGTTTATTAACGTGTATTTCGCATGTGTTTACTGCACAAATGTCAAAACAGAACTGACTTTAGGGGCCAATCGCAAAATTTATAGCATTTTCTTATAGGAGGATTACTGTTGCGCCACCCTGTATTAGAGGCGGTAGTAAACAGTTTTACAACGGAACCCACCAACATACATTGCTGGTCAGACTCTAAGATTGTATTGTCATGGATACAGGGTGAGCCCACTCAATGGACAACATTCGTTGCCAATAGGGTGACGAAGATCCAACAGCTTACAGCAAAATACAATTGGCATCATGTACCTATAAGAGAAAATCCTGCTGATATCGTTTAAAGGGGAGCAAAGGTGCAGCACCTCGCTTAAAATGACCTATGGTTTCACGGACCACAGTTTCTGCAGCAGGAAGAATCGAGTTGGCCTAACAATCCAATTATTAACACGGGAACCCTTCCCGAGCAACATAAACAATATGGTTTTCTTGTGGCAACGCAGTCAGAACACCTAATTGCAGCCCATAAATATGCCAATAACTATCAAAAACTTCTTCGCATTTTCGTTTATGTTCAGCGCTTCATATCAAGCATTCGTCGTTCACCAACTCTGCATTCTGGTTCAATCGTCGCAGAAAAATTAGATGCTGCGTTAGTGCTAATTTGTCGGTACATACGAGGGCACTAATTTCCAGCTGAATACAAGCAACTACAGGAGGGTCAATTAAGTCGACAGTCCAAATTCAATCAGCTTTCACCGTTTATTCACAACTCATTGATTCGTGTTGGGGGTAGAATAAAAAGTCCTCACTCCCGTTCGATGCAAAGCATCCCATTTTACTACCAAGGACACACCCTTTCGTATACGCTCTCATCGATTACCTTCATCGTCATCATTTGCACGCTGGTTGTCAAACCCTATTAAGTATTCTTCGCGATAAATTTTGGGTGGTTAACGCTAGAGGCATTATAAGGCAAGTTGTGCATTATTGCATAATATGCTATCGGAACAAACCTAGATTACACAATCAAATAATGGGCTCATTGCCACAAGAAAGAGTACAGGCCACCTTCCCTTTCGCAACCACTGTGGTCGACTACTGTGGACCTTTTTCAATAACCCCTCAATTAAGGGGTAGAGGCGTGATCAAGGTCTACTTTGCGGTATTCATCTGTTTTACCACTGAATTAGTACCCGATCTGACTACGGTGGCATTCATCTCTGCACTTAAAAGATTTATTGCCCGGCGAGGCAAGTGTAATACAATTTATTCCGATAACGCAACCAATTTTGTAGGGGCCAATAGAGAGCTCAAAGAACTTCTAACACTTTTCGCTCCGCAGCAACACATTGCGTCAGTTGAAACATTTATAGCTAAAGAAGGAATAAACTGGAGGTTGATACCCCCAAGGTCGCCGCATTTCGGTGGACTTTGGGAAAGCGCCGTAAATCAAGCCAAGTATTACTTACGTCGGACCATTGGCTCTCATATGCTGCGTTTTGATGATCTGCATACAGTATGCTGCCAAGTAGAGGCGATGATAAACAGCCGCCCTCTCACACCAATGTCGAATAATGCTGACGACCTTAGAGCCATTACACCTGGACATTTTCTGACCGGTCGCGCTCTTAACACGATTCCGGAGCCATCACTGTCTGATGTGAACATGGGCACATTAAAAAGGTTTCAAATTATACAAACCATTCAGCAACAATTTTGGAAGCGATGGCATGCAGAATATTTAAAGGAGCTGCAAAACAGGTATAAATGGCAAACTATTCGAGAAAACTTGAAGGAAAATGATTTGGTCCGGAAGGATGAAAACGCACCACCCTTGAAATGGTCACTCGGCAGAATCATTGAAACCATGTGTGGATCTGACGGATTAGTCAGAGTTGTTATGATAAAGACTGCAGACGGCGTCGTCAAACGAGCAATAACAAAGGTTTGCAAGCTCCCAATTGAAATTTCGACTCATGGCAATTAACCAAAAAACCATAGCTAAGACTATATTTCAATTAAGTAGTATTTATCGTTTTATTGAAAACCTTGTTTTCAAGGGGGGAGGATGTTGAAGCACAACAGTGCAAACCAATTTGCAGCTGAACTTTTCGTTACGTGCCCACTGTATTAGTATGCACTATATTAGCATTGACATTGTCACTAGCTATATACATATGTACATAACCAGGTACTAACATATATAATTCAGTCATCAACAATGCAATGCCAATGCATAAGCACATATTTCCTTCGCTCTTAGTTGTCAAAATTTGTACATTAGAATCGGAACAACACGAATTTCGATCCCGTAACCCACAACTAGGTATTCCAACATCACGCCACCCAACTAGGTCACATAGGCAAATCAGCAAAATCATCCGATCATAAACAAAAAAAAATTTACAGCTATTAACTTGATCCGCTAGACTGAAATAGTTTACATCAGTGGTTTTCAAACTTTTTGAGGTCGCGACCCAAAAATGTCGTCCAAAAAATCTCGCGACCCACCAAAATTTCGAAAATGATGCTATTCTGATATTGGGCGGTTAAACTCGGGTTAACTCGACATGAAAATTGAAAATCAAGAGTGAAAATGGTCCTTAGAGGCAAATAAACGCAGAAAAATGTTTTCACTTTTTATTTTTCCCATAAATAATAAATAATAAAAGAATGAATTCTATTTTTGTTTAACAAAAAGATTTTGTTAAAGGTATCTTATTTAGCTCGCGACCCACCAGAGAGGGCTCTGCGACCCACCAGTGGGTCGCGACCCACAGATTGAAAACCAATGGTTTACATTAATCGTTGGCTGGTGGATTTTTGAAGAGTTTAGTTGAATTCGTATCGCCGTTGAATACAGTCCGCTTTACAAAGGTTGAACCTCGTCGCTCCTTGTGTATTAATAGAAAAAATTGTTAAGCCTAATAGTTATCTACATAAATTGTTAAGCCTAATAGTTATCTACATAAATAAAACAAAGTGAAATTTAAGTAGTGTCTCGCAATTTATTCATCTGGCATAGCTAGCAAGTAGAAAAGCCTATTTGCTCCAACAGATTTCTTTGTTTACGGAAACTTTAAAACTGAAATATAAATGATGTAAAGCTATTTTACGCAAAAGTTATTGCCTATTTAATATATCTACGATCCTTTTCAAAATCTTTCATATAAAAGTGGGCGTAGACCTTAACCGATCCCGCCCATTTTTTCTTGGAACATTCTTTGCATACCTGCAAACCTGCGTGCTGAATTTCGTTTCGATATCTTGAACGGTTTCTGATTTATGATTAATATTATTTCTAAATTTGACTTAATCAAAAGTGGGCGGTGCCACGCCCATTTTCAAAAATTTCCTGAAAATTTATTTTATGCCTCAATTTCAATGTATTCACCAAATTTTATTCTTATAGGTGTATTATGTACTGAGTAATCACTTTTTTTGTGTTTTCGAAAATATTATATATATAAAAAGTGGGCGTGGCTATCATCCGAGATCGCCCATTTTCAATAGCGCTCGGAGGTGATTGCCAAGGAACTCGCATACCAAATTTCATTAATATATCTCAAAATTTACTCAAGTTATCGTGTTCACAGACGGACGGTCGGACGGACATGGCTTAATCAATTTCTCTTTTCGTCCTGAACATTTTGATATACATAAGTCAATATCTATCTTGATCCGTTAATGCCGTTACGTACTGGCGTTCGCGACTGAAGTTAATATACCTTGTGTGCGAAGCACTACAAGGTATAAAAATTTGATTTATGTTGGAACGATTTTCCGTCATCCCTTGTCAAGTTTGGTTTTGTGACAAACCGGTTTCGGCGTTCTGCCATTTTCAATGCCTAGTTTCGTTCTGGTCTGTGTCTATCCGCTGCGTTGTTTTTATAGTCCGTGGGGGCTGTGGCAGGTAATGTCAATCTATGTGGTCGTGGTAGGTAACGTTAATATGCGTGTGTGTGTGCGCGGTATTGATACGTCCGAATTGTTATCTGTCCTAAGGGTTGTTTTTGTAGGTATGTAGACATACCGCTTGTTAGCTAAGCGGTAGGTTGAGGTAGGTAGAAATCGGTGATTTTTGCAGTTTGGTTCATATTTCGTTTTTGCTTGTTCATTGTTACGTGTTTGGTTGCTGTACCTGCTGGCTTGTGCTGTTTTTTGTAAACTAGTTTTAAGGGTTCAAATATTTCGTCAGAGATAGTGTTGGTTTGTTCGTTTATGATCCTGCCGTCAAATGTTTTTAACTTGTATATCTCCATGTTCTCAAGTACATTAAGCCGCCGGCCTTTTCCTTGTACGTGAAGTATTCGAGCCGTTGTTTTTATGTTAGCTGGGGCGCAGTTGTTCTCAAACATGTGGTTCGCGAAATTAGATTCTGGTATTATGGTGGGTTTTCGTGTTTTTTTGTTGTAGTCCCTGATATGCTCTCGGAATCTTGTGCTTATTTTTCTTCCTGTTTGTCCTATGTAGCTTTATTGACATTCACAAGTAAGCCTATACACTCCGTGTCTGTTGAATGGGTCATCAAAATTAGTGTCGGTTCTTAGTTTTTGTCCGACGTTGTTAGATGTTCTGAATGCTGTTTTGATGTTATATCTTTTAAAGAACTTTGCTAATTTGTACGTCGCTTTTCCAGTGTATGTCATTGCCGTCCAAACCATTGGATTTTCCTCTACGTTTACTCTTTTTTGTGTTCCATGGCTACTTCTGAGTTTATCCACAAGTGCTTTCTTGTATCCATTATTTGCCGCTATGTTATATATTGTATTAAGCTCTCTCCAGTATGCTTCCTGTGTGAGCGGCGTTCTCTGAAGCCTATCCACTAAGTGCCTCAATGCTGCATTTTTGTGCTGTTGCGGATGGTTTGATGTAGAGTGTATAATGGTGTCCGTGGCAGTCGGTTTTCTATAAATGCCGTAGTTGAACCTATTTGTTATTTTGTCAATCCCTTTAGTTAGGTCCAGGTAGTTCATTATTCCATCTTTTTCTACTTCCATTGTGAACTCTATGTTGCTATGTTGCCTGTTGAGGAACTCTAGTATTTGCTGTTCGTTATCGTCATTTAGGATGCAGATGATGTCATCCACGTATCTAGCGTAGAAAGCCACGCCTAACTTGGTTTTTAACTCCTGTATATATTTTCCTTCCAAGTTTTGCATGAATGTTTCCATGAGAATGGCCGATGTTGGGTTACCCATTCCTAGTCCGTTTGTCTCTCTATATATTTTGTTGTTGAACCGGAAATAGTTTTGCCGCAGCGTTGTTCTTAGCGCGTTGGTAATTTGCGCAGTTTTTACCTTATCTTCAGTTTTGTCCAGTAGTGTTTTGTTGACTATATCCATTGTATCTGTTAATGGTATTGACGGGTATAAGTCCTTTTTGTCAAAGGATACGAGTTTACTGCTCCTTGTGAGTTTAACGGTCTCAAGTTTTTGTAGTAGTTCTATCGTATTGCTTATTGTGTATTCGTGCCCTAGTTTCAGAGTGTCCTGTAAAATCGTTTTTAGATGTTTGACAGTTTATAACCCGGCGCGGACTTAAAATTAATTATAGGTCTCATCGGCGTATCCTGCTTGTGGATTTTAGGTAACGCAATGAGTGGAGGAGCAGATGGATTCATTTGTGTTAGGGTATATGCCATCCTCTCGTCTATTATTTTGGTAGCATTTTTTATAACCTCTTTAACTTCGGTCTGGTATTTATCCGTGGGGTTATCACTAATAATGCGGCATTTCATTTCCTCGGTGAGCTTCTCTGTTTTTGCTATATATTCATCCTTACTGATTAGCACCGTTGTGTTTCCTTTGTCTGCCTTCGTTGTGACGATGTTGTTATTTTTTAACTTTCGTTGTAGCCTTTTCAATATTTTCAGCTCCTTATTTCCTTTTTGTGCTTCCTGAGCTCTTACTTCCTTGCTTATGATTTCTCTGCATATGTGCCTTGCGTGCTCCTGTTCCTCATATGGAAGAAGCGATATTGCAACCTCTGCATCTACTATCGCTTGCTCAGTTCTTTTTGCTTCATTGCTATCCGCGATGTTGTGCTTCAGGCCCTTCCCTAGAAGTTGCGCTTCTTCGTTGCTAATGGCCACTGTTGTTAGGTTTACGAACCTTTTGTTAAATTCGTGTGTTTGTTGACTGTTACTGTGATCGCGTCGGCCCGTTAACTGGTCCAATTTTCGGTTCAGTTTTTCATATTTGCGTTGTAGTTCGCGTTTGATTCCCGTCTCTATGTGGTCGAAGCAGTCCATCAATGCAGTCGTGGGCAAGAGTCCGGACAATTGCAGATGTATCCTCAGTAGTTCGGTGTTTATCTTGTCTTTCTTAGCGTATAGGCTTTGTAATTCGAACTTTAAAAAGTCCTTTTCCGCCTTCCTGGTCGTTCTCCTACTTGCTTGGGTGTTGGTTTTTATTTGCGCAAATTTCGGTGTAACATTCAATTCTAAACATTGGTTGTTGAACCAAATATTTGCCTTAGTCGTATGCATTTTTCGCAGTTTCCGTTCGTATTTCGTTATTAGTCCATCCGTGTTTAAATTAAAAGCCTGACAGGCGGTAAAAGATTTATTTTGTTGTGTTGATCTTCCGACAGGGTAGTAAGCTGATTTATGTTGGAACGATTTTCCGTCATCCCTTGTCAAGTTTGGTTTTGTGACAAACCGGTTTCGGCGTTCTGCCATTTTCAATGCCTAGTTTCGTTCTGGTCTGTGTCTATCCGCTGTGTTGTTTTTATAGTCTGTGGGTGCTGTGGCAGGTAATGTCAATCTATGTGGTCGTGGTAGGTAACGTTAATATGCGTGTGTGTGTGCGCGGTATTGATACGTCCGAATTGTTATCTGTCCCAAGGGTTGTTTTTGTAGGTATGTAGACATACCGCTTGTTAGCTAAGCGGTAGGTTGAGGTAGGTAGAAATCGGTGATTTTTGCAGTTTGGTTCATATTTCGTTTTTGCTTGTTCATTGTTACGTGTTTGGTTGCTGTACTTGCTGGCTTGTGCTGTTTTTTGTAGACTAGTTTTAAGGGTTCAAATATTTCGTCAGAGATAGTGTTGGTTTGTTCGTTTATGATCCTGCCTCCGTATAAAAATTTGTTCGGAACTGCACGAACATGTAAATGTAAAATTTAACATTTTCATACAAATTTATATTTTTATCGGGCAGATAGGCCTTAAAGTTTACTTTAGAAACCGGAATTAAATATGTTTTTTTATTTACCCATTTTCGCATAGTTCTTGATTAAGTCGTTCACTATCATCTCGTAGTTAGGACCTTTGCGTTTGCCTAAAAAAGAAGCAATGACCTTTTGAAAAGAATCCCACGCTTCTGCCTCCACTGGTGACAATAGTCCTTTGAATTGGTTATTGTTAAGCATCTTTCTTATTTGCGGCCCAACAAAAGTTCCTTCCTTTATCTTGGCTTCTCAAATCTCTGGAGAGATGGTTTTTATGGATTTGGATGGATTTGGTGCTGGCAATTACGCTGTAGATACGCTGGCACGCGTTATTTTTCTTGACTTTCCAACCCCAAATACTTCTGTAGTACAAATATAGCAGTCCGTCGAATGGCAAGTTGGTTCCCTCCACTTCATTGGTGTACTAAATTTTATATGTTGCCCAAGTAGATAGTTTCATAAATTGGTCAGATATGCATTAAAAAGTAGCAAATTCCTAAATTTTAATACGCACCTTTTTGTTCCGGATTCCGAACGATTTTCCAGTGTTTGCAGGCTGAATACCAAAATACTTATAGTATGTAACTTTCAGTGGATTTGAAAACAGACGTCGCATCCTTTTAACAATATAGTGACCGCAGATGAAACATAAAATGCAGCCTCGCAGATATTATGAAGGAACAATTCGTATTCTTTCTTCTTTAAATGGTCATCTAACCGCCTGGGCGATTTCGACCGTCCAACATAGCTCGCCAGTCGTTTCTTCGTTGCGCCAACTGGCGCCAGTTGGAAACACCGCGGGATCGCAAATCGGTCTCCAGTTGGTCCTTCCATCGGAGTGGCGGTATCCCTCTTCCTCTGCTTCCACCGGCGGGTGCCGATAAGAATACCTTCTGGGCTGGAGCGTCTTCGCTATTCGCACTACGTGGCCTAGCCAGTGAAGCAGCTGTGTTTTAATTCGCTGAACTATGTCGGCGTCTGCGTAATCATTAAATCTTCTTCGGTACTCGCCGTCGCCAACGCGTAGAGGTCCACAAATCTTTCGAAGAACGTTTCTCTCGAATACTCCCAGAGCCGCCTCATCAGATGTTGTTAGTGTCCACGCTTCTGCACCATATAGCAGGACGGGTGCGATGAGTGACTTGCAGAGTGTTATTTTCGTTCGTCGAGAGAGGACTTTACTTTTCAATTGCCTACTCAGTCCGAAGTAGCACTTGTTTGCAAGAGTAATTCTTCGTCGGATTTCTAGGCTAACATTATTGTTGGTGTTAATGCTGTTTCCCAGGTAAACGAAGTCCTTTACTATTTCGAAATTATTGCTGCCAACAGTGGCTTGGTTGCCAAGGCGCGAATGCGCTGACTCTTTGCATGATGACAGAAGGTACTTCGTTTTGCCCTCGTTCACCACCAATCACATTTTCTCCGCTTCTTTTTCTAATTTGGAGTCAGCAGAAGTTACGGCGCGGTTCGTATGTACTCCTATTTATACTCAGATCAAGTAAAAATCGAAGCCTACCTAGACAAAAAGGTTCCTTAGTTATACAAAGAAAGTAATACACTGCCTTCAAAAATTTTGCTCTTGCTTCAAATGTACCTGGGTTTGAAATTTTAAAGTTTACCTGCCTGAGAAAACGGCATTAACAGTTTTTTGTATCTAATAACCTTTCGAAATCTACCTACGTACTAACTAATAAGTGAAGTGTAGGGTACTTCGGTATTATATGGCTATATTTAATTGAATGCTTATAACTTTTGTATTAGTCTATCGATTTTATTGAAAGAAAGCTTATTTTTTTTTTGTAATAAAACAGAGCTAACAGAGAAAAAAATATCCGAAAAAAAATAAATAGTTTTCGATATCCTTTTTCGAAAAGTACACATTGGTTTATATTTTTACAAAATAAAGGTAAAAATCCGTATTGATTGTTCATTATCTCTGAACCTACAGGGCCTAGCGAAAAGTTTTGTATGCATTGTTTATAGCAAATTATATTTATTTATATTATTTTTCAAACTGGTTTAGAATTGCTCAATTTGTTCTTGAGATATGCATGATTAAGTGGAGCCATCTTTTTTTTTGAAATAACGGTGAATCGTTAATATCTCACAAACGGTACCATGTAATCAAAAATAACCTCGATTTTCGGAATCCGGGGGTTGGTTTTCAATAAGAAATTTATATTCGCGTCTCGTATATTTAGGTACCTTTTGTAATGTAGTTTGTATGCCAAATTTAGTATATAAGTGAGTGACCAAATTTTAATAAACCAAAATCAAAACTGAAGGTTTTGCTTCTCATTTTAATCGCCATCCGATTGCCTAGGATTGAGGCGTGCTGCCCATTGCATAGCAACAATCAGTCCTTGAAAGGATTACTGTGCTCATCCTGGTTAGAACAAATATACTTGTTGATATCACGACATAAGTCTTATTGGCCTGAAGTCATTTGTCTTCGAGTGTGAAGCTTTACCTTAGACATGCTGTATAGATTTTAGACAGCAGGGGTCAGAGAATGTCGCTCGCCATTTGAAGTTCAGCGGGGAAGATTTTATCGGGTCCCGGAGATTTAAATGGGTCGAAGATTCTAATAGCCCATTCGACCTTTTGAGGGTTAATTATCTTCACCATACACCCAACAAGCAAAGTAAACTTAAAATAAATCTTTGAAAAGCTTTCCGAAATAAGTATTAAACTTACATAATTCAGATTTTTCGTTTATAAAACGTTATGTAATTGAAACGATACCAACGCTTATTAATTTAAACCTACAAAAAAGATTTTAAAGAAAGCTTTCTAAAATTTTTTTTTTAAACTGTATTCAAACCATATTTTATTATTTAGCTATTGCAATAAAATTAATAACTAAGTTCTAATGTAATCTAAACTATTACACATTGCGGAAGTGGTTAAGATGCAGCCAGGATTTTTGCTTTTTTTTCCGTCATTCTCATATAAAATCTTGTTTGAAAAGAATTGGAAACATTTTAAGTTGAAAAAAAAAAAACTGACAAATAGTTTTTCTGAATTTTTATAAACATTTGCATTTCACTTTTAAATTGAAATTATTTGTAACAGTTTTTTCTTGAAGTTTATAAAAAGTTTACTTGAAACTTTCAAATAAATTAAAACTGAAAAAGGTTTAAATTATTTTGAAAAACATTCACAGAAATGATTGTTGGGGAGTGATAGTGTCTTTCGTTGTTGTCGGCTCCGGTAAGTGCGTGTTCGTTAGAAGTTCGATCATTTCGCCGCTAGATGATGTCCAACCTCCATCAGGTTTCTGAATGAAACTCGGAACATTTGGACTTTTTGATAGAACTCTACGCAGTCTATTGGCCTCCGAGTTCATTTCTATGTTGTTACAGAAGTCTGTCTCTCCATGTATCCTTCTGGGCTTTGTTGACTGCGTTGTTTGAAAAAGTTTAACTCTTCGTCATATTCGTGCCAAGAACCGGAAAAAAGCCGGGAAAATTCGGAGTTCCACCATGGTGATCTCTTCTTTTTCCTCGATCTTATACCGATCGAAGCTGCTCGTTTTCAGAATATATGTGCGCTTTATCATAACTTAACGGTGAGCTAAGCCTACCGTGAGAAGCGTGCTTATGGAGCGAATGCGACTTTTTAAAGACTTTCCAATCCGTTTGCTTCTGATTTCTGTGAGCTGCAAGAGTAGGTGGTCTCACGAGGAGACATAAACATATGTATCTATGGTCAGAAAAGCGGTTGTGCCAAAGTAACCCGACACCGAGGCCATATGAATGCAGTAGCTTATAACCCCACCACAGGCTTCAAGAGCAGGGAGAGATTCCTCGCTAATGACCGAGATCACATAACGTTGTTTCCCTTTGATCTCGCCAACCCTCACTACCCTCCAGTCTTTCGTGGGCAGACCGGCGTTTTCGTTCTGGATGATTTTTAGAATGGGCTCTGTCGTCGACAGTTCGGCTGCTGGTATCCAGGCCCAAGCTCGTAGCCTGCAAGGAATCCCTTTCCTGTGCACCGCTACCAAGTTTGACCCAGACCACAGCTCGCGTAACGTCGAAATTGCTTCCTTGTATCATCGGCACAAGAGACAATCCTAATTCGCCACTGACGCCAGCCGTTGCCGTCCGGTTATCGCTTGTCTAGAGGGGGCAGGACGAGGTAGTGTATCTGCGGTCACGCTGTGCTCTGACGAGGGATCCATTTTACCCACACTTTTTGCCTCGGACTGACTAGCCTTACTGGCAACTCTAGGGGCGGTCCTTTCTCCCGTAACGGGATTTGGGCCAGCTTCCTCCATCTGTATTATACTATTTCACTGATCGGGCCTGTGGAGACGGGCCGTCCACGTACTTACCTTAGCCTCGAGGGGTTTTCCGGTTTTAAGATAAGCATTAAAAACTTTAAAAGTTGAACTAAAATTCGTAGAATTCATGCAAAATTTCGCATAAATTTTTCAACTATAACTTACAGTTTGTGATATTACATTCGTATGTTTGCTTGCATTTTCATCGAACATAAGTCCGCATAATAATACTTAAGCCAAAAAAATTACATACTCGTACAGTACTCGACAAAAATCTGCATAGAATGAAGTTTCTTAAAAGTCTCAATTTGTCTGTAGCTAAATATTTTTTTATAATTTTTAAATAAACTATTTATTGTAGATTTCTCGCATAAGCCATACAAGTAATAGCACTGGTCTACAAATTCGAACTTCTTTTCTCCACCAAAGACGCGAATATAAAATTCGTATGTAGAACCAACCCCTGATTCCGAAAATTTAGGTTATTTTTGATTATATGGTACCGTTTTTGAGATATTAACGATTTACCGCTATTTCAAAAAAAAAAAAAAAGATGGCTCCACTTAATCATGTATATCTCAAAAACAAATTGAGCAATTCTAAAACAGTTTTGAAACATAATATGAATAAATATAATTTGCTATAAACAATGCATACAAAACTCGCTAGGCCGTGTAGGTTCGGAGATAATGAACAATCAATACGGATTTTGACCTTTTTTTGGAAAAATATAAACCAATGTGTACTTTTCGAGGAAGGATATCGAAAATTATTTATTTTTTTTCAGATATTTTTTTTCTCTGTTAGCTCTGTATTATTACAAAAAAAAATTAGCTTTCATTTAATGAAATCGATGGACTAATACAAAAGTTATAAGCATTCAAATAAATATAACCATATAATACTGAAGTACCCTACACGTACTATGTATTAATATTCATATATTAGTTAGTACGTAGGTAGATTTTGAAAGGTACAAAAAACTGTTAGTGCCGTTTTCTCAGGCAGGTAAACTTTAAAATTTCAAACCCAGGTACATTTGAAGCAAGAGCAAAATTTTTAAGGCAGAACCTTTTTGTCTAGGTAGGCTTCGATTTTTACTTGATCTGAGTATAAATAGGAGTAAATACGAATTGTTCCTTCATAATATCTGCAAGGCTGCATTTTATAGACCGTCATTTACTTAAAAAAATAATATTAATAGAGGGGCGCGAGAGTTTTAGTGTAAAAATTTGACAAGGGATGACGAAAAATCGTTCCAATATACATGAAACTATCTACTTAGGCAACATATAAAATTTAGTACACCAATGAAGTGGACGGAACCAACCTGTCATTCGACGGACTGCTATATTTGTACTACAGAAGTATTTGGGGTTAGAAAGTCAAAAAAATAACGGATGCCAGCGTATCTACAGCGTAATTGCCAGTACCAAATTCAACGGAAGTTGCTCATCTAACTACTTTGCCATTGCCACATTCAACTTTAGTTCCGGGTCCAGTTTCATTGTCAACAGCAGCATCTGATTACACGGCATCAAGTTGTACTGAACTTCACACGGAAAACGAAATAAACGCTTTGTCACAAGCACAACTCATTGATTATATAAGAGATTTGGAATTGGCCAAGGTAAAGGCCGAGCTACACGCCTCTCGTATGCAACAATTTAAATTCCTTTCATCCGATGTTAAGGTAACATATTATAGAACTCGTCACGAACCATTTTCCAAGTTCTATACGAAGGAGAACAGTGTTTGTTACTGCAAATACATTACTGGGTTATTAAAACAGTTTGGTGAACCAGACGATTTCAAAGAGTCGCGATTGTTCATAGACAGCAATAAACTAAGTTTAAGGGCCGTATTATTAATACGAAAAAGACCTACGAGATAATGCAAAAATTACTTAAACTTATCAAAAATGAAGAGCAGGATTGGAAAATAAGTGCCGATCTTAAAGTCGTTGGAATGCTATGCGGTCTACAAAGTGGGTACACAAAATACTGTTTGCTTTCTTTGCAAATGGACCAACTACATCATAAAGGGTTGGCCAGACCGAATCGAATTTAAAGTTGGTGTGTATAAAATAAAATACTCCCCTCTTAAAAAGAAAGAAAAAAATATTTTGCTAAGCCTTCCGTAATTTAAAAACCATCTTTCCAGAAATTTCAGAAGCCAAGATAAAGGAAGGCATTTTTGTTGGGCCGCAAATAAGAAAGATGCTTAACAATAACCAATTCAAAGAACTATTGTCACCAGTGGAGGCAGCAGCGTGGGATTCTTTTGAAAAGGTCGTTGCTTCTTTTTTAGGCAAACGCAAAGGTCCTAACTACGAGATGATAGTGAACGACTTAATCAAGAACTATGCGAAAATGGGTAAATAAAAAAAACATATTTAATTCCGGTTTCTAAAGTAAACGTCAAGACCAATCTGCCAGACAAAAAAAAAATTGTATGAAAATGTTAAAGTTTACATGAGAAAATGGTCCCAAAGCTGAATTCATCGTTCAGTTCCGAACAAATTTTTTGTTTACATTTTGCTCGTGTTCTTCTCATTCTGTATCAGAGAAGTGGAAAAATAACGTGTAGAATGTAAACAAAAAATTTGTTCGGAACTGAACGATGAACCCAGCCTAAGAAAACTACACACAAATGTGTCACTTATTCATCTAATTTACTTATTTATTTTCTTTTCAGGAGTAAATATGTCTTTAAAAATTAATTTTCTGCACTCCCATTTAAATTTTTTTCCGCAAAATCTTGGTGACGAAAGTGACAAGCATGGCGAACGGTTTCATCAGCAAATGAAAATAATTGAATGTCGGTATCAAGGATTCTGGGATGTCGCAATGATGGGTGACTACTGTTGGTTTCTCATGAGAGAAACCAATCCTAATCTAAATAAGCATCAAAACAAAACAAATAACTTTTTAAAGTATAAAATAAGATCATAGAGTTAAAACAAAACTTACATACATTGTTATCGTCTCATATGTACATATGCTAATATTTCTAGGGTACTTAAGTATTATATGGCTAGTATATTTATTTGAATGCATATAACTTTTGTATTAGTCCATCTATTTTATTGGATGAAAGCTTATTTTTTTTTAATAAAACAGAGCTTACAGCGAAAAAAAAAATCTGGAAAAATATAAAAAGTTTTCGATATCCTTTCTCGCAAAATGTAAATTTTTTTATATTTTTACACAAAAAGGTAAAAATCTGTATTGATTGTTCATTATCTTCGAACCTACAGAGCCTATCGAAAAGTTTTTTATGCGTTGTTGATAGCAAATTTTATTAGCTTTTAGATTTTTCAAACCGTTTTGGAATTGCTTAATTTATATATACATGATTAAGTGGAACCATCCTTTTTCTTTTTTTGAAATAACGGTAAATCGTAAATATCTCAAAAATGGTACCATAGAATCAAAAATAGCCTCGATTTTCGGAATTGGGGGGGTGGTTTTACATATGAATTTCATATTCGCGTCTCTGGTGGTTTTTGGCTGTAGGCCACTGTTATTTAAGTACTTATATAACTAAGCCAGATATCACTAGGCGATGTCACATAATATCTCTAGCTGTTGTCTGCTTGTGCCGTGAATTAGACATGTGCAATGAGATATGCCATTTGTTTGGACTTTGGTTGTTTTGAACTACATGCTACCCCTTAAGAAACATTTTTTAGAACCGTTCCTTGGAATAATTCTACAAATTTGTTTATTATTAATTTGCTTATTTCTTATCATAACTCTTACATTTCATTAAATTGTTATTCAGCCCGATTCTTCCGCTACTCCCTATTCCCTTATTCTGAACACAAAATCCGCAAGTATTTGTTCGCTTCTCGCTCTTCGCCTATTCTAAACGATGAGCGAAAAAGCGAAAAGTGGTTTGAAATGAAAAGAAAAGGGAGAATACACAACAGGTTTTTGCGAGATATTTCGCCAGTCAATTTTAAGTGAGCGCTGAACAAAATGTAAGTAAATTTAACTTCTAATAAAAAAAAATTACTTTTATACATTAATATCGTATTGTTTCTCTGTTTTTAGGACGAAAATTATAAATAAGCTGGAAGTATAAACTTTAATAAGCCTTAAAGAAGAAAGAAAGCGCTGACTAGATTTTGGCAAAATTCGGAGGAGTTAAATTCGGCAGGACCACCAGCAAAATATATTGTGGAAAGGAAAAAGGCACTCTCTTATTTATAACACACATTTTATCAATAGGAGCTCAATCGGCGAAACTACAACTGCTTTTTGGCTTGTTGTGTGCGCGTTGGTAAAATGTCCAACAAATATTTTTATCCTATAGTCTTAATTAATCTGCAACACACTGAATCAATAAAATGTACTAAAAATAAATTTATTTCCGCTTACAATGATTCCGGCAACTCATGCGCGTTCTTATAGATCAATGTTGAGGTTCCTGTGCTACAGAATCTTCGGTTTCTTCTTCTACTACCATTCGAAAGGCAATACTATACATTTCTATTGTTAATTTATTTAATTTAACAACTTTTTTATAAAAACTATTATTTTTCATTCCTTGATTACAAAAAGTAGTGCCAAAACAAGACATAAAATAGCAACACAGCTGAATTCGAAATCCTTCTTCGCCAATCTATCTGTTCACTAGCGACAGAGACTTGGCGGAAATTTTCCTGGCGAACAAAAATTCCCACAAGGAAAGAAACCCGAGCGGATATGGTTGTCGTATCTGGTGTTGAGTTAAGCAATATGTATAGTGTGGTAATAAAAGGTGGCGCAAAAGTAAGCTTCCGATGTTCAGCATATCGGTTGTGGCACGTGCAGTGTGTGATGTTGCACCGTCTTGTTGGAACCACATGTTTTCCAATCCCAATTCATCAAGTTGCGGCAAAAAGAACTCGTTGATCATTGCTCTGTAGCGCTCACCATTCACAGTAACCGTTTGGCCCCGACCGATTATTGGTCAAATAAATAGTCAGCAATATTCCGCGTTCTGGAGCAGTGTAGCGTAACATTGTTTATTAACGTGTATTTCGCATGTGTTTACTACACAAATGTCAAAACAGAACTGACTTTAGGGGCCAATCGCAAAATTTATAGCATTTTCTGATAGGAGGATTACTTTTGCGCCGCCCGTAGTTCATGCCATTACTCTTGACCGACCAAACTAATTAGGTATTCATTTATTTAGATAGGTCCAACGTTTCGTGATGATATGGAGCGGATACTTTTTTCGCTTTCTTGTTGGTGAGCTCATTTTCAAATTTTGCGATTGATTTTTAAGTAACTCCCCGGTAAGCTAGAACTGGAGTGTTAGGACATATTGAAGGCATGAGTGGACCAATTGTTAAGGTCTAAAATGATGAATTGGGTGTATCAGTTTCTGTAAAAATGTTCCTTATAATCTAACTAGTGGCACATTTTTCACACTTATTAACATATGCTTTGCCTATTTTATGCAGACCTTGTCGTTGTCCTGCCTAAAACTTGAGTTGCTCATATTTAACAAATTGTATTCTCTTCCCTCTCCACTGGCGCTGCCTCTTAATTTATTCCTATATCTTAATTTTCATACCCAGCGTGTACTAGTACACAGGCTTTTATAGTTTTGGTCATATAACGGTGCTTTGTAACGGTACAAAATAATGGAGACAGATATATAGTTCCATATATCAAAGTTCTTAGAATGAACAGAGGAATCCATTAAGATATGTCCGTCCGCCCGTGGACATGATAAATTGAGTATTTGAATAAAATTTCGCACACAGGTTGCTTTCTGGCCAGGTAGGTTGCTATTTAAACTGGGCGAAATCGAAGCATAACCACGCCCCTTTTTTCGATATCGAAAACTTCGAAAACGCTTAAAAAG
Organism: Merzomyia westermanni; assembly: GCA_949987695.1. NCBI lineage: Eukaryota > Metazoa > Arthropoda > Insecta > Diptera > Tephritidae > Merzomyia > Merzomyia westermanni. The sequence goes on from OX465288.1 coordinate 90,918,706, forward strand.
AGATAATTCAATAATAAAAGTAGATACAATAATGAAACTTGGTATATTTATTAAATTGGTCATCCTGTTGACAATTATACTAAATTTTTGGAAAATGGGAGTAATACCACCCACAGGTGAACAAATTCTCAATCTTCGACTGTTAATAACTAGGACAAATTTGCTGCTGTATTATGGCGACATAAATATAAAGGTAGTCTTTAAAATTTTTTCATCATCTTTTTATTATATATAATATTATATATATTATATACATGGGGTATCTTTAATGGGGGTGTTCGCGCCTTGCACACACCAGCGCCACCCCAAACCGTCGACTCGTAGGTGCATACACCCTCCTCCTAAAAGCGGGGGAGGAGCCTCCTCGTGGTGATACCTGGTAACGCTACGGGGGCTAATTCGAGCGGGGACCTTTTCACCCCCATAACCCCCCCCCCCCCCCCTCCCTTCCTTGTAAGGGCTGGATCAAGGTGTCATACGACCCGTGCTGATGATCAACCTGGCTGGGGGCCCTTAAATAGCCCAGTCGCGAACGGAGTGCTTCGCATACCGGGCGACCTCTGATTCTATTTAGCCTTACCCGGGTAATGCGGATCTCTGCCCGGGTGGACCGTCCCCTTCTCCGCCACTCGTGGGTCTCAAATATGGAGAAAAATAATAATAAAACTGAAAACAAAAGCGAGGAGTCTGACTCTCCTTATAAAAAGTCAGCAGGAGCTCGCTCCTCTAAGATGGTCACGGGGAAACCGGACCGAAACAAAAATACGAAAGCCGAGAGGACACCCCGGCGATTCAGTGCTGCAGCGGCAGCTAGACGGGATAGGGCTGAGTGCAAAACCGGTCCGAGTAGTCCGATGACCGGTGCCTCTTCCAGGGGTGCCCATCGGGAAGCCAGCAACGCGGCTACCACCAATCCTGTAGCTTCCACCAGTGGCCTTGCCATTCAGCGCAAAGCGTCTGGCGAGTCCGTGGCTGGGGGCTCCAAGGAGGAGGGGGTGCTAGCGATAGGGCCAAGGACTCGATGCCTAGGCAACCCACAAAGGATAGCCACCAGGATAAGCGGTCTGCAGCCCGGATTCTCGATAGGAACGCGACCTCACCGACAAGGGAGGAAGATGTTTCGGCGGAGGTTTGGGCGAAGCTCCAGCGAGACCTGGCGTGGGCTCGGCGGGTAGTGCCGGACTTTAAACTGGAGTTGTATGGCGCTAACAAAGGGGAAGCCTCTAAGTGCAATCGCTTAGTGGAGGTGAATACCCCAACGGCACCGAAAGGGCCAAAACGCAGGGAGGCTATACACGGTCTTTCGCAGCGGTAGCCAAGGATCGCAAAATCATTGGCGTTATCGATGAGGGCAGCGTAGATGGCAGGATCCCGGAACAAAAATGGAAGGGGATCGAAGCCGCGCTCGCTAAAGTTGCCATCCAGGTGAAGAGGGAGAACCCTGGACCGCCACCATCTTATACCGATGCAGGATGGTACCAAGGCAATGTCAGGCCGATCGCCTGTGGAGACGCTTGGTCCGTCGACCTATACAAGATCGGCGTGCAGCGAATAGGGGAAGTGTACCCTGGCGCGCCTCAAAGCAGTGGATGCGTGCGACATCCCGCAGCGGCCAAGAGCTAGAGCCTGTGTTCCAGTGACGCCACCGGAGCCAGATGAAATCCTGGAACAATTGCAGGAGTTTAACCCGGGTATACCGACCCAAAACTGGAAGGTGATCAGCGTGGACAAAGCAGCCGGACAAGCGACGATGCAGATAGTTCTGCTGCTAGACCAGGCAAGCATCGATGCCCTGGACCGGTGCGACTACCGCGTAAGCTATGGTTTTAAGAATATAAGCCTGAAGGTGTACAAGGCGGACGCCGAAGCCCTGGCTAATTTTTCATCTCTGGCGGAGGTGGAGCCTCCCCCCAGCGATAACGAGATGGAGGTTGATGACAGTGGGTCGGATGTGCGGAGCGGCTATGCCTCGTCCAGTTTGGACGGTAGCGGGAATCTCAGGAGGCTTTACTCCGAGGGTCAGCTTCTGAGCGAGGACGACGCCGACGCGACGCTCACGGAGGAGAGTGCTAAAAAGCAAGATGATGAGGGTCCTCCAAATCAACCTTCATCACAGTAAACCAGCGTCAGCTGCACTTCTACTCCAACTTTCGGCAGGGGGAGTAGATATCGTTCTAGTTCAAGAACCGTGGATCACTGGAAATAAGATCTGTGGTTTGAGGACTCCCACTTACAAGCTCTACAGCGCTCAAGATAAGGGTAAACCTCGTACGTGTATTTTAGCTAAGTCGAATATTAACGCTTTTCTTCTACCCCAATTTAGTGACGGAGATCTGACAGCGATTACCGTCGAGGGGTTAGGTAGAAGTTGTAGATTTGCTTCTTTCTATCTGGCCCATGATCACGAAGGTTCACTGCCGCCACATAACTTCAGAGAGCTCGTGAGTTCCACTAGACCACGAAATAATCTAATTGTGCTTGGAGGCGATGCGAATGCCCATCACACTCAATGGAGCAGCACTGACACAAACGACCGAGGTGAGTCACTATATAACTACTTATTAGGCACTAATCTAAGTTTATGCAACAGGGGAAGTGACCCCACATTCATAACAAGGAACCGCGAGGAAGTCCTTGATATTACACTGGTCAGCGACTCTTGCAGCGACCTCATAGAATCATGGAGGGTTCTAACAGAACACTCCTTCTCAGACCATAGATATATTAGTTTCTCAATAGCAGCTATCCTGGGCTGTTTACAAAACTAAGCTAAGTACATATAAAAAAGAAATCCGCAAGGCCAAACGAGCCTCCTGGGTGGAATTCTTCAGTGAAATTGAATCTACATCGACTGCCTCGCGCTTGAGGAGGGTGCTCTCAAAAGCACCAGCAACACTGCCAGATGGGCAGTGGACGGATTCGACTACGGATACCATGAATCTGCTCCTGGATACACATTTCCCGACATGCACAGACGTGTCTACTACCACGATCGGCGGAGAGGTGCCTTCCGATCAAATGATAAGGGAAATCACGGATGAGAAAAAGTTAGACTGGGCTTTATCTACCTTCAAGCCACATAAGTCGCCAGGACCGAACGGAATATTCCCGGCCCAGCTACAACATACATCCGAGCTTATCATGCCTTGATTGAAAACTATGTTTATAGGCTGCCTAAGGCTCAACTACGTACCCACTTCATGGAGGGAGGTTAAGGTAGTCTTTATCCCCAAAGCCGGGAAGCCATCTCATACTAAACCTAATGATTTTAGGCCTATAAGCCTATCCTCATTTCTTCTGAAAACCCTAGAAAGACTTCTGGAGGACTATGTCAGAAGATCTATGGACCCAACTCAGCTCTCGCGGGCTCAGCATGCCTACAGTAAGGGTAGGCCAACAGATACTGCCTTGCACTCTCTTGTATCTGTTATAGGCAAGTCACTTAACCTAAAGGAATATACATTGGTGGCTTTCCTCGACATAGAAGGCGCTTTCAATAACGTCCTTCCGGAAGCTATCACCTCGGCGCTGACGGGTCTGCGGGTCGATACCTGTCTGGTGGAGTTCATTCGTAAACTGCTTACTAGCAGACGGATCACAACCGAGCTAGGTGGGAACTCGATTCACAGACTCGTTAACAGAGGTACCCCACAGGGAGGTGTTCTCTCACCGCTACATTGGGTGGTTACTGTAAACCAGCTTCTACGCCTCATGGAAGCGGAAGGCCACCAAGTGATTGCGTACGCCGATGACATCTGCGTTATGATGCGGGGAAAATTCCCTCAAACTCTTTACAATTTAATGGAAACAGCCTTATCTAAAATTTGTGACTGGGCAAAGTCAACAGGTCTGGGGGTTAACCCCGAGAAAACCGAACCTTATACCACCAAAAATGGGTAACACGACTTTGGCATTTAGTGACAAAGTCAAATATTTAGGAGTTACTCTAGACAGGAAACTACTCTGGGGTGACAATATAACAGAACGGGTTAAAAAAGCAACGTGCGCGTTGTTTACTTGCAAGAGAGCAATTGGTGTTTCGTGGGGGTTTTCTCCCAGGGTGGTGCACTGGATCTACACAGCCATTGTTCGCCCGATTCTACTCTACGGAGTGCTAGTCTGGTGGCCTGCACTAACTAAGAATACGTACCTGAAACAGATACAAAAAGTCCAAAGGAGTTCAGAACTCTGCATAACCGGGGCCCTTGGGTCCACCCCGACAGAAGCACTCAACACTATGCTGGTTCTACCACCGCTTGATTTGGTGGCGAAGGAAGTAGCCACGATCACAGCTTTGCGAATAAGGGAGACTGGCGTCTGGATAAATGGACAAAGTGGGCACGCCACAATCTTGGGCAACCACGCGCCTGTTAACATTCCACCACACACGGACTACTGCGCGTCAAATAACGTGTTTGTCAGGAACTACGAGGTAATAATACCGAGGAGACAAGAATGGGACAACAGACCACATACGGTTCGGGGCGCCATCAACATCTTTACTGATGGCTCCAAGTTTGAGGGGAAGGTGGGGGGAGGAATCTTTTCACCGGACCTGGGACTAGAGATCTCCTTCCGTCTTCCCGACCACTGCAGCGTGTACCAAGCGGAAATCCTGGCAATACACGGCGTGGTGAAAAACTTGGTGTCCATGCCCCAAAATGGTAAACAGATCTATATCTTCTCAGACAGTCAGGCCGCACTTAAAGCCCTGAACTCATACGTCGACAATGCAAAGTCGTTAACTGCTCAACGAGATGGCTCAGCACTTCAGTATTAGCCTTATTTGGGTACCTGGGCACAGGGATATTGAAGGCAACTGCAGGGCGTATGAGCTGGCTAGACGAGTTACCACCACCCATCTCCTTCCAGGAAATAGTTCGGTAGGCATACCCATGGCCTCCTTTAAATTTAGTGTGAGCACAAAAACAATGGAAATAGCAAATATGCTCTGGTCAGGGCTCTCGACGTGTGAGATATCCAGGCTAACCTGGCCTTCTTACAACAAAAGACGTACAAACTCCCTGCTGTCCCTCAATAAATCGGGCATCCCTGGTAAGGGTTCTAACAGGGCACTGTTTAATAGGTACTCACGGCGCCAGAATGGGCGCAATGTGTAATGATTACTGTCGCAGCTGCAGATGTATTGAGGAGGAGGAAAGTGTTCAGCATCTGATGTGTCAATGCCCTGCACTCAGCAGGCGACGGTTAGCTATCTTGGGCCAACCGTTTCTCGATAACCTCGCTGAGGTATCACAAATAGAATTAAAAGCGTTATCTAAATTTATTGACTCCACGAAGTGGTTCGATCCCCTGCCTTGAACAGGGTGTGAGTTGGTTTTCCCTGGCGTCGACGGTAGCGCAACCGTGTGAGTCGACTGGTCCTTCTCAGCTTTCGGGAGATCTTTGAACTCGGATACTCTAGGGTTGTTGGATCGGCTGACTGTTAAACGGCTGAGCTGCTGTCGGCGTCGGGGATGACTTGCTCGCATCTCTGGGGCATAGAGGTAGGTAGAGACCGTATAGGGTATCACAATGGGCCTATTTAGTGGCCTAAGTGTCGGGCAGAGTCCAGGTACTCTGTCCTGCCCTTGCAACCTAACCTAACCTACTCGTATATAGATTGCTTCAAAGTTTCACTTCTTCACCATGTAAATTGGCGTGTTGGAAAAACTTTGTGAATCAGAGTGGTGCAGTGGTTGGTAAGGCTAAACATTGAACTCAACTATGACTGTTAAACTAACTTCAGTTAAACACTCAACTCGACTTTGGTTGTCAGTTTGCATTCCAGGAAAAGTTGAATTAGCTAAAATATTATTAAATTGAGGTTTTTAAAATTTATTAAAATCGATCAAGCGTATTAGTTATAATATTATTCAATTGAGGCACATCACAAATTGGTAGGGAAGCTCGGTCCAAAAATCTCTTAGGAGGTTTATGATGATATACAGGGTGTTTTTTTTACAGGTTTGTTTTTCGAATAGAGATAAAACTGGCATTTTTTGGTCAAATCTGGCAACTCTAATGTCATTTATGTTCAGTTTGGTTTGCCATTTCATCATGAACAGGTTGACAAAAGAACAACGCTTCCAAATCGTGCAAATTTATTTCGAAAATAATGGTTCAGTTCGCGAAGTTTACCGTGAGCTCCGTCCATTTTATGGTCGACATAATCGTCCATCAGAGCAATTAATTCGGTTAACCATGGATCGTTTTCGCACTACGTTTACTCTATGTGATAATACGCATCCGCAGAGACGTCGAACAGTGCGCACCGAAGAAACAATTGCCGCTGTAGAGCAAAGTGTTGAAGAGGACCCGAATGAATCGATTCGCCACCGTGCACAGCAATTGGAGCTTTGTCCATCAACTTTATGGAAGATTTTGCGCAAAGATCTTGGCTTGCGACCTTACAAGATCCAGCTTGTGCAAGAATTAAAGCCGCGAGACCATGCAATGCGTCGTGATTTTGGTGTATGGGCCGAAAATGAGATTGATTTCGATGCTGATTTTCATCGCAAAATTTTGTTCAGTGATGAGGCTCATTTTTGGTTGAATGGCTACGTCAACAAGCAAAATTGCCGCATTTGGAGTGAAGAGAATCCACATGAGACCCTTGAAACGCCATTACATCCACAAAAACTGACTGTTTGGTGTGCTCTATGGGCTGGTGGAGTCATTGGGCCATACTTCTTCCGCAATAATGCTGGAGAGGCAGCTACCGTTAATGGAGACCGGTATAGAGCCATGATAACCGACTATTTTGTTCCCGAATTGGATGGCATGAATGTGGATGAGTTGTGGTTCCAACAAGACGGCGCTACATGCCACACAGCGCACGTCACAATCGATTTATTGAAGGAAACATTCGATGAGCGCATAATTTCGCGGAATGGACCTGTCAATTGGCCACCAAGGTCGTGTGATTTGACACCATTGGATTATTTTCTTTGGGGATATGTGAAGTCGCTCGTCTACACCAACAAACCAGAAACGTTAGGGGAATTGGAAGCCAACATTCGTGGCGTTATTGCCGACATACGGCCCCATATGCTCGAAAAAGTGGTTGAAAATTGGACCTGTAGAATTGGCTTTATTCGAGCCAGCCGCGGCGGCCACATGCCCAAAATCATATTTAAACATTAATGGCATAAAATTATCCTTCCAATAAAGCCAAATTGATGGACCTTAAAACGATTTTCTTGTGTTTTATTTCAATTCGAAGTTCTATACCCCGAAAAAAACACCCTTTACCTGTTGTGTTGTTGCGCCATACATTTATATCTTTTTATACCTAGTAGTGCTTTGCACGCAAGGTTTATTAACTTTAGTCGCCTAACGGCAGTACGCAACGGAATAAAGGGATCGAGATAGATATTGACCTATAAATATCAAAATCAGGACGAAAAGAGAAATTGATTAAGCCATGTCCGTCCGTCCGTCTGTGAACACGATAACTTGAGTAAATTTTGAGATAACTTGAGAGATTCCACAAAACTGTTTATGCCATAACTCCGCCAAAAATTGATTTGTGGAAACGAAATTTGGTGATAATGTTCTATATATAAAGGTAACTGTTTGCTGTAAGAATGGGTTAAATCGGTTAAAGTTCACGCCCAGGTTTTTAACATAGCTCTGAAACATTTTTTTTGGAAAATTTAAAAAGCTATATTTCTGCAACTAATCAAGTTATATCAATCAGGTTTTGTACACATAATATGATTTTTAGGAAAGACCCGACCGCAAAAAATTTTTTATCAATTTTGAAGAAGTAGGCGTGGCGCCGCCCACTTTTCATCATAAAATGTCTGTTATTTTCAATCGCTTATAATGCAATCTTGATATTTCAAAAATTAGCCAAATCGGGAAACACACAAGGAAAATATTCGGGCACGTAGTTAATAGCCCACTGCAATAGCGAAATTATATATATTTTTTGATTTTCATATCTTTCATAAATATTAAATGTATGTAAGTATGAGAACAAGAAGAGAAAAGTTCACTAAAATTATCAGCACGATGAGCGGAGTCGGTTTAGCCATGCCCGTCTCTCGATCCGTCTGTCTTTCTGTCCGCCTGTCTATTTGAAGGCAACCTAGTCTCTCAGTTTTACAAAATAATGCTGAAATCCGTTGCTTGTTTTCGCCATTTTATAATATACTAGCAAACCCGGTAGACGTTGTTTTGACGTTTCGATACATAGAACACAACTATGTATAAAATGTCATTAACTTCAACCAAATAATCTCCTAGATATACCGAACTGCAGCTTTATATAACCTGTGGGTTTTTCCAAATGCTATATACAGACTGTGTCGTGCCCAGCGAACTCCTGAACCTATCGTAAAAGTGCAAGAGCAAAACAAAACACAAAATATGTGAGCGTGGCACCGCCCACTTTTCTAAATTAAGTAGAAATATCATTAATTTAGACCAAAAAGGTTCGGAGTTATAACGAATTGAAACTTTATATAGCCTGGGGGCGTGCCTCCGCCCACTTTTCCAAAACTATATATTTTCTATACTGTACCCAGTGAACCCAAGTATATATTGTTAAAATTGCATAAAGATCGATTGAGTGCTTTGGCGCCCATAAAAGACACACATTTTTATACCTAGTAGTGCTTTGCACACAAGGTATATTAACTTTAGTCGCCTAACGGCAGTACGTAACAGCATAAACGAATCGAGATAGATATTGACTTATATAATAATAATAATAATAATAATTCCCAAACTGCTCAGCTACAGAGAAAACCTCATAAGCTAAGTAAAGTAGGTATAAGATAGATTACACATTAAGAAATAATTAGTTAACATAGTAAAATTATTGTAGGAAGTTAATATAACAGGCAAAGAATATGAAACAATTAGTTGCTATGTATTTAGTATAGAAATAATTGATTTTTTTATGCTGACAAGCGAGCCTGAAATACCATATCTACCATAAAGAGAGTTATAATCTTGACACAAACAGCGAAAGGGCTCATTTAACTCAAAGTTGACTCTAGGCGATCTACATGGATCTGGTAGCGCGGGTTCCAAATTATAGAACCGTATTCAAGTATTGGTCGGACTAATGTAGTGAAAAGAAATTAAATTTATAAGGGTCCCTAAATTCTTTAGACCATCGTTTAACGATTGCTAGCGGGTGAAACTGAGCTTGTAGGCCATAGTAACCCCCAGGTCAACAAAATCATACACTTGCTCAAGACTATAATTTTTAATTGTATAGGAAGCCGGCTGAGAAGTTCCACGCGAAAACCAAATGTATTAACATTTTTGAAGGTTAAGCGGCATATAATTTAAATAGCACCAAGTAAATACTGTATCTGGATCTGATTGTAGCTTATTTCTATCTTCAAATGAAGCGAATGACACGAAAAGCTTTACGTCGTCAGCATACATTAACATTTTTACAAATTGTATTCTTCTTTAAATGGTCATCTAACCGCCTGGGCGATTTTGACCGTCCAACATAGCTCGCCAGTCGTTTCTTCGTTGCGCCAACTGGCGCCAATTGGAAGCACCGCGGGATCGCAAATCGGTATCCACTTGGTTCTTCCATCGGAGTGGTGGTCTCCCTCTTCCTCTGCTTCCACCGGCGGGTGCCGTTAAGAATACATTCTGGGCTGGAGCATCTTCGCTCATTCGCACTACGTGCCGCTGTGTTTTAATTCGCTGAACTATGTCGGCGTCTGCGTGAAGTTCATACAGCTAATCATTAAATCTTCTTCGGTACTCGCCGTCGCCAACGCGTAGAGGTCCACAAATCTTTCGGAGAACCTTTCTATCGAATACTCCCAGAGCCGCCTTATCAGATATTGTTAGTGTCCACGCTTCTGCACCATATAGCAGGACGGGTGCGATGAGTGACTTGTAGAGTGTTATTTTCGTTCGCCTAGTCAGTCCGAAGTAGCATTTGTTTGCAAGAGTAATTCTTCGTCGGATTTCTAGGCTAACATTATTGTTGGTGTTAATACTGGTTCCCAGGTAAACGAAGTCCTTTACTATTTCGAAATTGTTGGCGTGGTTGCCAAGGCGCGAATGCGCTGACTCTTTGCATGAGGACAGAAGGTACTTCGTTTTGCCCTCGTTCACCACCAATCCCATTTTCTCCGCTTCTTTTTCTAATTTGGAGTAAGCAGAAGTTACGGCGCCGTTGTTAAGGCCAATGATATCAATATCGTCAGCATATGAAAACAGTTGCACGCTTTTATAAAATATTGTTCCAGCGCGGTTAAGTTCTGCAGCTTGTATTATTTTCTCCAGCATTAAAGAAAAGAAATCGCAAGATAGGGGGTCACCCTGTCTGAAACCTCGTTTAGTTTCGAAGGGCTCGGAGAGGTACTTCCCAATTCTGACCGAGCTGGCGGTGTTGCTCAAGGTCATCTTGCATAGCCGTATAAGTTTTTCGGGAAAACCAAATTCAGACATAGCGGCGTATAGGCAGCTGCTATCGAAAGCGGCTTTAGAATCAACAAAGAGATGATGTGTGTCGATTCTTTTTTCACGGGTTTTTTCCAAGGTTTGGGGTATTGTAAAAATCTGGTCGATGGTAGATTTACCAGGTCTGAAGCCACACTGATAAGGTCAAATCAGTCTGTTCACATCAGGCTTCAGTCTTTCGCACAATACGCTTGATAGGACCTTATATGCGATATTCAAAAGGCTGATTCTGCGATAGTTGGCGCAGTTTGCAGGATCGCCCTTCTTTTGGATTGGGCAGAGAACACTTAGATTCCAATCTTCAGGCATGCATTCATCCAACCATATTCTGCATAGAAGCTGATGCATGCGCCTTACCAGCTCCTCGCCTCCGTGTTTGAATAGCTCAGCAGGCAAACCATCAGCGCCAGCTGCTTTATTGTTTTTCAATCGGGATATTGCTATTCACATCTCATTATAGTCGGGATGTGGAATGTCAATTCCATCATCTTCGATTGTGGGCTTGGGTTCGGCATCTTCTCAGGTTTCTTGCTCAGTTTCTCCATTTAAAAGGGCAGAGAAGTGATCCCTCCATATTCTGAGGGCTCTCTGAACATCGGCCACCAGGTCGCCGTTCTCGTTCTTACAGGAGTTTGCTCCGGGTTTAAAACCTTCTGTCATTCGCCGAATTTTTTGATAGAATTTCCCGTTGGCCAGCAACTCAAGCTCCTTTATTTCACGCTTTTCTGCCTCTCTTTTTTTCGCCCGGAAAAGCCGCCTTGCTTCCCTCTTCAACTCGCGGTAGTGTACACACTTCGCTCTAAAGGCTTCGTCCTTTCTTTTCGTTGCAGCGCGGCACTCTTCATCATCATACCAGTTGTTTCTTCGCTTTCGCCGGAATCCAATTACTTCTTCGGCTGCGGTACGGAGTGCTTCTGAGATATGATCCCACTGCTCATGCATTCCACTAGGTTGAATTGTGCTCACAGATAGCAGGTGTGAGAGGCGATCTTCGAAATAATTGGGGGTCTGTTGCGATTTCAGCTTTTCGACGTCCAGCTTTCCCTGCGTTTTTTGTTGCACCTGTTTTGTCGTACAGAGGCGGGTACGAATCTTGGCTGCTACTAGGTAGTGTTCAGAGTCGATGTTAGGTCCTCGTATTGTGGGAACATCTGAAACGCTGGAAGCATGCCGTCCGTCTATCACAACGTGGTCGATCTGGTTTCGTGTTTTTTGATCGGGGGACACCCATGTAGCCTGATGGATCTTCTTGTGCATAAACCTAGTGCTGGATATGACCATGTTTTGGGCACCGGCAAAGTCGATCAGCCTGAATCCATTTGGCGAAGTCTGATCGTGGAGACTGAACTTCCCGACAGTGGGGCCAAATACACGCTCCTTACCCACCCTGGCGTTAAAGTCGCCAAGCACGACTTTGATATCATGACGGGGGCAGCGCTCGTATGCTTCTTCCAGGCGCTCGTAGAATGCATCCTTTTCCACGTCGTCCTTCTCTTCCCTTGGTGCATGAGCGCAGATAAGCGGTATGGTGCAAAATCGCACTTTTATGCGGATTGCAGCGAGACGCTCGTTCACGGGTGTGAACGACAGTACTGGGTGACGGAGTCTCTCTCCCACCACAAATCCCACGCCGAATCTGCGCTTGTCTTCATGCCCACTCCAGTAGATGTTGCAAGGTCCATCGCATCTCTTGTATGGCGGTGATGTCAGCTTTTGATTTCCTCAAGACCTCAACTAGCCGGGCAGCGGCACATTCCCCATTAAGGGACCGAACATTCCAGGTACATGCCCTTATCTCGTATTCCTTATTTCGTTTGCGGGTGTTGTCATCTAAAAAAGGGGTTCTCATATCGGAGGCTTTGTTGTTGAATTTCATTGGAACGTTGTTTTATGTGGTGGGTTCCAAACCACACTTTGTCAAAAGCTTTGCTGAAACCCGTATAAATACTCGTAACGTCCGTGTGCAGATTTTTTTAAAGCCATTTGAGACTTGACTTGTGAACTCAAGTAAATTCGTAACTGTGCACTTTCCCTTACTGAACCCGTGTTGGCAGTCAGCAATCAAAGTAGAGATCGGACCCTTAAGTTGATTTGTCACAATAGCTCCAAACAATTTGGGGATGGCAGAAAGCTTTGCTATGCCAAGATGGAAGACCTGCAACGGTAGAAAAAACGATTCTTTCCACGCTGTTAGAAATACGCCACACCGTAGTGATAGATTGAACAAATTGGTAAGGGGCTGATAAATATGGTTCGCACACTTTTTCAAGAAACATGTAGGAATCCTATCAGGACCATATTTAAAAGATTCTTTTAAGGTTTTAAGATAAATTAGAACATTTTCGGCGCACATAATTGGTGAATTAATTAAATTTATCCCGTGTAGCTTATATGGATAACTTTGAAAGTCTGAATTGGTGACGGCAGAAGAGTTAGAAGTGAAAAATTTAGCAAAAAAACTTTCGATTTTTTGATTATCGCTAGAAATAATGTCTTGATATTTCCTGGCTGAGGGAAACCCCGCTACTTTACGCTTTGAGCTTACGAAACCATAAAATGACTTTGGATTGAGAAAAATTTCTCTTTTTGTTTCAGAGATATAAGCTTTATAGCACTTTTTATTTAAATCAATGTACTTCTGACGTAGAATGGAATACAATAAGTAATGATCCGGATTAAACAGGATTTTTATGTTAATTAAAAATCGCGTTTTCTTATTTTTCAGAGTCTTAAGCGCTTTAGTAAACCAAGCTTGCGTAGGATGATCATAAGTTAATTTACGTTTAGGAATACACTTCTCAAATAGGCAGTAAATAGTTTGATTGAAATGTGAGACGGTTAGATCGATATCACTACTAAATTCAGGCCAAGTTAATTTAGACAGTTCTTTATTTAGTTTCTTGTAGCTGGCTTTGGTAAAGTTAAAATCAAAGCTTCTACTTGGGTAGCATTGAGTACCTTGGCCATTACTTATGGTTTCGTAGACTATTTCCATAGATGGGTGGTACAGAAAATTTGTTTATATCAAAAATATACACTAAATCTAAGACTTTCCCAAATTTGTTAGTGGTAACATTTATTTTATCAAGGCAGAGATCGGAAATTCCATCTAAAAAGTCTTTTTAACCCAGTTTGGATGGGCTTGGAATAATTTTTCCATCAGATATATTCCACGATATGTGAGGCAAGTTAAAATCACCCAAGACAATCATTGAGTCAGAAGCTTTAGTCAATAAGTTAACAGTTTCGATCAGAGAGACATGTTGCATGTATATGGAAAACTCTGATGCTGGAGGGATGTAGCTAACAGATCAGTACATAGAGACGTTATCTAGCTGAATGCGGATCCATTGGAACTCAATGGAATCTAAAATAGGTACGTTAACCTCCTCTGAGGGTATAGAGGAGTGAACGGCAAATAAAACTCCACCTCCGACTCTGTTCAAGCCATCATTTCTATAAACTTGATATTCGTTACTTAAAAACTCAGAATTGAAATCATGAGGTTTTAGCCAAGTTTCGGTAAAAGCTATTACGTTATAGTTACAATGAAAAGATTTTAAATAGAAATCCGTTAATTTTGTATTTAAACCTCTGACATTTTGATAAAATATATTTACGTGCTTAGTGCTCAGTTTTTTGGCTCAGGGTTATTACGAGAAATTTTCGCTACTTTTTGAACATTGCTATTTGGTCTGACTTCAAACTCCCGTACAAGAGCTCCGGGAGGCCAAAAACAGCTGTACAAAAGAGCATCGAAATCTTTTTCAGAGACGTCAATTCTAAATGAAGACATACTTCTCTGATATGTGAAATTAAATTTTCTATTAGTTAAGCTGTGATCTTTAAATTTAGAAGAAATTTGGTACATCGAATCATTCTCAGTAATGTCTGGATGGAACCTGGACACAAAAATAGATTTTTTTCGAGGGACCACAACTAGCTTCCTAACAATTGGTTCAGACTCCATTACAATAGTTGGAGGTTCAGGGGTTTGACCTAATGGATGTCTTTGGGGGGACATTCTTAGACGTTGCCGAACAACAGTACTAGGAATTGGAGAAGCCAAATCGATAAGGTCGAGAGCTTGAGGCAAGTTTGGCAATGTTGAGGTAGTAGGTAGATCATCCGTACGTCTGCGCTTGTTCTCACGATTATCGGGGCATTCCAAATGAGGCGAATCATCAAAACTTTGGAAGGTTTTGAAAATATTTTCATGTTTTTTGAATTTCTCGGTCAGCAATGCAAAATCTTTTTGCTGATTTCAGAAAACCCGTTTTAGATGTGCCTAAAGATTTTACAGAGATCAACTTCCTTCGATCGTCATTTGGAACAAGACCAGCGCAGTCCTTTTCCGTCATTAAGCAGGTAAGCTATTCTATCGCACTTTGCGTGGACAAGTCCATCACATAGCCAGCATGCTACAAAGCGTTCGGACTCGCTTTTTATTTGGCAGTTTTCTATCATGCACGACATTTTCGTATAAATACTTATATAAATGGGTAAGAAAAATTATAAGTTAAAGAAATGTAGAAGATAAAAGGAAAACAACCCTGACAGTTTAAATGATAGAGTACTGAGCGAACAGTTTTAACCCACTGTATTTGACGTTCACTAAAGCACGCAAAACAGCTGTAACGGAAAAGAAATAAGAAAAGCAACTCAGAGCATAACAACAATTGCAATACAAAATAAAGCCTTTCAATAGCAACAAATAAAATATGTAAAAAACTCGGCACACACAAATTCAACAAAATGAATTTATAATAATGATTCACTATTGAAAATTTTTAACACTTTTTACACCAAGTAGTGAAGCACATTAAGTATTTAACTCTATTAATTTAGAATATCAACTATACAGCTTGACGTTTGCGTTATATATCAAAATGTTCAGGACGAAAAGAGAAATTGATTAAGCCATGTCCGTCCGTCTGTGAACACGATAACTTGAGTAAATTTTAAGATATCTTAATGAAATTTGGTATGCAGGTTCCCTGGTACTCATCTCCAAACGCTGTTTAAAATTGGCGAAATCGGATAATAGCCATACCCACTTTTTATATATAGATTATTTTCGAAAACACAAAAAGCGATTACTCAGTACATAATACACCTATAAAGATACAATTTGGTGTATACATTGAGATCGAGGCATAAAACAAATTTCTATATATTGTGAAAATTTCACAAAGATCAGTTGAGTTCTTTGGCGCCTATGAAAGACACCCTTTTTATATCTATTTGGGTTACGCACACAAGGTATATTACTTCATTCGGCATAAACGGATCGAGATGTATATTTATTAATGTATATCAAAACCTTCAGGATGAAAAGTAAGATATCCGGCCAAGTAGTTAATACCCCACTGCAAAAGCGAAGTTGTATATCTTCTTTGATTTTCATACCTTTTATGAACATTAAATGTTTGTACGTATGAGAAGAAAAAGAGATAGTCCCATCAAAAAGTATACTGAAATGATCAGGAGGATGAGCTGAGTCGATGTAGCCATGTCGGTTTCTCGATACGTCTATCTGTCTATCCGTCTGTCTATTTGTACGCAAATACGAACTGAAAGTATTAAAGTAGTCCTGCCTAAATTGGGATGACATAATAGACCACTACTAGGTATATAATGTTCGGTTCCACCCGAACTTAGACTTCCTCACTTGTTTATATATATTTTTGTTAATTTTTGTTGGAACGATTTTCCACGTTGTCAAGTTTGGTTTTGTGACAAACCGGTTTCGGCGTTCTGCCATTTTCAATGCCTAGTTTCGTTCTGGTCTGTGTCTATCCGTTGCGTTGTTTTTATAGTCCGTGGGTGCTGTGGCAGGTAATGTCAATCTATGTGTTCGTGGTAGGTAACGTTAATATGCGTGTGTGCGTGCGCGGTATAGATACGCCCGAATTGTTATCAGTCCCAAGGGTTGTTTTTGTAGGTATGTAGACATACCGCTTGTTAGGTAAGCGGTAGGTTGGGGTAGGTAGAAATCGGTGATTTTTGCAGTTTGGTTCATTTTTCGTTTCTGCTTGTTCATTGTTACGTGTTTGGTTGCTGTACCTGCTGGCTTGTGCTGTTTTTGGTAAATTAGTTTTAAGGGTTCAAATATTTCGTCAGAGATAGTGTTGGTTTGTTCGTTTATGATCCTGCCGTCAAATGTTTTTAACTTGTATATCTCCATGTTCTCAAGTACATTGAGCCGCCGGCCTTTTCCTTGTACGTGAAGTATTCGAGCCGTTGTTTTTATGTTAGCTGGAGTGCAGTTGTTCTCGAACATGTGGTTCGCGAAATTAGATTCTGGTATTATGGTGGGTTTTCGTGTTTTTTTGTTGTAGTCCCTGATATGCTCTCTGAATCTTGTGCTTATTTTTCTTCCTGTTTGTCCTATGTAGCTGTGTTGACATTCACAAGTAAGCCTATACACTCCGTGTCTGTTGAATGGGTCATCAGAATTAGTGTCGGTTCTTAGTTTTTGCCCTACGTTGTTAGATGTTCTGAATGCTGTGTTGATGTTATATCTTTTAAAGAAGTTTGCTAATTTCTACGTCGCTTTTCCAGTGTATGTCATTCCGTTCAAACCTTTGGATTTTCCTCTACGCTAACTCTTTTTTGTGTTCCATGGCTGTCCCTCGATACGTCTATCTGTCTGTCCGTCTGTCTATTTGAACGCAAATACGAACTGAAAGTATTAAAATAGACCTGCGTAAATTGGGATGCCATAATAGATCACTACTAGGTATATTATGTTTGGTTCCAACCGAACTTATACTTCCTTACTTAATAAAATTAGTTTACCCCTAAAAACTCATAACTTGAGTAAATTTCGAGATATCTTAATGAACTTTGGTATGCAGGTTCCTTGGCACTCATCTCCGAGCGCTGTTTAAAATGGGCGAAATCGAAAGATAGCCGTTCACTTTTTATACATAAAATATTTTCGAAAATACAAAAAAAAGTGATTATTCAGTATATAATACACTTATAAGGATTAAATTTGGTGTGTTCATTAATATTAAGGCAGAATATAAATTTTCCAAAAAATTTTTGAAAATGGGTTTGCTACCGCCCACTTTTGAATAAGAAAAATTTTGAATTAAAATTAACCATAAATCAAAAACCGTTCAAGATAATGAAACGAAATTTAGGACACATATTTATATTAATACAAGGTATGTTCCGGAAAAAATGGGAAAATCGGTTAAGAACCACGCCCACTTTTATACGAAAGATTATGAAAAGGATCATATATATATTTAATAGGCAATAACTTTGCGTACAAAATCTTTATATCATTCCTATTTTACTTTCAAAGTGTCCGTGAACGAAGAAAGTCGAAGAATATAAATTTTTGAAAATGGGCGTGGACACGCCTCTTTTATAGTGGACTTGTTAGAGCATACCTATTAAATACCCTGTATATGCATATATATATAAGCAACTCAACTACATAACAGTTCTATTCCAAATGTTCTCTCATTATAAGTACCACTATGTCACACTACTTGTTATTGACTTATTATGTACCTATGATTTGATCTATTATTCATTACATTAAACTCGCTTAAACTAAACGGACGTGTGTTTTATTTCCTCGAACCTTCTTCTGCTAATATTGGTTATGGGCCCAGATTAAGGCTTCATCATAACACACGTGGTTGTTCGGAAAGTTTTGTAAATTAAAAAGTTTAATTATATTTGTATTTATCGTTGGTCGATATGGCGAGTGCAATTTCGCAAGTAGAAAAATTGAGTGGCGAAAATTATGCAGTTTGGTCCGTCCAGATGAAAAGTTTGTTGGTGACATTAGATTATTGGTACGTCATCGAAAACGTTTGCAGCACAACAGCAACTGCCGAGCAGAAAGCAGCATGGATGTCGGATGACAAAAAGGCGCTGGCGATTATAACACTTTGCGTCAAACCGTCGGAGTTATTAGCATTAAAAACTTGTGTGTCAGCTAAAGGTGCGTGGCTCAAATTGTCCGAAATTTATAGAGCAAAGGGACCTGCACGAAAAGTGAATTTATTTAAGAGGTTGGTCCGGTTTCAATTTCAACATAACCAAAGTTGCAGTAGTCAAGTGAATAACTTTTGTACAAACGCTGAAAGCCTCAAGGAGATAGACGTTTCTATTCCTGACGATATTCTGAGCATAATGCTACTTTGCAGTCTTCCACAAGACATGGACAATTTTGTCGTAGCGATCGAAAGTCGTGATGACCTACCCAAGGTCGAAAGTTTGAAAATGAAAATATTTGAAGAAGAAGAACGCCGGAAAGGAAGGTCAGTGAAGGTGAGCAAGTTGTGTACGCATTAGACAACAAAAAATTCAAGAGACAATCAACACGAAAGTATTGGGATAAAAAGAACAACAACAACATAAAGTGCTATGGATGTGGTAAGCGCGGACATGTGCGAGCGCAATGTAAAAATTCCTCAAATAATTCAGCAAGTTCAGAAGTTGTGTTCAGTTCATATGGTAGCAAATCTTCAAGCAACAGAAAGCAGTGGATTCTAGACAGTGGAGCATCGTCGCATATTTGCAACAACAAAGGTGAATTTTCGTCGTACAGAGAGCAGCCGCAGAAGGTGATACTAGCATCTGGAGAAAGCGTCTTAGCAAAAGGTATAGGTAATGTACGTATTAAATCAGCTCATGCTGACATTATACTAACCGAAGTACTCTTTGTGCCCGAGTTAACTTCTAATTTTTTGTCAGTGGGCAAAATCATTTGTAATGGAAACTCAGTAAAATTCACTGAGAATAAAGCTTTTGCTTATACGAAGCGCGGTAATTTGATTTTTGTAGCTGAAAAAAGCTATGGTATATTTGTTGCTAATTTTAATCAAAATGAATATGCGTATATGAACTGTGAAAAATCGAATGATTTTGATTTATGGCATCGACGATATGGTCATTTGAATGCGCGCGATTTATGTGCATTGTCAAGTAATGAAATGGTTCGTGGTTTAAAGGTTAAAATGCCTAAAGATTTTTCTTGTATAACTTGCGCTTTATGCAAAATTTCATGCAAACCTTTTTGTTCATACCGCACAGTTCTTAGTAAAAGTAAATTAGAGATAATCCATACGGATATTTGTGGTCCGATGCGAAATGTTTCGCAGGGTGGATCTGTGTACTTTATTACTTTTATCGATGATTATACACGTTATATGAGTACGTATTTTTTGAAGCAAAAATCAGAAGCGCTAAATGTATTTAAAGAATTTAAATTAAAAGCTGAAAATGAAACAGGTTGTAAAATTAAAATTTTGCGTAGCGATAATGGTAGGGAATACCTAAGCTCTGAGTTTAACATATTTTTAAAAGAAAATGGAATAGTCCACCAAACTACCGTAGCATACACGCCTGAACAAAATGGGATTGCCGAAAGGGCAAATAGAACGTTAGTCGAAATGGGTCGTTGTATGTTAGAAGAGTCAAAATTGCCCAAAAGTTTATGGTCTGAGGCGGTGAATACGGCCACTTATTTGAGAAATCGCGCTCCTACGAAAGTTTTGCAAGGCAAAACGCCATATGAATGTTGGTTCGGTTGGAAACCATCGGTTTCACATTTGAGAGCGTTTGGGTGCAACGTAGTAGCTTTACAAAAGCAGCAAAATTTGTCGAAGTTTATGCCAAAAGGGCGTAAGTTGATATTTGTTGGTTATTCGAACCAAAGTAAGGCATACAGGCTTTACGATAGCCAGCGTAGAGCAATTGTCATTTCACGCGATGTTAAGTTTTTTGAAAATTCTCTCACAGAGAAGAGTTCGTCTCAAAGTACCCCAACGTTAGCTTCTAATAATAAATTCTTTACTACACCTGTTGTTGTTAGTGACGATGTGCATGCACAAGAGCAAAGCCAAGACGTTGTTAGTGTTTGGCAGGCCTGCAACCTCCTCCAATGTGTGTCTGCTAACCCCGGCGACCATATTGGCGTCGCGTAGCTCAGAACCGGCTGGCCGATTGCCTTGTAGGTTGCCAGTAACGTTTCTTTGTCTTTCCCCCAAGTACTGAAAGCTAGTGACTTGAGGATTTTGTTACGGCTTTGTACTTTGGTGGCAATCGCGGCTACATGAGCACCGTATTTGAACATGTTATCAAACGTGACCCCTAAGATGTTGGACAGTCGGAAGCTTAATGCCGTCGACGTAGACGTCTAATTCCATGTTCGTCTGCGCTGTCCACGTCGTAAATAAGGTGGCCGAGGATTTGGTCGGTGGTGATAATGTTAGGTTCCGTGCAGCGAAGAAACTGGAAAGGGTTGGAAGGTAGGAATTAATTCTCGAGCAGAGCTCATCAACGAAGGGTCCAGTCGCCAGGATCGTGCAGTAATCGGCGTAGGAGACAATCGAGACGCCTTCTGGTGTCTCGATATGTAGTAATTAAACAGAAGCGGGGATAGGACCCCACCCTGTGTCACCCCCTGCTTAATTATACGTGGTTTTGGTCTTTCGCCTCTAAACTCAACCGATGCCGGCCACTCAGATAGTTGGCGGTCCAACGCTTTAGACAGGGGGGAAGGTTTGAATCCTCCAGGTCGTTAATGAGTTGTGCATGATTAACAGTGTCAAAAGTTTTCGACAGATCAAGCGCAACTAGCACGGTCCTGTCATTTGGGCGAGATTGGTTGAGAACGACACCTATCTGTGTGGTGATGGCGTTTAGCGCGGTGGTAGTGCTATGCATTTTGCGGAATCCATGCTGATGTTCGGCTAATCGCAGTTTAGCGGTATAATAAGGGAGCAAGACCGTCTCCAGGGTCTTCACTACTGGTGAGAGGAGTGATATCGGCAGTACAAATTGCCGGCAGAAAGCGCTCGCGCATCTCTTTGGTTTCGACTGTACCTTATCACCGAAGGTAGTTTCAACTAGATATTTCAATGAAAATTGGCCGGCTGTCTCTCAATAGTATTTACTATACTCCTGTCAAAAATGAAGCAAATCGAATATCACACAAGTAGAATATCCGGGCAAGTTGTTAATACCCCACTGCAATAGGGAAGTTATATACCTTTTTTGATTTTCATGCCTTTAATGAACATGAAATATTTGTAAGTATGAGAAAAAGAAGAGATGGGTCCATCAATAAACTAAAATAATAAGGACGGATAGAAGGATGAGCTGAGTCGATTTAGCAATGTCCGTCTCTCCGTCCGTCTGTCCGTCTTTCTATTTGAACGCAAATTTTTCAAACATAAAATGTGCATGGATTGGTATTTTGGAAAAATGTGGTTAGCAGTTGTTGGTAAGGAAGCTATTTATATACAAATAAATTAATGGCGGCCGCCGTGGTGTGGCGGTAGTGTTGCCGGCCTACCACACCGAAAGTACAAGGTTGGAGCCCTGGTACAGGTAACATAAAAAGTGGCTTGGAAAATTTTTTTCAAAACGGGGTCGCCCCTCGGCAGTGGTTTGGCAAACTCTCCGAGTGTCTTTCTGCCATGGAAGGCTTCTCATTAATTTACCAGTCAAAACTCATAACAGAAGTGTTTTTATTGAAAACAATCAGCTGGCTTTATAATACGAGCTGCCATAATAATGCCATAATAGATCACTACTAGGTAGTAACTGTTCTGTTCCACCCTGTTCCTTACTTGGTTTTCTATTGGAAATAATTTTTTTGGTTATCATAAATATTGGAATATTTATTAATACCTATGGAAAGGCTTACATCGTATTTTGTGTCCGAAGCATTAATTTTTTTAATAAAGCTCTTCCAAATATTGTAGAAAAAGAACTTCTGCAAGATTTGCTGTAGCATTTGACGATTTAATGATCGCTGGTAAGGGCCTCGCAAAAAATTGATTTTTGTTCGAAAAATTTCTGTTTTCAATTGAAAAGCTTGAGTTGGCATAGTTAATCAAAAATGTACCATTCAAATGCATTTCCTTCTTGTCTATTTTTAAGGATCCATTGAAACTGGTAATAAGTAATAAGCAGGGCGTTATCTCCTCTATTGTGGGAATGTGGTGACTGTTCGTCATTGTGCAATTAGATGAATATCTCTTTAGCAAGTTTGGTATGCATCTGGTCAACATGACTTCTTTTATACTACTCTGCTTACATAAAGTTAAATTATTTATATTCTTACAACTATATATTATTCCAAACATTTCTTTATTACAAATTATTAAAAGTTTAATTGCTTGTTTCCTTGTATTACAGGTTCCGTTATTATTGCGGTGTATAATGACTTTTTGGATGAAATGGCAGAACTTTGTCTTAACCAAATAAATGTTATCCCTAACAACTTCGGAAAGGTCCTGGACTTAGCTTTCGTCGATGATATATCTAAGTTCTGTTTGAGTAGGTGCGATCCTTTGGTTTCACCAGAAGACGTTTGCCATTATTCTTTTGAGACCGTTTACGAAACCATAACTAATGAACAAGGCAGTGATACTAAACCATGCGATTCTAGTAGACTCCTTGACTTCGACTTTGCTAAAACCAACTTTAAAAAGTTAAATAAAGAGTTGTCTAAATTAACTTGGCCTAAATATTATGGCGACATTGAACTTAACATTTCACATTTAAATAATACTATTTATAGGCTCTTTGAAAAGCATGTACCTAAATGTAAATATTTCTCTGATGAACCAACGCAAGCATGGTTTACTAAAGAACTGAAAGCTTTAAAAAATAAAAAGTACCGTTCATTAAAGCTATACAAGAAATCCGGTTTAAGCCAAGATTACTTAAAATACTCCATCCTACGGCAGAAATACTTTGAACTGAATAAAAAATGTTACACTGCTTATATCTGTAAACTTAAAAAGAACCTTATAGGTAACCCATAGTAATTTTATGGTTTCGTAAACTATGAACGTAATATAAGAGGGTTTCCTTCTGCCATGAAATTCCAAGACTGTATATCCAGCGATAATAAAGATATTGCAAATTACTTTTGCCCAATTTTTTAAATCTAATTATTCTACTGCTACCTTAAGGGTTAATCAACAAGTACAAACCTACTAGAATTCACAACCCATGTTTCAAACGCGTTTAGAGAAAAAATGCACACAGATGTTATACAAGGTGGCGCAAAAGTAATCCTCCTATCAGAAAATGCTATAAATTTTGCGATTGGCCCCTAAAGTCAGTTCTGTTTTGACATTTGTTTAGTAAACACATGCGAAATACACGTTAATAAACAATGTTACGCTACACTGCTCCAGAACGCGGAATATTGCTGACTATTTATTTCGGTCGGTGAAAAACGGTTACTGCGCAAAAGTAATCCTCCTATCAGAAAATGCTATAAATTTTGCGATTGGCCCCTAAAGTCAGTTCTGTTTTGACATTTGTGTAGTAAACACATGCGAAATACACGTTAATAAACAATGTTACGCTACACTGCTCCAGATCGCGGAATATTGCTGACTATTTATTTGACCAATACTCGGTCGGGGCCAAACGGTTACTGTGAATAGTGAGCGCTACAGAGCAATGATCAACGAGTTCTTTTTGCCGCAACTTGATGAAATGGGATTGGAAAACATGTGGTTCCAACAAGACGGTGCAACAGCACACACTGCACGTGCCACAACCGATATGCTGAACATCGGAAGCTTACTTTTGCGCCACCTTGTATATACAGATTTCAGGAGAGCGTTTGACAAGGTTTGCCATTCATTACTTATTCATAAACTTTTTCTACTGGGCTTCAACCCAGTCTCACCCGCTGGATATTTTCCTATCTTCTTTTCAGAACACAAAGAGTAGTTTTTAAGAATGCGCTATCTAATTCCATAGATGTATCTTCTGGAGTTCCTCAAGGTAGCCATCTTGGCCCGATTCTGTTTTTGCTGTTCATTAATGATATATCCAGTACTATCAAGTTTTTAAAACTTTTGGTGTACGCTGACGACGTTAAGATTTTTATGTCTTACTCGGTGAGCGAAAATAGATCTTGATAGACTGGGTGGTTGGTGCGGTCTAAGCTACATGCCACTCAATCTTAAAAAATTTAAATATATGTGTTTTTCGCGCAGAAATACACAACCAGCTTCCTACATAATCAACAATCATAGTCTTGAACAAGTGCATGATTTTATGGACTTGGGAATTACGATGGATTGTAAACTTAGCTTCAATCTCCATATTAATGCAACTGTCAATAAATGTAGGGGTGTTTTATCATTCGTTAAGCGATGGTCGAAAGAATTTAGTGATCCGTACGTAACTAAAGCCCTTTTTACAACATTAGTAAGACCGATATTAGAATATGGCTCAATTATTAGAAATACGAGCTACCAGGTCCACGTTGATCGGTTAGAATCGGTTCAAAACCAATTTTTACTTTTCGCTTTAAGAGATCTTTCATGGGATTCCCTGTATAATTTACTTCCCTATACTAATCGCTTGAAACTTATTAACCTTCGTACCCTTGCTAGTCGTAGAGAAATGCTCGGAACAATATTTATGATTAAATTATTAAACGGGTTGCTCTGCAGCCTATTTAAAGTATGTGTTAGGTTATTTATTCTTTCTAATATAGATATATTAATAATTATTCGTGGTCTGGGGATCCAGCAAGACATTTCCAAGCTGTGTTTGGGGAATCTATTGCTCTTTTGGTTTTCCTGGGCTTCAACTTTGATAATATCTAGTAAATTTTTCTTATTGGAAAAGGTATGGGTAACTTAGGCTTTTTCTAGTTATGTCATGTTCGTTCGTAGCGTGTATGTTGTCAAGTCTTTACCTCTACTGGCTTACACTTGGTAGTGGAATGAATAGAGTAATTATACTTAAATAAGTCAGTGTAGGTATTTTCCGCTTTGGTGCAACGCCGCACTTTAGAGAGTGTGGAATGAAAACGTTCTATTTGTCCGTTTATCGAACTTTTGGATGGTGGGATTTTAAATATTTCTGTACAATATTGATTTTCTAGCATGAAAGTTATGGGGGCTGCGCTTAAGAATTTTTCATTGTCTATTACAATTTTTTCTTGGATACCGAATTTTGTCAAGAGGTCTTTAAGGGGGCCTTTATGTCTTCTGTTGCTCTGGAGCGTAAAATTTTCGCCTTTGCGTATTTGGAAAATTTATCTAATGCAGTCAGCACTATTTTGTTGTTAGTATGGTAGAGGTCTATGACCTAGATAATCAGGAATGGGAATTGGTTTCAAAATATGTTTTACTCGATGTCTCTCATACTTATTCTTTTAATTTATTTTGCACTGTTAGTCGTTTTATTTTGGCGTTCATTTGTGGGCAATAGCATATTTCTAAAAGTTGTACTTTATTTCCTGTGGGGTTGCGATGATCTCTATTGTGTTCGTTGATTATTTCTGTTTCCTGGTCGAATTCATTTGTAATGTCCTTTTCAAAGTTTCGAGTATAACGAACTCGGTATCTGCTGAAATGAGTTTGATAAACTATTTTTCCTTAAAAGCGGTATCCTGTTTTTATGCAATTCGTTACTGAAGGATTCAGATATCTTTGTAATATGATGGTAAGACTTTCTTCTGTTAAATCTCTTACAATGATAATATGTCTATGGTAAGTGGGAAAAGGTATCTTGAATTGGTATGAAGAGGTTTCGCCTGCAGAAATATAAATTTGATTTTTGAATGCGTTGATAGGTGCATCTGTACGAGGTGTGTTCAAAAAGTATCGCGAATTTTGAATTTTCGCTGGTTACGTATATTCGAATTTCGAATTTTTTGTGGCGTTATGTTGGTACTCATGTCTCTCACTTATGCCGACAAGCTCGGCCATTTTAAATGTTCAGTTAATTGTTGACAGCTGCTTTGCTTGCACGTGCTTGCACGTGATCGTCTTCGATTTTTACGCGAAATTCGTACCAAAATTGCTCAATTGTGACCAAAAACAGCATCGCATGAACATTGCTAATGAGATGTTAAACTCTGTCCGCGACGACCCAAATTTGCTCCAGAGGGTCATAACTGGTGACGAATCGTGGGTTTATGGTTATGACGTGGAAACCAAAGCTCAATCATCTCAATGGAAGCTGCCGCACGAACCAAGACCGAAAAAAGCGCGCCAAGTTCGGTCGAATGTGAAAGTTTTGCTGACAGTTTTCTTCGATTGCAGGGGCGTGGTGCATCATGAGTTCTTGCCACAGGGAAGAACGGTCAATAAGGAATATTACCTGCAAGTTATGCGCAATTTGCGCGAAGCAATCCGCCAGAAACGCCCGGATTTGTGGAAGAACAAAAATTGGCTTTTGCACCACGATAACGCCCCTGCTCACGCATCGTTGCTTGTGCGCGACTTTTTGGCCAAAAACAACACACTAATGATGCCGCAGCCACCGTATTCCCCAGATCTGGTCCCCTGTGACTTTTTCTTCTTCCCTAAACTGAAGAGGCCCATGAAAGGACGACGTTACGCTTCTCTTGACGAGATAAAGACGGCATCGAAGGAGGAGCTGAACAAGATACAAAAAAATGATTTTTTGAAGTGCTTCGAAGATTGGAAAAACCGTTGGCACAAGTGTATAATATCTCATGGGGATTACTTTGAAGGGGACAAAATAGATATTCATGAATAAATAAATAATTTTTGAAAAAACACAAAATTTGCGACACTTTTTGAAAACACCTCGTATATTGTATTAGGGTTTGAGCTGAACTTTCATCACTATGCTGGGTTGCCGACATAGAATTTATTTGCTGTGGGGTCTGCGGCCGCCGTGGTGTGAAGGTAGTGTTGCCGGCCTACCACACCGAAGGTCCATGGTTCGAGCCCTGGTACAGGTAACATCAAAAGTGATTTGAAAAAAGTTTTTCAAAACGGGGTCGCCCCTCGGCAGTGGTTTGGCAAACTCTCCGAGTGTATTTCTGCCATGACAGGCTTCTCAGCAAAAAATTCGTCTCCTTTGTAGATGCCGTTCGGAGTCGGCAAAAAACTGTAGGTCCCACCAATTTGTAGGGAAAAATTCAAATCGGCACACCACAAATTGGAAGAGAAGCTTGGCGCAAAAATCTCTTAGGAGGTTTATGATGATATACCTGTTGTATATCGCGCCATAGATAGATAGATAGGGGTCTAGAAAGTGCGTCTGCCACAATATAGTTGCTATCGGGCTTGTATTAAATCTCATAATTATATTTTTCTTATATTGATTTCCATCTCTTCCGTTTGGTATTAGTGTTCCTGTTACTAAGTGAGTACGTTAACGGTTGGTGGTTGAACCATGAAGGCAGTCTCTAAAAGTTTTCAGAGCCCATATTATGGCTAGAAGTTCTTTCTCGTTAGTCGCGTGATTTTTTTCCGGTCTTTGTCAGGGTTCTGGTAATGAACGTTATATGTGTACAGTCTTACCCGGCTCCTATGGCGTGGTTTGATGCATCGGTTGTCAAGTGAAATTCTTTTTCAAAGTCGGGGTATTGTAACATGACGCCAGAGGATATTATTGCTTTATTGTCGAGAGAAATGTTTGTTTTGGATGAAAGGTTTTTAGACATACGTCCCTCCTCACCTCTCAAAAGTACAGTTAGGGGCTTTGCAAGTTTTGCTTAGTCTTTATGGAAACATCGGTAATAACCGGATAGTCCT
Organism: Merzomyia westermanni; assembly: GCA_949987695.1. Classification (NCBI taxonomy): domain Eukaryota; kingdom Metazoa; phylum Arthropoda; class Insecta; order Diptera; family Tephritidae; genus Merzomyia; species Merzomyia westermanni. Next base: position 90,946,689 of record OX465288.1, read on the forward strand.
AGGAAGGATCGAAGTTCTTTTAAAGTTTGTGGCGGTGGAAAGTCTAAACTTGCTTTTGCTTTTGTTGGATTTGTTTTTATCCCATTTTTGGAGACAAAAAATCCATAAAAATCTACCTCTTCTTTCAAAAATTTGCATTTTTAAGTTAAATTTTCATATTAGCTTCTTGTAGGGTCCTTATTTTATTATTTCTAAGTTTTATAAGTGAGAGTCCTCGTCTTTGCCAAAAATGATTATATCATGGATTTACACGAGCATATAATGCTCGTTGGAATATGGAAGTTGCATTTTTAAGGCCAAAAGGGAGTCTGGTAAATTCGCATTTACTATTGTTGACTGAAAAAGCTGTCTTTCCATTATCAGATTCGACTAAAGGAATCTGATCAAAAAGACTTTTTAAGTCAAGGACTGTAAAGAATTGATTTTTTCCGAGGTTGGAAAATACTTCATTTTTATCTGGAATTGGATAGCGATCAGGTATTGTGATTGAATTTAATTTGCGATAGTCGATCACCATTCTATGTTTTTCTATGATGGATGCATCAGCCTTTTTTGGAACTATCCAAATCGGAGAATTGTAAAGGGAGGCCTTATTATTCCATCCGCAAGTAATTTTGCTATTTGCTTTTCTACTTGTCTTTAAGGGGCATGAGTTATGCGTAGTATCTAGAATATACTGGGTCTTGGTTTGTAGTCCTTATTTCGGCTTTTAATGCGATAGTGTACGTTAATTTCTCATCTGGATCAGCAAAAAGCTGTGGGTATGAAAAGCATAAACTTCGAATTTTTCCTGTTTGTTTATCTGTAAGGTGCTCTGCTCTTGTTTCGATAGTGTTTACTGATTTTGACCTTTGGTGTTAACAGCTATTTTCATCCTGTTTCTTATTAGCATATCATTTTTTGATGTAAAAATGACTGCTTCTAATTGTTTTAGGCTGTCGTTACCGAGAATACCGCGAAAAGATTTCAATGTGGGTAGTATGAAAAATTTAAGATTTTCGTCTTTTAATCTGAAAAGATTAATGAAGGTGTGATGGCTTATCTTAATGTTTCCTCCTACTAAGGTTGCATAAGAAATTTCCTCATTGGGAATACGATTTTCGGCGAGATTTGGCTGAATGTATTTTTTATTTGAGCCCGTGTCAATTAAGAAATTTAGAATTTTTCTGTTACTGTCCCATTTTAAGTACGGTAACGTGGAATTTGTTAGCCTAAAAAATGAATGTCGGAGAATTCGTATGAATTTTCTACAGGTAGGTTGTAAAGGGTGCTTTTATCGTGTGTGGTGTATTGGTTGTAATAATCTTCGAATCACTGTTCATCTGGTTCGTCAGGTTGCTGTTCTGAGTCTGCCGTTGTTGTTTCTATATTGCTTACCCTATTTTCCTTAAAAGGTTGTCGTACCTGATTTGATGGATCTATGGGCCGTTTTCTGGCAAGGATGTTGTTGGTTGGCCTATTTATACAGTTCACGTTCTTTGTTCATTGTTTGTTCATTGTTCATTGTTGGTATTGGGGCTGAGCATTCCTATGGGCTTCCGATGGGCCAATATTTCCTGTGCGAGGCATTTTTTGCGGTATATTTGCGAGGCTAGGGTAAAAAGGTTGTTGATTCCTAGGTGGCATTGGGGGTGCGCTATTCTTTCGCGAAATGGGTTGGTTGCCTAATGCATGTTGGGTTCTAAAGTTTTGATTTTGTAGCTTCATGCATAAGCAGAGCTTGCGGAAGATCGGTTGACTCTTTTATTCCCAGAAGCTTCGATAGTTCTCCGTGTAAGCCTCTGACGACCGTATCCAAAGTTGTATCGTTATACGTTTTTGTCAGGATGTGCATGGACTCTGGGCTCATCTCTAGACAATATATTTTATTTTATGTCAAAGATTGGTGGGAAATCACGTCTTGGTAAAACTCATTAATGGATTTATTTCCCTGGAAGAGGCTAGTCCTCTGGTACTCCGAAGTGCTTATGTCCCTTCTATCCGCGTAGTGATTATTAAGACATTTGGATATTGCGTCTCAGTTAAGAGGAGTGTTATAAGACTCCAAGGCAACGTCCGTATTCCCCGTTATTTTTTTCCGCATGACATTTTGTATGCCAAAATAACATGCGGTACCTTTTTCGTGGTCGTATATCCTCAAAATTCTTTCGACGTTCTGTTTTCAAGAAACGAATTCTCTGGGGTCACCTGAAATATCGCATATACATCTCACGACGTCTGGTAAACTGTCAAGTCCTGCCAAGTTATTGGCATGCCTGTCCTAGATTAGTTGGTCAGTCGCTATTTCTCGTGTGGGGTTCAATACGTTCTGTAATATAGTCGGCGCCTCCGCCGAAAGTATTTGCGATACTAAACTCCTTATGGAGCTGGCTAATTCAGGGTTGACTTGGAAATTATAAGGAGGTGCGCTATCCTATTTGGAGGTGGGTTACCATTAGGGTTTAAGATAAATAATTTTTTGTTTAAAAAATCTTGAAAAAAAATTTATTTTCACTTACACTGATTAGTTAAATATAAAAAATGTTTCCTTTTTCACATTAACTTGTTTAGTAACTTTGCAAATAGTATTTTATTTTTGGTTAATTTAACACTATAAAATGGATTGAATTTATTTTATTAAAATAAAACTACATGCTTACATTAGAATTATAGTATATGACGGCATATCCTAGGTTTGTCCCTTTTTGATTTCTTTACTACGGTCCAGCGATGCGCACTCTTCGTGGTGCGTGATTCCTTCCTATTCGATTTTATCACTGTTCGGTTCGTCCACCGCGTTTGGGCCCTACTTAAAGGCCACTTTTCTGGAGTTGTTCGCACTTAATTGTGTCTTTAATTTTAAAATCGATAAGTCGCGAGACATTGCTTAAGGGCCTTTACTTAACTCGAGTTTAAACGCGACTGGGCCGCTAACATGATAGTTCTACGCTTGTTCATTGTATGAAGTCACGTTGTTGATTGTTGTTGTTTGAAACAACTAAGTTTGTCGTTCCCATGAACGGTATTGCACCCTCAGCATTCGAACGGATGCGCGTTTGGTGTCGTTTCCCCGTGGGATAGCGGCTACTGTCCGAGTCGCATGCTAACGCAGCATTGCACTTATTGTTTGCATATTATATAATTTTCTTGTTTGTCCGCTCATTTCCATACGAATTTTTGGAATCTTGCAAAGACTTTTTGGGGAAGATACTTTTTTGAGCTATACCCTTGAAACTTGTAACATAGTTCCGCAAAAATTTATTTAAAATTTGGTATTTTGTGATGGATTTTTAAGTAACTTCCCGGCAAGCTAGAATCATGAAACTTTACAGATAGACCAGCAATGAAATGCCATTCAATACCTTGTACACCAAATTACGCTAGATGGCTGAAAAACGGTGGGGAATCTTGCGATCGATTTCTGAGTAACTTCTCAGTGAGCTAGAGACTCGAAACATCTCACATAATTCAGAACCCGGTTACAATGCAATATTTCATCAAACAAAATTTCGGTAGATGGCGCACAGATTAACATATCTTGAAAATACGTTTGAAATTGGGAATCTTGCCATCGATTTTTAACTAACTTCCCCTTGACCTCCTCTTCTACGTTGGTCGCCTTGCCGTAGCGAAGCGGCTTAAGTGCCATATTGGCAACCCTCCTGTATGCGGGTTCCAATCTGAGACGAACTAAGAGGAAAGCTTCGTTTCTCCCACAGCTTCGTGTGCGTGTTTTCTGCGAGTCCACTGCACCCGCTGCTGCAGAAGAAGCGAAGATGGCCGCACCAACACCACTCCTAAGCCAAGGTGTTGAGACACCCGTGCCGAGGGCTGAATGATCCGCGGGTGGGAATTGAATAGCTGATCGCTAACGGTCCAACCGATGCTCTGCAAGGTCAGTTGTATAAGTGCCTTACCCCGGTATACTTCCAGCTCACTCGTGGGACCTAAATGGACAAGAGTTTTGAAAATAAAGTACAAAACAATGGGGATGAGGAGAGTGTTCTGGGAACGCTTTCGGAGGACGAACTCCTGGCAAGTAGCCTGGCGAGCGTCAATACAAGGGAAGAAAGGGGTACCAGCCATAGCACCCCTGTCATCCCAAGCCAAATGACTACCAACCTTAAAAAGGAGGACAAGGGTACCAGCCATAGTACCCCGGTCCCCCCAAACAACAAACCGGAGAGGAAATAAAAAAACTCTCCGGGAACCCTGGAAAGAGCCAGATACCATAGAGCTCTCTTGTTGCTGAAGAAGATCAGGGGGAACGAGGAAACGGGCGAGGTCCACTTGCGAGATGCAGAAGACCGGTTTTTGGTGTGAAGCGGTGGTCAGGAACTACGAGAGCACCCATGCCAACAAGGCCGCGCCTCAGCTATAGCGAGGCGGTCAGATATCACCTCAAGGTGGCAATACTCGATGCTGGTGGGACTAGTGGGAGAAGGGTACTGGCAGTTTTGAACTCCATAGAGAGACGGCTATATGAGATGGTCATAGAATACCTCAGCGGGTCTGAAGGCGAAGATGGTGCTATGGATGTATGAGGCGGTGGTGCGGCCAGTGCTGACCTATGGATCTGTAGTGTGGTGAGAATCTCTTCAGAAGAACTACAATCTCATCAGCCTGTAGGTCCAGCACACTGCGTGCGTTGGGGACACCGGGGCCCTGCGACCTTGTCCCACTGCGGCTTTGGATCCAATTTTGAACCTGCATCCAATCGACTTACACATATTATGTACAGCGACACAAACTGCACTTAGAGTCTGGGTGCTGGAAGGATACTAAGCAAGGGCATAGTAGTATTCCTAAAAAGCTCTCTTCTGACCGCCATGCAGCAATAAAGGCAATAGCCACATACAAGTTCGATTGTGGTGCAGGAATGCAAGCAAATCTTGGCTGACTTAACCGACCTCGAATTATCCATTACCTGGGTTCCGGGTCATAGAGGAATCGAGGGTAAGGAGAAGGCTGATGAGCTGGCACGTATGGGCTCATCGGAAGGAAATGAAGAAACAATCAACCTAGAAATGGGGGTACCCCTACCAGTAGCTAGGGGAAACATCCAAAGGTACTATCGGAACGAAGCACAACTGAAGTGGAGGAATACCACTAGTTGCGCAATATCAAGCTCCATCTGGCCAGACTATAGCGAAAAGAGAACGAGAAGTCTGCTAAGTAGGTCAAGGGCTGACACCCACAAACTTATAGCGGTCTGCACAGGTCACTGGGCGATAGGCACGCACGCGGAAAAGATGTGCATTCCGCACCATGACCACTGCAGGAGCTGTAAAGACGCTGTAAAGTGCAAATACCCGGCTCTGGCTAGAATGCGTCTAAAATCCTTTGGGATCCCCTTCTTGGAGAACCTGGGGAGGATATCGGGTGTAGGGATTCCAAGTATCGTTGGGTTTATAAACAACTCTGGTTGGTTGTAACAGATATGCACACTACTTTAGTATGTTCGACGAGTCTTCATGGCATCAAAACGGCTTCTTTAAGCTACTTGGGCGACCTGGGTCGCAGCCATTTTACCTACTTACCTACCTACCCCTTGACCTGGGGACCTTAAACTTATAGTATAGGACGCGATCACAATATAATTTTTAGAAATCAAAATTCCGATAGGTGGAGCACTGATCGAGATACCTTAAAATCCCGCAAAATCTTTAAAAAACCTGCGGAATCTTGCAATCGATTTTTGAGAAACTTCGCGGTAAGCTAGAGACTTGAAACTGAACACATGCTTCAAACCCCGGTGGCAATTCAATATTTGATCAAAAAAATTTCCCTAGGTGTTGCACGGATCTACCAATTTCGAAAACTAATTTGAAATTGGGAATTTTGCTATTAATTTTTAACTAGCTCCCTCTTGACTTGGGGACTTGAAACTTAGCACATAGTTCAGGGCGCTGTGACAATATTCAAAAATTTAGAAGATAGTTATTGTACCTAACCGCGTGCTCCGGTATAAATTTATTTTGTTCACAAAATAGAAAGAAGAATGTACAAAAATAAAGTCCAACATACATGATTTACATATAGACAGAATGTCTAAAATATTTTGTATACCTTTGTCAAGATAACAAACAACAATTAGAGGAAAACTTGAATTAAGCAGCTTGCAAAACTACACGCAGCATAGCCTATGGGTTAGGCAGCTGCGCTGGCAATCAGAGTGAGTGGGTTCGATTCTCCACAAGATCCTCTGAAATAGCAAAACTATACGAATTAGTCTGACGAGAAGTCGTGACTGTTTTCGAAATGTTGTTTGTTGCTTTCAATTTTTCCTCTAATCAAAAATAATAATAATTAACTAAGAATTATTATCAACTGGTATTGAGCTCGTTAAACTTACAAAAATATTTAAAAATCAACAGACCATAAACCCAACAACAAAATATAAATTAAAATTGTTGTTGTGTACCTGGCTGTTGGGGTAAGGCAGAGGTGGCAAGTGGCATGGTGGCAGCCCGCTAGCTCGTCGGGTGGGGTGAGTTTTTGCTCACCGGCCTTACCTACAGATATACAAACAAAAAAACAAGAAGGTTCATGCCTGTGAAGGAAAGGTTCATGCCAGGTGGAGTCACCCTCCCCTTCTGCGCAAAACCTCGACGCAGCCTTGGGCGTCGCTCCGACTCCTACACTTAGCAACGCCCCCTTTGCCTGACACAGGTCTATTGTCCGTTGTCGTCTCATGTCCCTAATCAGTCCAGCCAGTCATCGTCGCCTCACATTCACGTCTCCTCTAATGCACTAATGCTACACCCACACCAATTGACTGTTAATTTAGCCAGACATGGTGTTTATATTTCACCCCATGTAGAACCAAAATAAAGATGAGAAAATAATAAGGCAGAAAGAGTTTCGTAAAAAAATGTATAATCTTAATTTATTAAAAAATATTAGGGAAATTCTGAAGTAATTAAAAAGGTAATTAAAACTAAAGTAGAAATTAAACACCTCAATTCAAATTAACGAAATTCAACCAACTATCTTACAGCTACAAAATGTTTTAAAAATAAGATTATAAATATAGATATAAATTCAAGGGGAATAAAAAAAAGCGTTAATGTGGGAAATTAAATAACTAATTCCTATAAAGAAAACTCCCGTGTTAAAAAAAAAATAAAGTCAAACAAAATGTGATTCAGGCTAAAATCAATGAAGTTAAAAATTCAACAAAGAAAATTAAATTAAGTCAAAAATTAAATGAAAGAAGATCAAAAGAAATGTAATGCAAATAATAAACTGTGGCTTATCGGACGATCACTGTGCGCCAATAGCTTGGTAAACCTCTCCTATCTTCCAATATTCACACCTTTTCGAATTTTACATACGTATGTAGGTAAGTATAGGGAGATTAAGTTTAAGTAAATATACCTTATGAACTAGCACTCACCGATCTTTCCTGTGGCAGAGGCGCCTGCGTCGCGGAGAGAGGGTTGCTGAAAAAGAAACTTAGTGCACATACATACATACATAAATGCTTCTGTTGGTTTTCTATGTTGGAGGTATTCCAATACTCATTCGTAGGTGGGAGAGGTAAACAACTTTTTGGTAGAAGTTATTCGGACGCGCGGCTGCCGTCCATATCAAATCAAAAATAATTAAAAATAAATATGAATGCTTTGCGGGCAAAGGAAATTAAAATGAAAAAATAAAAAAATAAAACAAAGTGAAAACCAAAGTGAAAATTAAGACTGTAATTGCAGCCACGAATGAAATAAAAATTTAGAAAAAGGCAACAAAAAAACTTAATGAGATATGGAACCTTTTGCCTGTGGACAAAAAAAGTGGGAAAATTCCAACGAAATGAAAAAAAAACAAAACCCGAAAATCAGTATTTAGGTAATTAGCAAAAAAAAAGCAAAAAAAAAATTGAAAATAAAGCAATGAACAAAAATATGCGGAATTGAAGATTACCAATTAAAGAGAAATCTAAAATATTAGACGGAGAGCTGGCTACGAAAATAAAGAATGATAAGGTGCAGTAAAAGTGATGATATAAATACCTTCCTTACTAGTTTAGAATCGCGTAGCGCTGCCGACAGACGTCGTTCCCGGGGAGGGATGCGTGGGCGTGCGTTCAGACGTGTAAATTTTTATTGAAAATAAAATCAAAATTTTTCAATCATTACAACATGCATACGTTTTGTTATACACCAATTATTTATGAAAATATTATTTTTTTTTCAGTTGATAAGTCAGATATTGACAATTCCAGCGATGACGATGAAAATGATGAAACAGATTGCGAATGTTAAAAAAACTTTACTTTTACAAATATATTATTTTTAATGTGTTGATTAAAAATATATAAAAATGTTTTTATAATTATTTCAACTTACCCTTCCACTCTTCTATCCTTATATCTTTATAATTAAAAAGTGCACATAAGTGGCCAAACCTGCCTAAAATTAATTTAAAAGCAAATATTTTTTTTCTGTATTACCAATTTCTGACAATATTTTCTTTTTGTTTATGCAAATAACCATCAAGTTGATTTCTGTCTATTAATGCAGAGCTTCCCTAAAGTGTAAGTAATAAAAAGAGCGAATAGCCAAAACTGCACCTGATTATTTAAATTTTGAAAGTGTATTTTTAGTTGTATAATCGACTATCTACCTATATAATAGTTTTTTCTATACTTAGCCTTCAATTACTCAGAACTGCACCTTATGATTTTAACTTCTGGCGGCAACGCTACGCGATTCTCAACTAGTAAGGAAGGTATTTATATCATCACTTTTATCGCACCTTGTCATTTTTTATTTTCGTAGCCAGCTCTTAGTCTATAATATGTATGTAAGTACATGTGTGACTGGGCACCTTCTCTAGTTATACTAAAATAGTGGTTGTACAAAATGAGTTAAGTTGATTTACATGTGTTTATTATTATGTTACCATTTGCTTAGTCCAACGCTGTCTAACGAAGCGAAGAAGGCCTTCCTTGCTTTGGTATGTAGCTGCTGTTTTTGGCTAATCATAGGTTGCTCCTATGTATCATTAATATAATTTAGCTTTAAACATTTTATCCAAAAAAAATTCTTCTTATGAACTTAGTTCGTAAAGCAGTGGGGCTATTTTGACGTCCGCCACTGTAGATATGAAAAGCGAAGGTCGCATAAAAGGGATCACAAATTGGTCACGATCGACGTGGGCGTAAATAAAAAAAAGCAAAGAGCTAAGCTCTTTGGAAAAACAAAAAAAAAAAGAGATTATGAAATGGAAATAAGAAGTTCCTCAGAGTTTGACTTTGGTGTTAGTTTGGTGGAGATTGAGAAAATATGAAAGAAAAGAACACAAAAATGTTAACATGGTAATCTACATACGTCGATATGTATGTATGTACGTGGGAAAACTACAAGGTGGCGCAAAAGTAAGCTTCCGATGTTCAGTATATCGGTTGTGGCACGTGCAGTGTGTGCTGTTGCACCGTCTTGTTGGAACCACATGTTTTCCAATCCCAATTCATCAAGTTGCGGCAAAAAGAACTCGTTGATCATTGCTCTGTAGCGCTCACCATTCACAGTAACCGTTTGGCCCCGACCGATTATTGGTCAAATAAATAGTCAGCAATATTCCGCGTTCTGGAGCAGTGTAGCGTAACATTGTTTATTAACGTGTATTTCGCATGTGTTTACTACACAAATGTCAAAACAGAACTGACTTTAGGGGCCAATCGCAAAATTTATAGCATTTTCTGATAGGAGGATTACTTTTGCGCCACCTTGTATTTTTAACGCACTTCATTGCTTTGATGACCGAAAGTCATTTTATACAGACTTTTTGGTTTCCTTTCCCAATATGCACAAGAAAATATATTCTGAAAGGTTTGAGAAATTCCTAATTCTCAAGTTGAGTTTTAGCGCTTCTTCCCTTTTGAGATCCGCGTTTTTATTCATGCTTATTTTTCAACTTGAGAGGAATTAGAGAAGCAGGAAATTAGAAATGTCTCAACTTGCTAACTATGAACAACATCATATAAAAAGTGCCTTTTAAGTTGAGAATCAAATGCATCTGAAACTGATATCGACCAAAAATGTTCGTTTTGTTAAATCTTAATTTTTCTTTAATATGCCTTCCCATCTTTTCAACCATTTTACATAGCATAGGGCGCGAGTTACATACTTTCTTACCCCTAAGAGTATGTCCAGTTAATAATCAATATACCTACGTAGTTCTCATTCTTAATTTATTGTAATTTCCTTCTTTTGTTATTTTTCAAATGTACATATGTGGTGACTTACAAGAGTTTTTGGAATGTTAACACAACGATATGTTTCTCATTAGTTCATAAATGTAGAACTTTCATTCTCATTCATATATTAATATACAGCCATGATAATCGTACATATGTATGTACATTTTAAACTTACATTCATAGCAACAGGAAATAATGTTAATCGTTAGCTCATAACTTTGCACACACGTATATAAGAAAGCTTCCGCGTTTATTATGTCTCTTGATCTGACTACTTTAAGTTTCACATATTTATTTATCTTACTCATGCATATATTAAGAGAGCTTCCGCCGTTATTGTTGTATAACCGGTAGGAAATCGTTTACAGCCATTCGTTTGTTGTCGTCTTCTCTGTTCTGTTGCTGTTATATGCATGTGTACTTTATAATAGCATATTATTTCTCATGCTCAGTATGTTGTGTGCGGGTCTATTAAATAAATGCCGCCATTAAAGCGAAAAAAAATATTTTAACAGCGACTTCAATTCATTTAATAATATAAATTGCTGAAACAGTTTAGTGTGAAAAAACTTGAACAAATTAAATAAAGTGAGTTTCAAGTATTTTATATGACATTGAATGGAGAAGTGGAATGCCTGCCTGTACCGAAATGTAGGTATAAGCGCATTGTGCGAATTTGGTTCATAAATAAATTAATAAATAAATTTTTGTGAAAATTGTCGATTATCTTGAATTTAGATTTTGTAAAAACCCTCGTTTTTACATATTAATGTCAACTTCTTTGTTTTATGTTATACCGTAAATGTTATGTTATCTGATATACAAGTGGACTCACTGTAATGTCCTGTCAAAATACAACCCTGTGCTGTGCATTTGGGTACGCAAAAATGAATCACTGACGATCTGCATTGTCATGATTGCCTAAAAAGTATTCATGTAAGATTTGTAACTGCGCTCATTTTTCATTTTGAATTCGTACGCGCTAGTTCGTCCGATATTGCTTTGGACACATGTACATGCATGCGTGCATATGGGTGTGTTTTTTCCTTTCACATAACCTGAAGCTTTTTCACTGTTCAACGATTGCCCGCGACCTCACTTTCCACTTACATCAGCCGTCAACCCGCCAACATCTGCCAACGATTCCCTGCTGTCACATACTCGGATATTTAGTTAGCTTCATCGTTGTGTGATAATAATTTTACGTGGAATTCATTTACTCTTTATAACTAGAAATTCGTTTCTTCCTTGTTTTCCTATTGCCCTGCATTTTCTGTCCGATATGGACCTCGGTGCGCTCACCCAGTGCCGGCTCTTGATCGCCCGGTAATAAATCCATGTTGTAGGAGACATGAGCTCCAATTTAATTTAATGAAATCCTGAAAACTAAATAAAGTACTTACCTTCGACTAAACTAATCACCTTTGTTTACATACTCACCTTTTCTGAAAATCATTTCTTTGTATACTTACTTATGCTTAAATAATTTACATAAAATACTTACCGAGTCAGACACCCTGCAAACAAAGAATTTATAAATTTACTTGTTGTACTTACCGTTCCTCAACTTAACACATCTACATCCATACAAGAGATCAAATAGAGTTTAATAGCTGTATTCTGTAAGTTTGTCTTATCTCAAGTCATTAAATTTGAGATTTTTCTTTAGAGACAATTTTTGTTACTTTAGATGATTTCGGTATTCTGTAAGAAAAAATCACAAAAAGTTCACCAATGATATGTGGTGCAAACACACTTACATACATGTCAAGTACGACATTTGATAGCCCATGTATAAATATCGCAATAGCCCAGGTAGTAAGCGTCTCGAATATAATGTGTGAGACGCAAGTCCGAGTCCAGAATCTTGGACAATTCATTATTTTTATTTTTTAGTTTATTTTTTGTTATTTATTTTTTTAAATATATCAATGTTTCTACACTTAAAAATATTATTTTTTAATTTCTTTAATTCTTAATCCAAATTTTACTGTTTGTTTCCTGTTACTGCCTAGAACCAGCTGACAAATTAGTGACTCTTTGAGACTAGAGATGTGACACAGCTTACGGAATACCAAATTGTATAGAAATTGAAATTGACCACAAAATGTCTCTATTAGTGACTAGATACTGCTTACAGAATTCACCTATAAGCTTAAGTTAGTTCAATTACGCCCGTGGCGCTACGACCATCGTTTTCCGATCGTGACAAATTAAAGAGTTGACTGAAGTTAAAGTTTATGATAATTTTGGTGAAGCGTATATATAGAATTAAGAAATAGTGAATTTTTACTCCATGGGAATTTAGTGACCTCAAACTGACCGATAATCCCAAAACCCAAAAGTGAACATAGCAGTGGAAATAAAAAACAAAAAAAAAAAAAAGCGCACTGCCGTTAAACCATCCAAAAAAATTATAAATAAAATATATATAAAGAGCAAAGCTCCGATAAATTGTGATTATCACCACGAGCAGTAGACTTGCACAAGTGGCACCTCAACAATAAGGACAAGATATAGGACAACGACGCAGGAACAAACAGGAACGACACCACAACAAAAACAAAGCAGTTGTTATTGAACGAGGATACCAAAGTAAGTACACCCTGGACACGATATTTTACGTATATATAGAAGTACAGCTAGTGCGCTTGACCCAAGATCGGCACATTAAACCTTTCAACTACCCAGTAAATCCGCATACATTGCCCAAGCAAAGGCTCAAGTATCATCTTATCCATTTTATTCGTACGTACATTTATGTAAATAATATATCTATATATGTATATAAAAAAGGAACCTAAAATGTGTGTTCGTTGGTAAGGGGTGTTTGAAGAGATGTGCCGACCGATCTTTTTGAAATTTATACATGAGAAGCCCTTACCTATTGTGGATGTCGCAACGAAGGTTTGGTGAAAATCGACGTAAAAATGCTTGTGGTGTGCGTTTTGCAATGAAGAGGTCTTTCATCATTTTTCCCAAGTTGGCGGCGCATCTCTTTAAACGTTTCTGGACGTCACTCTGAAACCACTGAATAAAACACATCTCACTTTGCACCGTTGCATCAACCGAGGACTAATAAACACTTAAGGATGCATTTTAAATGTATGGGTCACTAGGGTCTTGATATATCCACCAAAACATGAACCCGGTTAACCTTCAACAATATGGGTGTCAAATGAAAGCTGCTGACGATATCTTCAACACATCTCAACCCGTTTACGAGATATAGCCAAAAAACGTGGTCAAAATCTATGACTAATCTATATATATAAAAAGGAGCCTAAAATGTGTGTTCGTTGGAGCATATTTTTTTTTCATAAGCGGATCCTTTTACATTTCATTTTAGCTAAAATCTTTTAGAAGAAGAACCTTCAATTTCAATCTACAAGGTGGCGCAAAAGTAAGCTTCCGATGTTCAGCATATCGGTTGTGGCACGTGCAGTGTGTGCTGTTGCACCGTCTTGTTGGAACCATATGTTTTCCAATCCCAATGCAGCAAGTTGCGGCAAAAAGAACTCGTTGATCATTGCTCTGTAGCGCTCACCATTCACAGTAACCGTTTGGCCCCGACCGATTATTGGTCAAATAAATAGTCAGCAATATTCCGCGTTCTGGAGCAGTGTAGCGTAACATTGTTTATTAACGTGTATTTCGCATGTGTTTACTACACAAATGTCAAAACAGAACTGACTTTAGGGGCCAATCGCAAAATTTATAGCATTTCCTGATAGGAGGATTACTTTTGCGCCACCTTGTATTATTACTCTATGCAAATTACAAATTTTCAAAATTTAAATCTTTTAGGTCACTATGACAAAGGAAAGTAGTAAGGCAAGTTAAAATCCATATTTAAAGGGGGCTAAAATGTATCTAAAGGTAAGTACTAAGTTAAAATTTTTTTTTGGTTAAGCCTAGGTAAGTATGTATGTATATCTATATATATACAGATAGAAGAATGTATATATATGTTTTGTAAAAGCGAATTAATTTACTTTGTAATTTTACATTTGACTTCTTTTCCTGGTTATGATAAATCTTAGGTTGAATCCATTTTTTTCTTTCTGTGTCAGTTTCTAGCGATCCCGAATCGCTAGAATTTAATAATAAAGTGAAAAAACACCATTTCCACTTGCTTACTTACATTCTAACCTTTTTTATATTTAAATTAAAAGTTTAGATAAAAAAAAAAATAGTTTCTTTCTTAGGTTAAGTTTTTCTAGCTGGAACCGGGCGTTGCGTTAGTAAGGCTTCACATGGGGTGGAAATGGAGGTGATTTTCGGCCACCATTTGCCGGCATACATTTGGGGCATTCAGCTGGCAATTTTTTTTATGGCCGCAACATCACTTTACGCGCGATTTCAGGCTGTACTGGATAGGACTTGTGGTATAGCCTAAGAAGGGGATTACACTTGAAACGCTTTCAGCACTTATAAAAAACTTTAATTTAGAATTTAAAGCATTTCTTACGGATTCTATTTTATTTGATAGTAGGGAATGTGAGTGGGAAGTGAGTTGGGTAATAATCGACCTACACTCGCTACACACTTTAACTTTCTAGTTAATATGCAAACTTTATTTATGAACCTCACTTCCACACTTACGATCTACTCGGTCCGATGGTTCTTCAGGAAAAGAACGATTTTAGGGCCGGATATAAGCTCAATACCCATATGGTAGTGTGGCGATTATTGTCAAGCATGTACCATCCCTAACTCAATAACACTCCCACCACTAGTTAACACAACCGAGATAACGATGGCTACGCTTATGCATGCAAGCGTATAACTAGGAAGAGGAAAAGAGATGGCGCGAGTGTTTGCGAATACGATGCAAAGAGGAGATGCCAATAAATAACACCGACCCTTCCAGAACACGAAAAGCGAACAACCAAGAAAGTTCTCGGTGCGTAGGCAAGCACCCTGTTGGACTATATAAGGCGCTGACCAAGCAAGGCAGGTTGATCAGTTTATTTTCAAGCGTTGTTCAGTGAACTACTGTAAAGTTACCAAACTCTCAAAATTGTTTTGCGTTTATTACTAGTAAATAAAACTAGCTATTAGTTACAATATCTGTGCGTGTGTTTATTTTACTTTATAGTGATCGAACCCAGGATTGATAATTAAGGAATCATCGAATTCGTCACATTTGGTGTCAGAAGCGGTATTGTTAAATAAATACCAGTGATTTCAAGGATAACAAGGACATGGCTAAGTTGAATGAATTGAAGATTCAGCAACTCAAAAATGAGTTGGAACAACGCGGACTAAACACTACAGGTAATAAGTCCGAGCTACAGTCAAGATTACGGGAGGCTATGGAAGCGGAAGGTATCAACGTTGATGACCATGTTTTCCATCTTGTGGAGGAGACATTGACGAAAATGGAAGAAAAAAAGGAGTCTCCGAATCCAGTAGCAACCGTGGACACAAACATGATATTGGCTGTCGACTAAAATGGAAGAACAGAAAACTTGTATAGTATCTCAGCTGGAAGAACAGAAGACACGCTGGAAGAACAAGATAGACGTATTACATCCAAGTTGGAGGCACGTATTTCCGAAATATCATCACAAAGTTCAGCACAGGTGTTATCGCAGATCTCTGCAAAGCTGGAAGAGCAGGAAGCCAGGATGTCATTGAAGCTAGAGGCACGCATGGACGAGAAAATAATGCAGTTTGAGGAGAAAATCGAGGCCGGGGTAGATGCGTTAAGGGGCCGTATCCAGGAGTTGCAACTGTACCGTCCATCTGCTTCAGCGAATACTCCCAAGGTAAAATCCCCGTCATTTGATGGTTCTGTTCCTTTCCAGGTATTTAAGCTACAGTTTGAGAAGACGGCAGTTGTGAATAATTGGGGCATGGAAGACAAAGTTGCTGCATTATTCGTGGCACTGAAGGGACCTGCAGCCGAAATTTTGCAGACTACTCCTGACGAGGAACGGAACAATTATGAAGCATTAATGGGTGCAGTTGAGAGACGCTATGGTAGCGAACATCGGAAGCAGATATACCAAATAGAGCTACAGAATCGCTCCCAGAAACCTAATGAGACTTTGCAGGAATTTGCATCGGACATCGAGAGGTTGGCCCATCTAGCAAATGCGGACGCACCCATGGAGTATACTGAGAGGGTAAAAATCCAAAGTTTTATAAATGGAATACGCGATGTGGAGACGAAGCGGGCCACATATGCAAACCCCAAAAGGACATTCGCTGAAACGGTATCGCATGCTCTGACGCAGGAAACAGCCTTACTTTTGAGTAAACCTGCATACAAGGCTCATTGTGTAGAAGTGGAAACTCCGGCTTGGGTTGACAAAATTTTAGAAGCGTTGAACGGAGTACAGAAAAAAAGTGATAGTACCATTAAATGCTTTAAGTGCGGAAAATCGGGTCACATAGCACGTTATTGCGGCACTGGCTCCAGTAACCCCAGCAATTCAGGTGGACGCAAACGCAAAGCTGAAGGAGACGAGCGAATTTCCCAACCAAATCAGTCGTTAAACTAAATAGAGCCAGCCGAAAGGGGCGTGGACTGGCTCCCGCAACTGAATGCCCCATAATCTCTGTCTCACAGATCGGAAGGAAAGCTAGTAATGTTACTGTTGTTGCATATGTGGATAGAAAAGAGCACGTACTAACTGTGGATACAGGCGCATCGCATTCCATAATTCGATCTGATTTAGTCAACAAGGAGGTGAGACCATTGCATGGAGCAAAGTTACGCACGGCCACTGGTGAGGACACCCATGTCCTAGGAGAAGTAACATGTGAAATCGCAATTGGGAACGTGGCCGTTCTACACAGTTTTATAGTAGCAGATATTGTTGACGAAATCATAGTTGGTGTGGACTTCTTAAGCGAGCAAGGCATCAAGATCGACATGCAAAACAGGATTGTGAATTACCAGAACATGGATGTGCCATTAAATTTTGGTTACGAAAACAAATACCATAGTAAGCGAGTGCTTGTAGAGGAGAGCCAACAAATTCCACCCAAGTCGGAAGCAATCATATGGGCAAAGATTGATGGAAATTATGGGACAAACAAGTTGTGGGTTGTCGAGGCAGCAAACAAATCAAGGACGAACATATTAGTAGGAAAAACCCTGGCCATGACAAAACAAGATGGACGTGTACCGGTAAGAGTACTTAATGAGTTCAAATCGCCGATTAAACTTTCCAAAGGAGCAATATTGGGACAATGCCAAGAGGTCGAGGTAGTTATCAATTGCGAACAGCTTCAGGAAAATGATTCTACCATCAAGATTAATCTTTCAGATGATATCACGTCGTGGACGGCAGGCCTCGAAAAAGATCATCAGAAAAAGGCAAAGGAACTTCTATCAAAGTACTCGACCATATTTGACAAGGATGGTTCTAAACCAGGTCGGACCAAAGTTGTGAAGCATCAAATTGATACTGGTGATGCAAGGCCCATCCGCCAAGCTCCTCGTAGTATTTCATTGGCCAAACGCCAAGTAGTTAGAGAAATTATACAGGAAATGAGTGACAGCGGCGTGATCGAACCATCAGCTAGTCCATGGAGCTCACCGGTAGTACTAGTGAAAAAGAAAGATGGAAAAATGAGGTTCTGTGTTTATTACCGGAAATTGAACGACGTAACGAAGAAGGACAGTTATCCATTGCCAAGAATCGACGATACTCTGGACTCGTTATCTGGCACGAAATGGTTTTCCACACTGGACTTGAAAAGCGGCTACTGGCAAGTGGAGGTAAAGGATGAAGATAAAGAGAAGACGGCTTTCAGCGTTGGAGAAGGGCTTTGGCAATTTACGGTAATGCCCTTCGGACTATGCAATGCTCCAGCTACTTTTGAGAGACTCATGGACCAGATACTAAAAGGATTGCATTGGCAAACATGTTTGGTGTACCTCGACGACATCATCGTGCTGGGAAAAAGCTTTGAGGAACACCTAAAGAACTTGTAGCTGATGCTGGTCTGAAACTAAGTCCCAAGAAGTGTTCCTTGTTTAAAAAGGAAGTAAGTTATTTGGGTCACAAGGTAACTACGGAGGGAATCTGCACTGCTAAGGAAAAGATCGAAGCCGTAAAGGATTGGCCAAGACCGAGAAATTTGCATGAGTTACGGAGCTTCCTTGGGCTGTGCACGTATTATCGCCGATTTGTAGCAAATTTTGCCGGCGTAGCTAGTAGTCTCCATGACCTTACAAGGAAGAATATGAGTTTTGAATGGAAGAAGGAACAGGAGGTGGCTTTTCAAACATTGAAGGAACGACTATGCACTGCCCCTATGTTAGCATATCCAATTCCAGGTTCAAAGTTTATTCTGGATACAGATGCGAGTGGTTATGCTATAGGTGGTGTTTTGTCCCAGATTGTTGATGGACAGGAAAAGGTAGTTGCATACTACAGCCGAACAATTGGGAAGCCTGAAAGAACCTATTGTGTAACCCGGAGAGAACTGTTGGCATTGGTAGAGTGCGTTAAGCATTTCCACAAGTATCTCTATGGGCAGTGATTCCATGTCAGGACGGACCACGCAGCGTTGAATTGGCTCTTACAGTTCCGTAATCCGGAAGGTCAAGTGGCACGGTGGATAGAGCGACTGCAAAGTTATGACTTTTCCATAGAGCATCGCAAAGGTAGCACCCCCGGAAATGCTGATGCAATGTCACGAAGACCATGTAACTTGGAATGCAAGCATTGTTCCAAAGCTGAGGCCAAGGAAGACATTATAGATGTGCGGCTCATGACTATGACATCTACGGACGAATGGGACATGGATCAATTAAGGAGGTTTCAGCACGAAGATCCAAATCTTACACGTGTAATGCAAGGAATCGAACGAAACGAGCGACCATCAAGAGAGGAGATGTCAGCAGAAAGTCCTGTTGCCAAGTCATATTGGGCACAGTGGAATAGTTTGCAATTAGAATCCGGTTGTTTGCATCGAATATGGGAGAGTGAGGATGGTCAATGTGTTCGAAAGGTGATGGTCGTCCCAAGGAAGAAAATCCCTGATGTACTCAATGAATTACATAACGGTCCACGCGGAGGTCATCTTGGAGTCACCAAAACCTTGGAGAAAGTCAAGCAAAGTTTCTATTGGGTTGGTTGCCGTCAATCGGTCGCGGAGTGGATTGCCAACTGTGAAGTATGCATCAAAGCTAAAGGACCGAAATCAAGGAGCCATGGCCAAATGAAACAGTATAACTCAGGTGCGCCATTTGAGAGGATAGCCATGGATGTAGCTGGTCCATTTTCTACTAGCAAACTCAGAAACAAATATGTCCTGGTAGTTATGGACTATTTCAGCAAGTGGCCAGAAGTGTACCCTATTCCAAATAAAGAGGCAGAAACCATAGCAGAAGTGTTTACTAACAATTGGGTAGCTAGGTTTGGTGCACCGATGGAGATACATTCTGACCAAGGCAGAAATTTCGAATCAGCTGTGTTCCAGGAAATGTGCAAGACATTGGGCATTCGGAACTCCTCAGTCAGATGGCATGGTGGAACGATTCAATAGAACCTTGGAAGAGCACCTGAAGAAAGTAGTGGATAAGTTCCAGAAGGATTGGGATACTCACATCTCCTTATTCCTAATGGCATATCGCTCTGCAGTACATGAAACAACTGGTCAGACTCCTGCAAAGGTAATATTCGGGAATGATCTTCGATTGCCAGCTGACTTGAAGTTTGGGATAAACGCTGATGCAGGAGTAAATGCTCGGAAATCTACTAGCGTATTGGAAGAAGAAATGAGAGAAATTCACGACCTTGTGAGACAACGGACTAAGATCATGAGCGATAAGATGAAGGCCAGGTACGACAAAGCAATAAATTCGGAAGGTTTTATAGAAGGAGATTTAGTGCTGCTATACAACCCACAGCGTAAGAAAGTTTTGTCCCCAAAACTACAATGTAACTGGGAAGGCCCATACAAAGTCATAAAACGGATCAACGATGTGGTGTATCGCATACAAACTATGGGAAGGCTAAGGAATAAGCTGAAGGTGGTCCATTTGGAAAGGCTAGGTGCGTTTGGTTCCGGCAATGTGTCTGATCGGGACGATCAGACTTAGGTGGAGGGCAGTGTGGCGATTATTCTCAAGCATGTACCATCCCTAACACTCCCACCACTAGTTAACACAACCGAGATAACGATGGCTACGCTTATGCATGCAAGCGTATAACTAGGAAGAGGAAAAGAGATGGCGCGAGTGTTTCAGAACACGAAAAGCGAACAACCAAGAAAGTTCTCAGTGCGTAGGCAAGCACCCTGTTGGACTATATAAGGCGGTGACCAAGCAAGGCAGGTTGATCAGTTTATTTTCAAGCGTTGTTCAGTGAACTACTGTAAAGTTACCAAACTCTCCAAATTGTTTTGCGTTTATTACTAGTAAATAAAACTAGCTATTAGTTACAATATCTGTGCGTGTGTTTATTTGACTTTATAGTGATCGAACCCAGGACTGATAATTAAGGAATCATCGAATTCGTCACAGTAGTAATTGGCGTATAGATTATCGATAATTTTCGTATCGAAAGTCATATGTTGGAACTGATGATTGAAGGATCCCTACCGGACAATCCTGATGCGCACTAACACATATAGACATTTGATTGATCAGTGACAACTCAGCTGATACTCAGGTCTTAGGTGGAGCGACACACATATGCAAACGGCTCGCACGTACACAAATGGTTTGATAAGATTTTGCACCACCGCCACAGAAATCTTATCACAATTCTGATGCCTGACTACCCAAGACCTGAGTTTCAGCTGAGCTGTCACTGACCAAACAGCTGACCGGTAGGGATGTTAAGCTTAAAACAGGGTTGGAAACTACAGGGTGTTATGGATGAAAATTTAAAAGTTAATTTGATAACAAGTTAGGGTACTCACGATTTTGAGATATTCTGTGTTCTTAGTGTTACTGACTACTCCTAACCCGTTGCTGGACCTTCAATGTGTTGAGACACTTTTCCTGGTGTTTTATATTGCAGAGCTACCTGGTGTACGACTTTTTCTATTGCTGGGGATCCTCACTCTGGGGGCTAGGTATTGGCTCACGTAATCTTCCCGTGCGTTGATAGGCTGTTAAGCATTTAACCGAACGGTACTATACAATTCAAATTGGGTTTTGATGTACAGAAACAGCCAAATGAAGCAGAAAGTAATTAGTTTAAAATGCTCTCCGTGAAATTCTTTATTGTGGTAGTTGCAACTGGATTGAGTTTCTACTTTTTACAATTTTCCCCAGCAGGTTATCAGAATTGGGGTTTATTTTGTTATTAACAAATACGCACTTAATCAGCATACAAACAATATGTTTTAGTTGCAAATAATAGCATTTCTTGAAAAAAAAGGAAATCACTCTTGATTTGGCGTGTTATACTTTTGGATAAAGTAAAACTAGTTCCAAATTTGAATCACGTTTCATTGAAGTTTATTATATTTTGTCTCTAACACATATGTTCTAGTGTGTGTGTTTATGTACTTGCAACCAATTGATCACTTTACAACTAAACTATCGTGTTATCAATATTACAAAATATATAATTTACACCTTTTAGCTGTTTAGTTTTTCACGATAAAAAAGAATATAGGCATGCAAAAAGGCGGTGGAAAAAAATCATCATCATATATATTATTTCTGTAAGGTCTTTTTGTGTTAGTTCCTAATTTTCTGCTCTCATTTGGAACCAATATTAATAAATAAGGTATCGTTTTAAAGGTGGGGGTTAGCTCTACATGCAAAACCATGTTTTAATTAGCGGAGTGCTTTTGTTTAAGCGTATTTTATAAAAATGAATTCTTTAAAATAAACGATTGTGGATGCACAAAAAAATCAATTTGTACTGCAACGCTATTGTGACTGTGACATGCACATGCCTCGCGACATCTACATTTGAATACTAAGACTGAACAGTGCTAGAATATCACTCGAGTTGAGTTAATTCATATTGATGTTTTCAATCAACTCAAGTGTTGTTGCATATACCTTTCGTATCTCTATACCTCTTGGCGTATAGGCGGGTTGTGGACTGTATTTACGTGTAAGTTATTGCGGCTTACCAATTCTCCAAATGTATTGATAACACAATTATTTGCTTAAATATTCATTTCATTAATTCTAAATATTTTACAAATAAAGCGCATTAAATCCAAATAATAATTCTGGCAAAAATAGGAGTTCGCGAGCGATTGTAAAGCAGTAAAAACGAATTACCAAAAAAAATAAAAGAACCCAAGAAAAGGAAAATAGACAAGGCAAACGTCAAAGCAGAACATACTTGATAAAGCTTGAACATTAACCCTCGCACTACTGTTTAATATATTTATTTTAAGATTGCTATATCGAACTCAACATAGCGCCGCCCTTGAACTATCTAAGTAAAAACGTATGATATGTTCTATATGTAATTACAATACGCTTTTAAGGAAAAAGAAATTGAATGAAAAGCGCAGCACTTTAAAATGCAAGAGAAAGTTAAAGTTTTTTTTTTCACGAATCTTCGATATCGCAAAATAAATCCCCTTTTGTTGACAGCAAACAGAGCTTTGAAATTGGTCGAACGTATTCCTCATTAGCCGTCCTCACTGTCACAACTCGCACGAGGCCATCTGCTCCTGGGTGACATCGAATTACCTTTGCGAGCGTCCATTTTGTAGGGGGAGTAGCCTCGTATCTATTATTTCTGTAAGGGCTTTTTGTGTTAGTTCCTAATTTTCTGCTCTCATTTGGAACCAATATTAATAAATAAGGTATCGTTTTAAAGGTGGGGGTTAGCTCTACATGCAAAACCATGTTTTAATTAGCGGAGTGCTTTTGTTTAAGCGTATTTTATAAAAATTAATTCTTTAAAATAAACGATTGTGGATGCACAAAAAAATCAATTTGTACTGCAACGCTATTATGGCTGTGACATTCACATGCCTTGCGACATCTACATTTGAATACTAAGACTGAACAGTGCTAGAATAATTAAAGGCATTGCGAATATCACAGCGCTCAACCCACTGCGAGCGCGCCATCTACCCTTGAACATTGCTAAAATAAGTGAATAAGACTGCGTTCACATTGGGTCATAAACTCAAGTTAAAGGGACATTTTTTGAGTTAATTCATATTGATGTTGTCAATCAACTCAAGTTTATGGCTCAATGTGAATGTAATATAAGTGGTGGAATTTCAAATAGCTGTTTGCGCATTTTTGTATAATTTTTTGTGGTCTCACAAGTGTAGCTGAAAATCTTTTTTTATAATTTGAGAAAAAGGTTTGAAAAATCCTGGACCTGGACTAATAAAAGGTTTCAAACCATTTTTTTTTTTGCGCAAGGCGCGCACGGGTCCACCTAGTATGAATATAAAAGCCGGTGCAAACCAATAACAATAATAATAAGAGAAAATGACAGCTGTCGGTCATGCGGCGAATTGGTGTGGGGTGATTTACGCGTGGTTGCCACACGACCCCCAAATTTAATATGTAAATCGTAAGGGGAATTCATACATTGGAGTGAGTAAATATAGGATAATATAATATAACGTAATGTAATCCATGCGTTATAATGAGATTATATACAATTCATGACAATATGTCTAACGAGTATTATTTTATGTACAATTCATGCAATATGTGTATAATGAATATTAGGTTTTTGGGATTGTGACGTGTGGCTACCGATGTCGCGTAAACATTCTGCCTCCCCTAGGCGTTCTAAGCGCCTAGTGTATCCTGCAACTTTTGCAGGGCCCGAACTGCTTCCTGGATAAGGATCCGCCCCACCTTATTTTTGTAGGTGGCTGTGCGTAATCCGGTTGCGGTGCATCGGATGGTGCGATCCCCGACGCTGGTTGGTCGTGACGGTTGAGGCTGCGGTTGAAGACGGCGACGGCGAGTTGCTGCTCGACGGCGCGGTTCGTGGCGGTGTGGTGGCGGAGGTATTTCCGCTACAGGTGGTGCGACGCACGCGGGTTGGCGCATACACAACCTACATTTCCGGTAATCCGGTACGGGCTCGCTACGGCGCAAACGGGCTGCGGGCAGGGTCACTTGCGATGCCAATGAGCGGCATTGTGTTGGGACCGGAGGTCGTTGACGATCCATTTGTTGAAAAGCGAGAGTAATATATGTATATTAGTTATACGCCTGGGGTTAAGCATATGTTTGGGGAGTGCTTAAGTTGGTGCCTGAGGGCTAACGATAGTACGAGCTTTGTGGACTGTATAGTTAGGGAGGGCCCTCGTCACTCTCAGATGACGGTAGAAGGCACAGTTTAGTGAGAGGTCTCGTGAGAATTCCGTTCTGGTTGCGGACGTCTACAACACGAATGTGTCTGTCTCGTCCTGGGTGTAGGCTTTCTAATCGACCTAGTCGCCACTCTGTGGGAGGTAAGTTGTCTTCTTTAATGATGACTATGTCGCCAGAAAGCAAAAGTAGAAAAATTCTAAAAATAAGGGAAAACTGTATTTATGTGATGGTGAATAAAGTGCATGCATATACCCACGGTACATATACCCCCCACCTAAAGTGTTGGTGCGGTCGGTAACTTGCCTCTATCTTTTTGGATATCCTTTTGGTTGTACATCGCACGCTTTCCTGTACTAACGTCTTCTAACTCATATAAGCAATTGCCTTTTCGTGCAACAACTTGAGCTTTTATGAACTTTGGCGCAAACTTGGCACAGAATTTTTTTGTGGCATCGCTTAGAACAAAACTTCTAGGATACACGCTATTGCCTACTTACAAATTTTCCGCGGAACATATTATATCATTTCGCAGAACCTCCGAAAGCTTTTTTCATATGTTCACCGATTGATTTCCGTATGAATGCAAGTTTATCTGTCCTATCGAGAGTATTATAACCTAGGGACCCTAGTTTCCGTAGCAGCGCATACTCGTCACCATGCGACGGCATTTTCTGACCGAAGAGGGCATAATAAGGGGTACAACCTATTGACTGGTGAAAAGACTTCTTAGTGCCTCTGCAATGCTGGGCAAGTGTTTGTCCCACAGGGCCTGGTAATCCTTCAAGTAGGCTCTTATGCCCGCAAATATGGATCGGTTAACTCGCTCGCTTGCATGAGGGCTGTACAACGCGGTATAAACATGTTTGATGCCCCGTTCAGAAAGTAAATTGTTGAGAGGATTTAAATTGTTTCCCGTTGTCGCTTAAGATGATTTCGTTACCACAATAACAACAACATAATTTCGGGTGTTCCAAAAACGCTAAAAACGTTTTCCTTTAGGAAATCACAGATGCCTGTGGCATTGAAATTTTTCACCGTTTTAAGTAAAGGAAACTTAGAGTAGTGGTCTAAAACAATAAACATTCCTATGTTCCCTTGCTTTGAACGGGGATAAGGGCCTAAGAAATCGACATAGAGTTTTTGGAAGGGACGCTGAACGTTGTATTGCACGGACATAGGGGATCGAAGTGTACTGTTGCTTTGTTGGCAAGTTTCGCAACTGCGGATATAATCCTTGACGTAAACCGTCATTTTGGGCCAATAGAAATTGATCCGTAACCGCTCTGAGGTCTTTGCGATCCCTCCGTGGCATTTGTTAGGTTGGCAGTGGGCGTTCTGGATCACGTCATTAACCAAGGTTTTAGGAATCCATAGCTTCCAGTTGTATACCTCTCGCTCAGGGTTATCATTGGGATGTTCGGTCCTTTTATACACGAAATCCTCAACTATTTGTAAATCAGGCAACCGATTTTGATTCTTTTTGACGTTATCTATCAATTTCATGTATTCTTCGGACTTAAATTCGGACGATTCTATATCAACTAACGGACGGAACTCTAACTCGTTGATTTCTTCGAGGTTTTGGCGGGATAAGGTGTTATGTACTACATTCAGGGTACCTTTTCTGTGCCCTTTGTTGAACCTATAACCCTGAAGCTTCAATGACCAGCGGGCTAATCGGGTGGATAGGTTACTTTGGCGCATCAGCCACTGAAGACTGGCATGATCGGTCACAATTGTAAAATTCTAGCTCCGTAACGTTATAATTGCTTTGGGCTTTGTTGAGTTTCTGGGAGAAATATGCAATTGGGACCTCGATACCGTCTTCATTTTTCTGCGCCAAAACCGCACCAACTTCGAGTTTAGATGCGTCACATTGGATGATGAACGGCTTTTGATAATTAAGACTAGCTAAAACAGGGGCGGATCATTAAACTTGTTTCAAGGTGTCAAATGACTTGTTTTTTCATCAACAAGTTGGTCAATGGGGTAGTATTGGATGCGTAGTTATCTACGAACCGACGATAGGTTGACATTAGTCGGTACTGGATAGTTTGTAACGTCCGAAATCTTCTCCGGGTCGGTTGGCAGAGTTCCGTTTCCCACAATATATCACAAGTACTTCACCTCAGCGATGCAAAACTTGCTTTTCTCAACGTTGATGGTTAAACGAGCTCTTCTTAAATGATGAGGAACTTCAGAGAGGACGGACATGTGTCTATCAAAGTCTTCGGACAATATAAGCAGATCGTCTAAATAGACAAACACTTGATTTTTCAGTTTCGGGGGAATGACTCGATCCATCAAGCTGCAAAGAGCTTGAGGAGCGTTGCATAAGCCAAACGGCATTATACAGTAACGATACAATGGACGATTGGGAACTGTAAAACAAGTATAATCTCGAGAGTTTTCGGACTAGGGGATTTGCCAAAAAGCACGGCGCAAATCTAGTGAAGTTATATATTTTGCCTTTGATACCCTGCTCATATGCCATCAATATGGGAAAGGGGATAAGCGTCCTTAACGGTTACGCTGTTTATCTTTCTGGAATCAAGACACAGACGGACCTTATTCGGCTTCTTCACTAAAACAACAGGGCTGGACCAAGGACTATTAGGTGACTCTTTGATCACTCCTAATTGAAGCATTTCGTCAATCTCTACCTCAGGAGAAATGGGAAAATATCTTTGTTTAATCGGACGGATATTGGGCTGTAATTCTATCACGTACTCCATAAGAGATGTTTTTCCTAACCCTTCTTTTTCGAAGTACAGAAATCTATTTTTAATAAATTTTAACTTGACTTGTTGCTCGTCAGTTAAGAAAAGCGCATTATCAGCAGGTTTCACATCAAAAGTAATTTCTGACATGATATGTGGCGCTATTAGGAATTTAATACAAAAATCGACCCCTAAAATAATGTTTTGCGACATACTTGGAAAAACGTGACCGATTGACTCCTATCTTCGAATTTTACTTCCAAATCTATGACACCGAAAACCACTTGCGTTTTCACATCAGCGGTGCAAACATCTGTTTTATGTTCTCGCAACTTATTCTGCTTGCGAATCTCATCAGCAATTGAGGATCTTATGCATGAGACTTGGGCTCCATTGTCTAGCAGTCCCAAGTATTCTACACTACCAATCATTATCTTCGCATATGGCCTTAGGTCAGATGACTTTTTGGTCAAAGAACAAACAAATGTTTTAAGGGACTTTCGTTTTTCCTTAATACCTGGCCAAAACTCTTTAATACGGACAAACGAACGACTTAAACAGGATGATATAGTATTTACTTCGGAAAATATTCGGTTACGGGCTTCATTATACTTTCTCATACGGACATCGTACGGAACAATCTTATGGACATTTGGACTAGTAACTAAAAGTGTACATTCTTTTTCTGGGTATAAAATCGAGGGTTTCATTATTTTGTTTTGGGGTCTTTGCGAGGGTTCAAGCTGGTAGCCTCGCTCGCTTTCGAGTTTTCCGAACACGTTTCGCATTTTGGTCTATAAACATTTGCCTTGCCACAGCCGTAACAAAATACCGTGCGATCTTCCAAACAATCCATGTACAGGGTGGCTGATGAAAGCCGGTACCAAAAAAAAATTAAATAACTTTGTTTCTATTTAATGAATCTGGTAAATTTTTTTTTTATTTTGCAGATTGACTTTTACATTTAACAAAAATGGATAACTGGGACACTGAAACAAGAATTTGGATTGTCCGCCGCTATCACGCACTGGAGTCCGTAGTTTCGGTTCAAAGAGAGTATAGGCGCACGTTTGGCGGCAATCCTCCGAGCAGATGGACCATAATAAGACTTGTAAACAATTTTGCCGAGCATGGGACAGTCAACAGAAGACCTTACCATCGAAACCCTTCAGTTCGAACGGAGGAAACAATCGCTGCTGTAGCTGCTGCCATACAAAACAATCCACGTGTTTCGACAAGAAGCTTATCTGCTCAAATGGGTGTAAGCAGACAGTCATTACAGTCAATTATGCACAAAGATTTGGACTTATTCCCATATAAAATTCAAATGGCCAACAAACTGAACGCTGCAGACTTGGCGATTCGCTTGGAATTTTGCCAGAAGATGCTTCAAATGGTGGAAGAGGATGGAAACATGTTGAACTGTCTTTTCATGTCTGACGAGGCCCATTTCGATTTAAACGGCAACATAAACAAACAAAATTGTCGAATATGGAGTGCTTCCAACCCACAGATACTCCATGAGACGGAATTGCATCCACTTCGTGTCACAGTGTGGTGTGCAGTTTCATCACGCTGCATTGTCGGGCCCTACTTCTTCGAAGAAAACGGTCACACCGTTACGGTTACTGGAGACCGTTACTTGAGCATGTTGAGAGAGTTTTTCTATCCAGAATTACGCCGAATGAGAATTTCTTTCAACTCTGTGTAGTTTCAGCAAGATGGTGCAGCTCCTCATATAGCCCAACCTGTTATGACAGAATTGCGACGAAAATTTCCCAATAAGCTGATATCCAGAAACTCCACATTCCGTTGGCCACCCAGGTCGCCTGACCTTACTGCACCTGACTTTTTCTTGTGGGGTTATTGCAAACAGGAAGTCTTCAAAGCAAAACCAACAAATTTGAATGAACTAAGGCAATCCATTCGAGAAAGAATTGCGGCTATTCCTGTCTCAACTCTCCAAGCAGTAATGAACAACTTTTTGGTAAGATGCCGCACATGCATCGACGAGCAGGGGGGGCATTTAAATTCCATTATTTTTAAAACTAATTAAGCTATATTTAATAAAATTTAATGAGCTTTAACATGAATAAAAGAAAAATGAATTCCATAAACTGAAAAAAAAATTATTTGAGTTTCTTAATGTAGCAAAATTCATCAGCCACCCTGTATCTATGACCTTCGGATCGGCAATTCCAGCATATTAACTTCGACGCATCAAAAGACCGCTTCGTTAGCTCGTCCACTTCGCACTCTATGTCTTCCGATGTATCATCTTCGTACTGCAGTTCATTGGCATATCGACGCGGGGTTGATCGTCTATTTCCTGTTGATGGCAAATTGGTCGGCTTGTTAATTTCATTCGCGAGGCTCTCGCCCTTCAAGCAAAGCCTAGGCAGTTCGGCGAGCGAGTTAATGGGCACATAAAATAACTGCTGACGGATTCGGGGCCGCAAATTGTGCGGCAGGATCTCTATGAGCTCAGCCTCAGTCAATGGTACTTGTTCCTGAATTCATTAAATCTCTCGGACACACCCTGGTTTCTGCTTCTAATCTGCTCCTTCAACTCAAAATCGGTTTTGTGTTGTTGGAAATTAGTCCTGAGGGCTTGACATAGGGAAATCCAGGTCACGCGTTCCACTGTACGTCGGTATCTCCAGTACCAATCTTTCGCATCGTTCGTGAACAAACTTTGGACGTGCTCGCAAAGGAGATTGAAATTACCGCCGCGTGGCATTCGATACGGTAAATAAAACTATCGACAGACAATCGTGCGGATCCATCGATCCATATGTATTCGATCTATGTGCATTGATAATGCTAAAAAATATACTGATACATATTAAAATATTATTATCTTAATAAACTAACTATGCTAGCTTACGATAAAGTGGTGATTGGTTCTGACTCCAAAGAAAATATATTTTTGTTTTTGTTTTTAATTCAAAAAGAAATCTGAAATCGGCAGCAAATAGAAGGAAAATCGCATAAACGAAATAACGCAGCAAAAAAAGGCATCATCAAGATACTTCCGAGTTGTGTGGCAGTCAGTTTGGTAGGGGTATTCCAAGTCAAATAGTAGTGGGTATTCAAAGCTTTCGGCTCCAGAATAAAAATAAAATTTTTAGAGACAAATCTAAATATGAAAAAAAATATAGAAGAAAAGAAAACTCGAAACTTGGTATTTGCAAGAAATTTTTGTATTGTAGGATAAAACGCTATCGGTTGGTTAGCTGTCATAAAGTCTAACTAAAACCACAGTTCCAGATAGTATTTTATCCGTACAAAAACAAAATCTGTAAATCATAAATATTTTAGCTAGGCATCGAATATGTACTTCAGCGTCAGCGTTCAGATCCCTGGACATAAAGCCTTTAGGACTCTGCAGCGTCAGCACTGGCATATTCTCATATGCAAAAAAAAACTACAAGAACTAGCGCTTACTGATTTGGTCAAAACTACAACATTTAGTTATAAATTTTGCGATTCCAATAATCAATCTTTACCAAAAAAAAAATTTTAATAACTTATTTTCAAAAGCGGACGGACAAAAGATATTCCAAGAGGGAATGTTTAAAGGGGGCCACAAAAATTATAGTTACTAACGGGTTCGCCTCGTTGGGTAGTTGGGGAGTCCCTGTTCGGGCGCCATTTTCTGTGACAGGCCCCTTCTGCCTCTGCACCTAAAATGGGCTTGCAATGCTTGTTTGGTACGAGAGGTGTGTGCACTGGCATTATTACGAGAGCTTCAGCCTGGGCAGGGTTCTAAGCACTCATACTAAACCAAGCCATCCTCTGTCAGCTTAGGGGGACTAACGAGAACAATACTTTGCAGAAGTACAAAATCTACCAGAAAGCATGAGACCCACAACCTACACCTGGAAAACCCCATACCTGGCAGCCCCATAGAAGGTGAACGGCTGCCCTTAACCCACCCTACCATGGCTCTAAGGTGTTAATAGAGCCCCAGTTTGACCGCCCACACCAACTACGGAATCAGACCAAAGATATTAAATTATAAATCCATTTACAAATTTTATTTAGACTTCAACTCATTATTTATCATACTTATAACTATTGAAATCAGCTTGAAAACAAGTTTTACTATATCTAAGCTACTTAGTAAATTCGTTACAAATTTTCTTTGGGGGTATTGTGATCAGCTGACCAAACCTAACCTACCTCAACAATTATTTATTTTAACCAAACATGCCGTTGCAATTTTACGTATTATGTCTGAAGTAAATAACAAAAACAAAAAAAAATAACTGTATTTCACGCAGAATAAATGCAGCTCACGGAAAAACATAAGTTTTT
This sequence comes from Merzomyia westermanni, assembly GCA_949987695.1. Taxonomy (NCBI): domain Eukaryota; kingdom Metazoa; phylum Arthropoda; class Insecta; order Diptera; family Tephritidae; genus Merzomyia; species Merzomyia westermanni. The sequence continues at coordinate 90,978,154 of OX465288.1, forward strand.
TGTTATTTTTAGTGCAGCTAGCAAAGCTATAAGACGTCAAAGTCAGGTGAAAAAAAAAAAGTTAATTATTGTGGTTTTTTAACATGGCACGTCGGTAAGTATATGAATAACTTTTTGATTTTTTGATATATTTCCAAAAAAATTACATCAGTTGGTAGCTAATGAAATAAACTAGTAAATGCAAGTTTAGTTTTGTTTGAAATTTGATTTTTTGTGTAACTTTTTTGTATTTTACTCAAGGCGTTACCATATGGTAACCGTGGGACGTCTAGGGTACAGGGTTTTAGTTACGTTTGGTGTAGTTTTTTTTTGAGATTTTTGATCATATTTATTGATAGTTTGTGAATTACAGCGGTTTATCGTTGCAAGAAATGCTTGATTTCATTCAAGAACTCGATGAAGCAGAAGATCAAAATCAACTGTGTGATATTCCAACCACTCTTTATATCGAGCCTCCTGTGGATGGCAACGAATCTGGCGAAGATGACGCTGAAGATGATTGTGCGGGCATTCCAGATAATGTTTGCCCGGCTCAGTTAAGAGGTGGCTGCGAAGTTGTTATGGCTAGTGGGCGACGTATGCAAGGTTTCGATGAAGAGGAGGATATGGGAGGCATGTTTAGAGACGGTATAAGCATACCATCATTTTAATCTTATAAACCCTAAATTTTTCAGCACCAAATCCAGGAGATTTGCCTGTTATTGAGGTTGAGGACACTTTTAGTGAGATGGAGGATGAAGAAACAACGGCTAATAGTTCAGAATCTCCAATGAGGAAGCGCTTACGTAAAATTGAACCGAAACCTTCAAACGTTGCACTGCCATCAGGAAACATGGAAACTGTATTTGAATGGGTCAAGAAGAAATCGTCATCTCTAATTCTAATTTTTCCAAGCGCAAATTACGAAGATTGTCGCCATTCACTGCCACACGAACAGTTTGAAAAATTTGTTGATGACACATTATTGGAACATATTTGCGAACAAAGTGCGTTATATTCGGTGGAACAGAATAGACCGAACCCAAATATAACAGTCAGCGAACTTAGAGCATTCATAGGCATATTGATCGTCACTGGCTACAATTATCACTTCAATTACAAACATTTGTGGAGTCAGGATGAAGACATTCGGAACAATCTTGTCAGTAAAACCATGCGTCGGAATCGTTTTCAAGAGATTTTGCAAAATCTCCACTTCGAAGAAAATTCCAAGGCTTCTTCAAAAGACGGCCCAAATCCTGACAAAATGTGGAAACTGCGTCCTCTTACGGATCATTTGAAAGCAAAAATGATAGAAAATTTCCATCCGGAACAAAATCTTTCTTTCGGCGAAAGTATGATATCCTATTTTGGTAAACATGGATGCAAGCAATTTATAAAGGGCAAGCCATTACGATTTGGATATAAAGTCTGGTCCCTATGCACTCCATCTGGTTATTTGGTGAATTTTGAAACTTACCAGGGGAAGAATCCTTGATCGAATTTGGAGTACGAAGCAAAGTTCGGAAAATGCGCCGCTCCTTTAGTCAGCATGATCGACGATTTTCCTGATGAATTGAAATCGCTGTCATTCCACTTTTATTTCGATAACCTGTTTACTAGTTATCCTCTGTTGGCATATCTCAAGTCAAGCGGATATAATGGTACTGGAACAATCCGAGAAAACAGAATTCCAGCAAGCTGTCCACTAGTGCATAAAAAAGACTTCAAGTCAATGGAAAGAGGTTACTCTGAATCAATTGAAATGAAAAGCACTGGTATTTGTTTGGTGAAATGGAAAGATAACAATGTTGTCTGCATGTTATCTACCTGCTTTGGTGAGGATCCGAAATCAATGGCACAGCGTTATTCGAAGGCAAGTGGATCGAAAATAAATGTACCCCGTCCTTGCGCAATCACGGAATATAATAAATTTATGTGATTAGATCAAAATCTATCCCTGCACCGCATCGCATACAGGGGAAAAAGTGGTGTCTAGCATTTTTACCTGGCTGTTAGATGCTTGTATTCAAAATGCATGGCAACTTTACCGAAAAGATCAACATATCAGTCAGTTAGAATTTCGACGACAACTTGCAGTATACTACTGCAAACACTATGGTATACCGCCCAAAAGTCCTGGACCTGCGCCTTTTCACAGATATGCATACCAACCAGGTCGAGTTGAACATGCTCTGCGCTATGATCAGGGTGGACATTTTGTGGTACCATCAAATCGTAGGCATTGTGCCGGTGACGGATGCAGAGTTAATGGACGAACTGCATGTGGTAAATGCAACGTAGGACTTTGCGTACAATGTTTTGCTCAGTACCACACAAAACCATGATAAATTTCAGTTCAAAAATGTTTTTTTTTCATTGTCGTGAATTCATTTATTTTACTTATTTTTTAAATAAAAATGTTTGAAAACAGTTATTTTTTGAAAAATTAAAAATAAAACGACATTCGAAAACCATTTTGTCTTTCATTAAAAACATGTACCCTAGAGGTCCCACGATTACCATATGGTAACGCTAGTTTTCCGCACTTTCCGGAAAATCGAAACGAGGAAAATGAAAATGGACTTCATTTTCGTGCTCAGGAGATCGAAATATATAAGTATACAACATTTCACAAAAATCCAAAACAAAAAAAGTTATGGGACTTCCCGGGTTAAGACTTTACTTATATGGTCAACGACCTTGCCGCTCTCGAAGAATTGGAGCATTCAAAAAGTAAAGAAATAGAAAAGAAATAAAACACAAATTTAACTCTTTTGGCTTTGCAAATCAGAGCTCTTAAAATCCATTCGCAAAAAAAAAATTATTTATACAAAAAGAAGTAAGGAAGTCTAAGTTCGGGTGGAACCGAACATTATATACCTAGTAGTGATCTATTATGTCTACCCAACTTACGCACGTCTATTTTAATACTTTCAGTTCGTATTTGCGTTCAAATAGACAGACGGACAGACAGATAGACGTATTCGAGAGACAGACATGCCTACATCGACTCAGCTCATCCTCCTGAACGTTTCAGTACACGTACAAACATTTCATGTTCATGAAAGGTATGAAAATAAAAAAAGATATACAACTTCGCTTTTGCAGTGGGGTATTGACTACTTGCCCGGATATTTTACTTTTCATCCTAAACGTTCTGATATACATTAATAAATATATATCTCGATTCGTTTATGCTGAATGAAGTAATATACCTTGTGTGCGTAACAAAAAAAGATATAACAAATAAGAAAGTCTAAGTTCGGGTGGAACCGATTATTATATACCTAACTAGTAGTGATCTATTATGTCATCCCAATTTACGCAGGTCTATTTTAATACTTTCAGTTCGTATTTCCGCTCAATTAGACAGACCGACAGATAGACGTATCGAGCGATGGACATGCCTACATCGACTCAGCTCATCCTCCTGATCGTTTCAGTATACGTACAAACATTTCATGTTCATGAAAGGTATGAGAATCAAAAAAGATATACAACTTCGCTTTTGCAGTGGGGTATTGACTACTTGCCCGGATATTTTACTTTTCATCCTAAACGTTCTGATATACATTAATAAATATATATCTCGATTCGTCTATGCCGAATGAAGTAATATACCTTGTGTGCGTAACAAAACTAGATATAACAAGTAAGGAAGTCTAAGTACGGGTGCAACCGAACATTATATACCTAGTAGTGATCTATTATGTCTACCCAACTTACGCAGGTCTATTTTAATACTTTCAGTTCGTATTTGCGTTCAAATAGACAGACGGACAGACAGATAGACGTATTCGAGAGACAGACATGCCTACATCGACTCAGCTCATCCTCCTGAACGTTTCAGTACACGTACAAACATTTCATGTTCATGAAAGGTATGAAAATAAAAAAAGATATACAACTTCGCTTTTGCAGTGGGGTATTGACTACTTGCCCGGATATTTCACTTTTCATCCTAAACGTTCTGATATACATTAATAAATATATATCTCGATTCGTTTATGCCGAATGAAGTAATTTACCTTGTGTGCGTAACAAAAAAAGATATAACAAATAAGAAAGTCTAAGTTCGGGTGGAACCGATTATTATATACCTAACTAGTAGTGATCTATTATGTCATCCCAATTTACGCAGGTCTATTTTAATACTTTCAGTTCGTATTTCCGCTCAATTAGACAGACCGACAGATAGACGTATCGAGCGATGGACATGCCTACATCGACTCAGCTCATCCTCCTGATCATTTCAGTATACTTTTTGATGGGACTATCTCTTTTTCTTCTCATACGTACAAACATTTCATGTTCATGATAGGTATGAAAATCAAAAAAGATATACAACTTCGCTTTTGCAATGGGGTACTAAGTACTTGCCCGGATATCTTACTTTTCATCAGGCTATATAAAGTTTCAATTCGTCATAACTCCGAACTTTTTTGGTCTAAATTAATGAAATTGGAGATATTTTTCATTCAGTCAACATCTACATAATTTTGCAAAAGTGGGCGGTGCCACGCCCACATATTTTGTGTTTTGTTTTGCTCTTGAAATTTCACGATATGTTCAGGAGTTCGCTGGGCACAACACAGTCTGCATATAGCTTTTGGAAAAGACCCCAGGTTATATAAAACTGCAGTTCGGTATAGTTAGGAGTTTATTTGGTTTAAGTTAATGACATTTTATATATAGATGTGTGCTATGTATCAAAACGTCAAAATAACGTCTACCGGGTTTGCTAGTATATTATAAAATGGCGAAAGCAAACAACGAATTTCAGCATTCTTTTGGAAAACTTAGAGACTAGGTTTGCGTTCAAATAGACAGACGGACAGACAGACAGACGGACGGAGAGACGGGCATGGCTAAATCGACTCCGCTCATCGTGCTGATCCTTTTTTCTCGTCTTCTTCTTATACTTAGATACATTTAATGTTTATGAAAATTATGAAAATCAAAAAAGATATATAACTTCGCTATTGCAGTGGGCTATTAATACGTGCCCGAATATTTTGCTTGTGGTTTCCCGATTTGGCTAATTTTTGGCAGGAGTATAATACATACTACTAAGAAGCAGCTGACGAATTTTCATTGAAGTATCAAGATTGAATTATAAGCGACAAAATTACAACATTTTTTTGCGGCCGGTTTTTCCTTGAAAAGCTTAGTATGTGTGCAAAATCTGATTGATATAACTTGCTTAGTTTTTCAGAACTATGTTCAAAAACTGGGCGCGGACTTTAACCGATTTCGCCCATTTTTACAGCAAACAGTTACATTTATATACAGAACATTATCACCAAATTTGTTTCGACAAATCAATTTTTGGCGGAGTTATGGCATAAACAGTTTTGTGGAATAGTCCACTATAAAAGGGGCGGGGCCACGCCCATTTTCGAAAATTTTAAGTTTTTAGATTTCTTTGTTTACGGAAACTTTAGAAGTGAAATATAAATGATGTAAAACTATTTTAGGCAAAGTTATTGCCTATTTAATATATCTACGATCCTTTTCAAAATCTTTCATATAAAAGTGGGCGTAGACCTTAACCAATCCCGCCCATTTTTTCCTGGAACATTCCTTGCATACTTGCAAACCTGCGTGCTGAATTTCGTTTCGATATCTTGCACGGTTTCTGATTTATGATTAATATTATTTCTAAATTTGACTTAATCAAAAGTGGGCGGTGCCACACCCATTTTCAAAAATTTCTTCAAACATTTATTTTATTCCTCAATATCAATGTATTCACCAAATTTTATCCTTATAGGTGTATTATGTACTGAGTAATCACTTTTTTTGTGTTTTCGAAAATATAAAAAGTGGGCGTGGCTATCATCCGATTTCGCCCATTTTAAATAGTGCTCGGAGATGAGTGCCAAGGAACCCGCATACCAAATTTCATTAAGATATCTCAAAATTTACTCAAGTTATCGTGTTCACAGACGGACGGACGGATGGACGGACATGGCTTAATCAATTTCTCTTTTCGTCCTGAACATTTTGATATACATATGTCAATATCTGTCACGATCCGTTTATGCCGTTACGTACTGCCGTTAGGCGACTAAAGTTAATATACCTTGTGTGCGTAGCACTACTAGGTATAAAAAGGGTGTCTTTCATAGGCGCCAAAGAACTCAACCGATCTTTATGAAATTTTCACAATATATACTTGGGTTCACTGGGTACAGCACAGATAATATATAGTTTTAGAAAAGTAGGCGGAGCCACGCCTCAGGCTATATAAAGTTTCAATTCGTCATAACTCCGAACTTTTTTGGTCAAAACTAATGAAATTTGGATATATGTGTCACTTAGTCAATATCTACATAATTTTTCAGAAGTGGGCGGTGCCACGCCCACATATTTTGTGTTTTGTTTTGCTCTTGAACTTTCACGATATGTTCAGGAGTTCGCTGGGCACGACACAGTCTGCATATAGGTTTTGGAAAAGCCCCCAGGTTATATAAAGCTGCAGTTCGGTATAGTTGGGAGTTTATTTGGTTCAAGTTAATGACATTTTAGATATAGATGTGTTCTATTTATCAAAACGTCAAAAAAACGTATACCGGGTTTGCTAGTATATTATAAAATGGAGAAAGCAAACAACGAATTTCAGCATTCTTTTGTAAAACTGAGATACTAGTTTGCGTTCAAATAGACAGACGGACAGACGGAGAGACGGGCATGGCTTAATCGATTCCGCTCATCGCACTGATGATTTTAGTGAAGTTTTCTCTTCTTGTTCTCATACTTACATACATTTAATGTTTATGAAAGGTATGCAAATCAAAAAAGATATATAACTTCGCTATTGCAGTGGGCTATTAACTACGTGCCCGAATATTTCGCTTGTGTGTTTCCCGATTTTGATAATTTTTGACAGGAGTATAATACATACTACTGAGAAGCAGCTGACCAATTTTCATTGAAATATCAAGATCGAATTATAAGCGATTGACTTTGAAAATAGCAGACATTTTATGCTGAAAAGTGGGCGGCGCCACGCCTACTTCTTCAAAATTGAAAAAATTTGGATGCGGCCCAGTCTTTCTTTCTTTTCTTATTATGTGTGCAAAATATAATTGATATACCTTGCTTAGTTGTGGAAATAACGCTCTTTAAATTTTACAAAAAAAATTTCAGATCTATGTTAAAAACTGGCCGTGGACATTAACCGATTTCGCCCAGTTTTACAGAAAACGGTAACCCTTATATATAGCACATTATCACCAAATTTCGTTTCCACAAATAAATTTTTGGCGGAGTTATGGCATAAAAAGTTTTGTGGAATAGTCCACTATAAAAAGGGCGGGGCCACGCCCATTTTCGAAAATTTTAAGTTTTTGGATTTTTTTGTTTACGGAAACTTTAAAACTGAAATATAAATGATGTAAAGCTATTTACGCTAAAGTTATTGCCTATTTAATATATCTACGATCCTTTTCAAAATCTTTCATATAAAAGTGGGCGTAGACCTTAACCGATTCCGCCCATTTAATATTATTTCTAAATTTGACTTAATCAAAAGTGGGCGGTGCCACACCCATTTTCAAAAATTTCTTGAAAAATTTATTTTATGCCTCAATCTCAATGTATTCACCAAATTTTATCCTTATAGGTCTCGGAGATGAGTGCCAAGGAACCCGCATACCAAATTTCATTAAGATATCTCAAAATTTACTCAAGTTATCGTGTTGGAGAAAGCAAACAACGAATTTCAGCATTCTTTTGTAAAACTGAGATACTAGTTTGCGTTCAAATAGACAGACGGAGAGACGGGCATGGCATAATCGATTCCGCTCATCGCACTGATCATTTTAGTGAACTTTTCTCTTCTTGTTCTCATACTTACATACATTTAATGTTTATGAAAGGTATGAAAATCAAAAAAGATATATAACTTCGCTATTGCAGTGGGCTATTAACTACGTGCCCGAATATTTCGCTTGTGTGTTTCCCGATTTTGATAATTTTTGACAGGAGTATAATACATACTACTGAGAAGCAGCTGACCAATTTTCATTGAAATATCAAGATCGAATTATAAGCGATTGCCTTTGAAAATAGCAGACATTTTATGCTGAAAAGTGGGCGGCGCCACGCCTACTTCTTCAAAATTGAAAAAATTTGGATGCGGCCCAGTCTTTCTTTCTTTTCTTATTATGTGTGCAAAATATAATTGATATACCTTGCTTAGTTGTGGAAATATCGCTCTTTAAATTTTACAAAAAAAATTTCAGATCTATGTTAAAAACTGGCCGTGGACATTAACCGATTTCGCCCAGTTTTACAGCAAACGGTAACCCTTATATATAGCACATTATCACCAAATTTCGTTTCCACAAATAAATTTTTGGCGGAGTTATGGCATAAAAAGTTTTGTGGAATAGTCCACTATAAAAAGGGCGGGGCCACGCCCATTTTCGAAAATTTTAAGTTTTTGGATTTTTTTGTTTACGGAAACTTTAAAACTGAAATATAAATGATGTAAAGCTATTTACGCTAAAGTTATTGCCTATTTATATATCTACGATCCTTTTCAAAATCTTTCATATAAAAGTGGGCGTAGACCTTAACCGATTCCGCCCATTTAATATTATTTCTAAATTTGACTTAATCAAAAGTGGGCGGTGCCACACCCATTTTCAAAATTTCTTGAAAAATTTATTTTATGCCTCAATCTCAATGTATTCACCAAATTTTATCCTTATAGGTCTCGGAGATGAGTGCCAAGGAACCCGCATACCAAATTTCATTAAGATATCTCAAAATTTACTCAAGTTATCGTGTTGGAGAAAGCAAACAACGAATTTCAGCAATCTTTTGTAAAACTGAGATACTAGTTTGCGTTCAAATAGACAGACGGAGAGACGGGCATGGCATAATCGATTCCGCTCATCGCACTGATCATTTTAGTGAACTTTTCTCTTCTTGTTCTCATACTTACATACATTTAATGTTTATGAAAGGTATGAAAATCAAAAAAGATATATAACTTCGCTATTGCAGTGGGCTATTAACTACGTGCCCGAATATTTCGCTTGTGTGTTTCCCGATTTTGATAATTTTTGACAGGAGTATAATACATACTACTGAGAAGCAGCTGACCAATTTTCATTGAAATATCAAGATCGAATTATAAGCGATTGCCTTTGAAAATAGCAGACATTTTATGCTGAAAAGTGGGCGGCGCCACGCCTACTTCTTCAAAATTGAAAAAATTTGGATGCGGCCCAGTCTTTCTTTCTTTTCTTATTATGTGTGCAAAATATAATTGATATACCTTGCTTAGTTGTGGAAATATCGCTCTTTAAATTTTACAAAAAAAATTTCAGATCTATGTTAAAAACTGGCCGTGGACATTAACCGATTTCGCCCAGTTTTACAGCAAACGGTAACCCTTATATATAGCACATTATCACCAAATTTCGTTTCCACAAATAAATTTTTGGCGGAGTTATGGCATAAAAAGTTTTGTGGAATAGTCCACTATAAAAAGGGCGGGGCCACGCCCATTTTCGAAAATTTTAAGTTTTTGGATTTTTTTGTTTACGGAAACTTTAAAACTGAAATATAAATGATGTAAAGCTATTTACGCTAAAGTTATTGCCTATTTAATATATCTACGATCCTTTTCAAAATCTTTCATATAAAAGTGGGCGTAGATCTTAACCGATTCCGCCCATTTAATATTATTTCTAAATTTGACTTAATCAAAAGTGGGCGGTGCCACACCCATTTTCAAAAATTTCTTGAAAAATTTATTTTATGCCTCAATCTCAATGTATTCACCAAATTTTATCCTTATAGGTGTATTATGTACTGAGTAATCACTTTTTTTGTGTTTTCGAAAATATAAAAAGTGGGCGTGGCAATCATCCGATTTCGCCCATTTTAAACAGCTCTCGGAGATGAGTGCCAAGGAACCCGCATACCAAATTTCATTAAGATATCTCAAAATTTACTCAAGTTCTCGTGTTCACAGACGGACGGACGGACGGACGTGGCTTAATCAATTTCTCTTTTCATCCTGAACATTTTGATATATATAGGTCAATGTCTTTCTCGATCCGTTTATGCCGTTACGTACTGCCGTTAGGCGACTAAAGTTAATATACCTTGTGTGCGTAGCACTACCAGGTATAAAAAGGGTGTCTTTTATAGGCGCCAAAGAACTCAAACGATCTTTATGAAAATTTCACAATATATACTTGGGTTCACTGGGTACAGCACAGATAACATATAGTATTGGAAAACTAGTCTGAGCCGCGCCCCCAGGCTATATAAAGTTTCAATTCGTCATAACTCCGAAGTTTTTTGGTCTAAGTTAATGAAATTGGAGATATTTTTCACTTAGTCAACATCTACATAATTTTTCAAAAGTGGGCAGTGCCACGCCCACATATTTTGTGTTTTGTTTTGCTCTTGAAATTTCACGATATGGTCAGGAGTTCGCTGGGCACGACAGAGTCTGTATATAGCATTTGGAAAAACCCACAGGTTATATAAAGCTGCAGTTCGGTATATCTAGGAGATTATTTGGTTGAAGTTAATGACATTTTATACATAGTTGTGTTCTATGTATCGAAACGTCAAAACAACGTCTACCGGGTTTGCTAGTATATTATAAAATGGAGAAAGCAAACAACGAATTTCAGCATTCTTTTGTAAAACTGAGCGACTTGTTTGCGTTCAAATAGACAGACGGACAGACAGACGGACGGAGAGACGGGCACGGCTAAATCGACCTCACTCATCGTACTGATCATTTTAGTGAACTTTTCTCTTTTTGTTCTCATACTTACATACATTTAATGTTTATGAAAGGTATGAAAATCAAAAAAGATATATAACTTCGCTATTGCAGTGGGCTATTAACTACGTGCCCGAATATTTTGCTTGTGTGTTTCCCGATTTGGCAGGAGTATAATACATACTACAAAGAAGCAGCTGACCAATTTTCATTGAAATATCAAGATTGAATTATAAGCGATTGCCTTTGAAAATAGCAGACATTTTTTGCTGAAAGGTGGGCGGCGCCACGGCTACTTCTTCAAAAATGACAACATTTTTTTGCGGCCGAGTTTTTCTTGGAAAGCTTATTATGTGTGCAAAATCTAATTGATATAACGTCCTTAGTTGTAGAAATATCGCTTTTTAAATTTTACAAAAAAATTTTTCAGAACTATGTTACAAAACTGGGCGTGGACATTAACCGATTTCGCCCAATTTTACAGCAAACAGTAACCTTTATATATAGAACATTATCACCAAATTTCGTTTCGACAAATCAATTTTTGGCGGAGTTATGGCATAAAAAGTTTTGTGAAATAGTCACTATAAAAGGGGCGGGGCCACGCCCATTTTCGAAAACTTTAAGTTTTTGGATTTCCTTGTTTACGGAAACTTTAAAAGTGAAATATAAATGATGTAAACCTATTTTACGCAAAGTTATTGCCTATTTAATATATCTACGATCCTCTTCAAGATCTTTCATATAAAAGTGGGCGGAGACCTTAACCGATCCCTCCCATTTTTTCCTGGAACATTCCTTGTATACCTGGAAACCTCCGTGCTGAATTTCGTTTCGATATCTTGAACGGTTTTCGATTTATGATTAATATTTACAATATTGACTTAATCAAAAGTGGGCGGTGCCACACCCACTTTCAAAAATTTTTTGAAGAATTTTATTTATGCCTCAATCTCAATGTATTCACCAAATTTTATCCTTATAGGTGTATTATGTACTGAGTAATCACTTTTTTTGTGTTTTCGAAAATATTCTATATAAAAAGTGGGCGTGGCTATCATCCGATTTCGCCCATTTTAAATAGCGCTCTGAGATGAGTACCAAGGAACCTGCATACCAAATTTCATTAAGATATCTCAAAATTTACTCAAGTTATCGTGTTCACAGACGGACGGACGGACGGACATGGCTTAATCAATTTCTCTTTTCATCCTGAACATTTTGATATATATAGGTCAATGTCTATCTCGATCCGTTTATGCCGTTACGTACTGCCGTTACGCGACTAAAGTTAATATACCTTGTGTGCGTAGCACTACCAGGTATAAAAAAGGGTGTCTTTTATAGGCGCCAAAGAACTCAAACGATCTTTATGAAATTTTCACAATATGTACTTGGGTTCACTGGGTACAGCATAGACAATATATAGTTTTGGAAAAGTAGGCGGAGCCGCGCCCGCAGGCTATATATAATTTCAATTCGTCATAACTCCGAACTTTTTTGGTCTAAGTTAATGAAATTGGAGATATTTTTCACTTAGTCAACATCTACATAATTTTTCAAAAGTGGGCAGTGCCACGCCCACATATTTTGTGTTTTGTTTTGCTCTTGAAATTTCACGATATGGTCAGGAGTTCGCTGGGCACGACAGAGTCTGCATATAGCTTTTGGAAAAGACCCCAGGTTATATAAAGCGGCAGTTCGGTATAGTTAGGAGTTTATTGTGTTCAAGTTAATGACATTTTATACATAGATGTGGTCTATGTATCAAAACGTCAAAACAACGTATACCGGGTTTGCTAGTATATTATAAAATGGAGAAAGCAAACAACGAATTTCAGCATTCTTTTGTAAAACTGAGCGACTTGTTTGCGTTCAAATAGACAGACGGACAGACAGACGGACGGAGAGACGGGCACGGCTAAATCGACCTCACTCATCGTACTGATCATTTTAGTGAACTTTTCTCTTTTTGTTCTCATACTTACATACATTTAATGTTTATGAAAGGTATGAAAATCAAAAAAGATATATAACTTCGCTATTGCAGTGGGCTATTAACTACGTGCCCGAATATTTCGCTTGTGTGTTTCCCGATTTTGATAATTTTTGACAGGAGTATAATACATACTACTGAGAAGCAGCTGACCAATTTTCATTGAAATATCAAGATCGTATTATAAGCGATTGCCTTTGAAAATAGCAGACATTTTATGCTGAAAAGTGGGCGGCGCCACGCCTACTTCTTCAAAATTCAAAAAATTTGGATGCGGCCCAGTCTTTCTTTCTTTTCTTATTATGTGTGCAAAATATAATTGATATACCTTGCTTAGTTGTGGAAATATCGCTCTTTAAATTTTACAAAAAAAATTTCAGATCTATGTTAAAAACTGGCCGTGGACATTAACCGATTTCGCCCAGTTTTACAGCAAACGGTAACCCTTATATATAGCACATTATCACCAAATTTCGTTTCCACAAATAAATTTTTTACGGAGTTATGGCATAAAAAGTTTTGTGGAATAGTCCACTATAAAAAGGGCGGGGCCACGCCCATTTTCGAAAATTTTAAGTTTTTGGATTTTTTTGTTTACGGAAACTTTGCAATTGAAATATAAATGATGTAAAGGCTATTTTACGCAAAGTTATTGCCTATTTAATATATCTACGATCCTTTTCAAAATCTTTCATATAAAAGTGTGCGTGTACCTTAACCGATCCCGCCCATTTTTCCCTGGAACATTCCTTGTATACCTGGAAACCTCCGTGCTGAATTTCGTTTCGATATCTTGAACGGTTTTCGATTTATGATTAATATTTATAATATTGACTTAATCAAAAGTGGGCGGTGCCACACCCACTTTCAAAAATTTGTTGAAGAATTTTATTTATGCCTCAATCTCAATGTATTCACCAAATTTTATCCTTATAGGTGTATTATGTACTGAGTAATCACTTTTTTTGTGTTTTCGAAAATATTCTATATAAAAAGTGGGCGTGGCTATCATCCGATTTCGCCCATTTTAAATAGCGCTCTGAGATGAGTACCAAGGAACCTGCATACCAAATTTCATTAAGATATCTCAAAATTTACTCAAGTTATCGTGTTCACAGACGGACGGATGGACGGACATGGACATTGATATACAGAAGTCTTTATCTATCTCGATCCGTTTATGCCGTTAGGCGACTAAAGTGCGTAGCACTACTAGGCATAAAAAGCAAAGAGGAGATGCCTACATGTATATGTATGAATTTATGTGCAAAATTAGCGCAAGAACAAAAAAAAAAATCGAATGCATCTGCCTACATAGTATAACTAATATGTATGTAAGTACATGTGTGACTGGGTATCTTCTCTAGTTATACGAAAATAGTGGTTGTACAAAATGAGTTAAGTTGACTTACATGTGTTTATTGTTATATTAACATTTGCTTAGGCCAACGCTGTCCACGAGGCGAAGAAGGCCTTCCTTGCTTTGGTACGTAGCTGCTGTTTTTGGCTAATCATAGGTTGCAATTTTTTTTACGGCCGCAACAACACTTTCTGCGCGATTTCAGGCTGCACTGGATAGTATTTGTGGTATACACTTTAAACACTTTCTGCACTTATAAAAAACTTTAATTTAGAATTTAAAGTATTTCTTATGGATTCTATTGTATTTGATAGTAGGGAATGTGAGCTGCTAGATACTAGTGGGAAGTGAGTTGGATATTAGTCAACCTACATTCGCTACACACTTTAACTTTCTAGCTATTATGCAAACTTGATTTCCACACTTACGATCTACTTGGTCCGATGGTTCTTCAGGAAAAGAACAATTTTAGGGCCGGACCCGGGTTTTTTTTACCCGGCCAAGGGCTGTTATTTCAGTGTAACCCTGTCCAATCTGCCCCGTCCAACCCTTAAATTGTCATCCCCGGAGCTAACTCTGGCAGCTGGGTTGCTCCATTGCCTCTTGTTACGGGCTGGGGTCGAACCCAATCCTGGACCAAGAGACTGGATCTGCTGCGTTTGCTGGAAGAAAATTTATATTAAACGGTCGCATTCGGTACAATGCGCCAAGTGTAAGAGATGGTTACATAAATCCGGATGCTCAGGGCTTAACCCTGCCATTCACAGTCCCCGTACTTTCTTTAGTACTTTTGAGGCACCATGTTGTACATGTCCAAGGACGTCCCGCGGTAGTCGCCCTCCCTTATCGCTTCTACCTACTTCCAATAGCCACAATAGTGGCTCAGTCTATACGACTGGCAGCACCGCTGCCATTCCCGCATCACGCACTCCCGACTGTTACGCACGCACACCAGCGTCTCCATCTCACACGGCCGCTCAACACCCCTATCCCCTCCGGAATAGGTCAGATATGAGCATAGCCGAGCGTCAGTCCCCTCTTTCTCTGCCCCTAATGCCTCCCTGCATCCAGCCTGCACGTGGGTCAGGAACACCACCTCCTAGTACCTTTCACGTGCACCGTTTGTCGGCAAAGATTACACTGGTCAACAACATATTTGTACATGGGTCGTGCGTATATTTTTGTTATTACTTTTGCACCCAGAAATAAGAATATGAACATAAAAAAGTTTTTGATTTGGTTTTGTTCGAAAAAAATTGGAAAAACGAAAAACATGAAAGTTCATCAAAATTTGACATAGATTTAATTTATTCTAGTATAGTAAAAATCAATTTGAGATTTATTCTTATAAATTTAGTTTTAGAATACAGTTTAAATGCTTAAAAATGTTTTCCTGCTTTTCCTGCCATATTCGGTTACATTTTCTCTTATTAACGTCCAAATATAGTCCCCCATCATGCTTTCCGTATACTGGCCTTGGTAGCGTTTCTCAATGGAATTGCTCTCTTGATGGAATTGCTCCCCGTGTTCTTCTGAATAAGATCCCATATTATCTTTGAATTTATCCAGATGTCTTTAGCGACATTCTACATCCGATGGCGAAAAAATTCGTAATCATGCCAGTTATCAGCTCTTCATAATTTTCATCCCTATGATTTCCAAGAAAGCCCTGAACTACTGCCTTAAAACTGTTCCACGCTAGTTTCTCCTCATTGCTAAGTAGGTCCGGGAAAATATCGCAGTTCATAATTTGTTTTATTTGAGGGACAACAAAGACTCCAGCTTTAATTTCCGCCTCTGACAGCTTTGGAAAAAAAGTCTGCAAATATTTGAAAGCTTTAGACTCAATATTAAGAGCCTTCACAAATTGTTTAATAAGGCCCAATTTAATATGCAATGGCGGTAGCAATATGTTTTTAGGATCGACAATTGCTTCATGTTTAATATTAAATCATCCCACTTCATACTCAGTACGGATCGGACTTACGAACTTGTGATGGGTATAATGTACATCGAAAAGCCCGCCCCAGCGGTCTTGGGGGTGACCTTGCGTTCATTACACATCACTCTGTACAATATAATCTATTTACCTCTGACGTCGTCCCCAGGGACTCTACCTTAGGATGCCAAGGCATAGTAGTCCGGTCAGGCGACGTCGACCTGCAAATCATAAACATCTACATTCCCCCTGCCACGTGTTGTCCTAGAGATTATCATCCCGACGCTAGTGCGTTGCTAAGGGGCGATAACCGTCTAATCCTAGGCGACTTCCACGCACATCACGATCTCTCGCACTCCAACTTGGGAGCAGACAGCAGAGGACACGCAATTGCAGACCAAATAGATAACTCAGCATCCTGTACAGTCAATGCAGATGCCCACACCAGGGTGGCAGGTAACTGCCACAGTTCGCCAGACATCTCCATAACGAGCGCGGGCTTAATTAACTTTGTCATCTGGCCACCGATGCTTACATTAGCTTCATACCACCTACCCATCTTACTCTCTGTTGAACGACCGACCGACTTCATAACGACTGATAAATTAACATACATCAACTTCACCAAAGCGAAAGAGAGTTTCGCAAGATCATTGATTCAGCCTCATGCCGCTTTATTCCTGCTATTAGAATACTAGAAATTCAACCGAATTTTCCGGCAGAAGCTGCGGCGATGGCAAGAGAACGTGACCAAGTGAGACTCATCAATCCCGCAGATCCCAGAATCAAAGATCTCAATGCGGAAATTCGTAGGATAGTCAACGAACGCAAGCTGACCAAGTGGAAACAACACCTCGAGGCATCAATGACAGGGTCGCCAATGCATCCACCTGCGGATAGGACTAAGAGAAGAGCCTTCCGACGTGCGCACAAACACAAACACTCCACTTCGCCTATTGCCGTCTCAGTCGCAGAGGTCAAGGAAGCCATAATGAAGGCCAAGCCCTCAAAATCCATCGGACCCGACGGAATCGCCATGAAGATGATCAAACACCTTGGCCACGAGGGACAGAGTCAGTTAGCGGCTCTTTTTAATCTCTCTTTAACTACTTTCGTTTCACCTAAAATATGGAAACAGGCGATTGTAGTTCCCCTACTAAAACCAGGGAAGCCGGCGAGCCAAGGAGAGTCTTATCGCCCGATATCCCTCCTTTCTCCGGTAGTGAAATTACTAGAGACCATTCTGCTCCCTTACTTCATTGCAAATCTGAAATTTGCCGAACACCAACATGGTTTCCGCAAATATCACAGCACGACATCCGCTTTGAACGTCATTACAACGCATATTAATAACGGTTTGAATCAAAACCCACCAAACCATAGGACGGTTCTCGTGGCACTTGACCTATCAAATGCATTCGACACGGTCAATCGCGCCACACTCCTGCGAGATCTGGAAGAGACACCGGTCCCTGCCGGCCTTAAAAGGTGGACCGCTAATTACCTCAATGGTCGACAGGCAACAGTCAAATTCAGGAACAAGAAGAAATCTAGACCACGAAGAATAAAACAAGGGGTGGCGCAAGGTGGTGTTCTCTCTCCCCTTTTGTTTAATTTCTATATTTCGAGACTTTCCCTCAAGTCACTGGCCGGCAGTAGTTGGGGAAAATACAAAGGAATATTGCTTGCTACATATAAGGCTATTGGCCGGCCGGTCATTGACTATGCTGCGCCCATATGGTCGCCCAATCTTTCTGACACCAACTGAAGGAAATTGCAAGTCTGCAAAACACCGCCATCAGAACTGCTGCGGGATGTCTACTTATGTCATCTGAGTCTCACCTCCATCAAGAGGCAAAATTGCTCAATGTTCAAGAGCACGCGGAACTCTTGAGTAGACAGTTCCTTCTGAACTGTCATAAACCTAGTCATCCAAATCGACATCTTTTGGATGTAGCACCGCCCCTCAGAGACATAAGGAGACATCTTCGTAAGCATTACGATGAGATCCGGCACCATATCTCTTTGCCGTTTGATCTGCGGAACCATAAACGGGCTCTAAATGACCTCCACACCGAGTCGGTAGACAGATCTCTCAGATCTCGGCCTGTGAATCCCGTTACTAATACTCAACCACCTGAATTGGCTGAAGAGCAGCGTGTACTTCTGAGGGAGACTAGAGTCATACTGGCACAACTTCGCTCTGGATATTGTAATAGGTTAAACTCTTACCTATCCAGACTGAAGCCAAACATACCAAAGACATGCCCTGCATGTGGTATGTCCCCTCCTCTTCAGTCGAACCTACTCCTCTAACATCAACATCACTCTGGTCCAACCCTGTGGAAACTGCGCATTTCCGTGGACTTCCGTTAGAAGAGCCTGATGACAATTTAGAGTTATCGAGCCCATTGGGCAGGGCGAAGCACTGTTAACAACAACAACAACAGGGCCGGATATAAGCTCAATACCCATATGGTAGTAATTGACATAAAGATTATCGATAATTTTCGTATCGAAAGTCATATGTTAGAACTGATGATTGAAGGATGTTAAGCTTCAAACAGTGTTGGAAACTACAGGGTGTTATGGATGAAAATTTAAATGAAAGCAAAAGTAGAAAAATTCTGAAAATAAGGGAAAACTGTATTTATGCGATGGTGAATAAAATGCATGCATATACCCACGGCCATAGCTTGCGAACACCAGCAGAGAGGTTGCAGGACCTCAGGTGCTCCTTCCACTTGGCGCGTTTTTGTTGATGAACCAGTCATCTGATTTCTACATTGAGATCTTGAATTTGGGGATCCGTAGGGTCCAAGCGTCGCGCATGGTCACGTTCATTTGCCAGGGCCGCTGCCTCTGCGGGGAAATACGGGCGTATCTCCTTAATTCTACCTGACCTATGACCATGCGAAAGCTTTTTCGCCTTCTCTTACGTCAGACGGGATGGGAAGAGCAGCGAAGGTGCTCTCAGTGAAGTTAAGAAAACCAACCCGATCATTAGCGAAAGTGCGATTTTCAGAAGTGACAAAGTCATTGGGGCGATCGATTGAGAGGATTATCGGTAAATGATCCGATGCAAGAGTTAGCATCGATCGCCAGTCAACGCAGCTTATGAGACCAGCGCTGACGATGGTAAGGTCTGATCGGGCACCTAGCTTTGTTTCCTGAATAGCAGCAATCTTGATATTTTGCCGCCTCACGAAGTTCACTATCTCACTAACCTTGCCGGTTAGGCCGTTGCAGTTCAACTGTAGGACACGAAAGTGCGAAGGGGGAGAAATAATCACACTGGGTGACAAGAACTGGTGCGTATGCCTCGGTGGAAGCTGCCTGGAGGCGAATCGGTCGACGTTGTAGGTTGCGTAGCTCGACAACATGGCGCAACGTACTTATCAGTCCATAAGTTCCTGTTACCAAGTAGAGAAGATATAAGCAGGTGAGGCAAGAGTTGCATTTGACTGATGTCGCAGGTGTATATAGTCTCAACCGACAAACAGTACACATGGTGTTTTATTATTATTGGCCTTGAGTTTATTGCATGAATACTTTAAAATATAAGGCAGTTCTGCTGATGATGATAAAACAGATATGCCAAAAAATCCATCATGATCACACTACTAACTGTCAAATGGCGGAAGTGGTTCATGCATATGGCAAAGAAGAATAGAATTAGGAGTTTAGATGACATCAAAACCATCATTATTAGCTTGATGATTAGCAATGCATGCCAAAATTTCTCTGATGAAGAAGTCTAGCAGCTTCCGAAATGGATCTATAAGAAAAGCTATGGCGGTTGTCTCTAAAAATTTGTCCTACTCTATTAAATTAAACAACTTTAAATAATTAATTAAAACTGATTATTAAAAAAAAAATGTGAAAAATTAATATTCTTGGTCTTGAAAAATATTAAAAACAATAAAAAGGATTTAAAACCTTGCTTGATTTTTTTAATAACGGTAGGTTTGGTAAGGTTGAGCTGGACGGTCTGTCAAGACCTCACATAGACTGAGAATGTCCGTAGTGCTACTAGAAGTTTCTTAGACCAGAAACGAAAGCCCTATATAGCACAAAACATGCTCAACCATCTCCTCCTGCAGACGGCACTTCCTGCGTCTGTTGTCACCGACGAGACCTAATTTATATGCATGGGAAGCCAAAGGCAGTTAGTTGACCTTATGTAATATGCTTCACACATGATCTGGAAGACTTTGCAGCCCGCGCTTGATTCCAAGCCTTTTTTGCCTGGTCGAATATTTGCAATTCTTGCCTGCGTTTCAACTGTCCCAAAGAGTCAGCCTTTTCATTCCCCATCTATGCTATGACCTGGGGCCCGGTATAGATATAAGTTCCTTTCGGGCGCAATCCTTCTTAGCGCCGGTTTGCACTCTAGGACACTGCTAGTTGTTGTGGTGTGTGAGATTATTGCCATAATAGAGGCCTGGCTGTTAATGAAGAAAGTGACTCTGGCTAGGGAGGTTTTTCCAGCATTTCCGCTGCTTTCGTTGCGGCTACAACAACCACCTGAAAGACGCTACAGTGTTCTGACAGATTTTAGGATCTGTTTATTTCCGGATCAGCAAAGTACACAACAGACCCCACACCTTCCGTTAACTTGGAACCGTCGGTGTACACGTTTGTGGTAACGGCAGTCATTTCCGCACCTTTACGCCAACCATCGACCTCTATTGTAGCTTCAGGATCTTTTTCGAAGTGCAGAAGCAGTAACCATGAAGTCTGTCCGTGCAAAGTTAGATGACGATATACTATATTAGCCTATTTGCAGTTGTTACTGCCATGTTCTTGGCCACTAGGTCTAGGCGTGGGATGTGCAGACTAGCATTTAATTCTGCTGTTGAGGTGGTTTTCAAAGCTCCCGTCATACTTATCATTGATAATCTGCACAATCTCTAGTTTATTGGCATACATTCTCTTTTGTGTGGCTGCCCACCAAACTAAGACTGCGTGAATACTCAATAAGAAAGGGTGGGCGAGAGTCCCCATGTTCACCTTAGCATTATATGGAGCATGGAGGCCTTCTTCACTCTCTCCTCTACATTTGGTTTTTACAACAACTTGTTGTCTAAAATTATTAATAGATATTTTACACTGTGTTCTGAAGGATTACCATTCCTAGCTTAGGCCTAGTCCAGTTCGGGATTTTATACCTCCTGGTTTTCACAATAACTTGCTGTCCAAAATTATTCCTAGATATTTTACACTGTGTTTCTGAAGGGTTACCCCTTATAGCTTAGGCCTAGGCCAGTTCGGGACCTTCTACCTCCTGGTGAATAATTCCATATCCGTCTTTTCCGCATTTACGGTCAACCAACGTCCGACGCCAAGCATGCACCTCTCAAAGCGCAGAGCAGGATCTATCCCAATAGAATTGAGACCATCCATTATTTCCCGATTAAAGACGTTGTTGAAAGCCCCGGCAATATCCAAGAAAACACCAGAGCCTTTCCAATGTTGATAACCACCCTATGCAGAGCTGTGTCTACCGACTTGCCTTTGGTGTACGCATGTTGTACTGCGGAAAACAGTCTAGATTTTATGTACACGTCTATGAGGCACTTAAAAGTTTTGAGCAGGAATGATGTTAAGCTGATAGGGCTATACTCGTCGGGGTGCACATCACTGGTCTTGCCCGCCTTTGGTAGGAAGGCTACTCGGGCCATTTTCCAAGAGTGCGGTACATGATTCAGCCTTATGCACCCATCAAAGATTACCTTGAGCCAGTTTATTAACTGTTTACCCACCATTTGTAGAATGGCAGGGAATATTCCATCCCGACCAGGCAATTTAAACGCGGAGGAAGTTTTTACTGCCATTCAATCTTGGTATAAGTCATCAACTCTGGTATTGTCCGCTCAGTGCTCGAATTCTAAGTGCTGTCCACTGTCTCTTCCGTCTGGCAATCGGACCGAAAATGTGCGTCGATGAACGCCTCTAGGGATTCTTTACTGCTGCGTGACCATTGCGCGATCACTTTCATTATTAAGCCCTGAACTATTTCGCCTCTAGAAAGGATCTTCCTTAACCCCGCTGTTTCGTTCTAGCTTTCTATATTCGCACAAAAGTTTTTCCATGAGACTTTCTTCGCTTTGCTAATTTCCCTCTCGTATACCCTCAACAGGCCCCTATATTAATCCCAGGACTTCCCGCATTCGGCAGCTTTCGCTAGCTTGTAACTGTAATTTCTGGAGCTTGGTCCAGTGTGTTGACCTAGGATTCCTAAAGGATTTAACGCTCTCTACCCTTCCTAATTGGAAATTGAAGCTGATATACGCGTGGTCTGAAAAATATGGTCTTTCGAGGACCCTCCAGTCATACCTTGATATATCAAGCTCCGATTTTAGTGTGATGTCAAGTACAGGTGGCGCAAAAGTAAGCTTCCGATGTTCAGCATATCGGTTGTGGCACGTGCAGTGTGTGCTGTTGCACCGTCTTGTTGGAACCACATGTTTTCCAATCCCAATTCATCAAGTTGCGGCAAAAAGAACTCGTTGATCATTGCTCTGTAGCGCTCACCATTCACAGTAATCGTTTGGCCCCGACCGATTATTGGTCAAATAAATAGTCAGCAATATTCCGCGTTCTGGAGCAGTGTAGCGTAACATTGTTTCTTAACGTGTATTTCGCATGTATCTACTACACAAATGTCAGAACAGAACTGACTTTAGGGGCCAATCGCAAAATTTATAGCGTTTTCTGATAGAAGGATTACTTTTGCGCCACCTTGTACATTACGAGATGTTGGACCAACATATGTAGAAACGCTACCCCTGTTAGCTACTTGTAGACTACTTTGTCATATAAAGCAAAAAAGGTACTCACCTCTTTCGTTGATGTCACCACAGCCCCATGTAGTATAGTGTGCATTGGCATCGGCACCTACGACCAGCTGTCCATTTCTTCCTTCTTCCTCCATCAGTATATTGAGCTCTTCTGGGGGAACCTCCGCGTTGTGAGCCATATAGCACGACGCCAGGATAAAGGCCTGTTCTTTCTCTGCCTCGATAGCTATGAACGCCAAATCCTCAATATTGTAATTATACAACATACATGAATAAAGGTGTTTTCTTACCATAACGGCAGCTCTTACCCTGCCTTCGGATTCGGAATAAACACGGTATCCACGTGCGTTGAGTCCGGAAACTGGATTAACGTAACATCGAATGAACCCTCCTCAAGAGTTAGGAGGAGTGCGGTCGAAGCAATCTTACTGTGCTGGAGGTTTACTTGTAGGACTTGCAACATCATTGAGTTTTATTTCCTCCTCCAACGCTTCCAGCACTTTTGCTTCCACTTCGTCTGCTTCCGACAATTTTAGGTTTTCGGGATCTCCTTTCTACATTCTACGCCGTTATAACCATAACATATCGGGTTTAATCCCAAAGGCTCCGCTGACTGGGTCATGTTATTCGAATGGGCATAGGCGCTAGACTGGGATGGAAAAAAGGACGGAGGATGGCTTGACCTTCCTAGGTGGTTTCGATTGACGTCATTTATCGGTAACAAGAGATGACTGACTTGTTTTGATACGCCGTGGGTTCTACGTAGACGACTATGTGATAATTGCAAGGGAGCAGGACCCCAAAATGTATGAGGTTTGCTCCAAACTAAACGATTACCTCCAGGTGTTATCAAGTTTTTTCGTCGAACGGAACCTGTCATTGTACCCGACCAAATTCTGGGACTACCAATTCCTAAGGTGACAAAAGCAGGTGAACAAGGAATTACACATCTAGGTTGATAGCTCCACTCTACCAACTGTCAAACTACCTAAAATCTTCGATGTGACATTACATAAAATTTTCACCTTGGTTACTTATGCACTCCCAAGTGCAAGCGAAGTTTAAATCCCTAACAAAATTCTCTAGTCACCGTCTATTAGTACCTAGGAAAAGATGAAGAAACGTTGCTGGCAATATACAAATCGGCCAGCCGGCCCTGAGCTACTATTGTCTAATATGGTTGGCAAGCCTACTTTTATTTATTTTTATTTAATTCATTTTCTCAAGTAGTACAGAGTAAGACTAAACTCTTTTAATAGTACTTCAATAATTATATAACTAACAAAAGTAACTTAGTAATATTAAGTATCTAAAAGCTAAGGTGTTTCAGATTTAAGATTTTCTTAGGTTTAACAGTAATTAGTTCATTAATAAACCGGAGTTTAAAGTATGATAGAAGGGATTTAGAGAAAGAGAGATAGAAGTACGATGCCAAGATGTCGTACACTTAAGATGAAGCAAAAAAATTGTAAATTCTTGTCTTATAGTTGGATCTGCTCAGCCCAGCCTTTACAGACTCAGGGATTGAGTTCCAAACTCTTACCGCGTTAATAAAGAACAGTCTAGAGGATGTCAAATACTTATACTTGGGTGTTATGAGACTATGGTGTCTTCGTGACCTCACTGCTATCAGCTTCTCATACAAATAGGCTGGCATCTTCCCCACACTAATTTTGTAAAAGAAAATACAATTTTTTGCAAGCAGGTAATTCTCAAGAGTGCATCCTACAATTTGAGTTCGCCAGGCAGAAACATGATCATACCTACCGACATCAAACACATAACGGGTAGCATTATTGAAAGCGACATTTAGTTTGTGGGAAGACACAGAGTCCAGTTTGCTGTATACTACCTCCGAGTAGGTAATAAGCGGCATACCTAGTTGTAGAACTAGTTTTCGCCTAGTTTCCAGAGGGGTAAACTGAGCAGATACTCTTAGTCTACGGAGTATAGCATACACTTGGCCAACAATTCTGTTTATATGATCGGCGCAAGTAAGTCGGAAGTTGATGATAAAACCTAAATTTTTTACCTTATTTGTGAAACCAAGCGAACTAGAGCCTATCCACAGCTTCGGAATATCATTAACACATACCACACTATTATAAATATGCAAGACATAAGACTTGGATGCATTTAGACATAAGTAGTGTTCAGAAGCCCAATCAGATATAGCAGATAAGTCGCTATTTATCTTAAAGCATAAGTCCTCAAGTAGACCAATACGATTAGATAAACCAGAAACACATTAGAAGAATTTGCAGACGTGTCAGAGCACCGCACTCAGGGCTGCTACGGGATGTCTTCTTATGGTGTGTGAGTAACCAAGTTCATTAGCACCGCGATGAGATACGCCGCTAAATACGTCTGTGCCATCCTTTGACCTCTTCTCTACTACCATCATACGCTTTTCGACGTGGGATACCAAGGTAAGCTTTGTCCAAACCAATCAGCAAGTCTGGTGTAGCATCGCTGTATTGCATAATATTTAAATGTCGGTGTCTATAATGTACATCCGATAAGCATTGGTAGCTGAAGGTTTTCGACCGTGTGAACGCCTTTCAATTGAAATTTCCTACGATTACGCCCAGCTCCGGATATTTCGACGTCCACTCTGAGTGACTGTTTCGTTACTGTTATGCTTCCGAACCACTGTAATGTTAAATTATCGCTCTTTCCTTCAAGCCTAAGACGAACTTCTAGACCACGATTCATTAGGGAAATCGCTGACCGCTCGGACTAGATTGATGCAAAAGTGCGTGCAGCTTCTTTGTGCAGCGCCTATCTCCACATGCATGTTGTTCACCACACAGATTACTTCGGTGCCCTCCTTTCAAGCAGTTGAAACAAAGTATTTTACGTCGTACCACACGCCACCTATCGGGAACATCTATACGAATAAACCTATCACACTTGCTAGTAGCATGCTTATCTCCGCAAACTGCGCATACAATTCTAGAATTTTCGTTATTACCCTCATTTACGTGGAAAAGCCTCGAGCGCCCTTCAGTTCTGTTTTGGCGCGACTCAACATTTGAATACGCACAAGTTGTATTAACGACGTCGGATAATTCCTGCAGCCAATCGCTGAAATGGCAGATGGTTGGACGTGGCGCGATCGACACGCTGCAAAACCTTCATTATTTCACTCACATTTCGACTAGTATGTATTAATAAACATTCAAATGTATCCCTAGCTTTACCTTTGAGCGCTTTTTGAAGTCGCAACATGTTTTTCGTGTCGCTGTACGGAAACTCTGCAGTTGTAGCTATAAAATTCTCCCTAAACATTGGCCAATCCTCTGGACGGCCATCAAACTCCGGTAAATCATATAGCTTACGTGCTGGTGCGATATTAGAACTAGTTTGGGAACGACTAACCACGCTAGATGCTCCTGTTATAATTCCATCGGGAAAACTCGTATTCACTGGAGTTTGTCTAGCTTGCTGAAGGCTTTCCGCTAACTTTAATTCTAGCGATTGATTGCCAGGTGTATTCATCATTGGTTGCTGCACCACTGCTTCTGAAAATTCTTCATTCATGCCGTCCTCTTCTTGCCTATCTAGACTAGTACCCGCACGTGTTTTTCTCATGCTACTGTATGTATGTAATTTGCGCTAAACGTCAAAATTCGTTCCGCTATTTTTCTTCAATACCGTTTTTACCGTTTATTTTTCTTTATGAGCCTACGAATAATGCAGAAAATGGAGCATACGACCAACAAAAAAGAAGATACAGACGAAATAGCCGCGACTTAATTGTTATGTTTATAGTTTAGTTCAGTATGACAAGTGTACCACTAAGGATGGTATCGACAGTGTGTGTTTTTTTGTAAATTTTATGTAAAAAATTTAATGTTTAATATAACGTAAAATTTTAATGTAAAAACCTATAATTTTCAGTGTACGTTACATATAAATGTTTAATGTGTGTTTAAACTTCATGTATCTTTATGTAGCACCTATTAATGTTGTTTTTGTATTTTTGTGTTTTTTATGTTTTCAAATAAAAACCGTGACGCCCCTGAAGATGCTAAGAAAATCTTAGCGAAACTTTGGGCTGTAAGGTGGAAAAATCCTTGTTTTGTTCGCACCCCACATAAATAGATCAGACCAGCTTACCAAATAAATAATAGCTAAATTCCTTTCATCCGATGTTAAGTTAACATATTATAGAACCCGTCACGAACCATTTTCCAAGTTCTGTACGAAGGAGGGCAGTGTTTGTTACTGCAAAGACATTACTGGCTTATTAAAACAGTTTGGTGAACCATATGACTCCAAAGAGTGGCGATTGTTCTAACTTTAAAGGCCGTGTTATTACATATTGGCAACCAAATGCCGTCTATCCCGATCGCGCATGCAGTAAATACGAAGGAAACCTACGAGATAATCCAAAAATTACTTAAACTTATCAAATATGAAGATCATGGTTGGAAAATATGTGCCGATCTTAAAGTCGTTGGTAGGCAGTCTATAAAGTGGGTACAGAAAATACTGCTGCTTTCTCTGCAAATGGGATAGCCGAGCTCGTCAAGACCATTACATCATAAAGGATTGGGCAGATCGAATCGAATTTAAAGTCGGTGTGGATAACATAAAATACCCCCGCTCCAAATCAAGCTCGGTCTTATCAAAAACTTTGTTAAGGCTTTGGAGAAAGAAGGCGAAGCCTTCCGTAATTTAACCCTCCGATGAGTGACAGTTCCGAACTTCACGGCCGTGTGAAAAGGTCCCTACGGACCTTTTTTTGTAAATCATGTTTTTTTCATATAAAAAATTTTTTTTTGATTTTTTTTTGTTTTTATTGTTTATAACTAAATTCTACATACAAAAATAATTTTTTCAATTTTTAAAATTTTTTTTTTGCTTGAATTTTCTTAAGACTATTATAAAAAAGTTTAAAAATTATTGTTGTTGAGCGTGTACTTCTTGTCCCCCGCCCTGTGCGCAAGTGTTGCAGCGATGTAAAAGTGTGCTATGTTCTCCGCAAACAGCGTTGCCGCAGCCGAAGCAGTATGCCCGCGTTTTCCTCTGCCGCCCGTACTCAGAACGGCAAAGGCGACATGACGGTCTACTTGATCTAGCCGCAAACGACGGTTCATTGCCTTCCATCCGTCTTGGTAATACCGGAAATGAAAAGAAAAATAAAAAACAAATAAATATATATTCTATTCTTGAATTTGAAGATGGTTTTCTTACCCTGACATCGAATGCTTCCATCGCATTGCATATCCTTGGATATGAGGTTATATGGTTGTTCAGGGCACGTTCTTCGATATTTGGTGTGGGCAATTGTTTCGTTAGCAGTAACAAGAACGACCGCCGTCTGTCACTCCTTTTTATAGGCTTCATTTCGCTGTAAATCGTAAAAGCAGCCAATGCAGCGACGTCCAGCATATTATAAAACATGGCCAACGGCCATCGTTGTGTTGCTCTTTTGCAGCTGTAAGTGCCTAGCATTTGATCCATGGTATCAACGCCGCATTTGTTGGCGTTGTAATCTAATAGGGCATAGGGCTTCCGCTTCTCGGTTTGCTCGTCAACGCGGCAGGTGTAGTGCAATGTGCAAGCACCAAGTGCATTGTGGAGAGCACGTTGACCACTTTATTTTTTTCGGCACGTATGAGCATAACGCTATATCCCCTTCGTTGAACCCAAATAATGTACTATTGGTGGTGCGCTTCGGGTTCTTCGTGAACTCCTGTGGAATGAATGTTTTGTTGTAGCGCACTGTACCAACATATGCGGTCTTCCTCCTCATCAAAATACGCGCCAAGTCAAGAGTGGTAAAGAAATTATCCGCGTATATAGTACGGCCAGCATCTAAATATTTTTCCACAAGATCCTGCACTACGTTCTGCCCTTGGTTTATCTCCCGTTGTTGGTTTGGCAGTTTTCCAGAATATATCATTCCCTTCACAGGATAATAACTCTGTGAGTCGCATAACCACCATACTTTCAAACCATACTTAGCTGGCTTTGACGGAATATATTGTGTGAAGCGGGTGCGGCCTCTGTAAGGAAACAACTGCTCATCAACTGTTAGTGCTTCATGGGGAGTGTAAGCTGCTGCCAAGTTATGTTGCAACATTTGCCAAATATCGTCAATAGCCGCAGTTTTGCTGTTGTTGACTCGCTGTTGTCGAGTATTTCCATTGTCGAATCGAATAAATTGCTTTATACACATGAAGCGATCGTACGACAACGTAGCTTTGTATATTGGGCAACGCGTCGCGCCCCATAATTCCATAGCTGGTTCATGGTTTGATCTTGTGAGTCCAGCATACAAAAGAATAGCTACAAAGGCGTCAAACTCTTTAACTGTCACTGGCTTCCACTCCTTTTTCTTCGTGGGATTCGCCAAATTAAATGCAGCTGTAAGCTCCCTGCCTTTACGATTTGTTTCACGTAGCATTAAGTGCATTATTTCCTCTGTCATGATTGAACGCATTATTGTATAGGGGTCGTGTATATTTCCTGTTGGTCCTGGTTTCTTTCTTGTGAAGTCGACCACGTTATGATTACGGGTGCGTGATGTTGGTGGTGCTTTTTTACTCCATTGGGTGCCATCTTTACCAATATAGTAACTTTCATTCGTTTCCTGTCCATCATTTTCTTCCTCTTCATCATCGTCGTCATCAGTATCTTCATTTAGCTCGACGTATCCTTTAGTTTCGGCATCTGACTCTTCAGCGGGTTGGTATGTGCGAGCTTCATCATCCTCAACTTCATGATTAGCAATTGCAGCAATATCAATTTCTTCATCCATGTCTTCGTCCATAAAATCAGCAAATCTACTATCAACTGCACGCCTTTCATCCGCAGTCATTTGCTGGTAACGTCAACCATTTCAGCAATGTCCAAATTACTTGCATCTGCGATATTTATATTTTTGTTTCTATCACACACGACTTTACTCTTCGCTGTCTAAACTTTGACTAATTTGGTTTACGAAACTACAACTTCTTTTATACTCTTTCTTACGTCTACCTGAACTCAAAGACATTTAGGGATTACTTCATCATTATAATTTTTTTATCGTTTCAACACATAATTTACTTGTTCTGAACACAAAGACCTGAACTCAAAGACATTAGGGATGATGATAAAAACAAAAAATTCTAAGAACTGGTTTATTGCTAGTAGTATAAAATTAGAATATTGCGCCTTTCCAAAAGATGCGCAACAAAATACTCTTGGAATACAGAGTAACTTTGGGGGGGTTGTAGTGGCCGAAGTAGGAGTAATTTCAGTTTGAAAAGGCAAAAAGGTCCCTAGGGACCTTCTCACTCATCGGTGGGTTAAAAACCATCTTTCCCGAGATTTTAGAAGCCAAGATAAAGGAAGGCAGTTTTGTTGGGCCGCAAATAAGAAAGATGCTTAACAATAACCTACATGTATTCAAAGAACTAATGTCACCAGTGGAGGCAGCAGCGTGGGATTCTTTTGAAAAGGTCGTTGCTTCTTTTTTAGGCAAACGCAAAGGTCCTAACTACGAGATGATAGTGAACGACTTAATCAAGAGCTATGCGAAAATGGGTAAATAAAAAAAACGTATTTGTATGAAAATGTTAAAGTTTACATGAGAAAATGGCTCTTAAGCTGAATTCATCGTTCAGTTCCGAACAAATTTTTTGTTTACATTTTGCTTGTGTTCTTCTAATTCTGTATCAGAGAAGTGGAAAAATACCGAGTAAAATGTAAACAAAAAATTTGTTCGGAACTGAACGATGACCCCAGCCTAAGAATATTATACACAAATGTATCACTTATTTATCTTATTTACTTATTTATTTTCTTTTCAGGATTAAATATGTCTTTAAAAATTCATTTTCTGCACTTCCATTTAAATTTTTTTCCGCAAAATCTTGGTGACGAAAGTGACGAGCGTGGCGAAAGGTTTCATCAGCAAATGAAGTTAATTGAAAGTCGGTATCAAGGATTATGTGATGTCGCAATGATGGGTGACTACTGTTGGTTTCTCATGAGAGAAACCAATCCTAATCTAAATAAGCATCAAAACAAAACAAATAACTTTTTCAAGCATGAAATAAGATCATAGAGTTAAGACAAAACTTACATACATTGTTATCGTCTCATATGTACATCATCATATATATTATTTCTGTAAGGTCTTTTTGTGTTATTTCCTAATTTTCTGCTCTCATTTGGAACCAATATTAATAAATAAGGTATCGTTTTAAAGGTGGGGGTTAGCTCTACATGCGAAACCATGTTTTAATTAAGCGTATTTTATAATAATAAATTCTTTAAAATAAACGATTGTGGATGCACAAAAAAATCAATTTGTACTGCAACGCTATGGTGACTGTGACATTCATATACCTCGCGACATCTACAGTTGAATAGTAAGACTGAACAGGGCTAGAATAATTAAAGGCGAGCGCACCATCTACACTTGAACATTGCTAAAATAAGTGAATAAGACTGCGTTCACACTGGGTCATAAACTCGAGTTAAAGGGACATTTTTCGAGTTAATTCATATTGATGTTGGCAATCAACTCAAGTTTATGGCTCAATGTGAATGTAATATAAGTGGTGGAATTTCAAATAGCTGTTTGCGCATATTTGTATAATTTTTTGGGTAATTCTATACGACAGCACGTAACTGCTAATATAGGTCCAAAAATATCGGGAAAGGTATCAAACGACGGGTTTTAACCTTCGTATCAATAATCCGAAAGCGGAAATTCGATATTTTATGTCTGTTCAGAGATATTTGCAATTAAAGTTGAAATTTTTCTGTCATTTTCATGTGGTTGTTGTAATCACAGATTAGGGTGTACCGAAAAGTGCAGAAATGTGTTCTGTGCAGAAATATTGTGGACCGCGGAGCCGGTGTTGGACCGGCTAAGGTTATTTTTTTGAAGCCTACGCAGAAAAGTGTTGTGCACATAAATACCTTGGATCAAGTCCCCTATTTGGGATCCGACCTAGGCAATTTTTGGGTTTTCTACTAATAACTTTTCACTGAAACAAATTATTTAATTTCCGCTTTCGGATTATTGATACAGAGATCAAAACGCGTCGTTTGATACCTTTCCCGAGATTTTTGGATCTATATTAGCAGTTACGTGCTGTCGTATAGAATTACCATTTTTTGTGGTCTCACAACAAGTGTAGCTGAAAATCTTTTTGTATAATTTGAGAAAAAGGTTTGAAAAATCCTGGACCTGGACTAACAAAAGGTTTCAAACCATTTTGGTTTTTTTTTTTTTTGCGCAAGGAGCGCACGGGTCCAGCTAGTATGCTTATATTTCTAGGGTACTTAAGTATTATATGGCTATATTTATTTGAATTCATACAACTTTTGTATTAGTCCATATATTTTATTGGATGAAAGCTTATTTTTTTTGTAATAAAACAGAGCGTACAGAGAAAAAAAAATCTGGAAAAAAATACAAAGTTTTCGATATCCTTCCTCGCAAAATATAAATTTTTTTATATTTTTACAAAAAAAAAGGTAAAACTCCGTATTGATTCTTCATTATCTTCGAACCTACAGAGCCTAGCGAAAAGTTTTTATGCGTTGTTTATAGCTCTTAGATTTTTCAAACCGTTTTGGAATTGCTTGATTCGTTCTTGAGATATACATGATTAAGTTGAGCCAGATGCATTCGTTTTTTTTTGGTTCTTGCGCTAATTTTGCACATAAATTCATACATATACATGTAGGCATCTCCTCTTTGCTTTTTTTTTGTATTAATAATTTTTTTTTTTGCGAATGAATTTTTAAGAGCTCTGATTTGCAGAGCCAAAAGAGTTAGATTTGTGTTTTATTTCTTTTCTATTTCTTTACTGATCGACACGTCAGTTGGTCAATGCGGCGGCTTTAGTAATGCAATTGACAAATGTAACCAGATCTGCGCCTTATGTGTCGGCGTGTATATTAGATGTTGAACTCCCGGTGATTCATTGGGACTTATGTGGGTCACAATAGCTTGGCTTTGTGTGCGGTCGATATTTGCATTTGCATAAGAACGCGGCGTATTTAATGTAATACTACAATAGTTCTAGAAAAGTTTGGATATATTTGCCCTTTAGTCAAGATTTACATATATTTGGAAAAGTGGGCGGTGCCACGCCCACACTTTTTGTGTTTTGTTTGTGCTTCGTTAAGGTTCACAGTTTAGAGTTGATCTCTATAAAACTTTAGCGAAAGGTTGAGAAGTTCACTGGATACGGCATAGGTTACTTATAGTTCTGGAAAAGTGGGCGGTGTCACGTCCGCAGGCTATATAAAATTTCAATTCATCATAACTCTGAACTTATTTGGTCTTAGTAAATTTTTGAAATAGTACTATAACTATAGACCGTATATGTTTGTTGCTTTCAATTTTTCGTCTAATCTAAAATAATAATAATTTACTACGAATTATTGCTAACTGGTCTTGAGCTCGTTAAACTTACAAAAATATGTTAATTAACTTAAATATCAGCTTATATGAGTGAACATGAAATGATAAGTTGTTAAAAACATTCAATGATATGTTGCAACAAAAGCGACCATTATAAAACCTTTTAATACGACACCGTCAGACGGAGTATTAGGGGGAACTAAGTACGGATGTCTTTGGCATGATAAGTGCCTATTTCTTTACCTGGCAAATCTTCAAGTTGGTAGTAGCAGTTTCCCAGTTTTTTTTCGAACGATAGACTTCTTGACCTTCCCTGAACGACACTGGCTTTGAGCGGAAGTTAAGCGAAAACTTAAACTCTTGTAACCTGAATATTCACCAGACTTGAATGATCTGTCGCTACCTCAAATTCCTGCAGTTCTAAATAGCACCTAAACTTTTCAATGGCAAATATTACGGTCAAACACTCGTGTTCCGTAACGCTATAGCTGCGTTGGGCACGACTCAATTCTATTCGTCATGAAAGCGATGGGGTTTTCTTCCTTTTCGTCAGACAACTGTACTAGGACAGCTCCGACGCTGGCGTCGCAGTGTAAATAAAACTTTTTCTCGCAATCGGGATTTGTCAAGACCGGAGCAGAGGTCAATATTTGTTTAACCTGATTCATGGCATGCTGAGCTTCGATTGTCTATTTAAAATTTCTTTTTCATCGAAAGTACTTCCGCTATTGGACAAGTAAGTTCGGCGAAGTTATGAATGAATCGTCGATACCATCCACAGACACGGAGAAATCCTCGCACTTCCTTTAGGTTTCTTGGCGTAGGCCAACTAAATATACAACCTATCTTGTCTGGGTCTGTACATATGTCCAAAGACTTTCCAAAAGTCATGGCCTAATATAAGTTTTTGTTTAATAGAAGGAATAATATAAAGTTCTAACGGCTTACGCAGATACTTATACGTCATGATTACGTCAAGGACTCCTATGATATGCTGTCTCCATCAGCAGTTTTGGCATGTGACTTCAACCGTTTGAATTCCTGAAATCTCGTAAAATCTTCGGAAGCAAGCGATGAGCCAATACAACTTATATTCGCACCAGTATCCAAAAAAACTTAGCTCTGTATATTTAAGAAACGAAACTTCAGGATAACTACGCATATCGCTTTGGTTACTGAAAATCTGTGAGACTAAAATCTGTTTGTTGCTTTTGACATTCTCGTAAAATGACTTAAGTCTTAAGTGACGCTTACTAATTTTGGGTTTCACTTCACTAAAGATTCTATTCCTTACCTGCAAATAATTTTGCAAACTCTCCTCATAAGGACGAAATCGAACGAGTACATTTTCTGATATATTTTCCACCTATGTAATATAGGCATCCGGTTGGAGTTGGAAACACCCCTGCGACGGTTTCCCGAATACTTTCGCCCGCAAATTGTGCACTGTGGCTTATACAGATTAAGAGCGCCACATCCGCAGCAAAAAATTCGAAGATTAGTTAGGCAATTTTTCCAGATATAGCCTATCTCATCAAAATTCCAGCACTTTAGTTTTGCTTGATTATGGTGAGGAGCAGCTAACTCAACCTCCGCTGTTTCATTGTCGGAATGACCTGAACCTGCTTCATCCAGACTATCTACTTGACGTCGATTTTTATTTTGTTTAGGTTTTCCAAGGGTGTATATTGGACCACTAAGCTCTTGTGTCAAATTTTTACCCATTTTGACCAAACTCCGTAAATGACCAATAGAGTGTCATTCCCACAACAGCCAGTTCTATCGCACCGGCATAACTCGGATTTTTATATCCGACCAATGGCTGTTATTTCGACACTACCCTGTCTAACCTGTCAATTTTTCCTCTAACACTGTCATCCTCCGAGCAGCTCCTTGCAGCAGGGCTGCTCAAAACTCTCCTGCTCCAGGCAGGGGTCGAATCCAACCCGGGTCCAGAAGAATGGATCTGCTGCGTCTGCTGGAAGAAGATTTACGTTAAATGTTCACGCTCCACCCAATGTAATTCTTGTAAAAGATGGTTGCACAAAACTAGGTGCTCCGGGCTAAATCCCTCCACGCACAGGCCCCATAGTTTCTCAAAACTTTTGTGGCCCCTTGCTGTTCACGCCCCAGGGCGTCTCGTGGCCAACGATGATCCAGTCTCGTAACGCCAAAATCTTCAGAAACTGTCTCAACGGCTAACAGCACTAGTGTGTAGCTGCCGCTCACGCCCACAGGCGCCAACACCTCACACAGCCGCTCGCAGCTACTTTCTACTTAGCACTTCTTTTTCAGATGTGAGTAATGCTGAGCGACAGCCGACCCCCTTACACTTTCAACCTCCCCTTCTTCCTCCAGCACTAGCACTAATGTAAGTCAAAGCCACCAGCTCCTGCTCCCTTACACCATGTGCTCTGTTTGTCGGTTGAGACCATAGACACCTGCGACATCAGTCAAATGCAACTCCTGCCTCGGCCTATGTCACCTGCTTATATGTTCTCAACTTGGTAACAGGAACTTATGGACTGATACGTACGTTGCGCCATGTTGTCGAGCTACGCAACCTACAACATCGACCGATTCGCCACCTTCCGGTGCTGCGGATCACTCGTCTTCTAGAGTGCGACGCAGTGCGCGACCCAGCCTGCTTTCACCGAGGCATACGCACCAGTCCTTGACTCCCAGCGTCAATATTTCTCCCCCTTCGCACTTTCGTGTCCTACAGCTGAACTGCAACGGTCTAAGCGGCAAGGTTAGTGAAAGAGTGAGTTTCATGAAGCGGCAGAACATCAAGATCGCCGCCATTCAGGAAACAAAGTTAACCGTCCGATCAAATCTTCGGACTTGTGAAGGCTACAACATCCACCGGCGTGACCGAGAGAGAGGACTTGGGGCAGACTCGCCTTCATTACTCAGCAATCAGTCCAATATCGTCTATTTTAGCCGGACGTCGACCCGAGAGACAACCTCCTGGAACGTCAAAATATGGTTGTCCGGACAGGCGACGTCGACCTAGAAATCATTAACATTTATATACCTCCTGCCACCTGCTGTCCGAGGGATTACCACCCTGACATCAGTGCGTTACTCAGAGGCGATAATCGTGTAATCCTCGGCGACTTCAACGCACACCACGATCTGTGGCACTCAAGCATACAGGTTGATGGTAGAGGACAGGAACTGGCTGAACAAATAGACGATTCGACGGTTTGCACTGTAAACGGGGATGCCCCCACCAGAGTTGCCGTAAATTGTTCTAGTTCGCCAGACCTCACAATTTTCAGCTCGGGTCTCATAAACTGCGTTTAACGGCGACCAATGCACACCCTTCATCGAATTATTTACCGATAATCCTCTCTATCGATCGCCCTAATGACTTTGTTACTTCTGAGAATCGCACTTTCACTAATTTCAGTAAAGCTGATTGGGTTGGTTTTCTTAACTTCACTGAGAGCACCTTCGCTGCTCTTCCCATCCCGTCTGATGTACGAAAAGGGGAACAAGCGTTTCGCATGGTCATAGCTTCAGCCTCCAATCAATACATTCCGTCAGGTAGAATTTAGGAGATACGTCCGTATTTTCCTGCAAAGGCAGCGGCCCTGGCTAATGAACGTGACCGAGTGCGACGCTTGGACCCTACGGATCCTCAAATTCAAGATCTCAATGCGGAAATCAGACGGCTGGTTGATAAACACAAGCGCGCCAAATGGGAGGAGCTCCTAAGGTCCTGACCCCTCTCTGCTGGTGTTGGCAAATTATGGTCCACTGTTAAACCCTTGTCAAATCCGACCAAACCTAACGACAAAATATCCATCACATTCGGTGATAAGGTACAGTCGAAACCAAAGAGATGCGCGAGCGCTTTCTGCCGGCAATTTGTACTGCATCCTCCGGTTGACAAGGAAATCAGGCGTGCCTGGGAAGCGCACAAACGTAAAAACAGCCAAGCGCCCATTGCCATCACCACCACGGAGGTTCGGGAGGCCATACGGGGGTCCAAGAAATCAAAATCTATTGGCTCAGACGGTATATCCATGCTGATGCAAAAACATCTCAGAGAAGAGGGAGTAAGGTACCTAACAACTGTCTTCAATCTGTCTATGACCACCTTTGTGATTCCAGAAAGATGGAAACAGGCAAAGGTGGTGCCACTACTAAGGCCCGGCAAGCGGGCTAACGAGGGGGAGTCCTATCGACCAATATCACTCCTCTCGCCAGTAGTGAAGACCCTGGAGACGGTCTTGCTCCTTATTATACCGCTAACCTGCGATTAGCCAAACATCTGCATGGATTCCGCAAAATGCATAGCACTACCACCGCGCCAAACGCCATCACCACACAGATAGATGTCGGTCTCAACCAATCTCGTCCAAATGACAGGACCGTGCTAGTTGCGCTTGATCTGTTGAAAGCTTTCGACACTCAATCATGCGCAACTCACTAACGACCTGGAGGTTTCAAATCTTCCCCCCTGTCTTAAGCGTTGGTCCGCCAACTATCTGAGTGGTCGGCAGTCATGGGTTCAATTTAGAGGCGAAAGATCAAACCACGTATAACTAAGCAAGGGGTGCCACAGGGTGGTGTCCTATCCCCGCTTTTGTTCAATTATTACATATCGAGGCTCCCTTCCCCACCAGAAGGCGGCTCGATCGTCTCCTACGCCGATGAGCGCGATGAGCGCGATCCTGGCGACTGGCCCCTCCGTAGACGAGCTCTGCTCAAGAATTAATTCCTACTTTCCATCCCTATCCGGTTTTTTCGCTGCACGAAATCTGACATTGTCACCGACCAAATCCTCGGACACCTTATTCACGACGTGGACAGCGCAGGCGAACATGGAATTAGACGTCTACGTCGACGGCATTAAGCTTCCGACTGTCACGCACCCCAAAATCTTAGGGGTCACGTTTGATAACATGTTCAAATACGGTGCTCATGTAACCGCGATTGCCACCAAAGTACAAAGCCGTAACAAAATCCTCAAGTCACTAGCTGGCAGTACTTGGGGAAAAGACAAAGAAACGTTACTGGCAACGTACAAGGCAATCGGCCAGCCGGTTCTGAGCTACGCGACGCCACTATGGTCGCCGTGACTAGCAGACACACATTGGAGGAGGTTGCAGGCTTGCCAAAATACCGCACTCAGAACTGCCACGGGGTGCGTCCTTATGTCTCCTGAGCGCTATCTTCATAGCGAGGCAAAAATGTTTGATGTTAAAAAGCACGGCAATTCCTGTTCAACTGCTATAAACCGCAGTATCCGAGCAGGAGCCTGCTCAACGAAAATCCGCCTCCCAGGAGAATAAGGAGTCACCTCCGTAAGCACTATGACGGTATCCGGCACCATGTTTCCTCGCCGTTTGATCCAATGGTGCACCGGCGGGCCCTCAACCTCATCCACACGGAGTCGGTAAACTCCTTTGTCAGGCCTCGTCCAGTGAATGCAGTCCTACAGGCACAAGCTCCACCTGTTGCCGACGAGGAACGCGAACTGCCTAAGGAGACAAGAGTCACGCTGGCTCAACTTCGTTCTGGATATTGTAACAGACTAAACTCTTACCTATCCAGACTGAACCCTGCCAAATGTCTGCCCGGCATGCGGCGTGTCTACCCACGATACTCACCATCTGTTCACTTGCTCAACTGAGCCTACTCTTCTAACACCAATTCCACCCTGGTCCACCCCTATCGAAGCCCCGAGGTTTCTTGGACTTCCGTTAGAAGATCCTGAAGACAGTGTTGGATGAGGGGTGATACTTTGGGCAGCTACAACAACAACCAATAGAGTGTACAATAGGTTTTCTCGGGTTTTGGGAAGCAAATTATGTTTTTATATCTCTACACTCAGCAAAAAAATTACAGTAATATCAATAGTTTTTACTGTTAAGATCAAAAATGGTTGAACTAACGGAAATCTCTTCATTTAAACAGATATATGGATTGAATTAACGAAAAACTCCTTTGATTTAACGAGCGTAACTCCTTTTTATTCAACAGGCCCGTTCTGTTAATTATTGACAGAAATTACAGTTAATATAACCACCGATTTGTTAATTTGAACCATAATATCTTTTTTTCAACCTGTAAATGCTTATGTTACTTCAACATACAAGTACTGTTGATTATTAACAGAAATCGCAGTTGTGTTGCCAACTATTACTGTGGAATAAATTGTAAATATGTTAATTTTGGTCGTCTGTTAGCTCAACTGATCAAATCTGGTAATTTTGAACAGAATTGCAAGTTAACTTGCCATTGCTGCAGTTAAATCAAACCAAATTCTGCCAAAATGTCTAAAAGAACAACATTAAGTCCCGTTAGGTGTTGGAATGTATACGAGGTGTGTTCAAAAAGTATCGCGAATTTTGAATTTTCGCTGGTTACGTATATTCGAATTTCTCTCACTTATGCCGACAAGCTCGGCCATTTTGAAAGTTCAGTTAATTGTTGACAGCTGCTTTGCTTGCACGTGTTTTGGATCGTCTTCGATTTTTACGCGAAATTCGTACCAAAATTGCTCAATTGTGACCAAAAACAGCATCGCATGAACATTGCTAATGAGATGTTAAACTCTGTCCGCGACGACCCAAATTTGCTCCAGAGGGTCATAACTGGTGACGAATCGTGGGTTTATGGTTATGACGTGGAAACCAAAGCTCAATCATCTCAATGGAAGCTGCCGCACGAACCAAGACCGAAAAAAGCGCGCCAAGTTCGGTCGAATGTGAAAGTTTTGCTGACAGTTTTCTTCGATTGCAGGGGCGTGGTGCATCATGAGTTCTTGCCACAGGGAAGAACGGTCAATAAGGAATATTACCTGCAAGTTATGCGCAATTTACGCGAAGCAATCCGCCAGAAACGCCCGGATTTGTGGAAGAACCAAAATTGGCTTTTGCACCACGATAACGCCCCGGGATTATTTTGAAGGGGACAAAATAGATATTCATGAATAAATAAATAATTTTTGAAAAAACACAAAATTCGCGATACTTTTTGAACACACCTCGTACATACATGCGAGTGTTTTGCAGCTCATACGTTCATTCGTGTATTTATTTGCAAAAAGCGTGTGCTGCTAATTTGTTGTTGCTGCTAATTTGTTGAATTTTTAATTTAATCACTAAATAAAGTATGTGCCGGTAAATATTTGTAACTTTTCTATAAAATGGACCCGGAAAATAGTGATTTTGATATATTTGTATGCCAAAGCAAGGAAGTAGAGGAAGACGAGAAACTACATTGAATTAATACTACAAAAATATTGGATTAATATCAATATTAAAGTGAAATCTAAGGTTTATTTGAATTCAATAATTGCGGGGATAATATTGCACCAGCAATATATGTATGCCTGTAGGTACATACATGAAACGTACCTTTGTCAAATATATAAAGTAGTGGGCACTAAAGCGAAATTGCGTGAAAAAATTAAATTGTGGAAAAAGGACGAGGTAAAAGTTATATGATATTTATATGTTAACAAATTTGATATGCACACGTCTTAATTAATAGTTTGGTGAAGGTGAAGATCTGACGGCACCGCTCCAAAAAGTGAATGAGCGGTTAGAGCATAACGATAGACATTAATCTTCTACTTCGCCTTCTAGTGAGACACCGCCTTCACAGTGTTCTTTTAAAGTAAGTATATGTGTAACCGTGTATTGTTGATATTTGTATATAATATAGTTATATAACTTATCCTTGTAGTGTGATATTCAAACCATCTTAGTACATTATCCTCGAGGAAAAGATTCTTTCGAGTATTATGAAGATCAAAAAACGCTCACACCTTACCACTAGCAAAGCATAGCGAACTGTGCTATTGACCACTACTTGGCATCCAGAAAGAAGCTGTCATTGAACGATTTGGACGAAATTGCTGACAGTATATGCAAATACTTTCCTGGAGAGCGTTCAGTAAGTATTCGGATGAAAATTTTATGTTGCATAGGTTGCAGCATAATCACCACTTTAAACACAGCACTGTTCATAAAAACAGTAGCCGAATTTAATGCGAGTCTCTTTGGCCTGTTTATTCATCGCTGAATTTAGTTTTTTAAAATTTTAATTAAATTATTAAAGAAGGAAACAACTTCTATAAATAAGTGCTCGTAAAACTTTACAAATAAAACTTAACGTGTAGACTCTTTATTAAGTTATGCTGCTATATTTATGAACAGTGCCCACGGAAGGTGCATTTTTAATTGTTAAACTACCCGATTTTCTACCTTCAGGCAACTTATTTTGGTAGCCGTGGAGATTCTAAAAGACGGTATTTTAATAGTCGAAAAGGAAAAACTTTGACTTCGTGTTCAAACACACAAAGAGGCGATAATACAATATGCGAAAATACTGAAGTGGACGAAATTTTATCAAAAAAACTGCAAATATGGGTTAAATATAACGACAACCCACTAGAAGAAATTGAGGATAAGTGGAAAACTACACATCCTTACAGAAAACTCAATCTCAAGAACTCATTGAAAAGAGGAGAAACGATATCCTCATTTATGAACGAATGGCCCTTGTACAAACATTACCTTCTTGGACCAAAGCTTGTAAGTTTTTTTTTTTTAATTTTTCAATAATACTTCCAATGGTGGTCAACAAAATATAACCAAAATGTAAACATTATAAGATTTTACAAGGTATGACGGAAACTCGTTCCAATATTCATCAAGATTTTACTACTTACATATGTCTTTATTTTTGTTTACTACCGACATCTTTA
The DNA here is from genome assembly GCA_949987695.1 of Merzomyia westermanni. Classification (NCBI taxonomy): domain Eukaryota; kingdom Metazoa; phylum Arthropoda; class Insecta; order Diptera; family Tephritidae; genus Merzomyia; species Merzomyia westermanni. The sequence continues at coordinate 91,020,111 of OX465288.1, forward strand.
TGTCAATAACAACGAGTACAATTTGATAATAATTTTTGTTTCTAATTTGTTGGCCACCAGCGTATGTATGTTTGTGGTCACAACGACTTAGCAAATGAAGCACATTATTTAGTTTCTGCAATTTTTTTTAAATGTCTACTATCTTCAGTACAAGTTCTCTAGAGTTCTTGCGAGATTGCAGACATGTTAATAAATATATCGCTGTCTTGATAGTTCGTCAGTTGGTAGTCGGTGTTTTTCACATGTACTTTTTTTTATAAAATTGTCAAATTTGAATTTATAAAAAGCAAAACACATGTAAGAAAATACCAACTACCGATTAACGAACTAACAGACATGTGTGAATACCCTGAATATTTTTATACACATTTTATCAATGTTTCAGATCAATTGCGACTTTGGAATACTCTATCCTAAGAAAGGCACACATTTATTGACAAAATGGGATGATTTTCTGCCATTAATACACAATTATTATAAGACGAATATAAAGGCCAAAGTATGCCGAGAGTTATTGAATCAATTGGAAAATGAAAATATCACTGCAGGTAAACAAATGACAAACTTTTATTTTGAAGTACATATGTACATATATTAATGCGTATGCTTGTATTTCCAGATACCAGAAATTATGTAACTTCTATACTGCTAAATGCTGTTATTACACCTGTTGCAAGGTACAAGAAAACGCATCTATTAAACGGATAACCATTGGAATGGACAGTTTTTAGTCCATATCAACTCGTCATCGAATTTAGAGGACACATTGGTTAAAATAAGAGAAAGATTTTCACAAGAGAATAATACTTTGCAACCTGTTGTAATAGCTACTGGTTCTAGTATTAAGTCGTTAGACAATTTTTTTGTGTATTTGGATGGAACAAAACTTAAGTGCTCATCATTTTTGGCAGCACTGGACTTGTGTTTTAAAAATTTTCAAGTTTTTGATGCACATTATCCTCAGTACTGTAGCGGTGTTTGGCTTTTTATTCAACAGGCTTTTTTTTTTAAATTGACACGAAATACGATGAACATCAGCCCAAAGTGAGTGGCTTGAAATCTCATTTGGATTCCTTAATTAAAAAACAGGTTAATTAAAAAAAATATATAATGTATTTTTGATTTGTTTGTGAATACAAAATTGAATCGGTTAAAAAGTTAATATCTCATTTTGGTTGTGAACATAAGCTTAAAAATTGTGGTGTTTATAAATGCGCTCAAAAAAATTGCTTCTAGCATTTTTCAAGTAAATGGTCATTTGTCAAACACCTTCATAGGCACGAAAAAGATGTAAATGATTATAACTTGAGTTTAGATATTGTAAAAAGTTCCAACCACAATAGCCGGTCATTTAATATCTGTATTGAATCAGAAAGTAATATATGTGAAACAGAGAGTTGTCAAAATAATAAACTTATAGAATCTGCTGTAATATTTTCAAGTGAACTATATTCAAAAAACAATTTAAGTCGAAGAGATGCTCTTACTATCCAAAAGAATATTTCGAATATTTGTAAAAGCTTAGTTAGTAATATTAAAAATACTCTTAAGAATGAGATTAATATTAAAAATGTGCGATGTTTTTGAATTATGCTCTGAGCCATTGCAACAAGTAAACACTGAATATAAATTTTGTAAGTATATTCAGAAAAAAAATTAGTTTCACACTTTTTCTGAACATACTATAAACAATGAAACGCCACCAGGTTCACCGGAACAGTGCTGGCGAAAGCCAGACGGATAACCGACGGCACCAATACGCCACATGCGGCGGTTGAAGAAACCATGCAATGCATGCGCCATGCTTGCAACGTCTCTATGCCACGAATAGGAACTTGGCGAGGCAAGAAGCAGGTATATTGGTGGAATAGCGAAATCGCGGAACTCCGGAAAACATGTCACAGAATGCGAAGACTGGCGACGCGCTCACGTGGCAGATCCGAGGCTCTTGAAAGGGCGGAGGCGTACAAAGGGGCGAAAAAATCTCTCGACGCCGCCATAAAAGCAAGCAAACTAAGATGCTGGAAAGAGCTCTGTAGGGAAGTGGATCAAGACCCCTGGGGACAGGGGTACAAAATAGTTATGAAGAAACTTCGACCACCAAATCAGACGATGGACGAAGATGACATGAAGAACATCGTGGAAGCGCTATTCCTCACACAACCTACTAGAGAAGAGGAACATGCAGCACGAGATGACCGCAACGTGGTACCTTTCAATGAGGAAGAGCTAGAAAGAGCCCTGAGTAGCATGAGGGCTGGTAAAGCCCCAGGACCCGATGGAATACCTGCGGAGGCAATCAGATTAACTGCTAAAAGTTGTCCAGAGCTCTTGTTACACATGTACATCAAATGTCTAGAAGCAGGTGTGTTCCCTGCCAGATGGAAGACAGCACGGCTCGTCCTCATACCGAAAGGCAAAGGGGACCCAAACTCTCCATCATCCTTTCGCCCACTATGTATGCTCGACACAGCGGGAAAAATTATGGAGAGCCTTATAAAGCAACGTCTAACAGCAGCCATAGAAGACGAGGGTGGACTCTCCCACCGGCAACATGGCTTTCGGAGAGGGCACTCAACAACAGACGCCATAGCAGAAGTCGTAGAGGCAGTCCGGAAGGCCGAGACGGCAAGCCATCAAGCAAGGCCGGTGGTACTATTGGTGACGTTAGATGTTAAAAACGCTTTTAACTCTGCCAGGTGGAAAGACATGCTTGATGCACTAGAACGCTCCTTTAAGGTCCCGATATACTTGTTAGATATATTGAGGGACTACTTAAGAGACCGCTGGCTAATCTATGAAACGACGCAAGGCCAAAGAAAGGTGAAGCTAACAGGCGGGGCAGCACAAGGGTCGGTGCACGGCCCTGATGTTTGGAATGCTACCTATGACAGTCTCCTTCGAATGCAGATGCCAGAAAGCACTTTTCTAGTTGCTTTTGCAGACGACGTGGCTGCGGTGATAACAGCACGAAACTGCGACCTGGCACAGCTTAAACTGAACCAAGTGATGCGCAGTGTAGACGAGTGGATGAATAATCACGGCCTCCGACTGGCTGCAGCCAAGACAGAGATCGTGATGCTAACGAAAAGAAGGATTCCCACAATCACCAACATGAATGTTGGGGATCAACAGATAGAGACGCGCCGCTCTACGAAATATCTAGGGGTGAAATTGGACAACAAGCTGACCTTCTCGGAGCATCTAAGAAGCTCCTGCGAGAAGGCTGTGAAGACCATCGCAAGTCTGAGTCGGCTAATGGCAAATACAGGTGGACAAAAACCATGCATAAGAAAGCTGCTGGCGTCCGCCTCAGATTCTATACTGTTGTACGGTGCAGAAGTCTGGGCGGACGCAATGAAATTTGGGAAGTTGCGGGCCGCTATTACCGCAGTAGAACGTAGAGGGGCCCTGAGAATCGCCTTAGCATACCGCACGGTCTCCGCAGATGCTGTTCTGGTCATTGCGTTGACTATACCGATATATCTCCTCGCTGAGGAAAGAAAAATGATTTACGACACACGTGCAGAGGTACGTAGAGACGTTGCTGCAACGCAGGCGCGGGGTGATTCGATCCGGCGGTGGCAACTACAATGGAGTAGCAGTGCTGCTGGAAGGTGGACCAGGGTATTAATCCCCGAACTAGACCCATGGCTGAACCGACCTCATGGAGAAGTCGACTTCTACCTGACCCAGTTCTTAACCGGACACGGTTATTTCCGTGAATATCTCCATAGAATGGGCAAAGTTCCAACCCCGAACTGCACCTACTGCGGAGCCATATACGACGTACGCCACACCTTCTTCGAATGCGAGCAATTCGCAGAAGAAAGAAGGCGGGTGAAAGAGACAATTGGCGAACTTTCCCCGGGTAGTGTCATTCGCAAGATGACGTTAGATGGGATATAGTCAGACGATACGCGAGGAATGTCCTCCTTGCGAAACGGGAAGACGGTTGTCTAGCCAGTTAGCGTGAGAGTAGCCATAGACCTCACGTAACGCGCTTCCTTTCTTGAAGTAATGCTAAGCGCGGTCCAAGGTAAGGAAGAATGCGCGGGCAGTGGGAGGTTAGCTTTTAGTGCGGTATACTTCAAGATAAGAAGGAACCTTTAAAATTGGTTTACAAAAAACAAAGCAACCACTCAGGTACCACAAACACACACGCACCGACAAATAAGCACAAAACAGCAAAAGATCAAAAACAACAAACAAGCAAAAAAGGTCAAACAACAAAAATTACCAACTTTTACCTGCCTCAGTCAACCACACAAAAAACCGATCGATGCAAAACCACCCCCGTTTCTGAATGTACACACCCAACACATGCACACACGTACACAAACAGCCACCCATGCTGACGTTACCTGCTACCTACTATAAATACAAGACAAACGACCACAACAGATCAGAACGAAAATCGACACTGATGATGGCACAACGCCGAAACCGGTTTGTCTCAAAACCAAATTTGACTAGGGATGACGAAAAATCGTTCCAATATACATCAAGAAGGAGTCCCACACTCGGAGAGTTCCGCTGCTAGAGCATCTAGTAACGAGGGCTCAAACCCGGTTAGTGCATAAAGCATTTCCTCCTCCTACGAACACAAAAAGAAAAAAAAAAAAAAAAAAAAACTTTACTTTACTTTACTTTACTTTATTCATCCCCGAACTAGAACCATGGCTGAACCGACGTCATGGAGAAGTCGACTTCTACCTGACCCAGTTCTTAACCGGACACGGTTATTTCCGTGAATATCTCCATAGAATGGGCAAAGTTCAAACCCCGAACTGCACCTACTGCGGAGCCATAGACGACGTACGCCACACCTTCTTCGAATGCGCAGAAGAAAGAAGGCGGGTGGAAGAGACAATTGGCGAACTTTTTCCGGGCAGTGTCATTCGCAAGATGACCTGCGAAATCGTTAGATGGGACATAGTCAGACGATACGCGAGGAATGTCCTCCTTGCGAAACGGGAAGACGGTTGTCTAGCCAGTTAGCGTGAGAGTAGCCATAGAGCTCACGTAACCCGCCTCCTTACCTGAAGTAATGCTAAGCGCGGTCCCAGGTAAGGAAGAATGCGCGGGCCGTGGGAGGTTAGGTTTTAGTGCGGTATACTTCAAGATAAGAAGGAGTCCCACACTCGGAGAGTTCCGCTGCTAGAGCATCTAGTAATGAGGGCTCAAACCCGGTTAGTGCATAAAGCATTTCCTCCTCCCATGAACACAAAAAAAAAAAAAAAACAATAAACAATGAAATTGTGCCACGTATTCGATTTGTAAATCCTTCTTTGGCTGAATGTAATTCAAAGGCATATATTATGCCATTACGATTTCAATTAAAAAAAAATTTCGAATTAAAATCTGTTTATCGAGAGACATTGGAAAACATACAATACTTACAAAACCAAAAGCAATATTCAAATTTTGTAAATGGATCTATTTTTAAGTCAAAGGAGCAAAGAATTGGTAAAGGGAAAATAATTATCCCATATTTTCTTTACTCTGATGATTTCGAAACAAACAACCCTTTAGAAAGTCATACAGCAAAAGATTCCAATGCGCATTCTTTTATTCTTTTCCGACTATGCCGCAATATTTGTTGTCTAATTTAGAATTTATTTTCGTTGCCGCATTTGTCAAATCTTGTTATTTGAAAGATTTTGGATGTAACTCAGCATTGTACGGTCTTATTGAAGAAATTCGATTTTAAGAAGAAACGGGGTTAAAAATAAATGCTGACGTAAACACCTATCATGTTTTTTACATTGGGACTTGTTCTAGGGGATAACTTAGGCTTGAAAACAATATTTGGCTTTTGTAAATCATTTCGATCAGAAACATTTTGTCGTCTTTGCAGAAGATGCAAAGTATATTTCCAAAAAGATGTAATAGAAGTGAACGATTGTATTAGAAATACCCAAAATTATTCAGAAGATCTTAAATTAAACAACTACAGAGTCACAGGAATAATTGAAAAGAGCATATTTAATGATATCAGCACTTTTCATGTAACTGATAATTTCAGCGTTGATATAATGCATAACATTTTTGAAGGCATTTGTCGTTATGAATTATCTCAATCACTCGTATAGTTTATAAAGAAAAAGTACTTTTCTCTAGAGTTTTTAAATACACGCAAACAGAATTTTGTGTACGGGGAAACAGAAATAAGCAATTTTTCAGGCCCTTTACAAATGCACAGTCTTCTTAAATTCAATTTAAAAATGCAAGTGAAACTCGAACTTTCACGCATTTTCTACCACTAATTATAGGAGACAAAGTGCCACGAAATGATGAAGTATGGAAGCTTGTCACCCTATTAATTAAAATCATAGATATTTGTCTATATTCGTCGTTCACTGAAAATGATATTGAACTTCCTACAGATACGATATCCCGTCACCTCAAACGTTATTTAAAGACATTTGGATCACTCAAGCCAAAACATCACTTCTTGGTTCACTATGGAACAGCAATAAAGGCTTCTGGACCTTTAAAGTATATTTGGTGTTTAAGATTTGAAGCGAAACATAAGGACTTAAAAAAATATACGTTAGTTAGTTATTCTCGCAAAAATATTTGTTATTCATTGGCAGTTAAAACTTCTTATCAGCTCTGTAATTTTATTTTAAAATTTAACGAGCTAAGGCCACCTTTAATTCATAACACAGATAAAAAACAAGTTAGTGAGGATACCCCACATACAATTGAATTTTTCTTGCAGTCATAGCAATAGAAAATTTCACTCTGGTTAACTCAGTGACATTCAAAGGAAGTGTGTATAAAAAACGGTTTTATCTCTCAAGATTATCGCAAAATTTACAGTTGTTTAAAATCGAAGGACTTTTAATTGATAAACAAAATCAATTGTTTATAGTTTCTTCCAAAATCGAATTGAACAATTTTGATGAACATTACCAATCCTTTGTTGTTGGAACTAATACCAAGGAAATGTGTTATAATGAAATTTAATTCTTCACGAGTCCTCATATGCATACAGGGTGGCTGATGAATTTTGCTACATTAAGAACCTCAAATAATTTTTTTTTTCAGTGTATGGAATTCATTTTCCTTTTATTCATGTTAAAGCTCATTAAATTTTATTAAATATAGCTTAATTAGTTTTAAAAATAATGGAATTTAAATGCCCCCCCTGCTCGTCGATGCATGTGCGGCATCTTACCAAAAAGTTGTTCATTACTGCTTGGAGAGTTGAGACAGGAATAGCCGCAATTGTTTCTCGAATGGATTGCCTTAGTTCATTCAAATTTGTTGGTTTTGCTTTGAAGACTTCCTGTTTGCAATAACCCCACAAGAAAAAGTCAGGTGCAGTAAGGTCAGGCGACCTGGGTGGCCAACGGAATGTGGAGTTTCTGGATATCAGCTTATTGGGAAATTTTCGTCGCAATTCTGTCATAACAGGTTGGGCTATATGAGGAGCTGCACCATCTTGCTGAAACCACACAGAGTTGAAAGAAATTCTCATTCGGCGTAATTCTGGATAGAAAAACTCTCTCAACACGCTCAAGTAACGGTCTCCAGTAACCGTAACGGTGTGACCGTTTTCTTCGAAGAAGTAGGGCCCGACAATGCAGCGTGATGAAACTGCACACCACACTGTGACACGAAGTGGATGCAATTCCGTCTCATGGAGTATCTGTGGGTTGGAAGCACTCCATATTCGACAATTTTGTTTGTTTATGTTGCCGTTTAAATCGAAATGGGCCTCGTCAGACATGAAAAGACAGTTCAACATGTTTCCATCCTCTTCCACCATTTGAAGCATCTTCTGGCAAAATTCCAAGCGAATCGGCAAGTCTGCAGCGTTCAGTTTGTTGGCCATTTGAATTTTATATGGGAATAAGTCCAAATCTTTGTGCATAATTGACTGTAATGACTGTCTGCTTACACTCATTTGAGCAGATAAGCTTCTTGTCGAAACACGTGGATTGTTTTGTATGGCAGCAGCTACAGCAGCGATTGTTTCCTCCGTTCGAACTGAAGGGTTTCGATGGTAAGGTCTTCTGTTGACTGTCCCATGCTCGGCAAAATTGTTTACAAGTCTTATTATGGTCCATCTGCTCGGAGGATTACCGCCAAACGTGCGCCTATACTCTCTTTGAACCGAAACTACGGACTCCAGTGCGTGATAGCGGCGGACAATCCAAATTCTTGTTTCAGTGTCCCAGTTATCCATTTTTGTTAAATGTAAAAGTCAATCTGCAAAATAAATAAAAAATTAACCAGATTCATTAAATAGAAAAAATGTTATTTAATTTTTTTTTGGTAGCGGCTTTCATTAGCCACCCTGTATATATACTATGACAGACGGTTTAGTTTATCTAAGAAATAAAATTTTGTAACTATTTCAGTTTGGTGTCTGGCTAAAAATATGTGAAGTGCGCCACTTTTTTTTATAGTGATACTGTAACAATACAAGCTACTAATGTTGTAGATTTTGGGCTGCAAAATCAGATTCTGAAGTTTTTTTTGAAAAAAAGAAATATTATATAAGATATTGATTAATCAATATTTAAACACCAAATACTTTAAAGCTAATTATTTCATGTGATTATTGTTTATTGTTCACACCAAATTTTATCAAAATCCAATAAGCGAAACGTTAAATAATTAAGGTGATTGTTGTTGGAGCAAAGCTCGAATTTTTATGCTTGTTTGTTATGTCATCCCATACCATCGCTGGGCATAACGTTGTAATTTTTCCTCTAATATCAATTAACAAACAAACATAAAAATTCGAGCTTTGCTCCAACAACAATCACCATAACTATAATTATTACAGGTACAGTGCGGGTGCATAACAAATAACACGGAAGTGTTGATATGCAAAAAAGCCCTTCTGTATCTAAAACTGTTCTATGAACACGCCTAAAAATATTCCACTTTCCTTGAGTTGACATATAAAATATATGTACCAAAGAATGTATAAAAGGAATAAGCAAATGGCACATTAGAGGAAAAATGCATCGTGCCGCTACAGGGCATCATAGCTTAGTTGTTAGAGTACTCTAACAGCGGCTTTGGTGCAGACACTTGGGCTCGTATCTCAGTGTCCGAGAAGGGGTCTGATGAGAAGCTGAGCACTTCGAAACATGACATCCCATACCATCGCTGTGCATAACGTTGTAATTTTTCCTCTAATATCAGTTAAATAATTAATTTTTTTTTGTTGACAGCTGCTTTGCTTGCACGTGTTTTGGATCGTCTTCGATTTTTACCTATTCAAAAAAATGGATCAAAGAACCTGTATCAAATTTTGTGTGAAAAACGAAATTAAGTGCGCGGATGCATTCCGAATGTTGACTGTGGCATACGGAGAAGCTACCTTGGACCGAAGCAAAGTTTATCGGTGGTACAAAATGTTCTCAGAAGGCCGAGAAGATGTGCAAAGAAGAACAAAAATTGGCTTTTGCACCACGATAACGCCCCTGCTCACGCATCGTTGCTTGTGCGCGAATTTTTGGCCAAAAACAACACACTAATGATGCCGCAGCCACCGTATTCCCCAGATCTGGCCCCCTGTGACTTTTTCTTGTTCCCTAAACTGAAGAGGCCCGTGAAAGGACGACGTTACGCTTCTCTTGACGAGATAAAGACGGCATCGAAGGAGGAGCTGAACAAGATACAAAAAAATGATTTTTTGAAGTGCTTCTAAGATTGGAAAAACCGTTGGCACAAGTGTATAATACCTCGTGGGGATTACTTTGAAGGGGACAAAATAGATATTCATGAATAAATAAATAATTTTTGAAAAAACACAAAATTCGCGAACACACCTCGTATGTATGTCAGTTTGTATCAGAGTGGCATTCCATTATTATGTGCTTCAACAAAAATTCTTATTTTTCTTAAAAGTGGTTTTGGTTCCGGTTTCAAAATTTAATTAGCAGACAGGAATCACGGATCAATAAAAAATCGTTAGTTAGAAAGTAAAGGGTGTTTTTTTAGGGGTATAGAACTTCGAATTGAAATAAAACACAAGAAAATCGTTTTAAGGTCCATCAATTTGGCTTTATTGGAAGGATAATTTTATGCCATTAATGTTTAAATATGATTTCGGGCATGTGGCCGCCGCGGCTGGCTCGAATAAAGCCAAATCTACAGGTCCAATTTTCAACCACTTTTTCGAGCATATGGGGCCGTATGTCGGCAATAACGCCACGAATGTTGGCTTCCAATTCCCCTAACGTTTCTGGTTTGTTGGTGTAGACGAGCGACTTCACATATCCCCAAAGAAAATAATCCAATGGTGTCAAATCACACGACCTTGGTGGCCAATTGACAGGTCCATTCCGCGAAATTATGCGCTCATCGAATGTTTCCTTCAATAAATCGATTGTGACGTGCGCTGTGTGGCATGTAGCGCCGTCTTGTTGGAACCACAACTCATCCACATTCATGCCATCCAATTCGGGAACAAAATAGTCGGTTATCATGGCTCTATACCGGTCTCCATTAACGGTAGCTGCCTCTCCAGCATTATTGCGGAAGAAGTATGGCCCAATGACTCCACCAGCCCATAGAGCACACCAAACAGTCAGTTTTTGTGGATGTAATGGCGTTTCAAGGGTGTCATGTGGATTCTCTTCACTCCAAATGCGGCAATTTTGCTTGTTGACGTAGCCATTCAACCAAAAATGAGCCTCATCACTGAACAAAATTTTGCGATGAAAATCAGCATCGAAATCAATCTCATTTTCGGCCCATACACCAAAATCACGACGCATTGCATGGTCTCGCGGCTTTAATTCTTGCACAAGCTGGATCTTGTAAGGTCGCAAGCCAAGATCTTTGCGCAAAATCTTCCATAAAGTTGATGGACAAAGCTCCAATTGCTGTGCACGGTGGCGAATCGATTCATTCGGGTCCTCTTCAACACTTTGCTCTACAGCGGCAATTGTTTCATCGGTGCGCACTGTTCGACGTCTCTGCGGATGCGTATTATCACATAGAGTAAACGTAGTGCGAAAACGATCCATGGTTAACCGAATTAATTGCTCTGATGGACGATTATGTCGACCATAAAATGGACGGAGCTCACGGTAAACTTCGCGAACTGAACCATTATTTTCGAAATAAATTTGCACGATTTGCAAGCGTTGTTCTTTTGTCAACCTGTTCATGATGAAATGGCAAACCAAACTGAACATAAATGACATTAGAGTTGCCAGATTTGACCACAAAATGCCAGTTTTATCTCTATTCAAAAAACAAACCTGTAAAAAAAACACCCTATACTATAGTATTTTTGCAAGCTTAAATTATTTTATAATTTAGGAAAATTACGATATTTCTTTGTACTTTCCATTTGTACTCAAAGCCATTTCCGTATACTTTCGAAGGAGTGTTGATTAATCAAGTGAACTTACCGCGCATCTACTTTTGCGAATTTATGGAAATATTGAACAAAATGATTTTTCGTAGTTAATTAATTAATTTGACTTGCTCCACTCTGCCTTACGAGTACATACATATTTGTGTAAACCTTTTTAGCGAGAAAAGAATGTTACAAACGTACGTACATATTTAGGGACATGAGATGTACCTAGGTATGTAAGTTAACACCCAGCTTCACTAGGCCGCCTAACGGCAAATATAAACAAATGTTGAAGAATTCAAGTACCTAAATGGTACTCAATAAGTTACACAAATTCATTGAGTCGCATAACTGCAAATGTAAACAAATCGATCTTTCCAATGAATTCGTTCTTCTTTATTATCCCAGTAATTTGAACTTGAATCAATGATTCAAGTTACTGAATTATAATAACAAAAACATCCGTATTTTGTTTACTAAGTCGGATGCTGGCATTAGAGTATAAGCAATTTTGTATCTTATAAATAAAGGAAAATTAGGAGTTAAGTTAGTTCTTGGCGGAGCACTGTTGAGTGAACTCAGCTGCTTGAGTAATAAATAAACTTTTTAAAAACACTAATGTGTTTCTAGTGTTCTTAATTGGCGATCCTGCCAGGAGTGCTTAACATAACAAATCCTTGTGCGAAAGGAAATGTTAAGCTCGTCCTAAATAAAATAAATCAAGTATCCCACTAGAAAGGGAGAAAAGTTGGACAAAACAAGTTATAAAAAAAAGTGTACCTAGGTACCTAAGTTTGAAAAAATGTTTAATAAAAAAAACTTAACATATGAACTATCCTTGTGCAAAAGGAAATGATAAGTTTGCCTAAATTAAAAAAAAAAAAAAAAATCAAGTATCCCACTAGAAAGGGAGAAAATCTAAACAAAACTTTTCGTGCTAACTTTTTTCTAATAAAAAACAGATGTCCTACAAACAAGGATAAAGTGTAGTGAAAAAATATGAAAAACTATAAGTTAAAAGAAATCAAAATAAAAAATTAAATAGAGGTATTGCACGTCAAGCCGGGACGTTGCCAACGTGGGACCATAATCGACTCCAGTAACAACAGCATAAGAGGACAACCAAACCAACAGGAGGGCTGACTGTAAGTTAAGTTAATAAATAATATTAAGGAAATGTAAAAATAATTAATGGGAAATTATCCCACGAAAATTAATTACGAAAGGCTTTTTTATTGTGATTATTGTCAAAGTGGTAGGCACGACAACGTCAATTGTCCTTTCAGGAAAAAGAGAATTAACTTTAAAAATTAATAAAATCACAGTGGACGAGCTAACTAACCAATTTTCCAAAATGGCAGTTAGCAATATTTCTGCAGAAGATATCGCTAGAATAATAGCTACACAAACTGCTAATCTTAGGGATGAAATTAATCAACTGACTAATCAAATTAAGACATTGACTAGTGCTACGCAAGTGACGGAATACCGTACACAAACTATTGATGACGGAGTAGTTTGTACTGAAGGTTTAGATATAATTAAGTCGCTGCCAGAATTCTCTGGTAAATCTTATGTTAGTTGGAGGGAGGCTGCAAAAAATTCGATGAGTTTGTATATCGAAGGAAGCAGGAAGTATTTCGGGGCATTAACCATACTTCGAAATAAAATAATAGGAAATGCCAATGATACCCTTACTAATCATGGCACAGTATTAAACTTAGAAGCTATATTTGCCAGGCTAGACTTTGCCTATGCAGACAAACGACCAATCCATGTGATTGATCAAGAAATGAGTATATTAAGACAGGGATCGAAATCCTTGATTGATTATTACAATGAAGTGAATCAGAAATTAACACTATTAATAAACAAAACCATTATGACCCACGGTACAAATTCTGAAATTACAAAGCAATTAAATATTAAAAATCGCGAAACCGCTCTAAGAACATTTATAACGGGATTAAATCCTCCTTTAAGCCAAGTACTTTTCACACTTGCTCCTGCCGATTTGCCAAATGCTCTGGCGAAAGCACAGGAGCTTCATTCAAATCAAATGCGTTCAGAATTTGCTCTGAATTTTTCAAAAGCTTACCTTCCGGAAAATAAAACGTTTAATAATAATTTGCGGAGTCCTAAGAATAATACACAAAGGGGGGGAAATCAATTCCAGAACCATTTGAGATACCCACAAGTGAGAAATAACAATAATATGAATTTCCGAAAACCAGAACCGATGGATACATCATCCGACAATCTGCCACTTGGTCAGCAGAGAACGGTCGGTTATAATCAATCATCCCAACCAAAAATGTTTCAGGGTCAACAACAAAATGATAATTCACAGAAATGGCAATTTAACCAGCCAGTAAAAAGGGGTATGAATTTTAGTGGTCAACCTAGGTTAAAGGAGCCACGAATAAACAATTTAAATGAAAATCATTTTTTAGATCAGGCCTCCACCTGCCCTACATCTTCCGAACAGATAGACATAGCGGAGTAAAAATTAGAATATTGATAGATACTGGTGCGACGAGTTGTTACATCAGGAAGGGTATATATAACAACGGTAGGGAATTAGCAATTAAGAAGAGGGTAAGAACCATTCATGGTTCGACCATCATCACCTTGTACCATGACGTACACTTGTTTGGATTTAAGGAAAGATTTTACGAAATAGATAACTTAGAAAGTGACTTTCTAGTAGGAGTCAATTTTTTGAGAAAGATTAAGGCAAAAATAGATATGGAAAAAGCAGAACTTATATATGGAGATAACAATAAGGAGAAGTTATGTTTTGCGAACATGGAAGAAACTAACCATGATGAAATGTATAAATTAAACCCCTTGGGACATAAGAGTCCTAAGGCGCCAGCTGACGATAATACCGGCAACGTGAAAGGAAAGGTTCAAAATGAATATATGGAGGAAAGTTTTGAAAATAATTCAAACCCCTTGGGATTAAAAAATCCTAAGGTGCCCGCCGAAGAGAATTCCGGCGATTCAAATAAAAAATATATTGTGGAACAAAAGGGTTCTACAACGCCAACTGATGAGTCATACCAGTCCAAAACAAAAAATTGAAAAAAACTTACTTCGGGAAAAGAGATCCCTGAAGCCTTTACCAATAACATATTGCGAATAAATAATATAGAATTTGAAAAAAGTATTAGCAATGGTGAATTTGCTGATAAATATATAAATAAAGAAACAAAGACAGTCAATATTCCATTGTTGAGACGGGACGTTGTTAAAATAATAGAAAAAGCCCATAGGGACGTAAATATGGATCTGCCCTTCAGAACTGATGTCGAAGCGGAGATAAGAACTGAGGATGACAGACCGGTATGGTCAAAACAATATCCATATTCTATGTCTGCAAATGCTTTTGTTAATGAAGAAATTAAGGTTTTATTGGAAAAAAATATAATAAGGCACAGCAAAAGCCCATATAATTCGCCTGTTTGGGTCGTTCCCAAAAAGGGAATAAATGAGGATGGAAGTCCTAAATTAAGGATGGTCATAGATTTCAAAAAGTTAAACGAGAAAACTATATCTGATAGGTATCCAATGCCAAATCCTGAGGTTATACTTTTCAATTTGGGGGAGGCAAAATATTTTTCAACAATCGATTTGGAGTCTGGATTTCATCAGATACCAATAAAAAAGGAAGATATAGAAAAAACAGCGTTTTCGGTAAATAATGGAAAATATGAATATCTGAGAATGCCATTCGGGTTAAAAAATGCCCCGAGCATATTTCAGAGAGCAATGAATGATATTCTGCATGAGTATATTGGTAGATTCTGTCATGTTTATGTTGATGACATTATAATATATTCAAAAACATTAAAGGAACATATGAATCATTTAAAGCATATAGTGCAAACACTTGGAAGGGTTCATATGAAAATATCTGTGGAAAAATCAAGATTTATAGAAGAGGAAGTCGAATTTCTTGGCTATGTTGTGTCCCACAAGGTTATAAAAACAGATCCCAGAAAGATAGAAACGATAAAAAACTACCCAATCCCCAAAACTTTACGACAAATAAGAGGATTTTTGGGACTAACGGGGTATTATAGGAAATTTATAAGGGATTATGCAAAGATAGCTATACCAATGACGAGGCACTTGAAAGGAGAAAAGGGAAAAATATCACAGTATATGTCAAAGAAAACAAACATTTATCTTGACCAGGAAGGAGTAGCGGCTTGTGGAACTTTAAAAAATGCGTTAAGGGAACAAGTTGAATTAGCTCAACCAGACTTTCAAAAGAAATTAATTTTAACTACTGACGCTTTCAATGTGGCAGTGGGTGCAGTTTTGTCCCAGGAGGGAAGACCTATAACATTTATATCAAAAACTCTTAACTCCACTGAACAGAATTATGCAACAAACGAAAAAGAGTTATTTGCGATCGTTTGGGCATTAAGGACATTACGCCATTACCTTTATGCCGTGAAAGATTTGGAAATTCACACGGATCATCAGCCATTGTCATTTGCAATGTCTGAAAGGAATCCCAATGTAAAAATGATAAGATGGAGAGCTTTTATTGAGGAGTTTTCACCCAGGATAGTTTATAAACCAGGCGCAACGAATGTTGTTGCTGATGCATTATCTAGGCAACATTTGAATAATTTAACAGATACGAATAATGAGGATTCGGGTTCAGATGGTTCACTTACAGGTACACAGCATTCGGCTGAGAGTAGCGATGACTATCATGTTGAGAGAACGAAAAAGCCATTGAATCATTTTAGGCAACAGATATTAATAGATAAGGGGGCAAGAATTACCACTCAGGAAAGAATTTCATATTTTGGTAACAACAGGTATTTGATCGAATATGATACACCACAAAATATTATTCCCGTTCTCTCTGAGTGTTTGAACCCTAGAATTGTTACAGGCATCTATTGCACACCGGAAGTAATTTATGAAATTAAAACGGTGTTAAAAAACGCCTACCCAACTACCAAATTTTTGCATGCTGGCTGTTTTGCTAATGATATTACTAATAGGGAAGACCAAGCAATTATTATAGAGCAGACACATAACAGAGCTCATCGTAATTATAGAGAAAATATAATACAGATTCGAGAACAGTATTATTGGCCGCAGATGGTAAAACAATTTAAACAATATGTCAAGAATTGCAATATCTGTAATAGTAACAAGTACGAGAGACACCCAAAATTAATACCGATAGGTCAAGCACCAATACCTAGTAGGGAGGGAGAACAATTACACGTAGATATATTTTTTGCGCAAGGATTAAAGTTTATTACTTGTATAGATGCTTACTCAAAATTCACAGTTATAAAATCTATAGAGAATAAGTTGGATATGAATGGAAAGATTCTTGAGATTCTGCAGATGTTTCCTAATGTCAGAAGTATGGTTTTGGATAATGAGCCTAGTTTTTGTTCCGCACAATTTAAATCATTAATGAATAGATTAAATGTCCAGATTTTCTTTTGCACACCAAGGCATAGTACTACAAATGGACAAGTGGAGCGAGTTCATTCAACAATAGTTGAAATAGCTCGATGTTTGAAACAGGAGCATAACTTGATAGGTGATTTGGAGGCAATCATAAGAGCGGTACAACAATACAATACATCAATTCACTCGGTAACGGGGAAGCAGCCGTATAATATTTTATTTAATAAAGAAAACCATTCTGATGTAAAAAATAAATTGGAGATTGCGCAAGGAAGGCTTTTGAACTTTCATAATAAAAAAAGAATAAATAAAAATTATCATCCAGGTGAAATAATATACGAAAAAATTTTTGGAGAAAGAAATAAACTTAAGCCAAGATATAGGAAACAAATAGTTTGTGAGGACTTAGGGGATAAGGTTAAAATAAGAAGTAGGAATAGAATCATACACAAAGATAATATTAAGGTTTAATTTTTATAAAAAATGGTATTTTCAATAATGTTACTTACGGTTGTATGGGGAGTGAGTTCAGAATTGATTGACTACACTAGGGAAAATTATGTTTTGATGGGGGAAGGAAACGCAGCGATATTTGAGGAGTATCAATCAATTTTTCATTTAACCAATTTATCAGTTTTTCGAGAAGTAATAGAAAGTTATAAAAAACCATATGATTTTGTTCTATTAGATGAAGATACAGTACATTTTGAAATAGAATTGATGAAAACACTTTTAGGACAATTAATGCAAAATTCAAATAGACAAAAAAAGAGGAATTAATGAAATAGGGACATTATGGAAATGGATTTCAGGCACACCTGATCATGATGACTTTTTAAGGATAACGGACAAACTTAACGACATAATAGAGAATAATAACCGACAATTTACTACAAACTCCCAAATATTTAAGACAATAACAGACTTAACACGTATAATAAATGACTTACAGGGTAGTATAAGCAGGACAACAATAGAGAAACAAAGAAATAAATTTATTATAAATGAATTGGAAAATTTGTTGCAAACAATTACTATATCAAAAATAGGTATTCTAAACCCAATTATATTGAATTTGGATGAAATAAATAAAATAATTGATCATGAGGTTAAGAATGTAACAATATCCGATTTAATGGATGTATCAAAGTTCAAAATTGTACAGATCAATGACATCATTGTTATATACATTAAATACCCAAAAGTAATAAACATAGGTACCCTGTTCAATGTAGAAGCTATTGCACAACAAGATGGAAAATTATTAATTGAAAATCAGGTAATTAGATGTGAAAACAAATTTTATACAATAAGCAATTGCAAAAAGGAAATAAATCAAGCCTTTTGTATGATAAATAAAAATCAAACTTGTTTAACAAATATTTTAAATAATGAAAGAGCAAATTGTACAAAAATCAAAGAGAAAAATGAACAACTTAAAATAATAAAAGAAGGAGCAATATTAATAACAGGAAAACATAATGTAGACAATCACACAATAGACGGAATATATTTGGTTACTTTTAATAATAAAGTGGTAATTGACAATGTGAAATTTGAGAATCCTACTGGAAAGATTTTGAATTATTTAAGAGAAGGGAAATTTAAACATTTTTATGTTAAAGAATATATTGAATCGAAAAAAGAACACTTAAAATTAAGGAATATTAATGTTTTAAATAAATTGAAACAAGAGATGCAACAGAATCCGATTTGGTGGGCATTTACTACAGTATTGGTAGTCTTTTTACTAATATATGTTATATGCAAGTTTTCGGTGATACTTCAGACTAAAATGAAATTGGAAAGAGAAAATCATAAAAAAGCCGTAATGAATGACATTGCTTTTAAAATTCAAAAAATTTCAGACGTCTACTCGAAGACGGGACGTTTCGATTTAGAGGAGGGGGAGTTAACACCCAGCTTCACTAGGCCGCCTAACGGCAAATATAAACAAATGTTGAAGAATTCAAGTACCTAAATGGTACTCAATAAGTTACACAAATTCATTGAGTCGCATAACTGCAAATGTAAACAAATCGATCTTTCCAATGAATTCGTTCTTCTTTATTATCCCAGTAATTTGAACTTGAATCAATGATTCAAGTTACTGAATTATAATAACAAAAACATCCGTATTTTGTTTACTAAGTCGGATGCTGGCATTAGAGTATAAGCAATTTTGTATCTTATAAATAAAGGAAAATTAGGAGTTAAGTTAGTTCTTGGCGGAGCACTGTTGAGTGAACTCAGCTGCTTGAGTAATAAATAAACTTTTTAAAAACACTAATGTGTTTCTAGTGTTCTTAATTTGTACGTACATTTAGTATTTAGGTAATTATGTTTATTATTAAGCCGAATTAGGTTTGTCGCAAATCAAAGCCAAACAAAAAATCAAAACAATAGAAAACGCAAAAACTGGTTAGAACAATGTTACTTTCATATTTATGTTGGTATGTAGGACTGTATGTGGTTGATGCAATTTATCTGTTTGGCAAAATCAAATGTATTGCTTTGTTTTTGGTTTTCGGGCTTTGCTGTGACTTACACTGCTAGCGAATGTGATCACTACTGTGACACATAATAGCTTTTCCCTATTCGCCATAATGTAACTTTGTACAACTTTATATGTTTTTTTTTTGTTTTTGTTCATTAACACATTTGAATAAAAAAAGTTTTTTGGGTTAACTTATCATTTCTTGGTTATTTTTTTTTTAATTACATATATATATATTTTTTTTTGTTTTAACCGATAAACTCTTATCTATCTTCTTCGAGGGAATCAATTGCTCAAAACCACTTTTTCTATTTTTTTTTAATATTTCTTTTAATTCTACAGGGTGTTTTTTTTACGGGTTTGTTTTTCGAATAGAGATAAAACTGGCATTTTGTGTTCAAATCTGGCAACTCTAATGTCATTTATGTTCAGTTTGGTTTGCCATTTCATCATGAACAGGTTGACAAAAGAACAACGCTTGAAAATGGTGCAAATTTATTTCGAAAATAATGGTTCAGTTCGCGAAGTTTACCGTGAGCTCCGTCCATTTTATGGTCGACATAATCGTCCATCAGAGCAATTAATTCGGTTAACCATGGATCGTTTTCGCACTACGTTTACTCTATGTGATAATACGCATCCGCAGAGACGTCGAACAGTGCGCACCGAAGAAACAATTGCCGCTGTAGAGCAAAGTGTTGAAGAGGACCCGAATGAATCGATTCGCCACCGTGCACAGCAATTGGAGCTTTGTCCATCAACTTTATGGAAGATTTTGCGCAAAGATCTTGGCTTGCGACCTTACAAGATCCAGCTTGTGCAAGAATTAAAGCCGCGAGACCATGCAATGCGTCGTGATTTTGGTGTATGGGCCGAAAATGAGATTGATTTCGATGCTGATTTTCATCGCAAAATTTTGTTCAGTGATGAGGCTCATTTTTGGTTGAATGGCTACGTCAACAAGCAAAATTGCCGCATTTGGAGTGAAGAGAATCCACATGAGACCCTTGAAACGCCATTACATCCACAAAAACTGACTGTTTGGTGTGCTCTATGGGCTGGTGGAGTCATTGGGCCATACTTCTTCCGCAATAATGCTGGAGAGGCAGCTACCGTTAATGGAGACCGGTATAGAGCCATGATAACCGACTATTTTGTTCCCGAATTGGATGGCATGAATGTGGATGAGTTGTGGTTCCAACAAGACGGCGCTACATGCCACACAGCGCACGTCACAATCGATTTATTGAAGGAAACATTCGATGAGCGCATAATTTCGCGGAATGGACCTGTCAATTGGCCACCAAGGTCGTGTTATTTGACACCATTGGATTATTTTCTTTGGGGATATGTGAAGTCGCTCGTCTACACCAACAAACCAGAAACGTTAGGGGAATTGGAAGCCAACATTCGTGGCGTTATTGCCGACATACGGCCCCATATGCTCGAAAAAGTGGTTGAAAATTGGACCTGTAGATTTGGCTTTATTCGAGCCAGCCGCGGCGGCCACATGCCCGAAATCATATTTAAACATTAATGGCATAAAATTATCCTTCCAATAAAGCCAAATTGATGGACCTTAAAACGATTTTCTTGTGTTTTATTTCAATTCGAAGTTCTATACCCCTAAAAAAAACACCCTTTAATAACCTGATTGCTTTTCTCTGTTTAGTTATTCTTGTATATGTAGAGTTGTATATTTGTATATATGTATATTTGTATATTTGTATATTTGTATATATGTATATTTGTATAGTTGTATATTTGCATATTTGTATAGTTGTATATTTGTATATCCACTACTATCTCAGGGACGACTTAACCGATTTGGATGAAATTTGGTATATGAGTAGTATACTTTGTTTAAAGATTTTCTACTTTAGTGTTGCCACTTGGGGTGGTTCACAGAGTTGCCACCTATATCAATTTTTTTTTAAATATTAAGCAATATATGGGAATATGGGTATCAGATGAAAGGTATTTTAGGCCGTATACCAAGCAAAGTATTTTCGAATAGGGTTGCCACCTGACCGCATTTTATTTATTCCTTCAGATATCGACCACTATCTCGGGAACGGCTAAACCGATTTCGATGAAATTTGGTAGATGGATAGTATGCTTCCTTCTAAGATTTTCTACTTGGATGTTGTCACTAAAGGAAGCTTAGAGGGTTGCCACCTTTCCGATTTTTTTTTAAATATTAAGCAATATATGGCAATATGGTATTTGAGGCCGTATACCAACCAGAATATTTTTAAGTAGGATTGCCACCTAGGGTTGCCAACGAGCAAGGCTTGGTCACCCAGGTACTGGTATTATAACTTTGTTATACCTTTCATGAACATGAAATGGTATTATAACTTTGTTATGCCTTTCATGAACATGAAATTGTATTATAACTTTGTTATACCTTTCATGAACATGAAATGGTATAATAACTTTGGTCCGATGTTTGTAAGTATGAGAAGAAGAAGAGATAGACCCACCAATAAGTATACCGAAATGATCAGGGCGATGAGCTGAGTCGATTTAGCCATGCCCGTCTGTCCGTCTGTCTGTTTGTACGCCAACTAGTCCCTCAGTTTTGGAGATATCTTGATGAAATTTGGTATGGGACCGCCATTTTGCATGGGATTAATCATTTGTCGGAATAAGCAAGATCGGAACAATACAACGCATAGCTCGCATACAATCGATAGTTTCGCTTAATGGATTTCGGGCTATAAATTTTGCAATTAAAAAGCTAGAAACCTAAAATTTTGCAGGTTTGGTACTTAAATTATATGTAATGTGTGTAGTGAAAATCACCCAGATCGGACCAACATAATATATAGCTCCCATACAATCGATTGTTCCGATAAATGGGGTTTGGGCTATGTATCTTTAGTTATCAGTTTTGCAGAGTTTGTACTAATTGTAAGTAGGGATGGGACACTTAAAACCGTGATGCGTATTCATGAAAGGTGTAAAGTCTTCGGCACAGTCGAAGACAGCCCTTTCCTTACTTGTTTTTAATTGGTTTTAGTGGTTTTTTCTGATATCACCACATTGAGAAGGTGGCAGGAAAATGCAGGAGATGATGCCGGCGAAATTGATGTGCGCCTGGCTGACGTTAGGCCCGGAATTGGGCGGGAAAGAAGCCCTGGGTTAATATTAGAGGCTCCAAGTTCACTTTTTCACTGTAAATGGTGAATTAGATTTATTTGAGGTGAGCCCGGAATTAGCTGGTCAAAAACACTGATCGGCCTTGGTCCGGATCAAAAAGATTCCACACCCACACCTTTGTAATCTCGATGGAGAATGAAGCGACCAATGGTTATGGCGTGGTTGATGCAAGGACTTCCCTAAGGAGGCTGATGACGCTCTTATGTACAAAAAAGCGTATAGGCCACATACCGCTGGTATTGACTGCTACTAGTGGACCTGCCCATCCACTTACTGATGTGACATCAGAAACTGCAAAGAAGCTAACTGTCGCCGTTCAGGCCCTTTTATACCCTCTGATCTCCTACCTTCAGGCTTCTCTTTCTTTATTTGGGAAGTGTTCATTGTCACCTAAATGCATATTTTCAAGGCCCGAATAAAATTAGTATAGAGTGACCTGAATGATTCGATCTTGGAACTATCTATGGAAAATGAGTCATATGTGACTCACAAGAGAGTATTTAAGAAGCCAGCGAAAATTTATAGTTTAATTAACTTAAATATCCACGTATAAGAGTGAACATGAGATGATAAGTTGTTAAAAACATTCAACGATATGTTGCAGCAGAAGCGACAATTACAACTGGTGAATTTCATAGAAGGTCTGAAGAGAATAGTATATGTATATATGCTTTATATTCAAACGCATAATCTACTAACCAAAAATTTCATATTAAATGAGAAAACTATGAACCTGATGCATAAAATGGCATTGTGTTATTCAATCAAAAGTAAAAGTAGTACTTCATTGACGAAGGAGGGGATCTCGTCGGGCCACTCGTCGGACCGATACCACTAGCACCTCCACCAGCGACACTTTCACAACTTTTGCTGTCCGTCTTAAGTTTACGTCCAGACTCCGCATCGCGCTTTTCACAAGGAATTTTTTCGGTTCAAAGGGTACAAAGCCTGAAAAAATTGAGCCAGATCATCCCTACTAATAAATTTCGGAATTTGAGAGAGCTTTTCAGGTCTGGCGTCCACTTCTGGCAATGCTTTGTTTTAATCAATTTATTTAGAAATTTTGATAAAACTTAATTTTTTAACAATGTAGTTCATATTAAAAAATGTACAAAAATATTTCCCTCCATTTACAAAACTACAATAATTGCAGCTGTTCGCTTGCTTGTCAATAATGGCATAGATACGCAAATTAAATTTAACAGGGCAACTCGCAATCTGTGTAATGATTTGTGGATACAATTCTACTTTGTTTTTACCAACAATTGAGTGGCTGCCGTGCTGTGGTGGTAGTGTTGCGGGCCTGCAACACCAAAGGTCCAAGGTTCCAGTCCTGGGAGAGGTATCATTAAATTGGATTGAAAGTTTCGCCTCTCTGTCGCCGATCTCTCCAAGAGATGGCCAAGCAGAACTGCGTCAACCTCACGTGAGTCCCAGGTCGCATGGACATTGGGGGAAACTGTAGGGCAGATGAGCTTGCTAGGCAGAGCACTACCAAGCAGGTTCTTCCGGACAAAGAACGCGTGTGTATACTCTTTGCCACATGCAGGCTACTGCTAAACGAACATACCTATCGATTAGCCAACGAAAGATGGCAACAAACTCCAGGGTGCAGGATATCAAAGCCAACCTGGCCAAAAAGGGATTCCAAGGGATCTCGACAAATCTACACCCTAAAAAAGCTGATATTTCCAAGCTAATAGGAATACTAACTGGGCACTGCCTTATTGGGAGACACGCGGAGAGGTTAGGTGTCCCCTATCGTCGATGCTGCAGGAGCTGCAAAGATGAAGAAGAGGACGAAACGGTAGAGCTACTCGTCTGCAACTGCCCTGCACTTAACGGATTCAGGCGGCGCTGCCTGGGAGCTCCCTTTCTGGACAACATTCGCCAGATTGCGGAGTATGACATCAAGGACTTGATGGTCTTCATCAAGTCTTCAAATTGGTTCGAAGAGGAGGTGTAACGGTGTATCTACGTGGTATCACAACGGGCTTTCTGACACTGGCCTAAGTGTGCCCTCAATAGCCATTTCAACCTAACCTAACCTACCCCTAGCTTCGCGGCAGTGGTTTGGCAAACTGTCCGAATGTATTTCTGCCACGCATGCTTTGCAGATGCTACTGTACCCCGCCTAATCTTTATTTATTGTTGTTTAGAGAATATGAATATAGGTAACAAGATTAGGAAATTAAATAAACTAACTAATTAATATCAATCATAAGTACTACTTACGTCTGGAGATACTCCGTAATACTGTACCAATGGGTTATAATTTACAAATTCATACTTTCCATCGAAGGAAGGAATAAAATAGCCTTGTACACAATATGAAATGCCATAAGGTAAGTTTTTAACATTTCCGATCGGTTGATCGAATGCTCTGTAGACAATCTTTGCATTGCTTAGTTCTTTAACCAATTCCTCAGCTTGGTGCAAACTCGCACTATTTTCGTCTGTGCCTCTTGTTACGTAAGACGATGGTAACTGCAGTTACATAAAGAAATTTTTTTTTTATTAAAGCAAAGAATTGGAACTAAATTAAATAAGTAAACACTCATAAGATTTGAAATGATGAAGATTTGGGGATTTTCTGCGGGGTGGAAAGTCGATTTATATTGGAACGTTTTACCGTTATTCGTTGTCAAATTGGGTTTGCGACAAACCGGTTTCGGCGTTCTGCCATCTTGAGTGTTTATTTTAGGTCTGACCTGTCTTTGTAAATTTTCTTATATTTAGAGTCTGTGGATGAGGGAGCAGGCGATGTCAATGCATGCGTCCGATATAAATGCACCTTGTTCTCTTAGCGATGCCTCCGCATGCCAAGTCGTAATTTTATTTACCTAGCATTGTAATCAAGCTCTTGTAACGGAAGTCCCAGAAACCCCGCGGCTTCAAAAGGGTTGGACCAGAGTGAAATTGGTGTTAGAAGGGTCGGCTCAGTTGGGCAGATAAATAGATGTTTAGCATCATAGGGAGACACGCCACATGAAGGGCAGAGACTTGGCATGTCAGGGTACAGTCTGAGAAGAGTTTGACTTATTACAATATCCAGAATGAAGTTGGACCAGCATGACTTCCTGCTCCCTAGCCAGTTCGCGCTCTTCTTCAGCAACAGGTGGAGCTTCTGCCTGAAAGACGGTATTCACTGGGGGGAGCTGACAAAGGAGTTTCCCGACTCTGTATGAATGAGTTTAAGTTTGAGGGCCTGTCGATGCACCTTTGGATCAAACAGACATAAGGACGATTTTGGTTGAGACGGACATTTGTCTGAGTGTTGATGGCGTTTAGCGCGGTGGTCGTGCTATGCATTTTACGGAAACCATGCTGATGTTTGTCGATTCAGGCTTTAGTAGTGGCCTCACCTTTGCCTGTCTCCGTTTTCCTGGAATGACGAAGGTGATCATAGACAGATGAAAGACAGTTGTAAGATATCTTACTCTCTCGTCACCGAGATGTTTTAACATCAGCATGGATATTCCGTCCGGGCCAATGGATTTAGAGCCTTTAGACCTGCGAATGGCCTCCTGGACCTCTATGGTGGTGATGACAGTGGTCGTTTCACTAATTTTAAGGTTGTGGGCTTTCCTGGTGGAGCGTCGGAATTCCTTGTCGACCAAAAGATGTAATACAAAAAAGCACTCGCGCGCATCTCTCTGATTTCGACTGAACCTTTTGCCGAAGGCCATGAATATTTTGTTGTTCGGTTCAGTCGGATTTGACAGGATCATAATTTACGAACACTAGCAGAGAGGTTGTAGGAGCTTAGATGCTTCTCCCACTTGACGCGTGTGTATTGGTCAATCCGCCATCTGGTTTCCGCATTAAGATCCTTAATTTCAGGATGCGTAGGGTTCAATCGTCGCACAAGGTCAAGTCCATTTTCCAGGGCCGATGCCTCTGCGCAGAAGTGCGGACGCACCTCCTCAATTCTCCCTGATGGAATGTATTGACTTGAGGCTGAAGCTATGACCATGCGAAACGCTCTTTCGCCTTCTCGTACGTCAGACGTAGTGAAAATAGCAGCGAAGGAGTGAAGTTAAGAAAACCAACACTGTCAGCTTTGCCTAAATTAGTGAAGGTACAGTTTTCGGAGGTGACAAAGACGGTGGGGCGGTTGATGGGGAGAAAAATCGGCAAGTGATCTGATGCAAGAGTCAACATCGGTCGCCAGTCAAAGCTGACGATGGTAACGTCTGGTTAGCTTGAACAATTTGCCACGACTCTCGTGGGGACATCCCCGTTCACCGTGCAGAACGTCAAATCAGCTATTTGTTCAGAAAACTTCTGTCCCCTACCATCGACCTGTAGGCTTGGGTGCCAAAGGTTATGGTGTGCGTTGATGTCTCCGAGGATTACACCATCCTGGCCTCTGAGTAACGCAATAATGTTAGGGCAATACTCACTCGGACAGCAGGTGCAGGAAGTATATAAATTTGAATTATCTCAAGATCGACATCGCCTGACCCGACCACCATGCCTTGATTTTCTAAGGTGTTGTCTCTCGGGTCGACATCAGGCTCAAATCGACGGTAGTGCACAAATTGGTGAGTGGTGAAATCAAGTCCACCTCCAAGTCCTCTCGCACGGCCACGCCGATTGGGCACCGAGCTTTGTCTCCTGTAACGCAGCAATCTTGACATTTTGATGATACATGAAATTCACTATTTCACTAGCCTTGCCGGGTAGGCCGTTGCAGTTCAGCTGCAGGCCGCGACAGAGCGAAGGGGAGATATAGTCACTCAATTGCCCAAGAACTGCTGCGTATGCCTAGGTGGAAGCAGGCTGAGTCGGGTGCGTCGTCTCAATTAGAAGGCGAAGGATCCGGACCACCCGAAGGAGGAGATGTTGTAGGCTGCGCAAGTCGACAACATGGCACAACGTACGTATCAGTCCAAAAAATGCCTGTGTCCAACTTCAGAGCATATAAGCAGGTGACGTATGCCAAGGCATAAGTTGCATTTTACTGATGCCGCCGGTGAATCTCAATCGACAAACAGTGCACCAGGAGCTCGTGGCCTTGGCTTACATTCGTGTTAGTGCTGAAAGAAGGACAAATTGTTAGTGGAATGGGGGTGGGCTGTCGCTCAGCATTGGCCACATTCAAGAGGGAGGTGCTACGTAAAAGTAGCGGAAATTGCACACTGCTTGGTGGTCAGTGTTAGAGATCCTAGTATTGGAAACTGTACCTGGAACATGTGGCGGTGCGACACTGGACCGACGTTGACCACGGGAAGCCCAGGGTGTGAACAGCAGGGGACCGCGAAAGTTTTGAAGAAACTAGCGCGTCTGTGTGGGGAGGGATTTAGCCCGGAGAAACTTGTTTTGTGCAGCCATCTTTGACATTTGGAACATTGAAGGGAGTGTGAACGGTTGACATAAATCTTGGTCCCAGGTTGGCTTCAACGCCCGCCCGGAACAAGAGTTTTGTGCAGCCGGCTGCAGGGAGCTGCACGGAGGATGACAGTTTTAGTGAGAATAAGTAATTAAGTCTAAGTTCGGGTATAACCGAAAATTAAATGCTTAGTAGTGATCTATTTTGGCATCCCAATTTACGCAGGTGTATTTTAATACTTTTTAGCTCGTGTTATAAATCCAGCTGATTGTTTTCAATTAAAACACTTTGTTATGAGTTCTGAGTGGTAAATTAATTTTTTGTATATAAATAGGTTCCCTACAAACCGTTACTCAAGACATTTTTTCAAAATTCCAATACATGCATATGTGTTAAAAATTTGCGTTCAAATAGACAGAAGGACAGCCAGACAGACGGACGGAGATACGGACATGGCTAAATCGACTCAGCTCGTCGTCCTAATAGTTTCAGTATACTTAATGATGATTTCATATCTTCTTTTTCTCATACTTACAAATCAAAAATATTTATATAACTTCCCTATTGCAGTGGCGTATTAACTACTTGCCTGCATATTTTGCTTGTGTGTTATCCGGTTTGCTTAATTTTTGGCAGCAGTATACTACATGCTATTGAAAAGTAGCTAACTAGTTTTCATTGAAATATATAGATGAAATTACAAGCAATCGCCTTTAAAAATAGCAGAATTTTTTTGCTGGAAAGTGGGCGGCCCCACGCCTACTTCCCCAAAATCCACCAAAAATTTTTACCGACGGAGATCTTTTTTATATACCTCGCCTAGTTATAGAAATATCGCGTTTTACATTTTACGAGATTTCAAAACAAAAAGTTGCCTTTACATATTCAACATTTTCGCCAAATATTGTTTCGATAACTCAATATTTGCCGGAGTTATGGAATAAAAAGTTTTGTAGAATAATGCACTACTAAAGGGGCGGGGCCACGCTCATTTTCGAAAATTTATATGTCTCGACTTTTCTAGTTCACGAACACTTTGAAAGTGAAATAGAAATGATATAAAGCTATTGTACGCATATAAAGTATTTATTGAATTAATATAAATATCTTGAACGGTTTTGATTTATGATTAATATTATTTCAAAATTTGACTTCATCAAAAAAGGACGGTGGCACACCCAAAATCTACCAAACACACAACTCCTGGTTTTAATCTTCTTAGCTATAATGAGTAATTAAATGCTTTGTTTTTCTAAACAATTTTTGTATCATCACTGAAGTTTACATATTTGATCATTTTTTAAATTGCTTGCTTAATGCTTCCAACCAAGCAATTTTTCGTGCTCCCAGGAGAGCCGCTAACACTAGGCATCGTAGCCAGTGATCAATGCAATCATAACAACTAAAGCAAAAATGCACGTTTACTCACATTACAGCGGCTCTATAGTGTGAATAGGTGTTTTCCATTGGTCCCCTACAACTTGTTCGCACTCACCGTGACAGCCGATCACACGAAGAATACAATAACATGCATGACATACCCTGCAGTCAAACCAACTAGTTGCAAACTACTTTGCAACTAGTATATGCACCAAGCCCAAATAGTCAGCCAACTGTCATATTTTCATATAAGCAACTGGTATTTTTAACATGGCGACGTCCTACGAGATGTCAATTGTCAGATTTCGACCAGAACATACCAGTCATCTACTACTCATGAAATACTAGTTTGTATATAGTGGAAGTATACTAGTATCATACGGGTCGTAAAATACCTGTTTCATAGTTATTTAAAATGGAAGGAAATGTACTAGTAAAATTGC
Source organism: Merzomyia westermanni (assembly GCA_949987695.1). Taxonomy (NCBI): domain Eukaryota; kingdom Metazoa; phylum Arthropoda; class Insecta; order Diptera; family Tephritidae; genus Merzomyia; species Merzomyia westermanni. The sequence continues at coordinate 91,049,726 of OX465288.1, forward strand.
AGTCTAATCATACCAGAATCATACTAATTCGAAAAAGATAAAATAATACTAGTCCAAATGTGGACCAAAACCTCTAGCAGGGATTAAAATGAGAAAATAGACTCATAAATACATCATTTTAATTTTTCATCATTTTCGCCGTGAAAAAGCCCGATTTGGGATTGCAAAACATAAACTATATCTTTGGAATATTTCATAAGCTGGTTGCGAATTACAATAGAATGCAATGCAAATGAAACAAAAGAAAGAAATAATTACAGCTTACATCGCCTAAACACATACTATGAAAGATGTAGTCGTATGGATTGAACTTTTTCTGACTAGTATGAAAACAAGTAAGGAAAGGGCTGTCTTCGAATATGCCGAAGAATAAATACTCATCACGGCTTTAAGTTGCCGATCCTTACTCAAAATTAGTACAAACTCTGCAAAACTGGTAACTTAAAGATATGTACATAGCCCAAGCCCCATTTATCGGAAAAATCTATTGCTTGGGAGCCAGGCCCGTGCGCAGAAAATATCCGAGGGGAGGGCTTACATAATCAATGAAAAAAGATAAGAAATTTATTTTCGTAGTACGGAAATTTTATTGTCAAAAGTCATATTTAGTTACAATTATTGAATAAATCAACTCTTCGAGGTATTGAAAGAAACTCTTTAAAATTATCGGGGATCGATTTTGACATCGCGATGTACATTGAGTGAGGCTAAGCCGTTCAGACGATCTTCAGACATTGTTAATCTCAAATACGTTTTTAGTCGTCGCAAAGTTGAGAAGGATCGTTCATTCGTCGCTGTTGTCACAGGCAAAACTGCCATAACGCGAAGCATTTGGTTAACATTTGGAAACGCATCTTCATTACAAATATCGAGTACTTCAAGTGAGTTTTTTATTTCCTTTCCGGCAATGAGCTTCCGCCAAAGTTGTACTTCGTTCACCCAGATCTCACGGGAATCGTCGTGCAAACTTGAAGTGTATGATTGGAGAAAAAAAAAGAGAGGCAGAAAAGCGTGGAATAACGGAGCTCGAGATGCTGGCCAAAGGACATAATGCCCAAAAGTTCTATCAAAAAATTCGGCGAATGACAGAAGGTTTTAAACCCGGGACAAACTCCTGCAAGAATGAGAGCGGCGACCTGGTGGCCGATGTTCAGAGAGCACTCAGAATATGGAGGGATCACTTCTCTGCCCTTTTAAATGGAGAAACTGAGCAAGAAACCAGAGAAGATGCCGAACCCAAGCCCACAATCGAAGATGATGGAATTGACGTTCCACATCCCGACTATAATGAGGTGTGAATAGCAATATCCCGATTGAAAAACAATAAAGCAGCTGGCGCTGATGGTTTGCCTGCTGAGCTATTCAAACACGGAGGCGAGGAGCTGGTAAGGCGCATGCATCAGCTTCTATGCAGAATATGGTTGGATGAATGCATGCCTGAAGATTGGAATCTAAGTGTTCTCTGCCCAATTCACAAGAAGGGCTATCCTGCAAACTGTGCCAACTATAGCGGAATCAGCGTTTTGAATATCGCATATAAGGTCCTATCAAGCGTATTGTGCGAAAAACTGAAGTCTGATATGAACAGACTGATTGGACCTTATCAGTGTGGCTTCAGCCCTGGTAAATCTACCATCGACCAGATTTTACAATACGCCAAATCTTGGAAAAAATCCGTGAGAAAAGAATCGACACACATTATATTTTTGTTGATTTTAAAGCCGCTTTCGATAGCACGAAAAGGAGCTGCCTATATGCCGCTATATCTGAATTTGGTTTCCCCGCAAAACTTATACGGCTATGCAAAATGATCTTGAGCAACACCGCCAGTTCGGTCAGAATTTGGAAGCACCTCTTCGACCCGTTCGAAACTAAACGAGGTTTCAGACAGGGTGACCCCCTATCGTGCGATTACTTTAATTTAATGCTGGAGAAAATAATACAAGCTGCAGAACTTAACCGCGCTGGTACAATATTTTATAAAAGCGTGCAACTGTTGGCATATGCTAACGATATTGATATCATTGGCCTTAACAACCGAGCCGTAACTTCTGCTTACTCCAAATTAGAAAAAGAAGCGGAGAAAATGGGATTGGTGGTGAACGAGGGCAAAACGAATTACTTTCTATCATCATGCAAAGAGTCAGCGCGTTCTCGCCTTGGCAACCAAGCCACTGTTGGCAGCAATAATTTAGAAATATTAAAGGACTTCGTTTACCTGGGAGCCAGCATTAACATCAACAATAATGTTAGCCTAGAAATCAGACGAAGAATTACTCTTGCAAACAAATACTACTTCGGACTGAGTAGGTAATTGAAAAGTAAAGTCCTCTCTCGACGAACGAAAATAATACTCTACAAGTCCCTCATCGCACCTGTCCTTCCATATGGTGCAGAAGCGTGGACACTAACAACATCTGATGAGGCGGCTCTGGGAGTATTCGAGAGAAAGGTTCTTCGAAAGATTTCTGGACATAGTTCAGCGAAGTAAAATACAGCGGCTTTGCTGGCTAGGCCACGTAGTGCGAATGAGCGAAGGTGCTCCAGCCCAGAAGGTATTCTTATCGGCACCCGCCGGTGGAAGCAGAGGAAGAGGGAGACCACCACTCCGATGGAAGGACCAAGTGGAGACCGATTTGCGATCCCGCGGTTTTTCCAATTGGCGCCAGTTGGATCAACGATGGAGCGACTGGCGAGCTATGTTGGACGGTCAAAATCGCCCGGGCGGTTAGATGACCATTTAAATAAGAAGAAGAAGAAGACTGGAGTAAACAAATTTTCATTTTGTTGGGAAAAAGGCAAGCGAAACTTGATAAAATATTGCGGTGATAAAAGAATCGATCCTGCAATTGTGTCACAAATGAATCACGGTATGTAGATTATTATATGGAAATAATCTTCAACTGAATCAGTTTGTACGTTGGAATGTTGGGTCTGTTTCGACGCAATGCTTGGCTTTCGCAATTCAATTTCGTATTGCTCGCTAATTTCGCTCACGATTTTGAAAATTTGTCTGAACTCCCCCTCAGCGTTTTCTCTTCTTTCCATCAAATTTTGTTTAGCAGCTTCAGCCAATTTGATAGCCTCTCCCAGATCTACTCGACTCAGAGGCAATTTGCGGTTTTTATAGCTGAAAGCAGTTAGAAAGCTCCAAACGAAGTCGTTGGGTCCTTCCAGTTGGTGGAAATCACTTCAAGAGCGCGAGTTACTGCTGGTTGCAAATGGAGATATGTTGCGACGGACTCATGTTGTTCTACCCATCTGGTTTTAAAAAATTTTTTAACTCGAGTCTCCGAAAAATCGCATCTTGAAGGGCATTTTGGAGTTTCGGATAAATGAAGTAGGAATGGATATTCTCTAGAACTCCCAGACAATTTTTGATTCCCATTATATTGCACGCAGAGCTTACCGCCATATTGAAGCTATGATCAGCAGAATGGGAGTACAGCGCGAGTGGATAAATTTTTCTGACAACAGCTTGAGCCCCTTAGAACTCTCCGCTAACCGCTCTCGCACTGTCATATCCTTGCCCGAAGAAATACCTGCAATCCAGTCTGGAATATTTTAGGATATCAAGGTAAGCAGTTCCTATTCTCTTTCCAGTGAAATCGTTGATAGGAATAAAACACAAAAAATCTTCCTGAATAATGAACTTTTCGCCGCATTTATCCAAGTAGCGAATGCAAATTGAACTTTGTCCTACTCCTGCAATGTCTGGCGCGTCATCTCCGAGAAAAGAAAAGCCTTTCGATTTGTTCACATCGATGTTGTAACCCATGATGGCGTGGTGACAAATGTTGATTATTTCATTCTGAACACGATTGCTTATGTACATAGCATTCTTTGGTTAATCACTCAGGTGTTTTTCAACTGCTCATCAGTTCGATATCTTAAGAGAGCTCTAAAGTTTCCATTATTCGTAAACGGTTCGTCTTCAGAAATTCTTCCCGTATCATTGGAACCTCTGAAAGTAAGTCCTTGTCGGCCACACAGGATAACTGTTTCAATAATTGGAATCATGCGTAGTTTGCTTTCAATTAGAAAGTCAAATTTTTGTTTCGACAGTTGCCGCCGTGGTGTGAAGGTAGTGTTGTCGGCCTACCACACCGAAGGTCCATGGTTCGAGCCCTGGTACAGGTAACATCAAAAGTGATTTGAAAAAAGTTTTTCAAAGCGGGGTCGCCCCTCGGCAGTGGTTTGGCAAACTCTCCGAGTGTATTTCTGCCATGACAGGCTTCTCAGCAAAAATTCGTCTCCTTTGTAGATGCCGTTCGGAGTCGGCAAAAAACTCTAGGTCCCACCAAATCGGCACACCACAAATTGGAAGAGAAGCTTGGCGCAAAAATCTCTTAGGAGGTTTATGATGATATACCTGTTGTATATCGCGCCATAGAGATAGAGATAGATAGATAGTTGCAAATCAATGGGTAAAGCATTTTCTTCTTCGATTCCCGTTCACAAAGACCATTGCAACAGACATTTTTTATGGTTTTCTATTGAGCTTTTCGAAAGTTTCCAGTTTTTTAATGGGGTAGCTACCACCCCGCCCCGAATTGGATTACCGACTCCTCTCAATGTAGCACAAAATAAGACACAGTATTTGCAATATACACCGTCTTCTATTGCCGAATACGATAGCCATTGAAGTTTTTGGAGCCAACAGCGTTGAAACTTCAAACTTCTAGGGTCTGATGCAGGAAAACTGTAGCCGTCAGGGGGACTCCAAATCTTCTTTTGCAATCCAGAAATTGAAATTATTCCACTAGCTGCTGATTTTCGAACAAACAGTCGAATATCATGAACTGAGATCATTTTTCAAAGATCAAACTGGCAAAGACGAGCTTTTCGGTACCTCTCAATTAAACTCCACTTCTGTAGTAGTCAGTGTTAATCCCGTTTGTGGCTTACATGCGGCATTTTCAGAAATATTTGTCTGAGTTTGAAGCTCGTGGTACTGAGCAACGGCCTAGCATGAACCAAATAATATTATGCACTTAGTACAAATCTGAATTTATGCTGTATCTAATATTATGTTAAACTTACATCTTCGTTCTCGATTCGCCTTTTTTACACAGAAAACGACGAATATCCATGGTAAAACATATAAGGATAGGACTTATACAAACTATTTAAGAACAATGCAAATTATTTAATAATAATATAAACAATTTATTAATATTCAGCTTACCATAGTGTGTGCCTCACCAGTTTTCTTAGGTCAACGAATGATAATGAAGTATTCGGCAAAGAATTGCCAAACATTCTAATAACATGATAGAATACGCGAAAGGGAGAGAAAATGCCGCTTTGCGGTTCAGTTATAAGTAATAAGGCAAATTCAAACCGATTTACACATAAAGGGTGTTTTTTTAGGGGTATAGAACTTCGAATTGAAATAAAACACAACAAAATCGTTTTAAGGTCCATCAATTTGGCTTTATTGGAAGGATAATTTTATGCCATTAATGTTTAAATATGATTTCGGGCATGTGGCCGCCGCGGCTGGCTCGAATAAAGCCAATTCTACAGGTCCAATTTTCAACCACTTTTTCGAGCATATGGGGCCGTATGTCGGCAATAACGCCACGATTGTTGGCTTCCAATTCCCCTAACGTTTCTGGTTTGTTGGTGTAGACGAGCGACTTCACATATCCCCAAAGAAAATAATCCAATGGTGTCAAATCACACGACCTTGGTGGCCAATTGACAGGTCCATTCCGCGAAATTATGCGCTCATCGAATGTTTCCTTCAATAAATCGATTGTGACGTGCGCTGTGTGGCATGTAGCGCCGTCTTGTTGGAACCACAACTCATCCACATTCATGCCATCCAATTCGGGAACAAAATAGTCGGTTATCATGGCTCTATACCGGTCTCCATTAACGGTAGCTGCCTCTCCAGCATTATTGCGGAAGAAGTATGGCCCAATGACTCCACCAGCCCATAGAGCACACCAAACAGTCAGTTTTTGTGGATGTAATGGCGTTTCAAGGGTGTCATGTGGATTCTCTTCACTCCAAATGCGGCAATTTTGCTTGTTGACGTAGCCATTCAACCAAAAATGAGCCTCATCACTGAACAAAATTTTGCGATGAAAATCAGCATCGAAATCAATCTCATTTTCGGCCCATACACCAAAATCACGACGCATTGCATGGTCTCGCGGCTTTAATTCTTGCACAAGCTGGATCTTGTAAGGTCGCAAGCCAAGATCTTTGCGCAAAATCTTCCATAAAGTTGATGGACAAAGCTCCAATTGCTGTGCACGGTGGCGAATCGATTCATTCGGGTCCTCTTCAACACTTTGCTCTACAGCGGCAATTGTTTCTTCGGTGCGCACTGTTCGACGTCTCTGCGGATGCGTATTATCACATAGAGTAAACGTAGTGCGAAAACGATCCATGGTTAACCGAATTAATTGCTCTGATGGACGATTATGTCGACCATAAAATGGACGGAGCTCACGGTAAACTTCGCGAACTGAACCATTATTTTCGAAATAAATTTGCACGAATTGCAAGCGTTGTTCTTTTGTCAACCTGTTCATGATGAAATGGCAAACCAAACTGAACATAAATGACATTAGAGTTGCCAGATTTGACCACAAAATGCCAGTTTTATCTCTATTCGAAAAACAAACCTATAAAAAAAACACCCTGTACAAGTGAATGCACGAACGTAAATGACAATTTGAATACATATGCCCACCAAAAAATTTGAACCTAAGGCTGTAAAGAGTATCAGTTGGAATGGAATTTCGCCATTTGGAATATAAATGTACGTACCAAACTTGCAAAATTTTGCTTTCCTAGCTTTTTATTTGCAAAATTTACAGCCCAAAACCCATTTATATAAACTAGCTATTATATGGGAGCTATATGTTATGTTGGTCCGATCTGGGTGATTTTCCCTACACACATTACATATATAATACGAGTATGTACTAAGACTGCAAAATGTTACGTTCCTAGCTTTCTAATTGCAACAGTTGTAGGCCAAAACCCGTTTATCGGAACAATCGATTATATGGTAGCTATGCGTTATATTGGTCCGATCATACTGGTTCCGATAAATGATTAAGGCTTTGCAAAATGGCTACATCTTAACAAATTTCATCGAGATATCTTAAAAACTGATGATGCCTCATGAACATGAAATGGTATTATAACTTTGGTCCGACTGTTGTAAGTATGAGAAGAAGAAGAGATAGACCCACCAATAAGTATATCGAAATGATCAGGGCGATGAGCTGAGTCGATTTAGCCATGCCCGTCTGTCTGTTTGTACGCAAACTAGTCCCTCAGTGTCGATAAATGGGTTTTGGGCTATGTATCTTTAAATTATCAGTTTTTACTAATTGTGAGTAAGGATCGGACACTTGAAACCGTGATGCGTATTCATTAAAGGTATAAAGTCTTCGGTGCAGTCGAAGAGAGCCCTTTCCTTACTTGTTTTTAAACTAATTATATATTATACCAAATTTTTTTCAAAGTTTTTGATGTGTAAACATCTTTGGGCTCAGTAGGGGCTGTCCAGAAAAGTTACGCATCGCTGCTTGTAAGCGTAAGTGTAATGCGCCAAGCAGATACAATACGGCGATACGTTGGAAAAACTGACAGCTAAGTAGAATGCGAGTGTTCGTGTGCGTAACAACAGATTCGACGGATGCGGCAAAGTAGATTTTGCTCTAAATTTCGACGGATGACGGATACGTCGACGGTGAAGTACTGTATCTGCTTGGCGCATAAGCACCTAGGTACGTCAGAGAAATTACACGTAAGATCTGCCTGCGTTTCTGTCTGTGCCTTGTTGTTCGGCTTAGTATGTGTGTATAGAATCTTGTTTGACTGCTTTGCTGGGTGTGTGTGTATGTAAGTGCTTTGCTGATTGTTATTACTCGGTAATCGTGAATCTAAACACGATGAATGCTAGCAATCGGCAAAAGACGAAGACAACTGCGTTTATCATAAGTACACACAGTGTTTACAAAAACAGAATAAGTGATAATTCATGTTAAATAAATTTTTGCTCAGAATACTCAAGACGCTAGTAAGTTTGTTTTGTTTCTGTAATCCTTGCGGTTATACTTATGGAGTCAAATGCAAATAAATTAACTAATATAACATAAAATAAAATAAAATAAAACAAAAAAAAAATAAATTTAATTAAATTATGATAACGGGAAGGAAAGGAAAGGAATGGAAAGATAAGGCATAAATGGGAAGGAAAGAAATGGAAAGGAAAAGAAAAGAAAAGAAAAAAAAAGAAAAGAAAAGAAAAGAAACGAAAAGAAACGAAAGGAAAGGGAAGGAAATTAAAGGAAAGGAAAGAACTTGAGCATGTATATTATAGATTTCTTGAAAATTTTATTATCTGCCTTAACGTTAATGTACACACCACTTTTAACCTTATAAGGGTATTATGTACTGAATAATCACTCTTTTTGTATTTTCAAAAATATTCTACATATAAAAAGTGGGCGTGGAAATCGTCCAATTTTACCCATTTTATGAGTGCCGAGGAACCCGCATACCAAATTTCATTAAGACATCTCAAAATTCACTCAAGTTATCGTCTTAACAGACGGACGGACGGGCATGGCTTAATCAATTTTTCTTTTCCTCCTGAACATTTTTATATGTATAAGTCAATATCTATCTCCATCCGTTCATGCCGTTACATACTACCGTTAGGGGAATGCTGTTAATATAGCTTGTGTGGGTAGCACTTCTAGGTATAAAAATAACGAGTTGGACAGGGTATGATAGAACCGGATGTTGCGGGAATGACCTTCTCATATTCAGTACATTCATAGTTTTTGTGGGTGTGCTCTTTTTAGTTTTAGTAGCTTAGGCGCTAAGTTGACAAAAATAGTTGTGTTTTATTTTATTCCGGGTAGTCGTTAATTTTGTTCGTTCCTTGTTGTGTTTATTTTTGTACTTGCCTCAGAGGCGCAGGCGGAAATACCTTTAAAATTTTTGTTTGTATTTGTTTTTAATAACTAATTTCTCAGCACAAAATCTTAACATGATTATAATATATAGATATATTAAATCAGGTAATTAAGAATTTAGGGAGTTTTCCAACAAAGAAAAAAATTGAATTTTTAAAAATTTATTACTACTGTCAAACCCCACGGGTGGACAATTGCGTCGGGAAACTAAACTAATATAAATAAATAAACGCAACATTTTATATTGATTTTAACAATGTCCTCTTCTTTCATAGGCAGAGTTGTATTAAGTTGCCTTCTCGTATGACAGCTAGGCCACTTTTGTCGGCAAATCCTCCACGATTTCAGAGATCGAACCGTGTCAAGCTCAAGTGAACTGTTGCATTAACTTTTGGGTGGTCGATCTTGAGTTTTATAAATATGCTAGGGCGAATAACGCTGCTCTAAATTCTGCTTTTAATTCTATGCGATGCGATTTTTCGAAACTGAACAATCTATTGCTGAATGTTGATTGGCAAAACTTGTTTCGTTGTCGGGATACTGGTAGTTGTTTTGAGATCTTTAAATCTACGGTAGGTGACATATGTAGAAGTGTCGTACCTTTGGTTTCAAAAAATCGCTTGATGAAACTTCGAAATTTGAAAAATAATTTTTTTTGTAAATTTAAAAAAACTCAAAACCGAAACTTTTTTAATTTGTATAAAGAGTATGAAAAGAAATTTCAATGCTTGGATAAGTTCCTGCACAGAAACTACATCTTAAGTTTGCCCAGAACAACATGGCTTTTTCCCGGGGCGCTCAACAGTGTCCAACTTAACCGTTTTCTCTGATGACTGTATTGCAGCGTTTCATTCAGGTTATCAAGTTGACACTGTTTATACGGACTTTTCTAAGGCGTTTGATCGGGTTTCTCATTCAATCCTGATCTAAAAATTAGCCTGTATTGGTTTCCACTCAGTGTTTTTGAGATGGATAGAGACCTACTTACACAATCGGTGCTGCAGGGTTGTTGTTGACAGTGTTAGGTCTCTTCCTTTTGTTGCTTGCTCAGGTGTCTCACAGGGTAGCATCTTGGGCCCGCTGCTTTTTGTGTTATTTATTAATGACAGCTGCTCTTGCTTCTCTCCATCAAGATTTTTGCTTTATGCGAATGACCTGAAGGTATATTCGAGCATCAATACCGTGCAAGATTCTATTCTTTTACAAAGAGATTTACATAATTTAAGCATCTGGTGCAAAAATAATTGTTTAACACTCAACATAAAAAAGTGTTTTCATATCTCTTTTTCAAAGCGTGTCAATGTCATTGATACCGTGTATTCAATCTCTGATACGACTCTCTCGCGGTTTAATGAAACTAAGGACCTGGGAGTAGTTTTTGACTCGAAGTTTACTTTTGCTAGTCACATAAACTTAGTCATTAATAAATCCTATGCAATGCTTGCTTCATTTAGTCTCCGTACTATCATTGCCATGTTGCAAGAATTGAACAGATCCAGAAGGTATTCCTTCATTGGGTTTTGCGAAGTTTGCGCTTCTCGGATTCTATCCCTTCTTATGAAGCGCGATGTTTATTGATTAATATAAAATCATTGCAACATAGGAGAATAATGTTGTCGTTTTACTTTATCTATGACTTAATTCGAGGGGCTGTTGACTGCCCGACCTGCCAGATCTCTTCGCAGTTCTGAGTTCTTTAATGTTGGTATTTTCAAAACTCTTTATGCAAGACATGCTCCGATTACAAGAGTCTTGTTTGAGTTCAATAGAATCTTAAAACTTACATATATTGATTTTTCCTTTTCAAAAGATCGCTTTCGCAACACTATAAATACGCTATATAAGTAAGGCAATTATTATATAAGTAAGGAAATAAATTTGTTATTAGCTCGAGTTCTACCTTGTAGTCTTCAACTTAGCCTGTAAGATTTTATAACTTCTGACTGGCTTAGATAAATAAATTAGTAAATAAAAATACTGAACAGAACTTTGTATTTCCAGGTATGTCGGAGATGCGGTACGATCACTATTTAAAACCTCGGGCAAGACATAAAACCAAATAAAGCCACTATCAGTCGGTATTTTCAAAATTTACGAGTTATAACAATAAGCCAGGTATTTGGATGTAACAATTTAATTTGTGGCAATACCAAGTCCAGAAGGACAGAAAATCTACCGCCATTCTTACTACGGTTGCATTTTAAATGTGTTTCGACTATGAATCTTGCTTGTGCAAAATATTTCATTGTAAAATGTACCTCGCGCCATACTTAGCAAAAATATTATCCATAGTTGACTTTGATTGTATACATAGTAATCTTCGCTATGTTTCATACTCACCCCAAATATTTTTGCTAGTTAATTTTACGAGTTCTGCCATAATACACGTAGAAATTTTAACTTTGTTTCATACTCACCAATCATAACTACAAGCCATTTGAATTATTTCACAGCTTTTATTTAAAATTAATTTAATTAATATATTTAATATAGGGCAATTCTCTGTCTAGAATGCATAGAAAACGTAGAAAGTTGTTCACGTTAATATCAAAATTTTTCTACGAGCACCAACAAAATATACATGTAAACTATTTTTTACTTTTTCTACACACAATGGCGATGCGATTACCGTGTAAGCTACGGCTACAAGAATATTAGCTTGAAGGTGTATAAGGCTGACGGCGAAGCTCTTTCTAATTTCACATCTCTTGCGGAGGTGGAGCCTCCCCCAGCGATAACGAGATGGAGGTTGATGACAATGGGTCGGATGTGCGGAGCGGCTATGCCTCGTTCAGTCCGGATGGTAGCAGGACTCTCAGGAGGCTTTACTCCGAGAGTCAGCTTCTGAGCGAGGACGACGCAGACGCGACGCTCACGGAGGAGAGTGCAAAAAAGGAAGATGATGAGGGTCCTCCAAATCAACCTTCATCACAGTAAAACAGCGTCAGCTGCACTTCTACTCCAACTTTCAGCAGGTGGAGTAGATATTATTCAAGAGCCGTGAATCACTGGCAATAGGATCTGCGGTTCGAGGACTCCTACTTACAAGCTCTACAGCGCTCAAGATAAGGGTAAGCCCCGTACGTGTATTTTAGCTAAACCAAATATTAACGCTTTTCTTTTACCCCAATTTAGTGACGGAGATCTGACAGCGCTTAGCGTCGAGGGGTTAGGTAGAAGTTGTAGATTTGCCTCTTTCTATCTGGCCCATGATCACGAAGGTTCACTACCGCCACATAACTTCAGAGATCTCGTGAGTTCCACTAGACCACGAAACAATCTAATTGTGCTTGGAGGCGATGCGAACGCCCATCACACTCAATGGAGCAGCACTGACACAAACGACCGAGGCACTAATCTAAGTATACTTACCAGGCACTAATCTAAGTATATGCAACAGGGGAAGTGACCCCACATTCATAACAAGGAACCGCGAGGAAGTCCTTGACATTACATTGGTCAGCGATTCTTTCAGATACCTCATAGAATCATGGAGAGTTTTAAAAGAACACTCCTTCTCAGACCATAGATATATTAGTTTCTCAAAAGCAGATCCGTACACAAGTCCAAAATTCATACAAAATATAAAAAGAACATACTGGGGCTACTACAAGCAGCTTATTGATAGAAATCTATCAAAACAAATGGTCACACCTAGAAATGATAAGGAACTAGCCGAGCCAGTCAACACCTTTAATCAACAATGCTTTAGATAAGGCTTGCCCGACCAAAAAGGTAACAGAAACCCATAAGCCACCTTGGTGATCGTCTGATCTAGATAGACACAGAAAGGCATGTAGGGTTGCCTTTAATAAAGCCAAACAGGATGGCCGCGAGCTATTCTGGGCTGTTTACAAAACTAAGCTAAGTACATATAAAAAAGTAATCCGCAAGGCCAAACGAGCCTCCTGGATGGACTTCTGCAGTGGAATTGAATCTACATCTGCCGCCTCGCGCTTGAGGAGGGTGCTCTGAAAAGCGCTAGCAACACTGAGCCACGTCCAAATGCCAGATGGGCAGTGGACGGATTCGACTACGGATACCATGAATCTGCTCCTGGATGCACACTTCCCGACATGCACAGACGTGTCTACTACTACGATCGGCGAAGGGTTGCCTTCCGATCAAATGATAAGGGAAATCACCGATGAGAAAAAGTTAGACTGGTCTTTATCTACCTTCAAGCCACATAAGTCGCCAGGACCGAACGGAATATTCCCGGCCCAGCTACAGCATACATCTGAGCTTATCAAGCCTTGGTTGAAAACTATGTTTATAAGTTGTCTAAGGCTCAACTACGTACCCACTTCATGGAGAGAGATTAAGGTAGTCTTTATCCCCAAAGCCGGGAAACCATCTGTGACGGACTTTCCAAATTGCCGGGGTATGCTCAGTCCGTCCAGGGTTCCTACAAATAGAGTTCCCTATGGTTTTTCTCCAAATGATAAAACCCTGTTAGTTATTTTAGTTTTGATATTTTCTTTAATTCATTTTTTCAAACATCATCTACAATCTTAAATTTATCTCTAACTACGCTAAAGGTGGTGGAGGTGAAAACCACCATTTACTATAGCTTAAGTTGCTCCTGGCCAAATTAAAGGCGGCAAAGGTGAAAACCCCTGCTTAGCCCTACCGTCCACTGAGGTGAAAACCCCTGCAGAATATAAAAATAGTACTCGTGAGATGAAAACTCCCAGGTGTACGTTCATCGGAGGTGAACACCACCGACTACTATGCCTGGCTAGTAGCTAACTATTAAATTTTCCTAAGGAATTCATCGCCCTTTTATACTAATTTGCACGCAAGAAAACTGTTACTTAACAACAATAAATACTTATAGTACATAATCTTATAAGTTAAAATTTTTCTTATTATTATCCTATTTTCCATATAAATTCTAATGTATATTTTATATGCCGGCTCCTCGTATCGTAGGGAACATTTGTACACACGCCTGTACTTTTACTTCCCTCATATGCTAGTTTCTTGCATTGCAGCGAACATATGTACCCACGCCTGTACGCTTGCGTTGGTCACTTCCAGTGTTTCTCGTGTGTAGATTTGTATTGCTCTGCATTGTTGTGCGCTTAAATGTTCGCATTTTCTAATACTTATTGTTTGCCGTCTCCTTTGCATAGGCAGGTTTCTAACCTCTTAGCGCCGCTGCCAAATCTAGTGTATGGTAAAGCTCACGTGTATATATGTATATTAGAGTGCTCCTATTTGTAAGAAATTGAAATTCGAATGGTATGTTCTTTTAAAATATCTCAAATATATATATAATCGTATATATATTCGCTTAGTGTGTTTTCGTGCAAAAATGCGTATGTGTTTCATTTATAGAACGGCATATGTGCAAAAATATAAAAATTCAGAATATTTCATAAAAAATAGTGTATAACTCAAATTAACTTCATTCATTAAGATATTTATACTCGTATATATGTGTTGTGAGGGCTCCACAAGCCTCCGGGTTGGGGTCCTCACACCCTCCCCTCACCTGCCGCAACAAGACTTACAGTCACTAAGCCCGTTCGGGTGATTCGAACTAGAATAGTAGGGTGTCTCTAAATCTTATAATGTTTAATTATGTGATACATTTTTCTGATTTGTTATTTCATTTGAATATTGTATGAGAACTGTTTAGGTTTGTTTCATATTACCACTGTGATCTGGACTACTCGCGAAAACACTTGTGCTTAGGAAGTTGTTTGCACCTAGTGAAACTATTTTCTATACTCCTTGTCTGTGTGGGGTGGTTATCATCCATGCCAATAGGTATTTCCGCGTTTCCCTCTCTCGTTGTAAAACTAAAAGTGACGAAATAATCGATTATATTATTACTATACTTACTGGTCATATTGTTTGCGTATTCCGCTGCCATCTGCATTCCGATTTCCATTGTTGATGCTTGACCCCGTATCTCTTCTACTATAACTTCGACCCTCGGTTTATTATTAACTGAAGTTGTTATCGATAGAGATCCACATCTCGCTACTGGACCATGCTCGGTATGGCGTTCTGGATTTGCCTTTCGTACTACTGTTTGTGACGTCGATTGTTGCTGTGTTTTCTGCGACAAACTCGGTCCTTCCGACTATGTAACTTGCCCGTTCGGCGTGCCTGCAGACGCGTTTTCTTTATAACGCCCGCTTGATCTACGTGACCGTGCCTCCTGTTGACGTTTCTCGTTCTCTGGTCTGTCGTCCTTCATTATTTCGGCCTCGTGGTATGCCTTCAATTCGCTTACGTGTGCTCTTCTCCTCTTGCCCTTGTGCACTTTGTCCAGTTCTACGATCACCGGTGACACGAAGTTCATCACTCGGTGGGAGACACTGTATTTGGGTGCTAGTTTTGCCGCGAAATTGTCTACTGCTTTGGACAATTGATGCTCTTTCACCAATACTAAGTCGCCTATGGCCGGTTGCCATTGTCTTCTACGTAAGTTGTAATATCTTGCTTGCTCTGTGGACGCGCTTTGCTGCCTACGTCCTACCATGTTGTACACTTCCTTCATCCGTGTTCCCTTCTAGCTCAGAATAACTCTTTCCTCTCCCGTTCCAAATGTTTGTGAGTCGTAAAAACCGCCTGGTATTCTTGGTTCTCTACCTTGTATCACGTATGCTGGGCTATAACCAATTGATTCGCACACACTCGTATTTAATGCTAACGTTATCTCTGGTATGAACTCGTCCCCATTCCTCTGATCTTTGCCGCTAAACTGTGCTATTAATCGTTTAATATTACGATTCGCTCTCTCTGTCGGGTTCTCCTGTGGTGTATATGGTGCTGTCGCTTGAAACTTCTACTCACGAAATGTGGTCCGTTATCTGTTATCAATACCTTTGGTGATCCAAATCTAGCAAAAATTCGTTCTCTTAACCCTCGTAATAAACTCTCCGTCGTTGCCTTTCGTAGTGCCACAACTTCTACCCACTTGGAAAATCTACCCACGAATACTAAAGCCATCGTGTTGCCATGCTTGGAATGCGGAAGTGGTCCTACGAAATACGCGCATACTGTTGCCCAAGGTTCCTCCGTGATTCGTGTCAGCATCTTACCGGCCGCTTGTTGTTGGCTGGGTTTATAAATCTGACATGCATGACACTGCTGCACATACTTCCTCACGTCTCTGAACATACCTGGCCAGTAGTAACGTGTCATCGCTCGTGCAATCGTCTTTCGTATTCCCATATGTCCAGCGCTTGGTGTGTCGTGAATCTCGCTTAGCACTCTTCGACGTTGTGGTGTCGGTACGCACAACTTCCATGGAATGGAATCTTCACCATCCATCTGACTTACAATTCGCCTGTATAATTTCCCGTCCTGAATAACGTAGTCCGGAAACTTCTCTGGTGCCTTCCTTACCTCTGCTATTTTCGATTCGTGCCAATTACAGCTGCTTTCGTTCGGCTGCGTGGTCATCGTTCCAAATTGTTCCTCTAATGGTTGCCGTGATAGTGCGTCCGCTGCGACGTTCAACTTCCCCTTCCTGTACTGGACGTCAATCTAGCAATACTATCTGATGGACTCTCGATTGCGTTCAGCCACTTCAATGCCAAGTGGTCTGTGATCACCGTGAAATTGTATCCTTCTAGGTACGGCCGCATTTTCCGTATCGGCCAAACTATGGCCAAACATTCCTTCTCTGTCGGTGAGTAATTTGCTTCTGCTTTGCTCAATCTCCGGCTCGCGTATGCTATCACCCGCTCTTCCTTGTCCACTCTTTGTGTGAGTACAGCTCCGAGGCCAAAGTCACTCGCATCTGTTTGCAATCTAAACCTCTTCGTGAAATCCGGGCAAGCTAATACCGGTGCTTGTATAAGCGCACTCTTCAACGATTCGAACGCCGTCTGCTGTTCCTCGGACCATTTCCATTTGTTTCCCTTCTTTAACATCGACGTCAATGGATTTTCCACTTTTGAAAAATCAGGAACGAACCTCCTATACCATGAAACTATTCCTAGAAACCTTCGTAACTCTCGTATATTGTCTGGTGGTGTGAGCTCTTTTATCGCCCCTACTTTGTCTGGATCAGTGTGTATGCCCTCTTCACTGACGACGTGGCCTAAGTACTTCAAACTTTTCTTAAAGAACTCGCACTTCTCGGGATTAATCTTAAGGTTTGATCGCCTCAGACGCTGGAAAACTTCTGTGAGGTGCCTTATGTGGTCTTCCAATGTGCTACTTGTTATTATAATATCGACTAGGTACGCGAACGCATGTGGTTCTAATTCGGGACATATGACACGATCAAGTGCCCTCTGAAACGTTGCTGGTGCTTTCCACTGATAAGGTCCTCGTCCAGGTATCGTGAATGCGGTAGACTCCTTACTGCCTTCCTCCATAGGGATCTGCCAATAGCCGTTCTTTAAATCCAGGCTGCTGATAAACCGAGCACTTCTAAGCCTGTCTAAAATATGTTGTATGCGTGGCAACGGATATGCGTCTGGTATTGACCGGGCGTTGAGCTGCCGATAATCGACGCAAAGTCTCCATTTGCCGTTCTTCTTCTTTGCTAAAACTATAGGTGCGCTGTGAGGGCTGTGCGATGGTTCAATGCAACCCTTCGCTATAAGCTCATCAATCTCCTTGTTAATTATCTCCTGCATCTTCGGGTTTTTGGGAAATTATCGCTGTTTAATTGGGCGGTCATCTCGCATGACTATCTTATGCTCGGTTTCATTAGATACTCCCGACATTTCCTCAAAAATCTTTAATTCATGGTTAATTCACTTAACGCGACATCTGTGGTACTCTGTGCTTCTGTGGTGGGTTCGGGCCTTGCGTTCTCCTTGATATCTTTATGCTCTTCTACTATTGTTGTACATCTTCCGATGTCCTGCTTCTGATCCTCTGCTCGTAATACTATTGCTTGGTTACCGCACTTCAACTCCATGTTTGCCTTTGCCAGGTAGTCTGTTCCAATAACCACTTTATCTACTAGCCCTGGTAATGCCAATACCTCGCTGCGGTGTACTTGGTTGCCTAACTTTACCTCTGCATCTATCGCTCCCTCTACGTCCTTCGCTCTACCATCGCCCATCACCACTCGAGTATCTACTTCTTTGTGTGCATTTAAGCTTGCTGCCATCGACTCGCTCACAAAACTCCTCGTTGCTCCGGCGTCCACTGATGCCATCACGTCTTTGCCGTTTACTGTAACCGCTGCCAAGATTCGTCCTTGCGTTTGCTTAAATGTATTTATTGAGTACGAGGTTGAACTTCTCGAGACCCCACCCCTCGCTGCCAATGGGGCCTCTGGTCGTTTCCCTGCTGTCTGCGACAGCAGTAGCGTGTCTGAACACCTCTTCTACCACACGTCCAGCAGAAGTCACGTCGAGAAGGGTCCGTTCTCTCCGCACCGCCTGCATGCAGTCCTTGGATCTACTTGCCCTTGCTGTGTATGTGCTTGTAGGGTTATTACTGGTTGTGCACTTCTTACTGTATTTCGATCGTTATTCTCTTCCGGTACCGTTCCTCCTGTCTTCTAGGAACAAACGGTCCTGCGGCTGGTCTGAGTGGTTCTCTGTCCAGTGCGATATTCTCGTAGTCTTCGACCAGGTTTAACAACTCATCCAGATTGCTGAATTCACTTCGCTTGACGTAAAGTTGGTACTCTCTCCTCGTGTTCCGGTATATGCGGTTCAGCTTTTGGTCGATGCTGTATTCGGCGTGCCACATAAGCCCCTGTAACGTAAGTACGTAGTCCTTAAATTTTTCTCCTGCGCGTTGGATTCGCTGCCTGATTTCGTCGTCTAAGCGTTCGAAATATCTTGAACTCAAAAAGAATTTCAAGAAATCCTTCTTAAAGGTTTCCCATTCTTGCCAGTGTCGGTTATTATTGCGGAACCATACCAACGCCTTATCTCTGAGAAGCTCAGGTAGAGCTCGTGGAATAAAGTTGCGGTTCATCGCATAGCTGTCGGCGAGTTCTTCTACCCGCTCTATAAATCCAAGCGGGTCCTTCTCGCCATCGTACTTCAAACCCCACTTGCGTATTCGGTCCATGGTGTTAGCAAACGATTCCGGATGGTTAAATGTACGAGGTGTGTTCAAAACGTATCGCGAATTTTGAATTTTTGCTGGCTACGTATATTCGAATTTCGAATTTTTTGTGGCGTTATGTTGGTACTCATGTCTCTCACTTATGCCGACAAGCTCGGCCATTTTGAATGTTCAGTTAATTGTTGACAGCTGCTTTGCTTGCACGTGTTTTGGATCGTCTTCGATTTTTACCTATTCAAAAAAATGGATCAAAGAACCTGTATCAAATTTTGTGTGAAAAACGAAATTAAGTGCGCGGATGCATTCCGAATGTTGACTGTGGCATACGGAGAAGCTACCTTGGACCGAAGCAACGTTTATCGGTGGTACAAAATGTTCTCAGAAGGCCGAGAAGATGTGCAAAGAAGAACAAAAATTGGCTTTTGCACCACGATAACGCCCCTGCTCACGCATCGTTGCTTGTGCGCGAATTTTTGGCCAAAAACAACACACTAATGATGCCGCAGCCACCGTATTCCCCAGATCTGGCCCCCTGTGACTTTTTCTTGTTCCCTAAACTGAAGAGCCCCATGAAAGGACGACGTTACGCTTCTCTTGACGAGATAAAGACGGCATCGAAGGAGGAGCTGAACAAGATACAAAAAAATGATTTTTTGAAGTGCTTCGAAGATTGGAAAAACCGTTGGCACAAGTGTATAATATCTCATGGGGATTACTTTGAAGGAGACAAAATAAATATTCATGAATAAATAAATAATTTTTGAAAAAACACAAAATTCGCGATACTTTTTGAACACACCTCGTATATGCTGGTGCTTCGTTGTGCCGGTCACTGCATAAGTCTACCTCGGGTGCCCCGATGCGGCCTGGTAGTGGTTGTTCGCCGCCATCTTTGGGTGTTGGTGGATTGACCGTTATCGTTGGCCGAGTGTGACGAAGAGCTAACTCGGTAAAGCGTTCCTCTAATTTTTCATCGTCACCGTGCGTCTGCATATATCCTGATAATCGTTTCCTTAATTCTTCCACCGTTTCCATACCTTCCAAGCCAAATTCTTCATTATATGCCACTAGGTCCTCACGATTGAGGTAGTACACCCTTACCATGATCCTTTGTTTGAACTTTCTTCCTTGCTTACTCGTATAATATCCTTGGCTTTGTGCGTATACTCTTTATTTTTATTTTTTTTGTTGTATTATCCTCTCGAAGTTTCCACTTGTTTTACCTCGTTGCTTGCTTTCTCACAGTATAATTCCTGAAACTCCATAAAATTGACTTAAAGAAGTCCCTGCTAGGGCGCCATTTGTGACGGACTTTCCAAATTGCTGGGGTATGCTCAGTCCGTCCAGGGTTCCTACAAATAGAGTTCCCTATGGTTTTTCTCCAAATGATAAAACCCTGTTAGTTATTTTAGTTTTGATATTTTCTTTAATTCATTTTTTCAAACATCATCTACAATCTTAAATTTATCTCTAACTACGCTAAAGGTGGTGGAGGTGAAAACCCCTACTCAGCCCTACCGTCCACTGAGGTGAAAACCCCTGCAGAATATAAAAATAGTAGTCGTGAGATGAAAACTCCCAGGTGTACGTTCATCGGAGGTGAAAACCACCGACTACTATGCCTAGCTAGTAGCTAACATTGCATTGCAGCGAACATATGTACACACGCCTGTACGCTTGCGTTGGTCACTTCCAGTGTTTCTCGTGTGTAGATTTGTATTGCTCTGCATTGTTGTGCGCTTAAATGTTCGCATTTTCTAATACTTATTGTTTGCCGTCTCCTTTGCATAGGCAGGTTTCTAACCTCCTAGCGCCGCTGCCCAATCTAGTGCATGGTAAAGCGCATATGTAAATATGTATATTAGAGTGTTCCTATTTGTAAGAAATTGATATTCGAATGGTATGTTCTTTTAAAAATATTTCAAATATATTTTGTTGTTGGTTTTACGGTCTGTTCATTTTACATATTTTTGTAAGTATAACGAGCTCAAGACCAGTTGATAATAATTCTTAGTTAATTATTATTATTTTTGATTAGAGGAAAAATTGAAAGCAACAAACATATACAGGCTATAGTTATAGTACTATTTCGAAAACAGCCACGATTTCTCGTCAGACTAATTGGTACAGTTTTGCTATTTTCAGAGGATCTTGTGGAGATCGAACCCACTCACTCTGATTGCCAGCGCAGCCGCCTAACCCATAGGCTATGCTGCGTGTAGTTTTGCAAGCTGCTTAATTCACGTTTTCCTCTAATTGTTGTTTGTTATCTTGCCAACGGTATACACAATATTTTTAGACATTCTGTCTATATGTAAATCGTGTATGTTGGACTTTGTTTTTGTGTACATTCTTCTTTCTATTTTTAGAAGATAGTTATTGTACATAACCGCGTGCTCCGGTATAAATGTATTTTGTTGTTGGTTTTACGGTCTGTTCATTTTACATATTTTTGTAAGTATAACGAGCTCAAGACCAGTTAATTATTATTATTATTATTATTATTTTTGATTAGAGGAAAAATTGAAAGCAACAAACATATACAGGCTATAGTTATAGTACTATTTCGAAAACAGCCACGATTTCTCGTCAGACTAATTCGTATAGTTTTGCTATTTTCAGAGGATCTTGTGGAGATCGAACCCACTCACTCTGATTGCCAGCGCAGCCGCCTAACCCATAGGCTATGCTACGTGTAGTTTTGCAAGCTGCTTAATTCACGTTTTCCTCTAATTGTTGTTTGTTATCTTGCCAACGGTATACACAATATTTTTAGACATTCTGTCTATATGTAAATCATGTATGTTGGACTTTGTTTTTGTGTACATTCTTCTTTCTATTTTTAGAAGATAGTTATTGTACATAACCGCGTGCTCCGGTATAAATGTATTTTGTTGTTGGTTTTACGGTCTGTTCATTTTACTACACGCAGCATAGCCTATGGGTTAGGCGGCTGCGCTGGCAATCAGAGTGAGTGGGTTCGATCTCCACAAGATCCTCTGAAAATAGCAAAACTATACGAATTAGTCTGACGAGAAATCGTGGCTGTTTTCGAAATAGTACTATAACTATAGCCTGTATATGTTTGTTGCTTTCAATTTTTCCTCTAATCAAAAATAATAATAATTAACTAAGAATTATTATCAACTGGTCTTGAGCTCGTTATACTTACAAAAATATGTCAAATGAACAGACCGTAAAACCAACAACAAAATACATTTATACCGGAGCACGCGGTTATGTACAATAACTATCTTCTAAAAATAGAAAGAAGAATGTACACAAAAACAAAGTCCAACATACACGATTTACATATAGACAGAATGTCTAAAAATATTGTGTATACCGTTGGCAAGATAACAAACAACAATTAGAGGAAAACGTGAATTAAGCAGCTTGCAAAACTACACGCAGCATAGCCTATGGGTTAGGCGGCTGCGCTGGCAATCAGAGGGAGTGGGTTCGATCTCCACAAGATCCTCTGAAAATAGCAAAACTATACGAATTAGTCTGACGAGAAATCGTGGCTGTTTTCGAAATAGTACTATAACTATAGCCTGTATATGTTTGTTGCTTTCAATTTTTCCTCTAATCAAAAATAATAATAATTAACTAAGAATTATTATCAACTGGTCTTGAGCTCGTTATACTTACAAAAATATGTCAAATGAACAGACCGTAAAACCAACAACAAAATACATTTATACCGGAGCACGCGGTTATGTACAATAACTATCTTCTAAAAATAGAAAGAAGAATGTACACAAAAACAAAGTCCAACATACACGATTTACATATAGACAGAATGTCTAAAAATATTGTGTATACCGTTGGCAAGATAACAAACAACAATTAGAGGAAAACGTGAATTAAGCAGCTTGCAAAACTACACGCAGCATAGCCTATGGGTTAGGCGGCTGCGCTGGCAATCAGAGTGAGTGGGTTCGATCTCCACAAGATCCTCTGAAAATAGCAAAACTATACGAATTAGTCTGACGAGAAATCGTGGCTGTTTTCGAAATAGTACTATAACTATAGCCTGTATATGTTTGTTGCTTTCAATTTTTCCTCTAATCAAAAATAATAATAATTAACTAAGAATTATTATCAACTGGTCTTGAGCTCGTTATACTTACAAAAATATGTCAAATGAACAGACCGTAAAACCAACAACAAAATACATTTATACCGGAGCACGCGGTTATGTACAATAACTATCTTCTAAAAATAGAAAGAAGAATGTACACAAAAACAAAGTCCAACATACACGATTTACATATAGACAGAATGTCTAAAAATATTGTGTATACCGTTGGCAAGATAACAAACAACAATTAGAGGAAAACGTGAATTAAGCAGCTTGCAAAACTACACGCAGCATAGCCTATGGGTTAGGCGGCTGCGCTGGCAATCAGAGTGAGTGGGTTCGATCTCCACAAGATCCTCGGAAAATAGCAAAACTATACGAATTAGTCTGACGAGAAATCGTGGCTGTTTTCGAAATAGTACTATAACTATAGCCTGTATATGTTTGTTGCTTTCAATTTTTCCTCTAATCAAAAATAATATTAATTAACTAAGAATTATTATCAACTGGTCTTGAGCTCGTTATACTTACAAAAATATGTAAAATGAACAGACCGTAAAACCAACAACAAAATACATTTATACCGGAGCACGCGGTTATGTACAATAACTATCTTCTAAAAATAGAAAGAAGAATGTACACAAAAACAAAGTCCAACATACACGATTTACATATAGACAGAATGTCTAAAAATATTGTGTATACCGTTGGCAAGATAACAAACAACAATTAGAGGAAAACGTGAATTAAGCAGCTTGCAAAACTACACGCAGCATAGCCTATGGGTTAGGCGGCTGCGCTGGCAATCAGAGGGAGTGGGTTCGATCTCCACAAGATCCTCTGAAAATAGCAAAACTATACGAATTAGTCTGACGAGAAATCGTGGCTGTTTTCGAAATAGTACTATAACTATAGCCTGTATATGTTTGTTGCTTTCAATTTTTCATCTAATCAAAAATAATAATAATTAACTAAGAATTATTATCAACTGGTCTTGAGCTCGTTATACTTACAAAAATATGTAAAATGAACAGACCGTAAAACCAACAACAAAATACATTTATACCGGAGCACGCGGTTATGTACAATAACTATCTTCTAAAAATAGAAAGAAGAATGTACACAAAAACAAAGTCCAACATACACGATTTACATATAGACAGAATGTCTAAAAATATTGTGTATACCGTTGGCAAGATAACAAACAACAATTAGAGGAAAACGTGAATTAAGCAGCTTGCAAAACTACACGCAGCATAGCCTATGGGTTAGGCGGCTGCGCTGGCAATCAGAGTGAGTGGGTTCGATCTCCACAAGATCCTCTGAAAATAGCAAAATTATACGGATTAGTCTGACGAGAAATCGTGGCTGTTTTCGAAATAGTACTATAACGATAGCCTGTATATGTTTGTTGCTTTCAATTTTTCCTCTAATCAAAAATAATAATAATTAACTAAGAATTATTATCAACTGGTCTTGAGCTCGTTATACTTACAAAAATATGTAAAATGAACAGACCGTAAAACCAACAACAAAATACATTTATACCGGAGCACGCGGTTATGTACAATAACTATCTTCTAAAAATAGAAAGAAGAATGTACACAAAAACAAAGTCCAACATACACGATTTACATATAGACAGAATGTCTAAAAATATTGTGTATACCGTTGGCAAGATAACAAACAACAATTAGAGGAAAACGTGAATTAAGCAGCTTGCAAAACTACACGCAGCATAGCCTATGGGTTAGGCGGCTGCGCTGGCAATCAGAGGGAGTGGGTTCGATCTCCACAAGATCCTCTGAAAATAGCAAAACTATACGAATTAGTCTGACGAGAAATCGTGGCTGTTTTCGAAATAGTACTATAACTATAGCCTGTATATGTTTGTTGCTTTCAATTTTTCATCTAATCAAAAATAATAATAATTAACTAAGAATTATTATCAACTGGTCTTGAGCTCGTTATACTTACAAAAATATGTAAAATGAACAGACCGTAAAACCAACAACAAAATACATTTATACCGGAGCACGCGGTTATGTACAATAACTATCTTCTAAAAATAGAAAGAAGAATGTACACAAAAACAAAGTCCAACATACACGATTTACATATAGACAGAATGTCTAAAAATATTGTGTATACCGTTGGCAAGATAACAAACAACAATTAGAGGAAAACGTGAATTAAGCAGCTTGCAAAACTACACGCAGCATAGCCTATGGGTTAGGCGGCTGCGCTGGCAATCAGAGTGAGTGGGTTCGATCTCCACAAGATCCTCTGAAAATAGCAAAACTATACGGATTAGTCTGACGAGAAATCGTGGCTGTTTTCGAAATAGTACTATAACGATAGCCTGTATATGTTTGTTGCTTTCAATTTTTCCTCTAATCAAAAATAATAATAATTAACTAAGAATTATTATCAACTGGTCTTGAGCTCGTTATACTTACAAAAATATGTAAAATGAACAGACCGTAAAACCAACAACAAAATACATTTATACCGGAGCACGCGGTTATGTACAATAACTATCTTCTAAAAATAGAAAGAAGAATGTACACAAAAACAAAGTCCAACATACACGATTTACATATAGACAGAATGTCTAAAAATATTGTGTATACCGTTGGCAAGATAACAAACAACAATTAGAGGAAAACGTGAATTAAGCAGCTTGCAAAACTACACGCAGCATAGCCTATGGGTTAGGCGGCTGCGCTGGCAATCAGAGTGAGTGGGTTCGATCTCCACAAGATCCTCTGAAAATAGCAAAACTATACGAATTAGTCTGACGAGAAATCGTGGCTGTTTTCGAAATAGTACTATAACTATAGCCTGTATATGTTTGTTGCTTTCAATTTTCCTCTAATCAAAAATAATAATAATTAACTAAGAATTATTATCAACTGGTCTTGAGCTCGTTATACTTACAAAAATATTTCAAATATATATATAATCGTATATATATTCGCTTAGTGGGTTTTCGTGCAAAAATGCGTATGTGGTTCATTTATAGAACGGCATCTGTGCAAAAATATAAAAATTCAGTATATTTCATAAAAAATAGTGTATAACTCAAATTAACTTCATTCATTAAGATATCTATATATATGCGTTGTGAGGGCTCCGCAAGCGTCCGGGTTGGGGTCCTCACACATCTCATATTAAACATAATGATTTTAGGCCTATAAGCCTATCTTCATTTCTTCTTAAAACTCTAGAAAGACTTCTGGAGGACTATGTCAGAAGATCGATATACCCAACTCATCTTTCGCGGGCTCAACATGCCTACAGTAAGGGTAGGTCAACCGATACTGCCTATCACTGTCTCGTATCTGTTATAGACAAGTCAGTTAACCAAAAGGAATACACATTGGTGGCTTTCCTCGACATAGCAGGCGCTTTCAATAACGCCCTTCCGGATGCTATCACTTCGGCGTTGTCTTGTAAAATTCATTCGTAAACTGCTTACTAGCAGACGGATCACAACCGAGCTAGGTGGGAACTCGATTCACAGACTCGTTAACAGAGGTACCCCGCAGGGAGGTGTTCTCTCACTGCTACTTTGGGTGGTTACTGTAAACCAGCTTCTACGCCTCATGGAAGCGGAAGGCCACCAAGTGATCGCGTACGCCGATGACATCTGCGTTATTATGCGGGAAAAATTCCCTCAAACTCTTTGCAATTTAATGGAAACAGCCTTATCTAAAATATGCGACTGGGCAAAGTCATCAGGTTTACCCCGAGAAAACCGAACCAGTCCTCTTCACTAGAAGGTACAAAATACCGAACCTTATACCACTAAAAATCGGGAACACGACTTTGGCATTCAGTGACAAAGTCATATATTTAGGAGTTACTCTAGAGGGGAAACTACTCTGGGGTGACAATATAACAGAACGAGTTAGAAAGGCAACGTGCGCGTTGTTTACTTGCAAGAAAGCAATTGGTGTTTCGTGGGGGTTTCCTCCCAGGGTAGTACACTGGATCTACACAGCCATTGTTCGCCCGATTCTACTCTATGGAGTGCTGGTCTGGTGGCCTGCACTAACTAAGAATACGTACCTCAAGCAGCTACAAAAAGTCCAAAGGAATTCAGAACTCTGCATAACCGGAGCCCTTGGGTCCACCCCGACAGAAGCACTCAACACTATGCTGCATCTACCACCACCAGATTTGGTGGCGAAGGAAGTAGCCACGATCACAGCTTTGCGAATAAGGGAGACTGGCGTCTGGATAAATGGACAAAGTCGGCACGCCACAATCTTGGGCAACCACGCTCCTGTTAATATACCACCACATACTGACTACTGCGCGTCAAATAACGTGTTTGTCAGAAACTACGAGGTAATAATACCGACAAGACAAGAATGGGATAACAGACCACATACGGTTCGGGGCGCCATTAACATTTTCAGTGATAGCTCCAAGCTTGAGGGGCAGGTTGGGGGAGGGATCTTTTCACCGGGCCTGGGACTAGAGATCTCCTTCCTTCTTCCCGACCACTGCAGCGTGTACCAAGCGGGAATGTTGGCAATACACTGCGCGGTGAAGAGCTTGGTATCCATGCCCCAAAATGGTAAACGGATTTATATCTTCTCAGTCAGGCCGCGTTTAAAGCTTTGAACTCATACGTCGACAATGCAAAGTCGTTAAGTGGATGTCGCAGATCTCTCAACGAGATGGCTCAGCACTTCAGTATTAGCCTTATATGGGTACCTGGGCACAGGAATATTGAAGGTAACTGCAGAGCGGATGAGCTGGCCAGACGAGGTACAACCACCCATCTCCTTCCAGGAAATACTTCAGTAGGCATACCCATGGCCTCCTTTAAATTTAGTGTCAGCACAAATACAATGAAAATAGCAGATATGCTCTGGTCAGGGCTCTCGAAGTGCCAGATATCCAGGCTAACCTGGCCTTCTTACAACAAAGGACGTACAAATTCCCTGCTGTCCCTTAATAAATCGGGTATTTCATCCCTGGTAAGGGTTCTAACAGGGCACTGTTTAATAGGCACTCACGGCGCTAGAATGGGCGCAATGTCTAATGATTACTGTCGCAGCTGATGTGTCAATGCCCTGCTCTTAGCAGGCGACGGTTGGCTATCCTTGGCCAACCGTTTCTCGATAATCTCGCTGAGGTATCAAAAATTTAAATAAATTTATTGACTCCACGAAGTGGTTCGATGCCCTGCCTTGGCTGTGAGTTGGTTTTCCCTGGCGTCGACGGTAGCACGACCGTGTGAGTCGACTGGTCCTTTTCGGCCCTCTGGAGATCATTGAACCCGATTAGTGGTGCCTTATGGCACCACATCGAGTGCTTTGATCTCTTTAGGGTTGTTGGATCGGTTGGGCTGCTGTCGGCTTCAGGGATGACTTGCTCGCATCTCTGGGGCATGGAGATGGCTAATGACCGTATAGGGTATCACAATGGCCCTATTTAATGGCCTAAATGTCGGGCAGAGTCCAGGTACTCTGTCTTGCCCTTGCAACCTAACCTAACCTAACACCCAATGGCATGACAAAAATTTTATAGCGAAAACGTAAGTTTTGAAACTGAAGTTTTCTCGATTGAGAAAATAGCCTTTCTGATAAAAAAAAGTATGTACATATATCAATAAAATTGATTTGTACCTTACATAACTTTTTCCGTTATTAATTTGGTACAAATTCAAAGGATGACCCTATTTCAAAGATAAATACTTTTGGGTGTCTTTTACAGGTTTTATATGACTGCATATGATTGTAGAATGTATAAACTTCCTTGTTGATAAAACAAAAACAGGCAATTTACAATGTGTCTTATTGTCTTACGTAGCATTTCTTTCAATACTACTATTCCGAACACTACATTGAGTTGCATGTCGTATTCATATACTCTACCAACCATACGCCGATAAAAAAGTGGATAATATAGGTCGCGCTATCCACAAATGAAGATAAAAAAGTGGATAGTTTTGTATGGGCTGCGTGAAGATATTATTCACTTTCCCCCTGTACATGTAGTATACGTGTAACTTTGCATCCCCCTCGTACTCTTTCAAAAATACCGTAAGTAAAAACATATCTGCACTCCTTTTACGACAAAATTTCCCAAAACATACCTAACAGCACAGCAGAGACGGCATACTTTCAGGTACTGCTAGGGTTACCACCCCGTAAACCGCTATGCTCAAACAACATTTTAAAATATCCGAAAATTTTCCAACGAATTTCTATTTATTAAAAAATAAACCAAAACACAAACAACTAAGTAAAAACAAAGTAAGTAATGCGTAACATAACTCCCCCTCTATCAGCTTGCATATGAGTCAGGCCGATAAACTCCAATCTAATACTTGCGTTGGCCTGTGGGACGTTCTGGTACGCTGTAAATCTCCTTAGGCTTCCACACTAACAACCCGGCCAAAGCAGCACTTCTCCAGGCTTAGCAACATCTTGCTGATGATGATGAGGCTGACTCACGCGCCCTTGACGTCTACACCGCCATCAGACTTATCTTAAAGGGCACGAAGGTAACTGAATTTATTTAGACGTTATCCCCACCTCTGAAATTGCCACCATCGTTTCTACCTGTGGAAACATAGACTTTACTAGTACTATGATTGAAATGGCTTCCAATTACGGCACTTACCATGTTTTTTAAATAAAAAAAAATTTAGTTGAAGCTAAACAATTTTTCAATTTTGATTTTGACATAACAATTTAATTTATGGAAATAGATGTTTAATTTCCCCTTGTATTGATTTTGTTTTCAATTATTAAAATCTTTTTATTTCATTCGCACTCATAGGAGTAGCAATAGTGAGAAATCAGAATGACTTTTGTTTGGGAAAAATATTTAATAAATATGCGTTGGTATTGGTATGGAGGAGAAAAAAATAGAGATGGTGCAGGAGTTCGATAAGAAATTGACAAAAAGTGGATAGCCATGGTTGGTAGCATGATACAAGAAAATCAAGGTATTTCCACTTTGACGTAAACTGTTTTAGCTGTCATGCTATCCTTTTGTCAGTTGTTCAAGGAGGGTTGCCACCTCAGAAATAATTTTCGTGGTAAGTTTTGTAATATTTAAGGAGATGTTTTGAACATAACAAAAATATAGGGGTTGTAAGTTAAAAATACAAAACCGGATCCATACAACTGCTTTAAAATTGTAAATGGTACAAATTATATATCTCCGTTTCCAAGCCAACATACATATGTATATGTAGAAAGATGTCTTGCACATAAATACCATGGATCATGCCACCCCTTTGGGATCAGACCAGGATAATTTTTTTTGTGTTTTGCCCAAAACTTTTCATTGAAACAAAAAAAAAGAAAATCCGCTTTCGGATTATTGACACCAAGGTTAAAACGAATCTTTTGATACCCCTCAAGACATTTTTAGACGTGTTTTAGCAAATGTCTCCTAAAGGAAACGATAACCCAATTTTTTCCATTGAAGTAAAAATCAGTTCGTATGATAAAATAATACAGTAGCTCATTTTCAAAAAGAAATGTCACAAACACAGTTTATGTCAAATGGTGGCAATGGCGGCGAAGAAGAAGAAGAAGTGGAACTACCTTTATATATTTGTATCATGGTTGGTAGGGCACATAAAATTGAATTTATGTATATGAAAACTTGTCACTTGTTGATAGCGAATTTCAAATAAACTTTAAAAAGTCAAATAGCACACTTGATACACATAGGCTGCTCAATTGTATTGTGCTATTAAAATTTTATATAAGAAACAAAACAAAGAAAATATAATCGTTTTAAAATCATAGCGAATACGACGAATATCAGACCTTGTGAATTGCCTAAGTATCTTGTACAACTTTAAAATTTCATGTTGGTGTGCTATGTAATAGTTTCTGTTATACAAAATTCCGTTATATTCCGTTTTATCACAAACTAACAAATGATATGCCTTTTTCATATATCGAGCCATAACCGCCGGATTTCCGGGACAAAATACCGTTTTTTTTTATTATCGAAGTCGGGAGTATCCGTCCAGAGCTTTATGTAGTACCGTTAAATAGTTATAGCAGAAACAATTTTGGCGTAAGTACACAACGCACTTTGTTTTATTTTTTTCGTGACCGCACATTGATACTTGCGTAAAAAAATATTCTCTTTTTTTTTTTTTTTTTTTTTATGGCGCGATATACAACAGGTATATTATCATAAACCTCCTAAGAGATTTTTGCGCCAAGCTTCTCTTCCAATTTGTGGTGTGCCGATTTGAATTTTCCCTACAAATTGGTGGGACCTACAGTTTTTTGCCGACTCCGAACGGCATCTACAAAGGAGACGAATTTTTGCTGAGAAGCCTGTCATGGCAGAAATACACTCGGAGAGTTTGCCAAACCACTGCCGAGGGGCGACCCCGTTTTGAAAAACTTTTTTTCAAATCACTTTTGATGTTACCTGTACCAGGGCTCGAACCATGGACCTTCGGTGTGGTAGGCCGGCAACACTACCTCCACACCACGGCGGCCGCCATAAAAAAATATTGGGTTTTAATAAAATGAATTTGTTTTTTTGAGATAACTTACAAAGACAATAACGTAATAAATAGGTCAGTGTCTGTATCATGGAAATGTTTCAACCAGAGATGATTATTTTGGCTCGAAGTAATAGCAAAAAATGTACCTTTTCATTACTTATTAATCAATTGATCTTCCCTTATTTTTTTCAGTTTGCAAAAAGATACGTGCTCTAGTACCCTATAGTGACAGTGAGTCGAATATTTCTTTGGATGATGAAACGTGTGTGCCAAGAGCAATCCAAAAAAGAACGCAAAATATTATTCGAAAACTTACTGGCGTCAAACCGAATCCTTGTAATCAAAAGTGTGCAAACTTACGTAGAGAAAATTTTTTTTAACGGAGCCTGAAATTTGAAACACAATTACACAGAATTTTTGGAATTTTTTGGAGTATGCAGTTTTGCTGTTCATTAAATTTTAATACAGTAATGGGTCAATCTTAAGGTCGTGACACATTTTGCTGATTTTAGGCAATTTTTTCTTCCGAACCGCTAAAGTGTTTTCTTTCATACAAAAGAAATTGCTTTAATAACCTTGTATTGAGGAATATACCAAAACTAACGCAGAAGATCCGCTTAGCAGCCACGGTGTATGCAAGCTCACTTGTGAATGCCAGCACAGTTACATAGGACAAACAGGACGACAAGTAAGAACGAGGTTCAGAGAACACATTAGAGATTACAACAAAAAGATACGGAATCCAACCATCATACCAGAGTCCAACTTTGCGAATCAGATGGCGGAGAATAAATACCCCCCCGGAAACATCAAAAAAACAGTCAAGGTCCTACATGTACAAGCAAAAGGCAGACGTCTGAACGTACTCGAAAACATGGAAATCTACAAACAAAAAACATTCGACGGTAAAATAATAAACGCACAGACAAACACTGTTTCCGACACAATATTCGAACCTTTAAAATTGGTTTACAAAAAACAAAGCAACCACTCAGGTACAACAAACACACACGCACCGACAAATAAGCACAAAACAGCAAAAGATCAAAAACAACAAACAAGCAAAAAAGGTCAAACAACAAAAATCACCAACTCTTACCTGCCTCAGTCAACCACACAAAAACCGTTCGATGCAAACCACCCCCGTTTCTGAATGTACACACACAACACATGCACACACCTACACAAACAGACACCCATGTTGACGTTACCTTGAAATACAAGACAAACGACAGCAACAGAAAATCGACACTGATGATGGCAGAACGCCGAAACCGGTTTGTTTCAAAACCAAATTTGACAAGGGATGACGAAAAATCGTTCCAATATACATCAATATACAGAAGTCCCCAAGAAAATATTATTATTTATAAAGCGAATTTTAAGAAGGGATAAATAAGATAGGATATTCAACAATTTTAAAGCATGATGTACATATCAATATTTTAATTACTTCTCCGGTAGTTGAGTAGATAAAGCTTTTAATCTCTTTGAATTTTTTATGTGAGAACCAGCATTAACACCAACAATAATATCAGTATAGAAATCCAACGAAGAATAGCTCGCGCAAACAATTGCTACTTCTGACTGAGTTGGCAATTGAGATGTAAAGTCATCTCTCGATGAACGAAAATAAATAAGTCATTTATCGTATCCGTCCTGGTTTGTGGTGCAGAAGTTTGGTCACTGACAACATCTGATAAGGCGGCTGTGGGAGTATTCGAGAGAAAGATTCTTCGAAAGATTTACGGACCCTTACGCTTTGGCGACGGCGAGTGCCGAAGAAGGTTTAATGATGAGCTGTATGAGCTAGATGCAGACACCGACTTAGTCCAACGAATTAAAACCCAACGTCTTAATTGGCTAGGCCATGTTTTGCGCATGAATGAAGGTGTTCCGGCCCATAAAGTATTCTTATTTTCATTATTATATGATCAATACATTAATGGATAAAAAACAGAAATCTTGAAATAAGCATTTAGGTTACATGCTTGCAGACTTTGACTAGATTTGAATTGGTCTCATTTGATTTCAATATCCATATCACAAGTTCTGAACAACGTAACTCTAGTACTAAGTCTTTTGCGAAATTCAGCACAAGCCCTTAGTCTATCTTTTTTGTTGAAGTTTATTACACAAAGGCAGAACACATTGTGTTAACAAAAATGCTAAAAGATGGGCTTATTATTAAAAAACAAATAGTTTTTAATGTTGACCTAAGAATTTTATAATACTAAGCAATAGAGAAAATGTTGAAATTTTTTAAAATTTGAGCCTTTCGCATAACAAAACTTAAACCATAAATTTATCAATAAATGCCCACAAATGATAATTGATTCCTCCTATCTGGACCTCACAATAAGTATTGATAAAGCTAGCAATAAATTCAACTACGACATATATAGGAAACCAACGGCCACCGACACAATAATACATAATACCTCGAACCACCCACAACAACATAAAAATGCAGCGCTGAGGCACTTAGTACAAAGATTGGAAAGAACACCTCTTACACAAGAAGCATATAGAAGAGAGCTTGGAATAATATATAACATCGCTACAAACAACGGATATAAAAAAGCACTAGTAGATAAACTCAGGAGAGACCTTAGAGAACAAAAAAAAAACAATGGAGAAGAAAGTATACAAACCTGGACGACAATGACATATACTGGAAGGGCAACATATAAATTAGCAAATTTCCTTAGAAAATACAACATCAACACAGCGTTCAAAACATCGAACAATTTAGGACGGAAGCTAAGAACCAAAACTAACTCAGAAGATCCATTTAGCACCCATGGTGTATACAAGCTCACTTGTGAATGCCAGCACAGTTACATAGGACAAACCGGACGACAAGTAAGAACGAGGTTCAGAGAACACATTAGAGATTACAACAAAAAGATACGGAATCCAACCATCATACCAGAGTCCAACTTTGCGAATCACATGGCGGAGAATAAATGCCCCCCCGGAAACATCAAAAAAACAGTCAAGGTCCTACATGTACAAGCAAAAGGCAGACGTCTGAACGTACTCGAAAACATGGAAATCTACAAACAAAAAACATTCGACGGTAAAATAATAAACGAACAGACAAACACTGTTTCCGACACAATATTCGAACCTTTAAAATTGGTTTACAAAAAACAAAGCAACCAAATAAGCACAAAACAGCAAAAGATCAAAAACAACAAACAAGCAAAAAAGGTCAAACAACAAAAATCACCAACTTTTACCTGCCTCAGTCAACCACAAAAAAACCGATCGATGCAAACCACCCCCTTTTCTGAAGGTACACACACAACACATGCACACACGTACACAAACAGACACCCATGCTGACGTTACCTGCTACCTACTATAAATACAAGAAAAACTACCACAACAGATCAGAACGAAAATCGACACTGATGATGGCACAACGCCGAAACCGGTTTGTCTCAAAACCAAATTTGACAAGGGATGACGAAAAATCGTTCCAATATACATCAATTTTTTTTTTGCTTTTCGAGCTTTATGCTGCGCATGTTCATGTCCATACTCTTTGCCTGGTAAACATTCACTTTGATTTTTTTGTTCTCATAATTCTCATAATTTTTTTGCATTCATTCTCATCTACAATTTCTTTTTCATGAACATTTGGGCATTTTTTTTTTGTTCTTTTGCTCAACTGCCCCATGTGTACACTTAGTTACGATAGCGATTCACTTCTTTTTTTTTTATTTAAGCTTAGTTCCTTTTTACTATTCCTTTTACATTGTAGAGTTATTTCCTTTGCCTTGATTATAGTTCCAAAATTTTTATACCTTTCATGAACATGAAATGCAAGTATGAGAAGAAGAAGAGATGGATCCACCAATAAGTATACCGAAATGATCAGGGCGATGAGCTGAGTCGTTTAGCCATGTCCGTATGTCCCTCTGTCTGTTTGAACGCAAACTAGTCCCTCAGTTTTTGGAGATATCTCATTGAAATTTGGTATAGGGACGCCATTTAGTAATATACGAGGTGTGTTCAAAACGTATCGCGAATTTTGAATTTTCGCTGGTTACGTATATTCGAATTTTTTGTGGCGTTATGTTGGTACTCATGTCTCTCACTTATGCCGACAAGCTCGGCCATTTTGAATGTTCAGTTAATTGTTGACAGCTGCTTTGCTTGCACGTGTTTTGGATCGTCTTCGATTTTTACCTATTCAAAAAAATGGATCAAAGAACCTGTATCAAATTTTGTGTGAAAAACGAAATTAAGTGCGCAGATGTATTCCGAATGTTGACTGTGGCATACGGAGAAGCTACCTTGGACCGAAGCAACGTTTATCGGTGGTACAAAATGTTCTCAGAAGGCCGAGAAGATGTGCAAAGAAGAGCAAAAATTGGCTTTTGCACCACGATAACGCCCCTGATCACGCATCGTTGCTTGTGCGCGACTTTTTGGCCAAAAACAACACACTAATGATGCAGCAGCCACCGTATTCCCCAGATCTGGCCCCCTGTGACTTTTTCTTGTTCCCTAAACTGAAGAGGCCCATGAAAGGACGACGTTACGCTTCTCTTGACGAGATAAAGACGGCATCGAAGGAGGAGCTGAACAAGATACAAAAAAATGATTTTTTGAAGTGCTTCGAAGATTGGAAAAACCGTTGGCACAAGTGTATAATATCTCATGGGGATTACTTTGAAGGGGACAAAATAGATATTCATGAATAAATAAATAATTTTTGAAAAAACACAAAATTCGCGATACTTTTTGAGCACACCTCGTATTAATCATTTGTCGAAAAAAACGAGATCGGGCCAATACAACGCATAGCTACCATACAATCGATTGTTACGATAAATGCGGTTTGGGCTATAACTCATGCAATTAAAAAGTTAGAATCGTAAAATTTTGCAGGTTTAGTATTATATACGTCATGTGGCTAGTGAAAATCACCCAGAGGACCCAACATTTCATATAGCTCCCGTATAATCGATAGTTCTGATAAATGGGTTTGGACTATAAATTTTGCAATTAAAAAGATAGGAACGTAAAACTTTGCAGATTTGGTACATATTATATACGTAATGTGACAAATGAAAATCAGCCAGATCGGACTTACATAACATATATCTCCCATAAAATCGGGTGTTCCGATAAACGGGGTGCGGGCTATAACTATTGCAATTTAATAGTCAGGAACACAAAATTTGGCAACTACAGTCCTTATTACATATATAATGCGTTTAGTGAAAATCATCAAGATTAAACCAATATATCGTATAGCCCCCATACAACACATTTTTCCGATAGACGGGGTTTGGGCTATGTATCTTTAAATTAACAGGATAAGACCCTCAAATTTTGCAGAGTTTGCACTTATTTTAAGTAAGGATCGGACATTTAAAACCGTGATGCGTATTCATGAAACGAATAAAGCCTTCGGCACAGTCGAAGACAGTGATTTCCTTACTTGTTTTTCTTTAATGTCGGTAAATTTTAATTTTATCCTTTTTGCCCAAACCTGGGTGGGGGGGCGCGCTCGCACGCAAGGGAAGAGAAAGAAAGACAATGAATTAGGCAATTGAAAATGCGGCTCTTTTAAAATTCATTCCAAATGGTTCACAGATTTTATCGGATTTAGCTGAATTAAAGAAAATTTAGTGAAAATGCACTTTCATACATATATTGAAGGCTTACCTGGCGGCAGGATGGTTGCTGGATAATCACGGACATTCGTAATAGAAGTGACGGAGAAAACCTAGGGAAAGTTCGGTGCAACCGCCGAGCAGTAGCTTTCGTTGAGTTTTCTACCCGGCTTAGTTACCGCTTGGCGGGGTATGCACGGTTACCGGTACAACAACATTAACTGCGTTGGTGACCGTATGAGGGAGGGTCGTAATATATAGGCTAGTGGCCTAAACATGCCGGCCCCCTTGCGGCAAGCAACCTCGAGAAGAGCCAGATGCTCCAGCAACCATGCCCAGCTGCAGTATCAACCTTAACTTAAACTATTATGGCGCATCGCCACGATAGCCGCCTCGCCTTGACAACTGCTGTGGAAGAAAAGGGAAAAAATGGTTAGTGGATAAGGACGTGGTTTTGCTTGGATTCGATGCACCTTTATCTAAGCTTCATAACTTTCGGGTGGTATCTGCTGCTTAGTAAGTATGACTCATGCATAAGACTCTTATGGCTGGTGGGTGCCCCACACTGTTAACCTAAAAACGCTAGCTTGGAGCATTAGTCTATTGACAACTGACGGTGGCGTGCTGTTGAGCATAATGCTGGCGTACTCGTCGACACCCAAGGTGAGCAGCACCGGTGAAGCTCGGTAAAACGTAGGATCCGCGACCTTCATGAACTGGAGCGGCGTGGCTACCGTGGAATCGAGCGTTGCTCTTGGGTGCAGCCTGGCGTAATGGGCTACTAGTACCGCTTGCGTCGTTACTTTCCCGATTGCCCCATATTTCCCCCGAAGTACTAGGGTGCAGCTATATTGTCATGCTGTGCCGATGGGTGTCATTCCGAGTTCCTTGGCGATATTTGCATCGATTACTGACCTCAGAACGCATGGATCGATTAGCGCGTATCGGTACCGAATGCCACGAGCCTCAATGTGTATCTTTCCCGCGGGCGCAATGGCTTTAAATGACTTGGTGATCGTCGTTGCCACGGGTGTATCTCTAAGTCGTACAGAGTGCAAGCCAGCAGGTGTGCGATGAAAAGGGATGAGACCAGGTCGTTTGTTGTTTTGGTCATGGTGGTACGGGGCCGCCATCCCAGATGGGCGTCGCGAGGAGCGGGACGGACGTGGTTCCGCGCCTACACGCCGCCCACTGGCAGCGCGGTGCGATGGGCGGAAAGGACATGTCTCCGGCCATCCCTGCGTTGTTGATGGGCAGTGGCCTGCGGAGCATCGAAGGTTTGCTTCAACTTTTCATGGCGGAGCACCGGTCGGAAAGGACGTATTCTCGACCTGTTGGGCTCATGATCTGGTCTACTAGGTAACGTGGATATACAGAACTCCATCTGAGCTCACTTCGTCATCGGGACGGTATTGCGTCTGTTGTGGCGGTTCGTCGTCGATATGGAGCTTCGTGTGATGGGCTTCACGGCAGCGATCCTTGAAAGGGAATATCTCCAGCCAATGGAACGAAGAGAGCCAATTAAGGCAGTACTTATGAATAAGAATCATCCGCAGCCGTCCCTCCATAGACATACTACGGTATATGGGACATAATCGGGCCTTGTGAGGTTTTTTGCATAGACGGCAGGCGTTGGTAAACCTGTTGCCGCGGGCTTCAGTTTTGGAGCGTGTTGCTGAAAATACAGTCATCCTGCAATATGAAGTTGTTAGGAATTTCGACGATTTTGTTTAGATGGGTGGCGTGTGGTAGTGTAGTGTGGAAATACTGGAATTTGGTTCGTGAAATCTTGCCCGTGTGGCAAGCCGTACATGCAGAGCCATCTGTCACCCGTATTCAGCAATTTTCTTGCTGCCACATCTAACCGATGACGACTAGCACACTTGGCAATGTAAAGGTGGAGAGAGATGTACCGCGAAAGGGGAATTTCAATACAACCATGAACAAATTGTGCTGTGTTCATTCTTCATTCGTGAAAACCAGTACTTTAAGCTTCTGAAACCACTGCTAATAAGTTTGCGAGTAAATTCACCCGCTCAATATGGTACGTGAAGTTGGTGGATTTTTGTACCGGTTTTCTGTACAAATCACCATTGCGTGTGGCAACTCGAGTTGTCGAGTTGATGTGGCTACTCTCATTCATTCAGCACCGGATACATTACTGAATGAAATGTCATTGATGGAAAAAGTTCACGAGGTGAGTATGCAACGGTAGAATTTGTGCTATTTTTCGTTTTGTACTTCATTAGTTAGGCTCATTTACTATAATTAATCCTTTTATCTATTTTCAGGTTGGACATTATGAAAACCTCAACTGTTGGGGGCCAAGGAAGTTACATTCTAGTTGCGAAGTTGGCTAAAAAGGAGACTCAGGCGTTCTTGCGACCGGCGGCCCCCTTAGGAACAATCCAAATATTTTTCTTTGTTTGTTTTTTTTTTATTCATATGCCTTTATTTTAACATTTGTTTTGTTATCATTTCAGGCTGCATTTTGGACGACATGGACATGGAAAATTATTAGGACAAAGCCCAGCGGGAAACACGAACTAAGCCGGAAAACTAATTAAGTTTAAACGAACTTATGGGCATGAAAATCGATCGCGCACTCTGCAAATTTGAGTGCTGGACTTCCAACACACTCCTACGAATCGCCAATACCTACGCAAACTTGTACATATAGACCGTCAATTTAGGCATCACTTTTGATGGAGTTCGTTTTTCAATCAAAAATTTCAGATTTGTGAGGTAGGCCTTTATCATACGTGGGTGTCAAATGTTTCAATTGATCCTCACTCTTGCATGGCTGCAACCGAAAGAGCAAACGCGGGGTGAATTTGTGCGTCGTTTCATGGCAGGCAGGTCAGCAATACCAGCAGTAGCGACCACGCCAAGAATTTCCAGTCGTGACCGCCATTCTGGTGAGTTTGTATACCCAGTTATCTAATCTCTGTAGTGTAAGTTTGGGTACGATGAATACCTGCGAGTGTATTGGTCCAAAAAGTTCCCTGTAGGGTGTTTCGTAGATAACTACTTAAAAAGCTGACCTTTAGTCCACTTCTTGCGGCTAACTTTTGTATGGCTTTCAAGTCATTTATGTAGAGTCCCAAGCAGAAATTTTACAAACATTTCAGTTGCAGATAAAACACTTGCATGGAAAGAAGAATCACAATTTATTGTGCAAAAATGTAATTTTACATTTCAGTTTTAATTGAAATTTTTACATCTTCATGTTTTAACACTCAGATATGAGTGTATGTTTGCTATCAGCGAATATTCACCCCCACACTTCTATGTGTTGAAAAGTGCAATGAGTTAAACACATTAACTTGAATAATCTTAACAATCAAAATTACAAAAAACTTGTATATTTATCAGCTAACTTTATCGCGACTTATAAAGGCCAACAATTAGTCAACTCAAAAAGGTAATTCGTATATATGTTTGCTATGGCAAAAGCTGAAAGATGACTCAGCAAATCTTATATTGACTTAAGCGTTTATTGCAACTGTTTATTCAAGAGCCTTTTCTTGAACGCCGAAAACTCTAACTATGATTTTTTTAGGGGTGTATATTTGCACTAAACAAGACAATCGATATAAAATAAAGAAATGCGCGAACTATTTACTTATGTTGAGTGACAAGTTATTAAAATATGTACAAAGCAGAGAAATCTTAGAAAGAGAATGCGAACTAATTTAGTGTAGTATGTACGTATGAATGTGTGTGTATGTGTGTAATGAGATGTACAGTGAGAATTTGGTATTTTAGTGTTGTTGTTGTATGCGCAAATTAGTTAACTAGGTAATACATAATAATACAGTGCCTCCCACGACTGTTCGGGCACAGTGATTCGCAATTGTGATCCAACAGCGTCTAAATTGCTAAAAAATTAATATACTAATTTGAAATAAGCGCTTATTACAATAAAGGTGTTTTATGCAACTTAAATAAATATCTACGGTGGTGCTCCACCCGAGATAAGCTATTTATGTAAATGTTAGTTGATATAATTTCGAGCTCGGTAATTATGCCCTTGCTAAGAAAAGAGTGGTGATTGGGAGATTGGATTAGGAAGAAATCGGGTTTATGTGCGAAATCGTGCGCCTTGAAAATTTAGCAGAGGGTTAGTTTTGGAATTAAATGACTGAACTTCAACTTTTCATTGAACTAGTTCGTTGTCTCTTTCTGTGCCCACTTTTAAGGTGAAAATTCCATTATTCCAAAGCAAAGCCATTTTATTTTGAAACTTTGTTCAACTTTCGTTGTTCCTACAAAACAAAATAATATTTCTTTCACATTTGAATTGCTGTTTTTAACCAACATTGAGTTATGTTGCTATTACAATTCACTTTTGCAAAAACAGGCATTGCCAATTTGGTCTTTGGCCTATAGAATTTAAATTTGTGGTTAATTAATTTCGTCCTACCTCAACTTTGGTTCTTATGGCCTTTTGTCACAAATATGATGATTAAAGCCGATATGAGTTTCAAATTGAACTATTAAACTAGTTCAATTGGTTGAACTATTAAACTAGTTCAATTGGTTGAACTATTCAACTAGTTCAATTGCAATAAGGTGAGCTAACTAAGATCCGAAAAAACGAGTTCATTGGATTTGAACGAACTAGAAGTAAACTTATCCTTTCAGCCCATTTCTAGTAGATATGTATAGACGTACATGGTGTGTGATGGGGCGTAGATGCAATGTGCTGCTAATTTGTTACAAGTTAACGAGTGCGTCAGATTTCTGTGGCAGATCGGCTCATCCGTCTGCAGTATAATTTCTGTTGGCCTCGTTACATTTAACGAGTGCGATCGGTTATTTTGTGGCAGATCGGTTCGACCGATTCTGGAGGTTTTGTTGATGTTGGGAAAGGGTTGTGATGAGTAGGGAGATGGCGTTGATTGAACTTTGAAGTTCATGACGAAGTTCCTTAAATCAAATCAGAATAAGAAGTGGAATTATTTAGAATGAGAAGTGGAACATCACTGACTTCCGCCATCCCCACTGCCAGGTGGCAAGAGAACCAATTTCGTAACTGGTCTGGTGGTTTGGCCTTTTCCTCTGTCGAGTTCGACGACTTGCGGTCAGTTATCGGGTCCAGGATGTAGTTTGGCGATTCTTCCCATCTCCATTCGTTGGGAGGCAAGTTGTCCTCCTTGATGACGACTAGGTTCACTTGTTTCAAGCTCGATTGTGGATGTTTCCACTTCACGCGTTTCTGCAATTCGGTGAGATATTCAGATTTCCATCGTTTGCAAAACGTCTGATACAAGGCTTTTAGCTTTTCCCAGCGGTTGACGGGTGAGGCACGATTCTCGCTAACGTCGATCTCTGGTGGGGCTAGTAAATGCCATCCAAAGAAATGGCCTGGAGTAAGTGGTTCCAAGTTGGACGGCTCGTTGGAAGAGGGGTCGAGAGTTGAGAAAATACTCGATTCGACAAAGTAGTGTACTAAACTCTTCAAGGGTGAATTTATGATCAAAATCCATCTTCTTGAAGTGGATCAGCTGCTGTGATGAAGTGCCCGGTCAGAGTTTGATGGCATTATTTTGACAGTTTGGTTGCGAGCGTCCGCTATAAAGGCTCGGAACTCTCAGTGGAGGGTTCGAGAGGCTCTGACAAAGATAGTTCCAATGTCGGAGTAGAAGTTCTTTGGACATCCTCCTCTATCGACAATCCTGTCGAACGCTGCCAGGCACGGGGCAGTGCTAAGGTCACTAGTAGCCTTGGTCATGAAGCAGACAAAGAGGCAAAAGTAGCCCTTTGAAAGACGACATCCTCTCCCGCTGTAGGATTTGATGTCGAAAGGTCCGGCAAAATCTACACCGGTGTTTGTACATTCACGCGAGGAAGAGGTTCGTTCTGGACAGAGGTTTCCCATTAGTGGGCTTGTGATCGCCTACGTAAGATCGTACAAATCTCGCAGATCGGATCATATTTTTAGTCTTGGGATCCAATTGGTTTTCGCCGTGTAAGATCGTGTGGATAGAGTGTACTAGGAGGCGAGTAAAACCACACGCGTAAGGGAGGATGATTGGATGGCATTAGTTATAGGCGAGATCATGGGACAGAGAAAACGACCGCCTACTCGCAAAATGAATAGGCTGTCTACGAATCTGTTGAGAGGGAGGACTTCGCTTTTGTACCTATGGGTTTCCCTGTTTATAAGTTCCCCAATTCTTCAGAATAATCCTTCTGTTGATATATTTGGATGAGACGTCGAGTAGTAGCCTTAATTTCGTTGGGCGAAATGAGGCATGACTCCGCTTTGAAAAAAGATTTTGTTTTGGGATTAGTAAGTTCAAATTTTCAATGACGTTATCTAAGGTTTCGGCTAACAAGACTGCCCCACAGAGCTCCAATAGGTGTAATTATTTTTACTGGCGCTACTATTGTTTTGGCCATTAGTAGATTGACGTAAGACTGACTGTGGCTGCATACACTTTTTCCGATACATCACAAAATCCGTGTATTTCAACGTCGTTGGTTGGAGTAAAATACACCCAAGAAGGTTTGACATTTATCTAGGATAACTGCAAACACTGTTTCGCCTCAGTCTAGCTTTCAGCCAAATGTTTTGTATAATGATTTTGGTTACGATTATGACAGGGGCGCCAACCTAAGGGAGCGAGGAGTTCGGCTGTAGCTGAAAGTATTGCCCTTTTTGGTAAAATATCCCGATTTTCTATTGGCT
Source organism: Merzomyia westermanni (assembly GCA_949987695.1). NCBI lineage: Eukaryota > Metazoa > Arthropoda > Insecta > Diptera > Tephritidae > Merzomyia > Merzomyia westermanni. The sequence goes on from OX465288.1 coordinate 91,093,617, forward strand.
TTGCTGTAGAGTAAAAATGGTCAGAATGCGCATAAGAATGCCTAGGGTCTTGACCATACTTGAGTCTTCGAACTCCAGAAAATCTTTGTTTAGCCGATGAGGTCTTGGTATCCCTTGGAAAAGCCTTTTGATTGTAACGCATTCGTGATCTCATCTCAAGCGTTAATGATTGATTCGATGGTATGCCCCCCTGCGAGAACATCATCGACATACTGGTTCGCAAAAAATTTTTGCTGGGATTCGTGACGAAGTCTCCACATCGTCTGCTAGTTATAGTAGTGTTCTTATCGCTAGATAGGGAGCACAATTAACTCCAAAGGTTACCCTCCTTAATTCGTAGACGCTGATAGGGTCCCCCCGGTTTCGTGCGGAAAACTATTCTTTGGAATTAGGTTTGATTATGTCGCTTTTAAAAACATATATAAAGAGTAGGACCTTTAAATCGGTCTGAAGAACTGGTCCTGTATGAAGCATGTCCTTCAAGCTTGTGCCATTAGCAGGGGGCCACTAAGCGTTAAATACAACCCGTACCTTTGTGGTCGTGCTTTCTTCTCTTATAACCGCATGATGGGATAAGAAGTAGCAATCTGTTGACTGGGGTGATATGACAGTGGGAACCCTTGAAATATGTCCTAATGTCTCGTATTCCCCTTATACCCTGTTGTACTCGGCCTGAAGGACCGGTGTCTTAGCTAGGCGTGTCTCATTCCGGTATCATCCCTAAGCAGATGTTGTTAGGAAAATCCTGTTTAAATGGAAGGCGACTATATATTTCCCATCGGAGTTCCTTTCTTCCAACTCCCAGAAAGCGGTTAGCAGCTTGTCTAGGCTTAGTTCGTTAAAAAATGACACCCGAGTATTGGACCGGTTTCAATTCAACCGAAAACGGTTTCTTGGGCGAGAAGCGTATTTAAATCGTTCTTCCGTATACCGTTTAGCATAATCTTGGGATAAATTTCCCCTCGTAGGATGAGGTACACTGGTTCATTAATAAAGAACCTCTTATCCGCCAAGCTTAAATCAGGGAATGCTTGCCGAGTTTTTGCGCTAACTTGGCGAGTGGGAAGATCCCCTGTAGATTGAGGTAGGACTGAGACCACCGTGTCAATGCTTACCAAGGGGCTGTAAGGGAAACTAATTTAATGTGGCACAAATCTTTAACCTGCGCTGATAGCGTATTATTGATGCCCGAAACCTGGGCATGCATGCGTTTCGATAGCACGTTAACCATTCTCTTTAGTCTTTCTATTATGAAGGAATACTGAGAACCGCAATCAATGGCTGCTCTGGCCGCGAAATTTACTCCATAATGGTGTATGTTAACAGGTGCAGTTCCTAATAATATCCCCTTTGTTGTATTCGCGTGACAAGATGAAACATTGTTGACATTTTCTTTTCTTTTTTCAGATTCCAGCCTTTCCCTAACCTGCTGTGAGGTCGAGGGCCTGTCATCTGAGGTGTTTTGACGCCACCTCGTTGCTTTTGGCTGAGTTGCTTTCAGGTGGAGAAAGGTGTTGTGCTTTGAATGACACGAGCTGCAGTGCAATGGACTAGTGCATCGTGTCACAGTTTGTCCAGCCGACAGACACTTCAAGCAACAATTATTTTTTTTCATGTAGGCTATTCTGTCTGCTGTGGTTAGCCTTATTGTTGGGCATCTTACATGCCGGTTTTGAGGCGCTGGCTTGATAAACTCCAAGCCTAGCAGACGTTTCGTGTGTATTATTTTGATTCTTGGGTGTTTTAGACGTTTTGCAGGCCCTGAGGTCAGAAACTGTTTCCAACGTTTGAAAACGGTTGGAAATGAATTTGTCCCATTTTGGTATCTCTGTTTGTTCCCATAGAGCCAGAGTGCATTCGGGAAGTTTAGTGTAACAAAGATATGTAATAATTGCATCCCAATTAGATATGTCAAAGCGCCGAGATGCAATTATTTATGCTTTGATTGTTGTTCCGCATTCTTGTTCGACCTAAGTCAAACTAAATAAGGATTTCAATTGCGTATTAACAAGGATACGTTTATTCTCGTACCTGTCGCTTAAATTTTTCCATGTTGTAGTAAAGCGTTCATTGGTTAACAACCACCTTCACACAATTTATGATATAAATTTCCTACCGGGGTAAGGCGTGTGGTTAGTATTTATATGGCCCTGAACATATCCCTAAAAGTAGGCCAGGAAAGTTAATCGCCTTTGAACATATCGGGGCACAAGGTAGGAGCCTAATGTAGGGGGCGCGAAGAGAAAAGAAAGACAACAATTGAGGCAATTGAAAATGCGGCACTATTAAAATTCACTCTAAACAGTTTTTATTGGATTTAGTTGAATTAATGAAAATTAAGTGAAAATGCACTTTTATGCATATGCTAGCAGACTTCGCAGACGTTGTCCTGCCTAAAATTTTAATTACCTACATTTAACAAATTGTACTCTTTTTCCTCTAACACCACCTCTACATCTTAAATTTTTATTCCTACTCCCCTTATTCTCCCATTTAATCTGCAGGTATTAATATATACATAATTTCGAAGATATATCGAATTCCCTTTTATCTGATCCTGGTACTGCTTTCTGTTTCCAAGGTTTTATGATATATAGAACACATACTCGTATCTATGTTTAAAATGTTATTAATTCCTAGCTATGCCGAATTACTAATTTAAATAGCTTGGAGGTTTTGCCAAAAAACTAAATTTGGTCTGTCTCGTTTCACAGAGATCGACAATTAATTTTGGACATTCATGAAGCACAAACAAAACACACAAAATTTGAACGTGGCACCACCCACTGTTCCGAAATTATGTAAATCTTGATTAAAGGACAAATATATCCAAATATCATTAATTTAGACCAAATACGGTCAGAGTTAAGACGAATTTAATTTTGCTATAGCTTGGGGGCAAGGCACTGCCCAATTTGCCAAAATAATATATAGCCAATGCCGTACTCAGCGAACTTCTGAACCTATCGTGAAAGTTTCATAGAGACCGACTATAAACTTTGGACATTAATGAAGCACAAACAAAACACAAAAAATGTGGGGTTGGCATAACCCACTTTTCCAAAACTATATATAGATTATGCTGTTCCCAGCGAACTTCTGAACCTTTCGTGAAAATTTCATAGAGATCAACTATAAACTTTGGACATTAATGAAGAACAAACGCAACAAAAAAAATATGGGCGTGGCACAGCCCACTTTTCCAAAATTTGGTAAATCTTGACTAAGGGACACATATATCCAAAAATCATTAATTAACACCAAATAAGTTCAGATTTATGACGAATTATAATTTTATATAGCCTAGGGGCGTGGCACAGCCCAGTTTTTCAAAACTATATATACCCTAGGCTTTAACCAATGATCCCAAGAATATAATGTAAAAATTTCATAAAAATCGGTGTAAGTACTTTGGACGCCTATAAAGAACACACAGCCAGACAGACACACATTCATTACCCGAGTGCACTAGTGCACAGGGTATTATAGTTTTTGTCATATAATGGTGGTTTGTAACGGTACAAAATAATGGTGATAGATATATAGTTCCATATAACAAAGTTCTTAGAATGAACAAAGGAATCCACTAAGACATGTCCGTCCGTCCGTTCGTGGACCCGATAACTTGAATAAAAATTGAGACAGGTTGCTTTCTGGCCAAGGTAGGTTGCTATTTAAAATGGGCGAAATCGAACCATAACCACGCCTCTTTTTTGATATCGAATATTCCGAAAAACGTTTAAAAACAGATAATTCAATAATAAAAGCAGCTATAATAATGAATCTTGGTAGATTTAATTTGTTGGTCGTCCTATTGACAATTTAACATAATTTTTGGAAAATGGGAGTGGTACCGCCCACAAACAAATTTTTCAAACTTCGACTGTTAATAACTACAGAACCGTGTATGCTAGAATAACGAAATTTGGTAGGAGGTAGTAGAAAATAAGCGCAATCGCTTTCCGACCACGAACAGTTTTTCATAAAAGTTATCTGAAAATTAGGTAGAAATACTGAACTGCCCACATCTCATTGACTGATACAGGTAGAATAATATATTTTTTAGTTACCTCATTTTTCGTATTCTTTGTACGATTTTTGTAAAATTTTGGAAAGTGCCCATGGTACCGCCTACTTATGAGTCAGGTAAATTTCAAATTCGACTGTTAACTGAAACGTAATACCAGGTATACTATAGACATGTAGAGTACGCTCACGTTAAATAAGCAAAATCGGTGGACGACCACGCCCACTTTTTAACCAAAGTTATCTAAAAGAGGGGCAGGGAACCGGAACATGCCATATCTCCCTCGATGATGCAGATAGAATACTAGAATGTCATAGTTATAATGACATGAAAATCTTATTAATGAAATTTTTAATTTTGCAAAATTGGCGTGGCACCGCCTATATGTGAACAAAATATCAAAGTATAGCTATTATTAACTTCAAAACCGCGTTAGATAAAATTACGAAACATGATACTAGGTATACTATCTACGCTTTTCAAAATTATATATAGCCTATGCTGTAACAAGTAAATCCAAGAATCTACTGTGAAAATTTCATAAAGATCGGTTAAGCACTTTCGATTGCCCACATGGTAGTTGAAAAAGTTTAAATCATCTATAGGTCATAACTGCACAACAATTTACCAATTTACCACCACCACTTTTACACAGCTGGGTATTTAGTGTTCGGTTCCACCCGAACTTAGACTTCCTTACTTGTTATTTATAAGATTGAAGGCTTACCTGGCGCCAGGATGGTTGCTGGATAATCACGGACGTTCCGCTGCAACTTTCGTTAAGGTTTCGTTGCAAAATAATCATGCGAGTATAAACGTTTTTATGCCGTGCTGCCGGCTTTAATAATTTATATATACTCGTGAAATAACCTTAATCTTATGTCACATCTGTTGCTTCTTTTTCGGCCATTGAAATTATATCTTAAAGTTTATTTTTCGCTCGTTATTATCGTGTTTTATATATTTTCGCAAAGCCTTTGGTTGAAAAAAAGTGACAAGAATCACAAAGTTCTCCCCGACTAGGGGTAATACCCCTCTACTTTGTAAAATCAAAGATAGTGAGAGCCCACAAACGGCACACTGGAGATCTTGATGGAACATCTGAGTGGGAGCATAAAGAGCAGTTAAGAGCGACTTATACAGCGGTTTAGCCATATCTCAGCGGAGCTGCAGAATATTGAGGCTGATGGGTCTTGGACAAACACGGGAGAGGAACTTCTCCTTAATACCCACTTTCCTGATGCGGAAAACCATAGGTACCAAACAGATATGGGTCAGGGAGCATATGACCTAGGGCCGTACCTCACTAACGAAAGAACAGAATGGGCTATTGGGTCATTTAAGCCGTTCAAAGCATCGGGGCTAGATGACATAGCACCCATGCAACTTTAGCAATCCATGGTACAGAGTATATCTTGTCTGCGGGCTATATATAGGGGAGTGATTACTTTTTGCTACATTCCTAACCCTTGGAAAAACTCTAGGGTAATTTTTATACCTAAGGCAGGTAGAACATCTCATGTTGACCCAAAAGACTTCCGACCAATTAGTCTGGCGTCCTTCCAACTTAAGGTACTGGAGCGACATATGGAGCCACACTTCAGAGGGAAGCTCGAGAGCAAAATGGCATCATCGCAACATGCATATATAAAAGGTAGACCCTCAGAGACAGCGTTACACGAAATTATTACGCACATCGAAAAATCTTTAGTAAACAAAGAATTTACACTAATAGCTTTCTTGGATATAGAGGAGGCTTTCAACAACGTCACGCCGGAAGCGATCACGGCAGCTCTGACGGCCCTGGGTATCGAACCTTGGCTGGTGTCTCTCGTGTACCAAATGCTGACGAGGTCGTCAACAGAGGCACGCCGCAAGGTGAGATCCTCTCCCCTCTTCTATGGACTTCTGTAAACATTGGAGTGGGAGGGGCGTCTAAAGTCATAGCGTATGCGGACGACCTTGCGGTAGTAGTGATGGGTAGATACCCACAAACGCTCTGTGACATTATGCGAAGGAACCTTAGATTAGTTGAAAGGTGGACCGGTAATAAAGTCTGTGTGTTAATACAGCCAAAACAGAACGGGTCCTGTACACTAGGAAATACAAAATTCCGGTGCTGCAGCTACCAAAGACAGATGTTTCCGCTAAATACCTTGGGGTGATTATTGATAAAAGCTTTCATGGAAATAAAATATACAGGAGCGTGCTAAAAAGGCATTAGTGGCCTTATACTCTTGTAGGGGTGCCATAGGGCAAAAATGGGGGTTGACCCCAAAATCACTCATTGGCTCTATACTGCTGGTCTTTTGTATGGAGTCTTAGTCTGGTAGACGGGTTTGGAGAAGAGCTCCGATACCATCATAATGCAAAGAGTGCAGAGAAGTGCGATCATTTTTGTTAGTGGGGCGCTACGTAGAACAGCGGCAAATGCACTGAATGCAATCCTGAACATACTACCGATATCCGCGGCTTGTTCCGCTTTGCGACTTAGGAACTTACCAGGATGAGGATCCCTTTGTGAAGGTCACTTATCCCTACTCAACAATTTTCCCGCGTACAGTTCGGACTACTTTATACCGAAGTACTGTTTCGAGAAGAAATTTCACACCACAATTCCGGAAAGAGAATACTGGGACATCGGACCTTCCCAAGACAACGGATCAATCCATGTGTACACTGATGATGAAACTTGATGACAAGGTTGGAAAACGGGTGTACGCTCCTTAGCTGGTTCTTAACCTTGGCTTTAGATTGCCTGACCACTGTAGTGTCTTTCAGGCAGAAGTTCCCGCTATACAGGAAACTGTAGAGTTTCTGAAGACAGTGGAGATCAATAATAGTGATGTTTACATTTTCTCTGATAGTCAAGCAGCTCTCAGGGCGCTGGAAGACATGTAATTCCAGGACATGCCGCAAATCTCTCAATGAGATGTCCGAGTAACTCTAGGTTCACCTGGTATGGGTGCCTGGACACAGGGATATACCGGGAAACGAGATGATAGACGAGCTTGATAGTGGAGGCACATCCGCTCCGCTTTCCCAGTCCTGGAAGGGTTTAGGCTTGCCGCTCGCGACCAGTAAGCTCCTAACGAGGTACAGGTTTCTCCAAACAGCAGGTGACAAATGGGATAATAAGATAAGATCAGTACCTGTAGTCATGCAAAACTGGTATGGCCAGATATTAGTGCGAGTAGGTCGGAAGATCTACTCAAACTCAGAAGGGAGGAACTTTCTTTACTTATGGGGCGTACAGGACTAGGTAGACATGCAGGAAGGTTGGGTATTCCCTTTAATAACTTCTGCAGAAGCTGCAGGGATGAGGAGTAGCCTGAAACTGTGAGGCATCTCGGCGAATTAGCAACAATTAAGCCAAAGGACATTCTGCGTTTCGCGGAATCCACAAAATGGTTCGAGTAGGGGGTTATTTAGATCCGTGTGGTATCACAACGGGACCTCCGGGGCCTACGTGTTCCAGTTCATTCACTAGTATTCACTGCAACCTACTTATCTACTACCGCAATCCTGTTAGAGTTCGACCTCGGTGCGCCACCAAATTTCGTTTTCCGACGCACCCCGACCGAACAATGACATCAATTTTAACCGATTATAACTTGCGCGAGCCAAAATTTATCTGAAACGCGAAAGCCAGGGTTGGTACTTCACTGCAATTGCAGTAGATGTACTGCATCTCCCAGAAGGAAAAAAAAAACCAACTAAGAAATTTTAAAAAATATCTCAAAGTAATATTATGTAACCGAAATGGTGAATAGACAATCCTAAAGATAGCGCAAACTCAATCAATACTACAAATTCTAAAGATTTGTAATTTTGGCTCAATTCAAAACTGCTTAAAAACATACTTTTCATCTAAAGACCGCTTTCTAACTTTATTATTTACATGCGGAATGCTTTTAAATTCTTTTTATTCCACATAAAGAATGCAAAAGGAATAATTATTCCAAAAAATGGAATAAAGGCTGCAACCCAAAATTGTTTTTCAGTGAATGGAAATGCATAGGTTGCATTCCGACTGGAATGCATTCCTTAACAACTCTGGTATTGACGAAATTGTCGGCACGTCTTAAAGTAAGAATAATGGTTTTCTCACGCAGTGACGAATTTCAAATGTTTAATTTATGTTAGGTATTTTTCTCTCACTTCTTTTTCAATCTCTGCTGTTGCTCTTCTTATTTGCTGTGGCTTCTACCTACTCTTTTATAGATGGCATACGCTTCTCTTCCTCCTTTTCCTGGTTACTTCTTATTATTTCTTATTTATTTGCCCCGCTTCATTTGTGATATTTGATTTATGGTTTTATAATGCGCTCTGCTCCCCCATCTGTTCACTTCTTTTCAGTTTATTTGTATTTTTAGGCACATTTACATAATTGTTTTGAAGCACGCTTTTATTGATGTTGTGTATAACTTGACATGACTGTTCAAAAAAATTTGGCCCTAAAGTTAACCACAAGCTGATGTTGGATATAATGTGTAATCAGTCGAATGGTTTTAACTTAGTTCATTTTAATGCACGCAGCATGAGCTCTGATAAGATGGACTATTTTGAGTATATTTTTGATAATTCGTTGGTAGATATTATTTGTATATTTCAGACCTGGTTCAGTGAACATGTCACAAATTTAGAGTGTTGCATTAGCAATTATAACGTCGTACGGAATGATATATCTGAAGGTCGCGGTACTGAGTATATTATTTCAGAGGTTTCAGACGGTATAACCAAAGTTCTAGTTTCATGCGTATACAACCTGCATAAATAATTATCTTTAGATGATTACTTTTATGAATTATCTATTTTTGTTATTGAGTACGAATGTTATGTTACAACATACGCTAATAATGCAAAGTTTTTTTTAATCACCTCTGACTTGACCTTAATCCTTAAATTTGACCAACTAGTTTCTATATCGGACCATGATTTGCTTTTCTGTACAGTTGGTGTAGTGCTGGAACGTCCTCCCATTGGTGCTGTTCTCTTGCACCGCGACTTCTGTTCTATTGACACTAGAGCCTTGTTTTCTGATTGTAACGATATTTATTGGAATCAATTTTGGAATTATGAGTTGGTAGACTCAAAGCTTCACTTTCTAAACTATCATTTGATTACCCTTTTTGATCGGCACCTACCATTACGCTAGGTTAAAATCTTTAATAAATCCTGCCCATGGTTGAACAAGAAGGTTAGCGCTGCAATCCAGAAACGAAACAAATTGCATGCCAAGTGTATATGTTTTAAATAAAATTAAATGAAATGAAAGTGAAGAAGATTGAAAACGGATGCATCATAGTGTGATTATAAAGCTGCAAAAAACACAGTTACAGTTGTCATCAGGCAGGCAAAAAGATGGTACTGCCAACATAAATTGAATATTCTCTCCCATCTAAGATGTTATGGAGCAATCTCAAAAGTAGGCACATTCATGGGAAAAATAGTGTACGTTGTGAAATTGGCCCTGATGTTCTAAATTAATATTTTACTGCCCATGAAAACCTCATCGGTATTAGTGGCGTCGAAGAGTCGCCTGCCCAACATGTAATGATGGTATATACTTGAAATTTGTTGAAATCCTACTTCTATTTATAATAGGTACTCTCACTCACATTATAAATCATAGCTTCACAAGTGGATGTTTTCCGGATGCTTGGAAAATCAATTATTTGCCAATTCCAAAAAACCTTTTGCGTCCAACACCTGTGACTATAGGCCTATAGTATCCTACGGCGTTCGACTCAGTTTACTATTCCCTGTTGCGTTGGAAGCTTAGGCATTTTTTCGGGTTCTCTTTCGGGCATCAAAACTCATGTTCAGCTATCTGACAGGAAGATTGCAACAGTTCAAATGTGAAATTGCATCATCTCAGTTCAAAGCCTAGTGCTTATGAGTACACTGATGATATTCAATTATACCTTTCCAATCGTATCGGCCTTGTAGAAGATTTATGTTATAAAGTGAATAGTGGTATGTATGCTATGTTATGCACGGCCCAGAAGAATGTTTTATGTTTAAACACATCTAAATCGTACGAGTATCTCGTGCCTATCTGTAAAACCGAAATAGACCTTGGTGAAATACCGCGATTGATAATTGGTACATTCACCCTTGCGACCACTGACAAAATAAGGAACCTTGGCTTTATAATAAATAATAAACTTAGCTGTAGTGATCATATAAACAAATTAGAAAGCAATATTTATGTTATTCTGCTTAGGTTAATAATCTCTGCATCGTTAACGTCACAAGAAACACGTCGAAGATCCCTATACAATTGATTATGTAGCATTTCACATATGCGGAAATAGTATACAGTAAACTTGACTCGCAATCAGGAAACAAGGTAAATGTAGGCTTCCACATCGTAAAAAGGTACGTTTATGGCATGAGCCGCTATACCCATATATCACTATGGCATGATTAAATATTGGGTTGTAATATTATGCACTATTTGACCGCCAGGAACTATGTTTTCATGTTTAAGTTGCTGGAATGGAAAACCCCTAAATATTTGTATGACAAACTTCAACTAACCAGATCTCAGAGACTGAACAACTTAATACTGCCCATATGTACAGTATACTAACCTCTAGCCGACCGTTTTTCATTAGCGCTTTAAAAATGTTGAACACGATTCCAGAAAGTACACGAAAGAAAAGCACAACTAAATAGAAACAACTTCAGAAAGCTAATACACAAATATTTTAGTAATTTGGCCCCCTAACTACACATAATCTGCTAATATTTGCCTTTTCACTTTCTATCTTCCTCTGCTTTCTATCTATCTATCTCATTTACTGCTTTAATCTGCTACATGCCATCGCACTAGTGTTAAGGTTGCATCATTTATTTTGTTCTCTTGTTTTCTAAGTAATGTTTCTTAAAAAGTGGCGTAGCCAGGATTTTGGGAAGGAGGGGATGAAACAATTTTTTTAACGAAGCCTGAAATTTAAAACACACAATAAATTTTGTTTTAAAAATGTACGCAAAAATGTATCGAAGTCTTAAATTTTTTTCAGAATTTTTGGAATTTTTTGGAGTATGCAGTTTTGTGGTTCATTAAATTTTAATACAGTAATGTGTCAATCTCAAGTTCGTGGCACATTTTGCTGATTTTAGGCAATTTTTTCTTCCGAACAGCTAAAGTGTTTTCTTTCATATAAAATAAATTGCTTTAATAACCTTGTATTGAGGAAAATACAGATGTCCACAAGAAAATATTATTATTTATGAAGCGAGTTTTGATCTTTTTGTATAAAGAGAAGGGATACATAAGATCGGATATTCAACAATTGCATGATGTACATATCAGTATTTTAATTTCTTCTCCGGTAGAGTTACGTAGATAAGTTTTCAACTTCTTTGGAGTTTTTTATCTGGGAACCAGCATTAACACCAACAACAATGTTACCATAAAAAACCAACGAAGAATAACTCGCGCAAACAAGTGTTACTTCTGACTGAGGTGGCAATTGAGATGTAAAGTCCTCTCTCGAAGAACGAAAATAAATAAGTCAATTGTCAAACCCGTCCTGGTTTATGGTGCTTGGACACTGACAACATCTGATGAGGCGGCTGTGGGAGTATTCGAGAGAAAGATTCTTCGAAAGATTTACGGACTCTTACGCTTTGGCGACGGCGAGTACCGAAGAAGATTTAATGATGAGCTGTATGAGCTAGATGCAGACACCGAATTAGTCCAACCAATTAAAGCCCAACGTCTTAATTGGCTAGGCCATGTTGTGCGAATGAATGCAGGTGTTCCGGCCCATAAAGTATTCTTATCGGCACCGAAATCTCTAAATATAGTTTCATGATGAGTGAAACGACTATCTATTTTCATTATTATGTGATCAATACATGAATGGATAAAAACAGAAATCTTGAAATAAGCATTTAGGTTATATGCTTGCAGACTTTGACTAGAATTGGTTCTATTTGATTTCAATATCCATGTCACTAGTTCTGAACAACGTAACTCTAGTACTAAGTCTTTTACGAAATTCAGCACAAGGCCTTAGGCCCGGTTTCACCAACTCGACTTAACTTAGTTAAGTAGCGATTTTCACTTTTTCAGTTTCACCACGTAACTTAGCTAAGTCACAACTTAGTCAACTTGCCAGCTGACTTATTCTCGACTAAGCAGTGTTGCTGTGGTTCAAAACCTAAATGTCAGTAATGTTGCTAATTTGTTTTGTGCAACGCCCCAGTCGGAAACTTCACCATGCTTGACTTTAACAGGGTAAGCGTAGATGCATGTGAACGCTTGTTTTCTAGCATGCAACCATTACGAAACTATCGTTTTCAATTAAGCGCTAATTTTAGAACCTTACAACTAAAGAGAAATGGGTGTAAGATCAATACATTCCTTCTTGTATGGCCATACATGTCCATTTCGCACTGGGGTATTGGGATACGTAGAGTTGTCTGGTATGAAAAAATACTACTATGCATAAAACAGCTGATCGGGTTGTTGTGCTGAAAATTATTTAAGTCGCTCAGTTGGTGAAACCCAAAATTAAGTTAGTCTCGAATCTGTGCTAACTTAAGTCACGACTTAGTTTTAGTCTTAGTCGCGTTGGTGAAACCGGCCCTTAGTCTATCTTTTTTTGTTGAAGTTTATTACACAAAGGCAGAATGCATTGTGTTAACAAAGATGTTAAAAGAGTGGTTTATTATTTTAAAAAAAGTAGTTTTTAAAGTTGACCTATGAATTTTATAATACTAAGCAATAGAGAAAGTGCTGAAATTTTTTAAATTTTGAGCCTTTCGCATAACAAAACTTACACCAAAAATTTATAAATAAATGCCCATAATTGGCAGAAATTTTTGCCAACTTCACCCTGAAACTTTCTTATAAATACTAAAATTTAATAGGTCATAAAACTGCATATACCAATGTTTTATAAAAAGTAGGATTAACAAGTATGGAATTTTGATGAAACTTGGTTAAATCTTCCTAGGTTTTGAACAAAGCTTGAAACTTGATCTTGAATATTTTCTATCAGATAATGGGCTATACTTTTATAAAAAACGTGTAAAAAGTTCTCGTCGCTATCTATTTTTCCGCCGTTGTGTGGTCTGATTAAATTAGTGAGCCTGCCTGCTCTAGTATTTTCAGACCGCCTGAATTCGGACTTTTAAAGACGTGAGAGATAAGGGAGTAGAGTTTTAGCTCAGCAATTCAGACCTTGAAAATTACGGTATTTTTTCAATCTGGTATTTTATTACTACCAGAACCAATGTATACGCATACCTCGAAACCGGTTTTATCGTCTTGAAAGCTTAGTGAATTTTGTAGGTCTGAAAAGATTAGTATATGTATATAGGCTTAATATTCCACTAACCGATAATTTCATATATTCATAAAAATTCACTTCATCATTAGTCTAAAATAAGAAAATTATAAATCAGAAGCATTAAATGGTATTCTGTTACTCAATCGAAAGTAAAAAAAAAGTAGTTCTTTGACAAAGGGGGAGAGAATCTTGCCTCCGATCCTCGCCCCCTTGGATACGAAACTGTTCTTAAATATTAATACTAAAAACGTATCCAATTCTTGATGTACATAAGAAAGACTGACTAGTCTTAGTTGTACAATGAAATTACTAAATAAATAAAATAAATAAATATTGCTTCATAATGTTATCGTATTTTTCTTTGATACCTAATTGAATTCGGTTTCGATTCGCTACTTTAATAATTGATTTTTTTACCCAGCTGTAGTTGTACACAGGGTCTCTGCAGTCAATTTTACTAGTTTTATACTAGTAAAATACTAGTGTGCCAAACCGGCTCAACTAGTTGGAGTTCTGTAATTTTCCCATATTAGCAACTGGTATTTTAAACACGGCGATGTCCTTCGAGATGGCAATTGTCCGGTTCTGTATCAGCACCATACCAACTGACATACTAGTCAGTGTATTCACCAGTATCACACCAGTTGACATGCTATTCAGCCTATGCCTCAGTATCGAAGCAGTTACTGTACCACTTCATAGTGGGTTAGTTCTTTTTGCACGAAAATTGCAAAATTACATTACAAATCACTTTATTGAAAAATTCAGTCATCAGATATAAAATATGTATCAAAATAAGTATTACTTCTCTACATTGAACAATGGGAAAAAATTTCTATAAAAATATAGTCGCACACATCACAGGCATACGTCTTCAAATTTTTTGGAAACATTTTGTGGAAAATTTTAAAATGTATATATTAATCTCAGATAGAATCTAATCCATACTTCTAAAAATATCTTTCAAGGAAACATTAGCTTTTTGCAAATAACCATGCAGGTAACTCGCTTATTCTAGTACATAATGTGCAAGTTCTTAGTAACTAAATTTTTTAAAAGTGCTATTTTAGTCACCTTGTTATCATGTGTCGCTGCTCGCCATTTTCGTTGTGGTAGCTTCTAAATGATTCAGTTGGAGATTCACTGTTATTTTATTTATGAAAGCTGCAATCACAATAAGTCAACCCTGAAAATAACAACAATTAATATTTCTTTTATGCATTTGTTGCAAACTGTTTTTTCAAAAAAAATTACTTTGATTTTTCCAAAAATAAATGTTATTTACTTACATAATTGCTTTGACATATAATGGTTTTGTTTCCACTTATCTTCGTGTTTCATTTGAGCACTGCTTACTCGTTGTTGCTTTGCTGCTTCGCATCTATTGCAATAGCGACATCGCAAAAAATAAGGGTCAGTTTGTTCAATGCACGTACATGATCTGCAACGCAAATGTGCTATTTGAACACGAAATTCTCAGTAGGATTATGATATCACTATAAAAACTATTATTTATAAGAATGTATTTTGTTGTTGGTTTTATGGTCTGTTCATTTTTACATATTTTTGTAAGTTTAACGAGCTCAAGACTATGTGATAATAATTCTTAGTTCATTATTATTATTTTTGATTAGAGGAAAAATTGAAAGCAACAAACATATACAGGCTATAGTTATAGTACTATTTCGAAAACAGCCACGATTTCTCGTCAGACTAATTCGTATAGTTTTGCTATTTTCAGAGGATCTTGTGGAGATCGAACCCACTCACTCTGATTGCCAGCGCAGCCGCCTAACCCATAGGCTATGCTGCGTGTAGTTTTGCACGCTGCTTAATTCAAGTTTTCCTCTAATTGTTGTTTGTTATCTTGCCAACGGTATCCACAATATTTTAGATATTCTGTCTATATGTAAATCATGTATGTTGGACTTTGTTTTTTGTACATTCTTCTTTCTATTTTTAGAAGATAGTTATTGTACATAACCGCGTGCTCCGGTATAAATTTAACAACAAAATAAACAACAATATCCGGTCTATCTATTTCAACTGGTATGAAAATTTCCTCCTCCTTTAATCTATTCAGAACATTTTCGAGCTCCCTCTGTTCAAACACGTCATATTTTTTTCGATTTTCCTCTATAGCAATTCGATTTTCTACGCAGGTTTGCTCATTATTATTATCTATAATATCCCGTTGTTCATCCCGCCACGGTTGGTAGAACATTACCATTTCCCTGAAATAATCGTCCCTAGCCGTGTCTGGACTAAACCTTCTTGACCGAACTACACACGGTTTGGTACGTTTCTTTATATAACCACTACAATCCCTCAATGGAATTGCTACTCCCCGAACTATAGAATTTTCGCCTTCTATATCTTCTTCATTATCGGAGTTACCTTGTGCCGTTCTAGCTGATTTTACAAAAGTAAACAAAGCTGCAAAATCAGCTAGACAAACAATATCAAGAAGGGAAGGCCTTTCAGTATAATGCTCTAACAAACGCACCACAAAAATATCGGTAGAACCTTCACCAAGATTCTGAAGTTGTGCTCTAGGTTTTACCATCCGCACTCGTTCTTAAGGCCGAGAGGTATTCATATATATTTCTGCATTGCTAGTTTCCGAAAGATGAAGACCAATGCAGGAATAAACTGCCTTTTGGGCGGAAATTTCTGTTTCGGAAATAAATTTATGGCCTATATGCTGAAGTTTCTGCTTGACTGTGTAGTTTCCAGTATTCACTTCTACCACTGCCTCATTTAAAAGCCTAGTGATGCCCCTATTTGATTTATTAATATAATTTATTATGTAGGAACAGCAAGCATATGCATCCAATATGAATTGAATATCCATGTGGGCCCTATGTAGTTCTAAGAAAACCGGGTTATAAGCATTAATTGAGCGGTCTTGGAACTTCCTTTTAAAAAAACTTTAGGTTTCATTAAACTTGATCTGAGAGCAAGGAAATAGACATCGAATCAAAAATTATTCTCGTATCAGAGAGAAAAGCTTCAAAATCATACAAACAGGAAATATCAGAAGAAGTTTAATTAGAATTTAAAAGATTTTGAATCTTTGAGTAGTTTTCCCTATGTGTTTCTAAATTTTCTATGTCATCTGGCAGTGGTAACAAGATTTGGGTGGAAGGCGTTGGTGGTATACCAAATCGGCAAACTTGCTGTCCTCTTATTTCTCTGTTACAGGATCGGCTATGGTTATACAAGGTGGCGCAAAAGTAATCCTCCTTACAGAAAATGCTATAAATTTTGCGATCGGCCCCTAAAGTCAGTTCTGTTTTGACATTTGTGTAGTAAACACATGCGAAATACACGTTAATAAACAATGTTACGCTACACTGCTCCAGAACGCGGAATATTGCTGACTATTTATTTGACCAATAATCGGTCGGGGCCAAACGGTTACTGTGAATGGTGAGCGCTACAGAGCAATGATCAACGAGTTCTTTTTGCCGCAACTTGATGAATTGGGATTGGAAAACATGTGGTTCCAACAAGACGGTGCAACAGCACACACTGCACGTGCCACAACCGATATACTGAACATCGGAAGCTTACTTTTGCGCCACCTTGTATCTTTGGTACTCAATAAAATTTTCTAAATGACTAATGGATCCATCTGTAGAGACATATTTGTCAATGAAACTATTAGCATTCGGAAAAGTTTCAGGTTCGCTAGGATCGATCTTAGGAGCATTCTTCAGCCAATACATGTCATGCATGTGAGGTGAGCCTCTTTGTTGGATTTCAATCCGACAGTAAAAAAAGTGAAAAAAGAAGATGCTTCAAATGGTGGAAGAGGATGGAAACATGTTGAACTGTCTTTTCATGTCTGACGAGGCTCATTTCGATTTAAACGGCAACATAAACAAACAAAATTGTCGAATATGGAGTGCTTCCAACCCACAGATACTCCATGAGACGGAATTGCATCCACTTCGTGTCACAGTGTGTTGTGCAGTTTCATCACGCTGCATTGTCGGGCCCTACTTCTTCGAAGAAAACGGTCACACCGTTACGGTTACTGGAGACCGTTACTTGAGCATGTTGAGAGAGTTTTTCTATCCAGAATTACGCCGAATGAGAATTTCTTTCAACTCTGTGTGGTTTCAGCAAGATGGTGCAGCTCCTCATATAGCCCAACCTGTTATGAAAGAATTGCGACGAAAATTTTCCAATAAGCTGATATCCAGAAACTCCACATTCCGTTGGCCACCCAGGTCGCCTGACCTTACTGCACCTGACTTTTTCTTGTGGGGTTATTGCAAACAGGAAGTCTTCAAAGCAAAACCAACAAATTTGAATGAACTAAGGCAATCCATTCGAGACACAATTGCGGATATTCCTGTCTCAACTCTCCAAGCAGTAATGAACAACTTTTTGGTAAGATGCCTCACGTGCATCGACGAGCAGGGGGGGCATTTAAATTCCATTATTTTTAAAACTAATTAAGCTATATTTAATAAAATTTAATGAGCTTTAACATGAATAAAAGAAAAATGAATTCCATATACTGGAAAAAAAATTATTTGAGTTTCTTAATGTAGCAAAATTCATCAGCCACCCTGTATATAGATATATTATTTACATAAATGTACGTACGAATAAAATGGATAAGATGATACTTGAGCCTTTGCTTGGGCAATGTATGCGGATTTACTGGGTAGTTGAAAGGTTTAATGTGCCGATCTTGGGTCAAGCGCACTAGCTGTACTTCTATATATACGTAAAATATCGTGTCCAGGGTGTACTTACTTTGGTATCCTCGTTCAATAACTACTGCTTTGTTTTTGTTGTGGTGTCGTTCCTGTTTGTTCCTGCGTCGTTGTCCTATATCTTGTCCTTATTGTTGAGGTGCCACTTGTGCAAGTCTACTGCTCGTGGTGATAATCACAATTTATCGGAGCTTTGCTCTTTATATATATTTTATTTATAATTTTTTTGGATGGTTTAACAGCAGTGCGCTTTTTTTTTTTTTTGTTTTTTATTTCCACTGCTATGTTCACTTTTGGGTTTTGGGATTATCGGTCAGTTTGAGGTCACTAAATTCCCATGGAGTAAAAAGTCACTATTTCTTAATTCTATATATACGCTTCACCAAAATTATCATAAACTTTAACTTCAGTCAACTCTTTAATTTGTCACGATCGGAAAACGATGGTCGTAGCGCCACGGGCGTAATTGAACTAACTTAAGCTTATAGGTGAATTCTGTAAGCAGTATCTAGTCACTAATAGAGACATTTTGTGGTCAATTTCAATTTCTATACAATTTGGTATTCCGTAAGCTGTGTCACATCTCTAGTCTCAAAAAAGAGTCACTAATTTGTCAGCTGGTTCTAGGCATTACAGGAAACAAACAGTAAAATTTGGATTAAAAATTAAAGAAATTAAAAAATAATATTTTTAAGTGTAGAAACATTTATATATTTAAAAAAATAAATAACAAAAAATAAACTAAAAAATAAAAATAATGAATTGTCCAAGATTCTGCACTCGAACTTGCGTCTCACACATTATATTCGAGACGCTTACTACCTGGGCTATTGCGATATTTATACATGGGCTATCAAATGTCGTACTTGACATGTATGTAAGTGTGTTTGCACCACATATCATTGGTGAACTTTTTGTGATTTTTTCTTACAGAATACCGAAATCATCTAAAGTAACAAAAATTGTCTCTAAAGAAAAATCTCAAATTTAATGACTTGAGATAAGACAAACTTACAGAATACAGCTATTAAACTCTATTTGATCTCTTGTATGGATGTAGATGTGTTAAGTTGAGGAACGGTAAGTACAACAAGTAAATTTATAAATTCTTTGTTTGCAGGGTGTCTGACTCGGTAAGTATTTTATGTAAATTATTTAAGCATAAGTAAGTATACAAAGAAATGATTTTCAGAAAAGGTAAGTATGTAAACAAAGGTGATTAGTGTAGTCGAAGGTAAGTACTTTATGTAGTTTTCAGGATTTCATTAAATTAAATTGGAGCTCATGCCTCCTACAACATGGATTTATTACCGGGCGATCAAGAACCGGCACTGGGTGAGCGCACCGAGGTCCATATCGGACAGAAAATGCAGGGCAATAGAAAAACAAGGAAGAAACGAATTTCTATTTATAAAGAGTAAATGAATTCCACGTAAAATTATTATCACACAACGATGAAGCTAACTAAATATCCGAGTATGTGACAGCAGGGAATCGTTGGCAGATGTTGGCGGGTTGACGGCTGATGTAAGTGGAAAGTGAGGTCGCGGGCAATCGTTGAACAGGGAAAAAGCTTCAGGTTATGTGAAAGGAAAAAACACACCCATATGCACTCATGCATGTATTTACATGTGTCCAAAGCAATATCGGACGAACTAGCGCGTACGAATGCAAAATGAAAAATGAGCGCAGTTACAATTCTTACATGAATACTTTTTAGGCAATCATGACAATGCAGATCGTCAGTGATTCATTTTTGCGTACTCAAATGCACAGCACAGGGTTGTATTTTGACAGGACATTACAGTGAGTCCACTTGTATATCAGATAACATAACATTTACGGTATAACATAAAACAAAGAAGTTGACATTAATATGTAAAAACGAGGGTTTTTACAAAATCTAAATTCAGGATAATCGACAATTTTCACAAAAATTAATTTATTTATGAACCAAATTCGCACAATGCGCTTATACCTACATTTCGGTACAGGCAGGCATTCCACTTCTCCATTCAATGTCATATAAAATACTTGAAACTCACTTTATTTAATTTGTTCAAGTTTTTTCACACTAAACTCTTTCAGCAATTTATATTATTAAATGAATTGAAGTCGCTGTTAAAATATTTTTTTTCGCTTTAATGGCGGCATTTATTTAATAGACCCGCACACAACATACTGAGCATGAGAAATAATATGCTATTATAAAGTACACATGCATATAACAGCAACAGAACAGAGAAGACGACAACAAACGAATGGCTGTAAACGATTTCCTACCGGTTATACAACAATAACGGCGGAAGCTCTCTTAATATATGTATGAGTAAGATAAATAAATATGTGAAACTTAAAGTAGTCATTACATTACAAATCACTTTATTGAAAATTCAGTCATCAGATATAAAATATGTATCAAAATAAGTATTACTTCTCTACATTGAACAATGGGAAAAAATTTCTATAAAAATATAGTCGCACACATCACAGGCATACGTCTTCAAATTTTTTGGAAACATTTTGTGGAAAATTTTAAAATGTATATATTAATCTCAGATAGAATCTAATCCATACTTCTAAAAATATCTTTCAAGGAAACATTAGCTTTTTGCAAATAACCATGCAGGTAACTCGCTTATTCTAGTACATAATGTGCAAGTTCTTAGTAACTAAATTTTTTAAAAGTGCTATTTTAGTCACCTTGTTATCATGTGTCGCTGCTCGCCATTTTCGTTGTGGTAGCTTCTAAATGATTCAGTTGGAGATTCACTGTTATTTTATTTATGAAAGCTGCAATCACAATAAGTCAACCCTGAAAATAACAACAATTAATATTTCTTTTATGCATTTGTTGCAAACTGTTTTTTCAAAAAAAATTACTTTGATTTTTCCAAAAATAAATGTTATTTACTTACATAATTGCTTTGACAAATAATGGTTTTGTTTCCACTTATCTTCGTGTTTCATTTGAGCACTGCTTACTCGTTGTTGCTTTGCTGCTTCGCATCTATTGCAATAGCGACATCGCAAAAAATAAGGGTCAGTTTGTTCAATGCACGTACATGATCTGCAACGCAAATGTGCTATTTGAACACGAAATTCTCAGTAGGATTATGATATCACTATAAAAACTATTATTTATAAGAATGTATTTTGTTGTTGGTTTTTTGGTCTGTTCATTTTTACATATTTTTGTAAGTTTAACGAGCTCAAGACTATGTGATAATAATTCTTAGTTAATCATTATTATTTTTGATTAGAGGAAAAATTGAAAGCAACAAACATATACAGGCTATAGTTATAGTACTATTTCGAAAACAGCCACGATTTCTCGTCAGACTAATTCGTATAGTTTTGCTATTTTCAGAGGATCTTGTGGAGATCGAACCCACTCACTCTGATTGCCAGCGCAGCCGCCTAACCCATAGGCTATGCTGCGTGTAGTTTTGCACGCTGCTTAATTCAAGTTTTCCTCTAATTGTTGTTTGTTATCTTGCCAACGGTATCCACAATGTTTTAGATATTCTGTCTATATGTAAATCATGTATGTTGGACTTTGTTTTTTGTACATTCTTCTTTCTATTTTTAGAAGATAGTTATTGTACATAACCGCGTGCTCCGGTATAAATTTAACAACAAAATAAACAACAATATCCGGTCTATCTATTTCAACTGGTATGAAAATTTCCTCCTCCTTTAATCTATTCAGAACATTTTCGAGCTCCCTCTGTTCAAACACGTCATATGTTTTTCGATTTTCCTCTATAGCAATTCGATTTTCTACGCAGGTTTGCTCATTATTATTATCTATAAAATCCCGTTGTTCATCCCGCCACGGTTGGTAAAACATTACCATTTCCCTGAAATAATCGTCCCTAGCCGTGTCTGGACTAAACCTTCTTGACCGAACTACACACGGTTTGGTACGTTTCTTTATATAACCACTACAATCCCTCAATGGAATTGCTACTCCCCGAACTATAGAATTTTCGCCTTCTATATCTTCTTCATTATCGGAGTTACCTTGTGCCGTTCTAGCTGATTTTACAAAAGTAAACAAAGCTGCAAAATCAGCTAGACAAACAATATCAAGAAGGGAAGGCCTTTCAGTATAATGCTCTAACAAACGCACCACAAAAGTATCGGTAGAACCTTCAGCAAGATTCTGAAGTTGTGCTCTAGGTTTTACCATCCGCACTCGTTCTTAAGGCCGAGAGGTATTCATATATATTTCTGCATTGCTAGTTTCCGAAAGATGAAGACCAATGCAGGAATAAACTGCCTTTTGGGCGGAAATTTCTGTTTCGGAAATAAATTTATGGCCTATATGCTGAAGTTTCTGCTTGACTGTGTAGTTTCCAGTATTCACTTCTACCACTGCCTCATTTAAAAGCCTAGTGATGCCCCTATTTGATTTATTAATATAATTTATTATGTAGGAACAGCAAGCATATGCATCCAATATGAATTGAATATCCATGTGGGCCCTATGTAGTTCTAAGAAAACCGGGTTATAAGCATTAATTGAGCGGTCTTGGAACTTCCTTTTAAAAAAACTTTAGGTTTCATTAAACTTGATCTGAGAGCAAGGAAATAGACATCGAATCAAAAATTATTCTCGTATCAGAGAGAAAAGCTTCAAAATCATACAAACAGGAAATATCAGAAGAAGTTTAATTAGAATTTAAAAGATTTTGAATCTTTGAGTAGTTTTCCCTATGTGTTTCTAAATTTTCTATGTCATCTGGCAGTGGTAACAAGATTTGGGTGGAAGGCGTTGGTGGTATACCAAATCGGCAAACTTGCTGTCCTCTTATTTCTCTGTTACAGGATCGGCTATGGTTATACAAGGTGGCGCAAAAGTAATCCTCCTATCAGAAAATGCTATAAATTTTGCGATCGGCCCCTAAAGTCAGTTCTGTTTTGACATTTGTGTAGTAAACACATGCGAAATACACGTTAATAAACAATGTTACGCTACACTGCTCCAGAACGCGGAATATTGCTGACTATTTATTTGACCAATAATCGGTCGGTGAAAAACGGTTACTGCGCAAAAGTAATCCTCCTATCAGAAAATGCTATAAATTTTGCGATTGGCCCCTAAAGTCAGTTCTGTTCTAACATTTGTGTAGTAAACACATGCGAAATACACGTTAATAAACAATGTTACGCTACACTGCTCCAGAACGCGGAATATTGCTGACTATTTATTTGACCAATAATCGGTCGGGGCCAAACGGTTACTGTGAATGGTGAGCGCTACAGAGCAATGATCAACGAGTTCTTTTTGCCGCAACTTGATGAATTGGGATTGGAAAACATGTGGTTCCAACAAGACGGTGCAACAGCACACACTGCACGTGCCACAACCGATATACTGAACATCGGAAGCTTACTTTTGCGCCACCTTGTATCTTTGGTACTCAATAAAATTTTCTGAATGACTAATGGATCCATCTGTAGAGACATATTTGTCAATGAAACTATTAGCATTCGGAAAAGTTTCAGGTTCGCTAGGATCGATCTTAGGAGCATTCTTCAGCCAATACATGTCATGCATGTGAGGTGAGCCTCTTTGTTGGATTTCAATCCGACAGTAAAAAAAGTGAAAAAAGAAGATGCTTCAAATGGTGGAAGAGGATGGAAACATGTTGAACTGTCTTTTCATGTCTGACGAGGCCCATTTCGATTTAAACGGCAACAAAAACAAACAAAATTGTCGAATATGGAGTGCTTCCAACCCACAGATACTCCATGAGACGGAATTGCATCCACTTCGTGTCACAGTGTGGTGTGCAGTTTCATCACGCTGCATTGTCGGGCCCTACTTCTTCGAAGAAAACGGTCACACCGTTACGGTTACTGGAGACCGTTACTTGAGCATGTTGAGAGAGTTTTTCTATCCAGAATTACGCCGAATGAGAATTTCTTTCAACTCTGTGTGGTTTCAGCAAGATGGTGCAGCTCCTCATATAGCCCAACCTGTTATGACAGAATTGCGACGAAAATTTCCCAATAAGCTGATATCCAGAAACTCCACATTCCGTTGGCCACCCAGGTCGCCTGACCTTACTGCACCTGACTTTTTCTTGTGGGGTTATTGCAAACAGGAAGTCTTCAAAGCAAAACCAACAAATTTGAATGAACTAAGGCAATCCATTCGAGAAACAATCGCGGCTATTCCTGTCTCAACTCTCCAAGCAGTAATGAACAACTTTTTGGTAAGATGCCGCACATGCATCGACGAGCAGGGGGGCATTTAAATTCCATTATTTTTAAAACTAATTAAGCTATATTTAATAAAATTTAATGAGCTTTAACATGAATAAAAGAAAAATGAATTCCATATACTGAGAAAAAAATTATTTGAGTTTCTTAATGTAGCAAAATTCATCATCCGCCCTGTATGTATTATTGGGCAGCCTTTTAACACCATTTCCCACACAAAACCAACAATATCAGCGTTTTAAGTGCACAGCTGGGTATGTAATGTTCGGTTTCACCTGAACTTAATCTTCCTTACTTGTATTTTTCTAGTTTCTTTATAGTAGACTTAACTATTTGATAATTTTGCTAGTTTTTTGTTT
Source organism: Merzomyia westermanni (assembly GCA_949987695.1). Taxonomy (NCBI): domain Eukaryota; kingdom Metazoa; phylum Arthropoda; class Insecta; order Diptera; family Tephritidae; genus Merzomyia; species Merzomyia westermanni. The sequence goes on from OX465288.1 coordinate 91,118,281, forward strand.
AGTTTCCTTGTTGTGGCGGTTTTGTGTTTTGCCGTTGAGGTTCCGTGCATATGACGCGCTCCCTGCCCACAATCACAAGCAAGGGATCTGGCTTTTGATTGCAAATACTGCCAAAACCTCAACAGAAGGCGAACAAGTACAACGTAAGCAAATACTCTTTTTGCTGCTTTCCTTCCCCGCTTTAGGTTTCGCGACGTATGCTCGCGCCAACAACCACGCAAAAGCTAACAGGTGAGTGCAAATAATTAAAATCAAGATTATTGAACAAGTACTTTCAGTACCATTTTTAATTCGGAATTTCTGCTAGTTTAATACCTTTTCTCTGATTTTATTATATCTTGAATTTTGGAAATGGATAGCGACTTTGTTTTTATTGAAATTTTTTTCATTTGTTCAATAAAGTGAAGTAATGTTTATTTTGTATTTTGAAGTAATACATATTTTATATCTGATAACTGAATTTTCATTGAAGTGGTTTATAATGTAATTTAGAAACTTTCCTACTATGAAGTGGTACAGTAACTGGTTTAATACTGATGCATAGGCTGACTAGTATGACGGCTGGTATGATACTGATGTATGTACTGACTAATAGTGTGTCAACTGGTATGATACTGCTGTACTGGCTAGTATGTCAACTGCTATATTGCTGATTCAGAAGCGGACAATTGCCATCTCTTGGGGCATCGCCGTGTTAAAAATACCAGTTCCTAATATGGAAAAATTACAGAACCCGAACTAGTTGAGCTGGTTTGGCAAACTAGTAGAATTGAAACCAGAGTAATATGCTGAGTTTTTAAAGACTAAGGCCCGGTTTCACCAACTCGACTTAACTTAGTTAAGTAGCGATTTTCACTTTTTCAGTTTCACCACCTAACTTAGCTAAGTCACAACTTAGTCAACTTGCCAGCTGACTTATTCTCGACTAAGCAGTGTTGCTGTGGTTCAAAACCTAAATGTCAGTAATGTTGCTAATTTGTTTTGTGCAACGCCCCAGTCGGAAACTTCACCATGCTTGACTTTAACAGGGTAAGCGTAGATGCATGTGAACGCTTGTTTTCTAGCATGCAACCATTACGAAACTATCGTTTTCAATTGAGCGCTAATTTTAGTACCTTCCAACTAAAGAGAAATGGGTGTAAGATCAATACATTCCTTCTTGTATGGCCATACATGCCCTTTTCGCACTGGGGTATTGGGATGCTCAGAGTTGTCTGGTAAGAAAAAATACTACTATGCATAAAACAGCTGATCGGGTTGTTGTGCTCAAAATTATTTAAGTCGCTCAGTTGGTGAAACCCAAAATTAAGTTAGTCTCGAATCTGTGCTAACTTAAGTCACGACTTAGTTTTAGTCTTAGTCGCGTTGGTGAAACCGGCCCTAAGTCAATTTGACGAGCTGAAATCTTCTCCACCTTATCGTAAATTGTTTCTCGTTCAACGTGGCGAATGAAAAATTTTTGGGACATTAAAGAGGGCTTGCGCAAATTTGTTATCTCGTCGATTGGGTACAAAGCTTAATTAACGACGATCAAGTATTAGATTTATTAGACAGCGGTGCAAATAAAAGCGTGATAGGAGGCCAGTTGGCGAAAGCAATATCTGCTAAAAGGTCAGCTGCGCTAGATTTTATATCTCCGTGAAAACAGCGGATGGCCCACGACAACAAATAAGTAGCATATTTTGAATACCAGTTAGTTTCAATCGTCAAAGGAGAAATATAGAATTTTTGGTGGTTTCGTCAACTGCTCAGTGAGTCATACGCGGTATGGATTTTTGTTATGAGTTTGACATAAAGGTAAATCTCGATTCTCAATACAATCATGTAAATGCGATTGAGAACGATTCTAATGAAGTCAACAAAGATTAGAAGTATCAATAGATTCGTTTTCATATTTTGAGAGAAATAGACTGGGTTTGACAGATGTATTAGAATATTAACGATACAGCAGATGCAAAGCCAATCAAACAAAGACATTACCCTATACGGCCAGCCGTCGAAAAGTTGGGATACTAAGAAACAGATAAAATGTTGGAACTAGGAGTTATAGAAGAACCTTCTAGCTGAGAGTGGTTATCGCCAATAGTTTTAATTTTGAAACCGGGAAAGGTCCAGTTCTATATAGATTAGCGGAGACTAAACAAGGTGACGTTGTAGTATGCATATGCCGTTTTGAATATTGAGGGGTTGTTGATTAGGCTTCCTCCGGTTCGTAGCATTTCCAGCTACGCAATAAGCAGGTGATACCCATGCATTGTGTGGGAATCTGCTTTTGTTGACGATAGCGTCTGGTGAATTTTCGGCAGAAGCTAAGTACTGAGCATTCGTAAAGATTCCCCGTTTTTGCTGATTTAGTGTCTGGTGAGAGCAACGCCTTAGCGGCAGCTCTGAAGGCAAGCCAGCTCAGTCGGCAGCGACAGCAACAACAACAGCAGGGATCGCGGCAGCGCCAAGGGAGAGTTAGGGCTAGAGTTAAGTTATGTTAGCTTTAAGTAAGTCAGTCTTAGCAAGATGCTCAAGATAAATAATAATTGCCATATACCTTATTGAACAACAGCTTTCCATGCTAAGACAAAACTATAATGACCAATGGGGGAGTCATATCGACCGATATCACTCCTCTCGCCAGTAGTGAAGACCCTGGAGTCGGTCTTGCTCCCTTACTACACCGCAAACCTACGATTAGCCGAACATCAGCATGGATTCCACAAAATGCATAGCACTACCACCGCGCTAAACGCCATCACCACACAGATAGGTGTCGGTCTCAACCAATCTCGTCCAAATGACAGGACCGTGCTAGTTGCGCTTGACTTGTCGAAAGCTTTTGACACTGTTAATCACGCGCAACTCATTAACGACCTTGAAGATTCAAACCTCCCCCCCTGTCTAAAACGTGTGACCGCCAACTACCTGAGTGGCCGGCAGTCATCGGTGGAATTTAGAGGCGAAAGATCAAAACCACGTATAATTAAGCAAGGGGTGCCACAGGGTGGTGTCCTATCCCCGCTTCTGTTTAATTATTACATATCGAGGGTCCCTTCCCCACCAGAAGGCGTCTCGATCGTCTCCTACGAAGATGACTGCACGATTCTGGCGACCGAACCCTCCGTCGATGAGCTCTGCTCGAGAATTAACTCTTACCTGCCAACCCTTTCCAGTTTCTTCGCTGCACGGAACCTGACATTGTCACCGACCAAATCCTCGGCCACCTTATTTACGACGTGGACAGCGCAGGCGAACATGGAATTAGACGTCTACGTCGACGGCATTAAGCTTCCGACTATCACACACCCCAAAATCTTAGGGGTCACGTTTGATAACATGTTCAAATACGGTGCTCATGTAGCCGCGATCGCTACCAAAGGACAAAGCTGTAACAAAATCCTCAAGTCACTAGCTGGCAGTACTTGGGGAAAAGACAAAGAAACGTTACTGGCAACGTACAAGGCAATCGGCCAGCCGGTTCTGAGCTACGCGACGCCAATATGGTCGCCGGGATTAGCAGACACACATTGGAGGAGGTTGCAGGCCTGCCAAAACAACGCACTCAGAACTGCCTCGGGGTGCCTCCTTATGTCTCCTGAGCACCACCTTCATAATGAGGCAAAAATGCTTGATGTCAAAGAGCATTGCGAGATGTTGACCAGACAATTCTTGTTCAACTGCTATAAACCGCAGCACCCGAACAAAAACCTGGTCAACGAACATCCGCCTCCCAGGAGAATAAGGAGTCACCTCCGCAAGCATTATGACGAGATCCGGCATCACATTTTCTCGCCGTTTGATCCAAAGGTGCACCGGCGGGCCCTCAACCTCATCCACACGGAGTCGGTAAACTCCTTTGTCGGGTCACGCCCAGTGAATGCAGTCCTACAGGCACAAGCTCCACCTGTTGCCGACGAGGAACGCGAACTGCCCAGGGAGACAAGAGTCACGCTGGCCCAACTTCGTTCTGGATACTGTAACAGACTAAACTCTTACCTATCCAGACTGAACCCTGACATGCCAAATGTCTGCCCGGCATGCGGCGTGTGCCCCCACGATACTAACCATCTGTTCATCTGCTCAACTGAGCCCACTCCTCTAACACCAATTTCACTCTGGTCCACCCCTGTTGAAGCCGCGAGGTTTCTTGGACTTCCGTTAGAAGAGCCTGATGACAATGTTGGATGGGGGGTAACATCCTAGGCAGGTTAAGTAGTCGCTACAACAACAACAACATGAGGGAAAAATCGCGGAATCCAATGCGGAAAATATCGGGCAGATGCTTTAAAACCGCTATGTGACATATTGTTTTCATCTCGCCCTAGTGACCTACCTAGTGCTCTAGCATCATCCCAAGAAGTAGAGTCCAATAGGGAAAGATATTTGTTCGATACCAATTACGCCACATCTTTGGAAGACCAAAGTAAACTAAAAAAGGATAAAAAGATGCAGGCCCAACAAAAATTCCCATTTCGAATACAAACAATACAGAGCGAATGAAGATAGGAATAATAGACAAGAAGAAGGCACTCCTATGGATGTTGATCCATCGGAATCAAAGCTGCGACAAAGCACAAATTGGCGTAGGGAACCATCGCATGGTGCCACTCGGAATGAGCAGCAGTATGGGAAAAATACTTTCCAAAACGCTAGGCACACCCTAAAGGCCTTCAAGAATAAGTCATATAGTCGACAAATATAAGGAAGATAATTATAATAACACAGCGCAGGGTGAGATCTCGGAAATTAAAGATGAGCAACAAGTGAATTTTTTAGGGAAAGATCATCTCTCCCATGGATCAGTAGAACCATAGGTAGAGCAAATAGGCATATTAATCTATTAGTAGACACAGGTACAGCGAAAAACTATATAAAAAAATTAGAAGAACTGCAAGGCATCAGACCGGTGTCTTCTCTGCTTTTAGTAAAATCAATCCACAGATTTAATAAAATAAATGAAAAATGTAAGATAAATGTTTTCGGTATCGATTCCGATTTTTTCATTCTGCCAAGCTTGTCAACTTTTGACGGCATTATAGGGCTTGACCTTTTAACAAAGGTTAACGCAAGAGTAGACTTGAGTCAGAAATTAATAAGTTATGATTTGGGTTCAGAAAAAATTTTACTCTTGGAGTGTGGGGATATGAAGTACTAAAAATTCTAAAAGGAGAAGTAAGGGAAAAATTTATTAAAATGATTAAAAGCCAAAACGAAGCATTTGCGGACCCAAAGAAAAAACTGCCTTAAAATACGAATATCGTCGCTACGATTCGAACTACAGACCAAGACCCGGTCTACTCGAAATTATACCCCTATCCAATGGGGGTGGCAGACTTTGTAAATGACGAAATAAAACAGCTTTTAAGGGATGGCATAATTAGGCCATCTAGGCCTCCATACAATAACCCGGTATGGGTAGTTGACAAATAAGGGAAAAGCGCAATTTTTCACGCCCCTTGATCTTAAATCAGGGTTTCACCAGATAGAACTAAAAGAGAGTGACAGGAAAAAAACTGCATTCGCGGTAAATAATGACAAATATGAATTTTGTCGAATGCCATTTGGGCTCAAAAACGCACCAAGCGTCTTTCAACGAGCCACTGATGACGTGCTTAGGAAAAAAACTGGCAAGACCTGCCATGTCTACGTAGACGACGTCATAATTTTTTCAAAATCGAAAGAGCAGCACTTGAGGGTTGAGTATTGAGTATTTAGGCTTTTTGGTTTCAACATGCAGTATAAAAATGTGACCAGAAAAGATGGAGGCAATTAAGAATTACAAACAACTAACCAATCTGTTTGAGGTTACATCGTTTCTTGGACTAGCCAGCTATTACAGGTGTTTTATAGGGGACTTTGCTACAATGGCTAAACCCTTAAGAGAGCTGCTCAAAGAAGAAAATGGTAAAGTTAAAGCATGTCAGTCAAAAAAATTCAGATCCAGTTTGAAAGAAAATAAATAAATGCCTTCAACAAGTTAAGGGAAATTTTAATATCAGAGGACGTGATTGTGCGATATCCAAATTTTTGATAATGGGTTTGATTTAACGACGGATGCATCGGCATATGGGTTGGGAGCAGTGCTCTCCCAAGAGAGGAAACCCATAACAATGATTTCGAGAACTCTTAATAACGGGGAGCTGCACTTTGCTGCTAACGAAAAGGAATTACTTGCAATTGTATGGGCTCTAAAGGCCCTTAGGAATTATTTGTAGGGTGTGAAAAATCTTAACATATTCACTGTTCACCAGCCGTTGACTTTTACGGTTTCGGACAGAAACACTCACGCAAAGATTAAGCGTTGGAAAGCTTTTATCGGCGAACATAACGCAAAGTTACACTATAAATCAGGAAAGGAAAAATATGTGGCAGATGCTTTGTCGCGACAGAAAATAAATGTTTTGGAGGAAGACGTAGCCTCGGATTGCGCAACCGTGCACAGCGAGGAATCTTTGACCTACACAATTGACACCACTGATAAAGCGATGAATTTGATGAATTGTTACAGGAATCAAATTATAATTGAGGAAGCTGAATATCCTTCAAAGCGAATTCTTAAAATGTTTGGGAAGAAAACCATACATATTTTTAAAATTGGTGATAGGGATAATCTATTGGACTTGCTTCGGGATGCGGTGAACGCAGATGTGGTGAATGCAATTCATTGCGAACTACCGATTCTTGCCCATATTTAACATAACCTAGTAGGGGCATTTCCAACTACAAAGTTTGTGTATGCAAAGAGGTTTGTAATTAATATAGTGGACCCTAATGAACAAAGGGAAATTGTAGTAACTGAACATAATAGGGCGCACATAGCCTCTCAAGAGAACATCAAGCAAATGTTAAATGACTATTTCTTTCGAAAAATTAGAAAGTTGGAGAAGGAGATGGCTTTAAACTGTAAAATTTTTTGACTGGCGAAATATAATAGACATCCGTTGACACATCTTATTGCCAGCACCCCGATTCCTACCCATCCTGGTGAAATACTTCACGTTGATATTTATTCTACGGACTCGAGGCATTACCTGACTTGTATTGATAAGTTCTCAAAGTTTGCTATTGTTCAACCAATAGCCTCGCGGACAATTGTAGATGTTAAACCAAAATTGTTGCAGATATTGCAATTTTTTCGGGTACAAAGGTGATCTACTGCGACAATGAGCGATCATTTAACTCGAACACAATAAAATCAATGCTATCTAACTATTTCAGTATAGAAATTGTGAACGCCCCTCCACTTCCCGATATTTAAAAATTAAAAAATAATTAGAGGACACAACAGAGCTAATCCTACTTTCTGCAATTGAATATAATAAAACAATCTATTCCGTGACAAACGAATCCCCACTCAAATAGGCTGAAAGGAAAAATGCTTAAACAGCATAACAAAAAGAAGTGTCCGAGTGTTCTTATTAAGGGGAGGGTGGTCCATAAGGATAATATCAGAGATACTGGCAAAATTGTATAACTGGTGTGTTTGTTGTTAGGTTGGTGCTGACCCTGATCTTCTTTTCCACACTCGCAAACGCCGAGGTGATCGATTATACGCACTCAAATTACATTCCAATATCTGATGGCGAGGTTATACTGTGGGAGGCCTGTGATAAATGTGATAAATTCAATGAGGTAGGCGGTATTGGCAGAGGAGTCGCGCACATTTCTACAAGTTTTTCCAAAGTCCCCTATGACCAAGCTACTAGAGGCCTACTTTAACTAAATTCATCAATTGCTGAATACAATAGGCATTCAACACCGACAAAATCGTAGTTTGAATTTTCTGGGAACGACACTAAAGATAATAGCTAGAAAAACACCGGATTTTAATGATTTTCAAAAGACAACTGCAAAAATAGAAGAATTAATTGACGCGAATAAATATCAAACACAAATATACGCTCAGCTTCAGGAACAGATCAATAATATAACATAAGTAGTAAATAAAATGGTTGCGGAGGTAGGGAAGGAAAACATTGAAACGGGTCATGCTGCTTGCCCGTAATCGAGCAATAATAATTCAATTATATAACATCATTTTTTCAATCACTGGCATATATAGGTGTTTTGAATCCTCTGTGGCTAGATAACCGTGAAGTTAATGCATTGATGGAACACGAACGGCTCACAGACGCAACAATTACCGATTTAATGTTGGTCTCTAAGTTCAAAGTACTACAGAATAATGATGTATTTTAGTCACCTACCCCCCACCAATAAAGTCAGTGACGGCCTTGTAATTATAAATGACTTGCCCGTAACAATACAATTTGTTAACCATCTATCTAACTAAGTGGACTTATGTGATAACATTTGACAGCCACATAATTCTTAATGGAACTCAATATTTCAATAGAAAAACTATGCCAGCAAGAACAGCGGAACTTCCGCTCACCGTAGAAATAGATGTTGGCGAATACAAAGAAATGATCAGCTTGCAGTGCTTGAAACACCAATAGGGAGAATAGACAACTTATTGGAAGCCTCTGCTCACATCTGGAGAGAACAATAACAATTACCATTAGCAGCGCCATGGTCATTATCTTTGGCGTCGTGGTCGCTTCCATATTTTTTTGGAAAATTAAACAAAACCAGAAAAAACGATCCGCAAAAATACTAAATATGGCAATAGATAAGGCATTGGGAAGAACCGAGAACGGGCCTCACTTGGTGGGGGAAGAGTTATTGTCAGCTACGCAATAAGCAGGTGTTACCCATGCATTGTGTGGGAATCTGTGTTTGCTGACGATAGCGTCTGGTGAATTTTCGGCGGAAGCTAAGTACTAAGCATTCGTAGAGATCACCACTATTTGTGTGGGAGTCCGTTTTTACTGATTTAGTATCTGGTGAGCGCAACGCCTTAGCGGAAGCGATAAAGGCAAGCCAGCGCAGTCGACAGCGCCAACAACAACGATCGTGGCAGCGCCAACGGGAAAGTTAGGGCTAGAATTAAGTTATGTTAGCTTTAAGTAAGTCTTCGTAAGATACTCAAGATAAACAAACGTTTTTATAAAATTTGCATACTGGCAAATCGGTTGTAAAGCAATCTAAGAAAAATACTGCCTTTACCGTCCCTAGCAGGCTACTGTATCAATTCAAAAAAATTCCTTTTGGATTTTGCAACGTGCCCCAAACCATGTGTAGACTGATGGACAAAGTGATAAATTCCTTCTCTGAATGGTCATCTAGTCGCCAACACAGCTCGCCCGTCACTTCTTCGTCTCCGCTTGGTCCTTCCATCCGATTGGTGGCCTCCCTCTTCCTCTGCTTCCACCGGCGAGTGCCGATTAGAATATTTTCTGGGCAAGAAAAAGCGAAGCCGCTGGATTTTAATTCGCTGAATAAGTCGGCGTCTGCGTGAAGCTCATGCAGTTCATCATTAAATCTTCTTCGGTACTCACGGTCGCCACTGCGTAAAGGTCCACAAATCTTTCTCTCGAATACTCCCAGAGCCCCCTCATCAGATGTTGTTAGCGGCCACGATTCTGCACTCTATAACAGGACGGCTGCGATGAGTGACTTATAGGGTCTTATTTTCGTTCATCGAGGTAGGACTTTACTTTTCAACTGCCTACTCAGTCCGAAGTAACATTTGTTTGCAAGATTAATTCTTCGTTGGATTTCTAGGGTGACATCGTTGTTGGTGTTAATGCTGGTTCATGGGTAAACTAAGTCCTTTAATATCTGGAAATTATGGCTTGGCGTGGTTGCCAAGACGTAAGTACGCTGACTCTTTTCTTGATGACAACATGTACTACGTTTTGCCCTCTTTCAGCACCAAACCAATTTGGTTTAAGCAGAAGTTACGGCGGGGTTGTTGAGGCCAATGATATCAAGGTCGTCAGAATACGCCAACAGCTGCACGCTTTTAAAAAAAATATTGCTTCAGCGGTGTTAAGTTCTGCAGCTTGTATAATTTTCTCTAGCATTAAATTGAAGAAATCGCACGTTCTTACCAACTCTGAGCGAGTTGGTGTTGTTAAATGGCATTTTGCACAGCCGTATAAGTTTTGCGAGGGAACCAAATTTAAACATAGCGGCACATAGATGTATGTTCTCATAAAATACATCCAGTTCCACGTCGTGCTTCTCTTCCATTGTTGCATGAGTTCAGATAAACGAGACGGTGATAAATCGCGCTTTAATGCGAATTGCTGCGACACGCTCATACACGGGTGTGAACAACAGTACTCGGTTACGAAGTCTCTCTCCCACCACAAATCCCATGCCGCATCTGCGTTTGTCTACATGCTCACTCCAGTAGATGTTGCAGGGTGTTTTGATCGTATTTCCTCGCCCCGTCCATCGCACCTATTGTATGGCGCTGATGCCAGCTTTTGTCTTCCCCAGGACCTCACCCAGCCGGGCGGCGGTACCGGTTCCAAGTGCATGCCCTTATCTCGTAATCCTTGTTCCGTTTGCGGGTGTTGTCATCTAAAAAGAGGGTTCTCATATCCGAGGCTTCGCCGTTGAATTTATTTATTTTTTATTTATTTATTTATTTCAGTCTTTAAATTCACAAATTCTTACAGACCATCATACTAATTAAAAAAAGAAAGATCTTAAATGCATAATTATAGTTGCATACGAAGAAGTGAAGTCAACACCTGCAGGACTAAAAAACAAATATTGCAGCATAGTTGGTCCTTGCAAAACCAATTTTAAAGGTTTCAAAATGCCGAAAATTTCTGCATGGGACATTGAACTGAATTTTGGGCAGAAGTGATGGACAATCAACAGCTACAGAAATTAAGCCAATAACAAACCAGCACGATAAAATGGTTCGTCTATTTTCAAGCGTACTTAGTTCAATTAAAAGACATCGAGATTCATATGATGGTAAAGGATCAGAAAAATTCAAAGATCGGAGAGCAAAACGTGGGAAACGTAGGGGGCCCAATTTGGTAGGGTCTCCAAATGGGAGCAGCATACTCCAATCTCGATCTGACAAAAGAACAATATAGAGACTTGAGGGTGTGAGGGTTAGTGAATGCAGAACAATTTCTGCGTATGAACGCTAGCATCGCATAAGACCGAGCTATCACGTAGTTGATTTGGTTAGAGAAACTAAATTTAGAGTCGAAAAATACACCTAAGTCTTTGATTTCTTCAACAGATTCCAAGGCACAGCCGACAATACTATACGAAGTACGTAGGGTATTAGCAGACTTCGAAAAAGTCACATGGAAACATTTTTTGATGTTCAGCGTTAGTCGATTTAAACAACACCAGTTTTCGAGGTTGAGAAGGTCTGATTGCAGCCGTTCAGAGTCATGTGAACTTTTTATGACGGCGAATATTTTCAAATCATCAGCATAAAACAAATACTCCGCAAAAGAGAAACATGAGCCAATATCGTTGATAAATAATATAAAAAATAGAGGCCCGAGAATACTTCCTTGCGGAACACCAGAGGATGCAATGAAGGACCGGGATAAGGCGTTGTCTACGTCAACAAGGCAATGTCTGTTTGATAGATACGACTCGATCCACAACAAAAATGTGGAATGAAAACCCAACGCCGCCAGCTTTGCCTGGAGTATCTGATGGAACACCTTGTCGAAGGCTTTCGAGAAATCTGTATAAATTGAGTCAACTTTCAGTCTATTCTGAAAAGCGGAAATGCAGTAATCGGAAAAAATAGATAAGTTACTGACAGTGGACCCTTTTGGGACGAATCCGTGCTGATTGTTCGAAATTAGGCCCTTTACTGCAAAGTATAATTTGTCACTGACTATAATCTCAAAAAGTTTGGATACAGATGAGAGCTTCGAAATCGGTCTATAATTACGAACATCATTTTTGTTACCACTCTTGAATATCGAAGAAGTTGAAGTTAGTTTCCAGTCATCCACAAATGTCCCAGTGGCCAGTGATTTTTGAATATAACTGTAAGAGGCTCAGCCAAAGACAAACAGTTTTTTAGCAGTATGACCGAAAGACCATCGGTGTCCGTCTTGGATGAAGGCTTAAGCTTCCCTATACCATTCTCGACATCCGCAACGGAAAGACGCAGAGAACCAAAATTGATCACTGAGTTGCTCGTGGAAGGCAGACCAGTGTGTACACGAGTGTCTGGTTCAAAATTAGAACAAAAAAATAAGTTCGCAGCATCAACTGCATTGTTTCCAGATGTGTCGTTGAAAAACACATTTCATTGGGATGTTGTTTTATGTGGTGGGTCCCAAACATAACGCACACCCCGTTTCGAGGGAGGTTGTATTTAAATTACACATTTACATAGCGAACCGCTTGATGCTTTATCGTGGTCAGAATCCCACAGCAAGCCCTTAAGCCGATTATGTCGGAGTGGCCTTACCAAGTTGTCGCCTTCTCACGTTTAACTCACCGCCAAACAGGATGTCGGTGGCTACCCAGAGGATATTTGGACTCAGGCCCCCAGAAGTAGAGCTGCTTGGACCGCATTCAACGAATCGCTCTGGCCATTCCCAGAAACTTTCCTCCCATTCGTGTACTTCTCATACAAAGTAATACCAAATAACTTAAGAACTCAAGTTTTTGTATATTTGCGAAAGGCTGTCTTGAAATCAACATCAAGAAGAGTAAATTTTGTGGGAGCCAAGGCAACTACTTAGGGTTTTTAGTGGGAAACGGAACTCTCCAGGTAGACCAATAAACAATTGCTGGGATTAAGACCTACTCTGTTCCAAAGGCTGTACACCAACTTCGAAAATTTCCCGGCATGACCGGGTGATATCAACGATTTATCGGCAACTGCTCTTCTACCACCTGCAATTTTAATGCGAAACTTACACCGCCGGGAGTAAAAACAAGGCAAAGTCGTATTTACTCAACACGCTAAAGATCTATGGTAGAGATTTGATGTCATATTCCAAATCTTTATAATAATCATATAATTCCCAACGGATATTCCACCATCCCGCCCAACCGACAACAGGGGCGTATCCGCATAACGCATGGCTATTTTTAAATATTTTTTTATAAAGAATAATAATTTTTATTCTTATTCATGACAATTATTATTGGCTTTATTTTTTTAATAATTCTTTTTAATTAATTATTGAAAGGTAAATTTTAAGAGGCAACCGCCATAGCTTTTCTTATAGATCCATTTCGGAAGCTACTAGACTTCTTCCTCAGAGAAATTTTGGCACGCTCTGCTAACCATTAAGCTCACAGAGCGCTGGTTTTTGTGTCCGTCCGCTAAAACCCTAGTTCTATTCATTAATTTACCATAACATTGAGCATGTACCGCCATCTGGCGGCATTGATCAGTACTCATGACTTTTTTTTTTATATACGAGTATATTGCCTAGGCGTTGAAATGCAGGGGTTTGTTAAATGTCGAGATCTAAAACTGCTTAGCTACAGCGAAAAACTCATCAGCTAAGTAACATAATATTAAAACATGTACATATAACGACGCATTTGCGCGAAATTATCGTAAAGGAAATTTTTTCGAAGTTTACTTTTTGATGCCAATTTGGTCTGCATCCCTCAGCGCATCACTTGGTAAGATAGTATAGCTGAAATCCGTACGGTTGTGGCAAGAATTGGGTTTCTTTCTATCGTGTGGCACAATTAATATTTTTTTCTAGAGGGCGAAATTATCGTATCGCCCAAATAAAAATATTTGGAACATAGCTAGTAAGTAATTTTATGTAATATTTCTTGATTTTCTGAAATTAATGTTACGGTCGCTACGGGATTATATTTGGATAATCTTATAACTTTGAACGAGCTATTCTTGCACGTATATTGATATATTAGTTTTTTTACATATTTCTATAGCCATAGTAATGGCAGCTGAACCCATTTGGAGGAAATTCGTTATACAGATATTATCGTTCATTTTAAGACATACTAATCAGGTGCTGCCACTAAGGATGTTTTACTATGTTGCAACCGTTTGGGACCTAAAAAGTAGGATATGCTAACATGGGTATACAATTAAAGGTATTAAATAGAAAGCTACAAAATTAAAGTGCATAGATAAAAATGGTAGGGAACATTTAGTTATAATGTAAATTGTTTTAGTGTGTTTTCTGACATATGCAGAGGTTAGTCGGTATTGCAAATTTACTTCCAAAGTCTTATATTGGTGACTTAGAACCCCGACAGACGTGGATCTGATCAACCATCGATTGAGCATGCGATTGATCGACACCGTCAATCATGTGCAGCTGGTTTCTGGTTTCAATAAAATTTATAGTGACTTAAAAAACGGTTTGCGATCACGGAACATATGTTGTAATTCCGCTGGTGGCTTACTATTCTCTCCCTCCTGGCCTCAAACGCTGGTTTACCAACTACCTGTGTAATAGACAATCGTCTGTTGAATTCAGAAGTGGCCGATCAAAACCCCGTAGGATTAAGCAAGGGGTGCAACAGGGTGGTGTCCTATCCCTGCTTCTGTTTAATTACGGCATTTGACGAATGCGCAGTAATGGTAACAGGTCCTTCCGTCGATGAGCTGTGCTCCATAATAAATGGTTATCTCCCTACTATTTCTGATTGACATTGTCGCCGACTGAATCCTCGGCCAACATATTTACGACTTGGACAGCGTAAGTAAACATGGAATTAGAAGTCTACTAATCTTAGAGGTGTCTTTTGATAACAAAATCGTCAAGCCATTAGCTGGCAGCCCAAGGCAATCGGGCAGCCGGTGCTAGGACACGTACACTGGAAAAAATTGTAGGCCTCCTTATGTCACCGCAACATCATTTACACAGCAAGGCGAAAATTATTAAAGTAAAAGAGCATAATAAAATGCTAAGCAGGCATTTACTGTTAAATTGCTGCAAACCGCATTATCCAAATTAAGGACATATTTCCGTTAGTATTTTTACTTTTGATGTTATCTGCCGGCAATCGAACTTTGCAACTATAGCATGGAAGGCGAATATACTACTCACTATATTAACGCGAACTCGTCATTAACCCTCTGCGATTGACGTGGTAGTCTGATAGACACCAACTATTTGCAACTATTTTATAATCATCGATTCCCGCGCTTTCCTTATCTTTGTATTGTATGGTCATGCGTAGATTACGAGTACTGTGGTGAAAAGGGTCGAATCGAGCACACGCTTCGGTGAGAGCGGAAAAGTGTCTGGCAGACAACCACGTCAGTAATGAGGCAGGTGTCTGAGAGACAACCACGTCAGTATTTCTGTTACATTTTTGTAACGTATCCTTAACAACTTTTTAGTGAAATTGTTTAAATACTTTGTATATCTGGTCAGCTTTGTTTTAATTGATAACCAGAAAACTTTACTCAATAAATTTAGTGTATAAGTATAAGCATTGGACAGTCAAACTGTGAAACTCTAATACTTAACATAAAAAATATTTTTCTTCAACCATTGAATTTTTCTCTTTTTTGTATAACCGAATAAACTTAAGTGTATTTTATAATAATTTAAAACTTTGAAAAAAAAAAGTATCGTTTGAAATACTTTTTTGTTGTTTTGTACAAAGGTATACGTTTTTTAGGCTTAATTTGGGCGACTTAAATAAATACCATTTAAAATGAATTAGGGTTTCGAAATTAAAAGGTTATAACAATAAATGAAAACGTTAATATTTGAGCTAAAAATGGCGATGGCTTCATTAAGTTCTTGAAACAGGACAAGAAGAGATAAACCATTGAAATGGTGTCTGCTGGAATACCACGTCAGTGGAATAGTGAAAAGAACTGCACGTCAGTCGCAGAGGGTTAAGGTTACAAAATTTTGGAATAACACATTTACCTTCGTCATAGAATAATTTTTCTTAAATTATCGTAAGGGACATTTCTTCAAACACACACATAGCCATTGAGAGCGAAAATATCGTAAGGGACAAATTTATGATTTTTTCGCACCCTGGAATTTTTTAAAGAAAATAATGAGTTTCAGATATTAATTAACTATCTAACCCCATGTTAAATTTTATTTCAATAAATCAATAAAATGTGATAAAAAAAACAAAAATATTGCTCTCCTTATTATGCTTTTTGTTCCATACGATGATTTCGTGCAAAGGGGTGGATATAATTTGTTAAATGTAGAAAGAATCAGTTTGATTGTAAATTGTAGTTACATATTCATGAAGTTAGTTTTGTATGTTTAACGAGCTCAAGACCAGCTAATAATAATTCTTAGTTAGTAATTATTATTTTTGATTAGAAGAAAAATTGAAAGCAACAAACATATACAGGCCATAGTTATTTTACTATTTTAAAGAGAGCCACGATTTCTCGTCAGGCTAATTCGTATAGTTTCTTTGCTATTTCAAAGGATCTTGTGGAGAATCGAACTTACTCACTCTACTTGCAATCGCAGCCGCCTAACCCATAGGCTATGCTGCGTGTAGTTTTGCACGCTGCTTAATTCAAGTTTTCCTCTAATTGTTGTTTGTTATCTGCCAACGGTATACACAATATTTTAGACATTCTGCCTATATGTCTGCTGGACTTTGTTTTTGCACATTCTTCTTTCTATTTTTAGAAGACAGCTATTGCACATAACCGCGTGCTCCGGTGTAAATTTTATTTTTGTTGTTGGTTTTATGGTCTGTTCATATTTACATATTTTTGTAAGTTTAACGAGCTCAAGACAAGTTATTATTGATTAGAAGACCCGGCCACGCTTCGCAGCGTCACAGAACTAATTACAGACTGAGTTCCATTTTATCGTTAATCAAATCCCTTATTGCAGCACTCATTCTTTCGTCTTATACCCATATTGTACTAACACATTATTGGTCACCCTGGTCCACATTTTGGTCGATTTTGGTTACAGTTCCATTCAATTACATTAAGCAGTTTTTGCGTGATGCGCCAGCAAACATATCTTCTTTCTTCTTTAAATGGTCATCTAACCGCCTGGGCGATTTTGACCGTCCAACATAGCTCGCCACATATCCGAGGCTTTGTTGTTGAATTTCATTGGAACGTTGTTTTATGTGGTGGGTCCCAAACCCAACGCACAACCCGTTTCACGGGAGGTTGAATTCTATTACACGTTTGTATAGCGAGCCGCTTGATCCAAGACAGACGCCCGCTTGCAGCCGCACCACCTGGTGATCAGACGCTGCTGTTTGAACCCCCCCAGCAAGCCCTTAAACCGATTATGTCGGAGTGGCCTTACCAGGTCGTCGCCTTCTCACGTTTAGCTCACCACCAAACGGGTGTTCGGTGGTTACCCAGAGGATACTTGGCCGCAAAGCCCGGAAGTAGTGAGCTGCTTGAACCGCATGCAAAAGAATCGCTCTGGCCATTCCCAGGTGAATGGCGATCAGAAACTTTCCCCACTTGCGTGGGCCCCACTTGCACACGGCCCCACCCTCCATATACAGACAGACAAAAGTCTAAAAGCTGTTGATTTGGGTTCTTTTGGCTTAGTAATCCCTACTATAAGTTTTTGTTGAATATCTGCAATGTGCAGACATCGACCAGATACAATTTACTGTAGCAATTTATAATTTTAAATGAGATATTCTTGCATATTTGTATATCCAGACTATCTCGAAAACCGCTCGACCGATTTGGAGGAAATTTGGTATGTACATAGTGTACGACGTTCTAAGAATTTTTACCTAGCTGTTGCCACATGGGATGTTTTTACTAGGTTGCCACCTATCGAAATTTTTTGTAAATGTAATAAAATAAGCCAATGGATATCAAAAGAAAGGTATTTTCTTGCGTATTAAAAAAAATACACTTCTGAGTAGGGTTGTCACTTTTTGTGCCACCTGGGCTTATTATATCTTATAACTTTTAACTAGCTACTCTTGTATGTTTGTATATTCAGAATTTCTCGAAAATGGCTAAATCGATGCGGATGAAATTTGGTATGTACACTAGAGTGGGTTGATTTAAAAAGTGAAAAATCGCCATCGCGGAAACTATTCTAGGGGTAATTTTAAGCAACTTTGCTGAAGAAACTATAGGTCTAAAGTTGGCTTGAACTCCCGGAAATCGCGTTGAAGTTTCATAGTTAGGTAATGAAAATTTTTGTATGCGACCTATCACGCTGTGTGACAGTGAGCATTAACTTTTTACGGGGCATACCTTAAGTTGTAGTTCTAGTCAAGCATACAAAAACTACACAGCGAGAATTTCAAATACATGGTCAACATCTGGAAATAGGGGGCAAAACCCCCTTTTTAATTGTTTGAAGGATATATCTGAAACTTTAACAGGTCGATGTTTGTACGAGGTGTGTTCAAAACGTATCGCGAATTTTGAATTTTCGCTGGTTACGTATATTCGAATTTCGAATTTTTTGTGGTGTTATGTTGGTACTCATGTCTCTCACTTATGCCGACAAGCTCGGCCATTTTGAATGTTCAGTTAATTGTTGACAGCTGCTTTGCTTGCACGTGTTTTGGATCGTCTTCGATTTTTACCTATTCAAAAAAATGGATCAAAGAACCTGTATCAAATTTTGTGTGAAAAACGAAATTAAGTGCGCGGATGCATTCCGAATGTTGACTGTGGCATACGGAGAAGCTACCTTGGACCGAAGCAACGTTTATCGGTGGTACAAAATGTTCTCAGAAGGCCGAGAAGATGTGCAAAGAAGAACAAAAATTGGCTTTTGCACCACGATAACGCCCCTGCTAACGCATCGTTGCTTGTGCGCGACTTTTTGGCCAAAAACAACACACTAATGATGCCGCAGCCACCGTATTCCCCAGATCTGTTCCCCTGTGACTTTTTCTTGTTCCCTAAACTGAAGAATCCCATGAAAGGACGACGTTACGCTTCTCTTGACGAGATAAAGACGGCATCGAAGGAGGAGCTGAACAAGATACAAAAAAATTATTTTTTGAAGTGCTTCTCATGGGGATTACTTTGAAGGGAACAAAATAGATATTCATCAATAAATAAATAATTTTTGAAAAAACACAAAATTCGCGATACTTTTTGAACACACCTCGTAAATTCCAAAACAATTGATACGGTCAATCATTATTAATCCAATAGAATCCAAATCAACCGTTTTTATTTAATGTTATTTAGTGTAGTATTTTAGTGTTTGTGGTGAACCTCAAAGCCTTAGTGGTATTAATTTACCCAACAATTTCGCATTTGAGACAAATGTTTACGAGCAACTAAGAACTTATATGATGTGTTCACTTAAGCCTACTTATCCGGCTATCTAGTAATTTATATTATTTATATAAACTGAAGTTCCAAAGTAGACCTACGCGAGCCTTACACCCTTCGTCTCACATTTTTGCGGATATCTCCGAAACAAGCTGAGATATTGAAATTTATCACATTGATTATGAAAGTACTCGTAAGCACCTTTCGTTTCATACCCATATTGTACTTAGACATTTTTGGTCACCCCTGGTCCACTTATTGGTCGATAACTCAGAAACCGGTCGAGTTATTGAAATAAGGGATACCTTAAATTTTAAGTGGAGCGTCTACTAAAAAATGACGAAAGATTCATTTAATTCCATTAAGCAGTTTTCGAGTGATGCGACCACAAACATTTAGACAGACAGACAGACGGAAAAAAATTATAAACACGGTTGATTTGGATTCTATTGGCTTAATAATGATTGCCCGTATAAATTTTTTTGGAATATCTGCAATGTACAGACATCGACCTGTTAAAGTTTCAGATAAACCCTTCAAACAATTAAAAAGGCGTTTTTGCCCCCTAATTCCAGATGTTGAACAAGTATTTGAAATTCTCTCTGTGTAGTTTTTGTATGCTTGACTAGAACTACAACTTAAGGTATGTGCCCTAAAAAGTTAATGCTCACTGTCACACAGCGTGATAGGTCGCATACAAAAATTTTCATTACCTAACTATGAAACTTCAACGCGATTTCCCGGGGTTCAAGCCAACTTTAGACCTTTAGTTTCTTCAGCAAAGTTGCTTAAAATGACCCTTAGAACAGTTTCCGCAATGGCGATTTCACGTTTTTCCCTCCCTACAAATCAACCCACTCTAATGTACATAGGGTACCACATTCTAAGAGTTTTTACCTCGTTGTTGCCAGATAGGATGTTTTTACGGAGTTGCCAGCTATCTGATGTTTTTTAAATTAAATTAAATATGCCAATATGGGTATCAAACGAAAGGTATTTTCTGCGTATTAAAAAAAATATTTCTAGGTATTGTTGCCACTTTTGTTCGACAGCAAACGGGATCAGTTTCCAGTAAGGCCAACATTTGCCAGGATTGTGCATTGAGCTCAGGAAAAACTCTTGAGTTTGTTGAAGTGGAGCTAGATATATCGATGTTCATGCCTGGTATGTTATATATGGCGTTTTCAAGAGTTAAGCGATCAAATACGTTAAAAGTAATGCTTCCGAAAGATAGTCAGAGATGTACTCGAAACATGGAATGGAAGAATGTGTTGGCTTAGATTTCATATGTATTAAATATAAAAAGTTATGGATAGTTCTATCTTGAAAAATTAAAAAGAAATCAAAGAATGTTGACCGATATATAGTGCACCAACCGACAACTATACCCATATGACCCTATTCTCTCTCGATTATGTGATAAGAATCGACGGCCTCTAACCATACAGGGAGTAATTATGTGTATTTAAACTTTGTTTCCAATAAAAAAATATTAAGCATCTTTCTACTATGAAGATATGTTTTTAAAATCTTTTTGAAAAGCTCCACTGTTGGTAAGTTAAATTAATCATACAAACAACCAGAATATTTTTACTGATGCGTACCTAAAGCAAACTAATTGTATGGCAACCTATAAAAATGCCGAGGTACTATAAATTTAAACTAGTAATTGTTGTATATTTCTATGTTTGTATACATCTCTAAAATGTCTCACTCGATTGGGATGAAATTTGGAGCAAACAGACAAATATAGAAGCATCATTAAAAGTTGACCCCTGTTGTTGGTGTTGTAACGACAAAAACACTCCCCGAAAGTTTTGACAGTCCTTGACCGGATTTGAACCCGTTACGCTCCGGTACTCACTTGCGGTACTGCCCGACTGTCGTCGTAGCGATTCGGTATGGCTAGTGCAACCTTCTAGGTCATGTCACCCCTCCTTTCCTAAGGAAGGAGAAGACTTGTAATGAGAGGTATCATATCCGTAGATCGACCATCGAGTTGCAAGTCATTACCTTGGTGCATTTTAGTCGCCTATTACGACAGGCATACCTGTCTCGGACATATTCTATCCCCTTAACCCGTAGGGGGGCCAACATCTGTCATCACATTACCCAACCACAGTCGGGCTCTTAATCACCTGCACACCGAGTCTGTAGATATCTACTTGAGATCTTGGCTTTTGAACCCCGTTATTGACATGCAACCACCTGAAACTACTGAACTGGAAACTCCAAGGGAGTTCAAGTCACCTTCCTTTTTTCCAACTCAGTCTAGGCCTCCCCCTTCCTCTTCTACCGAATTCGGGTGTCGATAAGAAAATCTTCTGTGCTGAAACTTCTTTGCCTTTGGGGTTTAGATGCAATATGGTCAGATCTGCGAATAGCTTGTACAGCTCTTAATTAAATTTCCTACGATACTTCCTCTAGAATACTGCAAGGACCATCTAATCTTCCGATCCGTCCATCAAGACAGGTATGATGAGAGACTTATAAAGCGTGACCTTCCTCGTCGAGAAAGGGCTTTACTTCTCAGTTGTTTACTTAGTCCAACGTAGCACTTGTTGGCTCGGTTATATCGTAAGTTCGATGTTTGTTCTCCGAGGTCAGGTGTAAGAGTCGAGTGGAGAAATTATCAGCTGTCTGCCACAAGATGTTCACCACCTTAGTCGAAGAGTATGTAGTATACGCACCACAACATGATCAATTTGGTTTCTTGTTCTTTGATCAATGGACACCTAAGTAGCCTGGTGTATTTGTTTACGCTGGAACCTGGTACTACTGATGACCATATTGCTAGCAGCTGCAAAGACTATTAGCCTAGACTCGTAGGGGGATGTTACATAATGGAGACTAAATTTCCCAAACTCCTTACTCGCCCACCCTGGCATTAAAGTCACCAAACAAGAATTTGACTTCATGTAGGGGGCAGCGATCATATGTCTGCTCTAGCTTATGAAAGAAGATATGTTTAGTGTGTTGAGGGGACATACCACATGCAGGGCACGTATTTGGTATGGTGGGGCTCAGTCTGGACAAGTAAGAGTTTCAACTATTAAAATATCCAGAACGAAGTTGAGCTGGAATGACTCTAGTCTTCCTCGGAAGAATACGCTCCTCCTCGCATAACTCCGTCAAAGGAAGCATCCCAGCTAACCAAAAGTAGGAAAAAACACTCCTTTCGGAGCCATAAAACGCACATTTCTCGGAGCTTTACCCTCCGAAATGAGCTCTTTTCGGAGCCCAAATGAAGCGAAAAATCGTTCTACGCGGGCACCCTAAAAGGAGTCATAAAAAAGAGTCCAAAATGAGTCCGAAACCCATGAATTTGGAGCGTTTTATGACTCTTTTTAAATGAACTTCGGAGTCTTTTTGGACTCTTTTCGGAGTTTTTTTTTATTCTTTTGTTAAGATTCTTCTAGGTTTTTAATACTCATATCTGTATTTAATAAAATTTCATAGAGTTTTAAACGCACTTTAGTTGGGTTCCAACTTTTGCCTATTGATAAACATTCAGGAGAAAAAGACACTTTACGTTCCATTACGTAAAATAAACAAAAACCTCAGAAAATGCTCTCAAACATACATATAATTGCACGTTGCTACTTATCCGCTCTCCAACGTTTATTTTCTCACAATTCTCTTTACGCGTACAACAAAAAGGATCAGAAAATGCTCTAAATCGTTCAACACTCTACAATATTCATTTCTTCTTGCAAGGCTCCGTGAATCTTCATAAAAAAAGTGGTATTTTTGATGTTTGCTAAATAACACTCTTAAAAAGCATAAATTACGGACTCTTTTTGGATCATTATTTCGGAGCGCTCCGACTTTGGTAAACTGGGATCCCTTTTTCAATATTGCCAAGTAGTGTATTTTTTAAGCATACATACTATGCACATATTTGCCTGCAGGCAAATCTTGCATACATACATACATAAAAATTACATAAATATTACATAGCCATACGTCAATATTGACTACCACAATGGTATGGAAATACCCTTGCGCAATACCTTTGCGCCTACACGATGCACAATCTTGCATTATGCAAATTTCGACACGTTCGTAGAATTGTTTCACAACGTCGATTATCGCTGAACGATAAATTCCTGCGAGTATAAAATCCCTGAATGTGGAATATCACAACAGATGTGTTTCTTTGTTTTATGTCACAATTCATGGATTTTGTTATTATTAGTTTTTTTACTTTAGTAGAAAGTCTCTGCAAATTTTATCAAATCATGCTACTTCTTATAGGCATTTGCCTAGCTTGATTTTCCACCTCCTCTTGAGGTTCACTCGATACGGGTTCGTCATCATTTTCCATGTTTTCGGACTTAACTTGAGCCGCGCTAACCGGTGATTCGACACCCAGTTCATTGCGAGAAGCCTCTTCCTCACATACGAGATCGGCACTGCGAATTTGGTCGAGATGTCGTTTGATTGTGTGGTTTTCATTCGCTAGTATTACTATGTAATTACGCGGACCTAACTTTTTCTGTACAGTACTTAGTGACCAACCAGCCTTGTTAGGATTCGAGTAGTTTCTCACTATTTCGTTCTGGCCTACGGTGAATGTTGTATCCCTTTTACCTCTACAGTTATTAACCGCGGTCTGTTGGTTCGTTTTTATGACATCTTTTACCAGGGGTGGCTTGAGAGCGCTAAATCGCGATTTTAGCTCCCTCCCTAACATCAATTTTGCGGGGGACTCATTTTTTGTACAACGTTTAGAAATCCTGTAGTCGAACAGAAACCTGTCCAATACCTCATCAAAACTAAAGTTAGCGTTGCCTGCGAAACTTGCTACTAAAGACTTTTTCAATGTTTTTACGAAGTTCTCCGCCTGCCCATTAGTGGCTGGGTGGCCCGGCACTATTAATACATGTGTTATGTGGTTTTTACTCATGAAGGTTTTAAACTCCAAGCTCCGTTATCGCGTGTCCACTCAACGAAACCTACAAAACACTTCGCGCAACTTACTGATTGTGAAAGCACTAGTCATCTCTTTCGTTTTAAAAACCTCCACCCATTTCGAAAGGAATATACTATTAATAATAACTGAAAGCCTCGCACTAGTCCCGCAAAATCCACGTGGATACGTTGCCATGCCGAATCCACTACTTTTTTCAGTAGCCCGATTCTGTAACTTTTAACCACTCGCCGAGCGTTAAGCTTATCGCCAAATTTCGGCGTTTGTTCTTAACGAAAGTGCGATTCTATAACTCTCCTTTAACGCCGCTAAACAGCTGACTCTTGATGGTGATAAAATATGGCAATACTTCTCTTGTCGCCGTATTTTACACTAAATTACATGCAAAAAACTCAAAACTATTTTTTTTACTTTTTCCAAACGTTAAAACACTTGCAAATATATTGACGCTATTGTTAACACCTCGAAAATAATTCGCGACAGCTAACCACACGAAAAGTTAGTGAATAGGGAAAAGCGTTAAAAATGGTGTTAAGCGAAGTTAACGCTAACACCTGGCGTTAAAATAGTTACAGAACCGACCTACAGGACTGGGTAGTACTGACTGAACGATTGGCAAGGCTTTATAAGAGCATCCACGTCATTGTCTATAGGCGGCCACCATATATACGAGCGAACCAACGCTTTCGTCTTGACGATGCCAAGGTGTGACTGATGAAAGGATTCCAAAATTTCCTTCTGCAACTTTTTTGGTATTACAGTCCGCTAACCCCATAAAACGCACCCTGCCTCGACACTTACCTCAATATTTTTTTTCCGAAATGACTCAAACTCTTTGCCTTTTAAACCTGAAACTGTACCCTCTTGAATACTTTGCATCACTTTTGACAGCACCGGGTCTCGCCGTGTCTCAATTGCCACTTGTTTGTAATGTAACTGCGCTGAACTACAATAGTTAATAAAAGTCGACTCTGCCGATCCCGCTGAAACACTCGCTTGCGAAATTCGCGATCAATTATCTGCGTAATTAATAGGCCTCTTGGCATACTTAATTTTATAGTCAAATTCTGATAATATCAAAGCCCAGCAATGTATTCTGGCCGCGGCTATGGACGGAATACTCTTTATTTCGCCAAACAAGGTAAGCAAAGGCCTATGGTCTGTTTCTAGGGTAAATGATACTCCCAACAAGAATTGCCTTAACTTGGTTACACTAAAAACGGTAGCCAGAGCTTCCGTGTCCATAGCACTGTAGTTTAGTTCAGCCTTGTTTAAAGTCCGTAAAATAAAAGCTATGGGTCTCCCCACTAAGCTCTCATATACGCGTGATAGCACGCCTGCTATCGCAGTGTTACAGGCATCTTTTGTCAACATAATAGGCAATTAAGGGTTAAAATGTACCAGCACTATTCTTGACCCGATATCGGATTTCAGCGTATCGTACGCTTCTTGGCACTTATTGCTCCAAATAAAGGTAACATTTTTCTGCAAAATCTTATATAGAGGATCCATCTTCTGTGCGAAGTTGGGTATAAACCTAGAATGGTAGTTTACCAAACCGATAAAAGCGCGTAATTGGGACTCAAAATTAGGTTTTGGGGCGTCGAGAACACATTGCACGCGTTCTTTATTTTCTTTTAGCCCATCCGCATCAATATCGTAACATAAATATGAAATTTTACTTTTAAAAAACTCGCATTTGTCAACATTTAGTCGGAAACCGGGCGCCTGAAGTTTCCCCAATACACGTTTAAGAGGCATAACATGTTCTGCGAAGTCTTTGCCGGTAACGGTGATATCGTCGAGGTAACAAAGTACATTGGGAATTCCTCTTAACAACCCCTCTATAGTTTTCTGAAAAATAGCGGCGGCGGTTTTGATGCCAAATGGCAACAGCGTCATCTTGAAAATACCCTTATGCGTGCTCCAAGTACAAAATTTTTGTGACTCTTCATCAAGGACCAGATGATTATACGCATTAGACATATCTAGCTTCGTAATAAGTTTTCCACCCTGCATCGACGCAAAAATTTCGTCTATCCGGGGTAATGGGTACTTAAAATCTTTAAGAAAACGATTTACGGTGGGTTTGTAATCCCCACAGACTCTTATTTGAGGGTTCTGCTTTAATATGGGGACCAACGTTGTACCCCAATCGGCACTATCAACTTGTATCAAACACCCTCTCCGACTAAATCTGCTAATTGCTTTTCAATGGACTCACGCGAATCCAGCGGGACTGCGGCACCATCTTTCCACCTGTAACTTGAGTACGGTTAAATTACACTTGCCCAGTCCGCGACTAAAAACTTCAGCATATTCGCTTTTCAACTGATCCAAAACTTTCTCATACTGCTCTACATAATTTACGCGATTAGGCTCGGTAACCGAACTACGCACTTTCAACTCAAAACCAAAACTACGCAAAAAATCTCGTCCTAACAAGGTTAGACGATGTGTGTTGGTCACTATAAATTTTCCGTTATACTCTGCCCTCTATAACGAAGTTTAGTAAGAAACTCACCGATAACATCGACCAATGAGCCTTTTCGCTGTTTGTGTCAAGATTATAACTCTCTTTCTGGTAGATTTGATATTTCAGACTCGCTTTTCAGCATAAAAAAATCAATTCTTTCTATCCTAAATTCATAGCTACTAATTGTTTCTTATTCTTTGACTTCTATTTTAACTTTTAACAATAATTTTATTCTGTTAACTAGTTATTTCTTAATGTATAATCTATCCTATATCTACTTTACATAGCTGATAAGGTTTTCTCTGTAGCTGAGCAGTTTTAGATCTCGACGATTAACAAACCAAAGCCTTTCAACGACTCGGCACGAACGAATAATCCGCGCGTTATGCGGATGCGCCCCTCGCGCCGGTCGGCCGGGATATGGAGGGTAATCCGTTGGGAACTATTATTATTATTAAATTGTTGGTGTTGGGTAGGCTATTTGACCTATTTGGTTTATCAATACAAATAAAATAAATTTATTTCATTGTTACGGCTCGACGTTTCGCTAGTCACCCTAGCATCTTCAGGAGCGAGAACAACCCACAACAAACACATGCTTTATCGTTGCAACGATAGCAACGGTTCTTGCTCGGACAAATCTCCGGGCGGTGAAACGGGGACAAACAATTGGGGCAATATTTGTGGATGAGTACCACCCGCAATCGTTCCTTCGCCGACATCCCGCGGTATTGTTGGCAAAAACGTATGCCGTGGTTGTTGTTACACAACCGACACGGGATTGTAAAAATGTTGAAATGTTCCTACGTTTTTGAGCGTGTGGCCGTGAAACGAGTCATTCTATAAAAAATAAACCCGTTAGTAAGCCGGTAGGTTTTGTATGGTTGGTGGCTTGTGTACCCTATTATACGTCTTAGTTTGGCATATTAAATTTTTTTTTTTGTATTACCAATATTTATTTTTTTTAATGTAAATAATTACAATAGATATGTGGGTTTTTTTAAAATGGAATTGAAATTTGACAATGCAATATAAATATTTCTGAAGGTTTACGAATGACAGAGAATAAGAGAACGTCATCGAATTAATTCGTCATACGAGACTGGCAAGTTCAATGTGGCAGGGACACATCAGTCGCGACATATCTGTCTCCACCGTTACATTGCCATATGCGACAGGCGTCATCGGTTGGATGTGGCAGACTTGCTGACTACAGCTGTAGAACAAGGTGGGTGATTTACGAGCTGGTGCACAGCAACGTCGATCAGGTGGTCATTCCGTACTTCCCTCATAAAATGAGAGTACACCTGCTAGGCCGCCTATCACCAACACGTTCTAGGCGGAGATCTCTGGCGAGCTCACCGTCAATGACCGTAGGTGATGAACACGGGTCGAGCAGGGTACGTACGATGTCCGTATAGACATTATGTCCGAATATGTTCCCCTATGACAGCTTTATCACCTTGACAATTCCCTGCCAGCCGAACAAAAAGTGTGACCTCAAGAGTGAAGTAACTCGTTTAGTCTCGCTATATACTAAAACCCCAGGGAGAAGCACTTCTGCTTCTACACAGCTGACCGTGGTAATGACGTTACAGCTCGTAGTTACGCACTCTTAATTGTACCCTGTTGTGAAAACTGTCAACCCTGTTCAGCCGCCGGATGGCGCCCCGGTCAATAAGTGGCCGGTTGCACGAGTAGGGCAGAGACAGGCGGTCAGCAGCCTGCTTTATCGGAACCATGGTGCGCTTGAGTAAAGGCACCGTTTGCCTTTTGTCCGTCAGGGACAGAAAATATTTTATTTTATTGCCGAGCCATCAAATATTTTATATGATGCCTGCATGTATTTTTATCAAACCGCGCCGTATTGGTTTTAAACTGGACTTTACATAGTGTGCCCATTTTGGAACAAGTTGTTTATGAGCGTGGCATCACCGTTTTTTTTTGTTTTGTGTCGTTTTCGGCGGTAGGGGTCGCAACCCTCTTTTCACTCGAACCGGATACATACCGAATGAAATGTCATTAATAGACAATTTTCACGAGGTAAGTATGGAGCGGTATAAGTTGTATTATTTTTCACAGTTGAATTATAACAACGATAAATAATTCAACAATGCTTTTTGGGGTGTTATTTTGATGATTATAATAACCATTTTGTTTTCTTTTTCAGCTTGAACAATTTGATGTCTTGTACGCACTCAACCCACCGAAGGCTGTTTGAGTACGCTGGAAACAGCTGCGCAAGCATTATGCGTACTGGAAGAACGGCCTGAGCTACGTTCGATTTTAGTACGTCCGTTACATACTTTATGTAAATATCAATTGGACAATGGCGCTGTAGAACATCAATCGAAAGAATTTCGTATTAAAAATCAACTATATCCAAAACAAATAGGTAAACTTCTAAATCGTTTACTTAATTATAGTACAATTGGTGGGCCAGAGGCGCTGGAAAACAATATGATAAATGGTATTGAATAAAATTTGCCACAACAACAGCAGCGTCAAGAAACGTGAAAATTAACACATTATTTGTAGTACTCTGCTCGGTTTTCACAAACTGTTCTGGAAAAAGTTCCATGCTGATGCAACATTAACAACGCTTTTTTGTACGTACACACTACAGCTATATAACATTTACCTACATGTAGCTTCAAGAATGGACGACGGAATGTTGATTATAATTAAATGTATAATTAATTTACAAATTAGGTGCCAATTAGATTATACAAAGTAGAATTATGTAGTGTACCACAAATCATTATGTAATTCATTGTGGTCTACGTTGTCTGCTGTTTTGCACCTCACAACACCTCTTCTATGAGAACGTTTGATTGTGCACATTGTACAAAGTGCGCTTCATCAGACATTTAGCGATGGCGTAAGTGCGTACACAAGCATTCATTTCGTTATTTGCTTCGCGCTCACAAGCATCTATTGAATCAGCGATTATCAGTTTCATTACTAGATCTTTGTTTAACTTCCAATTCTATAACAAGCCAGCCTTTTCAAAATAACAACGTATATAACACTAGGAAATTCAAAGTATTATAGCTAAGTTCTTACTAAGTTGATAAGTATTTATATATATTATACTTATACTGCAACCGACGTCGACCGAAAATCTCCACATGAAAACGCGCACATTAATGTTCCGTTGTGAGGATAGACATATGCCTATAAAAATGTTACGTAGATGCATCAGCAATAACAATCCGCAAAAGATCTGTGGACTAAAATATCCCCGTTGATAAACGTAATTTCTTCGTGATGGGGCTGACACAAATGGGGACATTGCAGTATTATTCCCCGCAAGATGCAAACCAGTACAAACTTATCATTTATATTTTATTTTGGTTGTAAATCCCCCACAGTCGAAGAACATCGCTTACTATTTTGCCCAGTGACCTAATTTAACCACACCGGAGCGTAGCTACCAGTATTTTCCCTACAAAATCGTCTGGATGAGTAAGTCATCTTATAAATAATACGTTATAGGCAACGACTATGGGGTTTATTTAGAGATTCGGGTCATACGCGACATTTTACGTCAGAGGCTCTGCCTGTGGGACGTTCAGTTAATGAGTCCATGTTCTTATTTTGATCTCTGATAGAGGTTTTGGCCCACATTTGTACTAGTATGATACGGGTATTTTACCACCAGTATGATACTAGTTTATTTTCCCTCTATACAAACTAGGATTTCATGACCAGTGGATGATTGGTGTGTTCAGATAGACGAAGCCCGGCGCCAATACGATTGTTCCAAGTCCGAAAGACTTATAGGAGCCCTCTATGAGTCTTATACTAAGGGTGTTCATATAACCGAACAGCTTTGGAACAAATATTCATATTTTGTTTTTGAAAAATTTAGGCTTCGTTTTTATATATTTTCATAGTGTTAGCTAACTTCATTTGACGTATGTTTAAGGGATAGCTATTGAAAAAGTAAGCGACTTTCAATATCTTGGTGTTTGTGTTGACCAAAACATGAGTTGGCCTACGCATATATCTCGTTTGAAGTTGCGATCTTCCGTTCGTTATTTTTATAATCTCAGAAAGGTTTGTTCAAACGCAACACTTAAGACTATTTATTACGCTTTAGTCCACTCCAAGCTCCAATATGGAATAAGCTGTTGGGGTGGTGCTTCATTTAATAATATCCAGCAGCTTCTAACTATTCAAAAATGGGTCATAAGAAAAATATGTAATGTTAATCGTTTTCACCACACTATGGAGTTGTTTAGGGATCTGAAAAATCTTCCAGTTAAGCGTATGTACTACTATAAAACGTTAAAGGTATTTTTCATTCGCTGTGGGTATTTACATAGTCTGGTCTCAGATACTCATATGGACTTGTGTATGCCCCTTCATCTCGTACAACCAATTTCAACAACTTCTTTTCGATTATTTCTTGTAAAGTTTTTAATGCGTTGCCTGCATCTATACGTGTAATTAGAAATCTCCGTGAGTTTTTGGGAAAGGTTAAATCCTTTCTACTAGAAAAATCACACGATGACATCAAAATTTTGCTGAACCCTAGCACTTAGAAATTCGAGCTAAAACTGTTATTTCTTAAGATATGTACATATTGGTTTAATCTAATTTATTACTTATTGTTTTAATCAAACTTCACCCCACGCACTTTTTACATGTTTATAAATTTCATTTCATTTTATTTTATTCGGAGATGGCATTCGATACTAAAATATATTATCTTTTTACAGAATGCCTTACTTTTCTTTCTGTAATATTGAGAAATTTAATCTAAGTTACTATTTAATACATATACAAGGTGGCGCAAAAGTAAGCTTCCGATGTTCAGCATATCGGTTGTGGCACGTGCAGTGTGTGCTGTTGCACCGTCTTGTTGGAACCACATGTTTTCCAATCCCAATTCATGACGTTGCGGCAAAAAGAACTCGTTGATCATTGCTCTGTAGCGCTCACCATTCACAGTAACCGTTTGGCCCCGACCGATAATTGGTCAAATAAATAGTCAGCAATATTCCGCGTTCTGGAGCAGTGTAGCGTAACATTGTTTATTAACGTGTATTTCGCATGTGTTTACTACACAAATGTCAAAACAGAACTGACTTTAGGGGCCAATCGCAAAATTTATAGCATTTTCTGATAGGAGGATTCCTTTTGCGCCACCTTGTATAATTGCTGAAATGGAACAAGTGATACAGACGTTAGAGGATGACAGGCAAAAGGAAATAGCAAGAAATCACCTAAGCCATCAAATACTGCAATTCAAAAGAAACATAAAGAACAATGCAGCGGAAAAATTCATCATCGAAGCACACAACAAAACTAAAGCATTCCTAAAATTACACAAAAACGAAATAGTGATAACAGAAGCAGATAAAGGTAATAAGACGGTAGTGCTCTACAAAAAGGATTACATTACCAAAATGAACGAGCTACTAGAGGACAAGAACACGTACAGAGTAACCAGAACCGATCCAACACACAGCCTGCAAAAGAAAAACAACAGCATTGTAAATGAGCTTTACAAAAACAAATACATCAGCGCAAGAGAGAAACAACAGCTCTCGTGTACACCGGCCAACGCTCCGAGACTCTACGGATTACCGAAAATCCATAAACCAAATTTCCCCCTTCGTCCCATTGCATCATCGGTGACCGTCCCGTGCTATCACTTAGCCAAGTATGTCGGAAGTACAATGAAAACCATAATAAGCAAAGAGTACAACGTAAGGAATGCGTTTGATTTGAAAGAAAGACTAAAAGGTATGTGTGTCAACAACGATGAAGTGTTAGTGTCTTTCGACGTCGTCTCTCTGTTTACCAACATCCCCACACAGCTCGCTATCAATATTATAATGAAGAAATGGGACAAAATACAAAATGCAACGAATATCCCCAAAAGCAAATTCCGTGACTTACTAAAGTTTTGTCTACTAGATAACAATTATTTTATGTATAACAATAACATATACACCCAAACGTTTGGAATGCCCATGGGCAACCCCTTCTCCCCCACAATAGCGGACATCATAATGGACGACCTCATTGAAAGCACTTTTAACACACTAAACCAGCAACACAATATAAAAACCAAATTTCTAGTCAAATATGTGGACGACATATTCGCAACCGTCCGACGAAGCGACGTGGAAATAATCTTAGATACCCTTAATAGCTACCATAACAAACTACATTTGACGCTTGAAATAGAAAAGAACAACTGCATTCCCTTTCTGGATGTGAAAATACACAAAATCAACAACTCTATTATTTTCGACTGGTATGCAAAACCCACATCCTCTGGCCGCATGATTAATTTTCACTCTTCTCAACCTCTAAATTATAGAATAAACACTGCAAAAAACTTCATAAACAAAGTTTTGTCCATAAGCCATGAGCAGTTCCATAACAGCAACATACAGAAAATAACCCAAACACTTAAAAGCAAGAACTACCCAAATAGCACAATAGCCAGCTTAATACAACAACAAACCATGAAAACAAACCAAAACCAACATCAAACACCAACATTAGAAACAGAAAACAAAACAAAGCAATATTACAGCGTAACATACATTCCCAAATTCTCAGGAAACATTTGCAAAAACATTCTAAAAAACAAAGACAACATTGCTCTCGCATACAAATCCAACCACACTCTATCTAACATATTTACACAAACAAAGAGCCCAATCGAACCCCTACAACAAAACAATGTTGTGTATGGTATAACCTGCAAAGGGAACGACAACGAGCAATGTAACAAACTCTATATCGGCACCACGAAACGACAACTGAGCGTAAGACTAAAAGAGCACGAGGCTGACATACAGAAAAACAAAAGCAACACCGCATTATCACAACACACAACAACTAGTGGACACACAGCTGATCTGACAAACACAAAAATATTGGACAAAAACAAGCGAGGGAGAGCCAAATACACATTGGAAAGCTTACGCATATTACAACAAAGGGAAAACACAATAAATAAAAAGGAAGACACAGCAGACATCGCCTCCGCGTACTTGTTATGCTTATAATCACTTTAGTACGACAATGATACCCCATGCGTGCGGTACTAATAATTAGTTAAAAAAAAAAAAAAAAAAATTTTAAGTTAACAATATTAATAAATAGTGTAAATATTTTTGGTCTTTGTTTTGTTATATGTAACTCAATGTTTAATTGTTAAAACTTATAATGTAATGTAAAATATAACACCTTTTTTTTTGTTGTTGAATATAGATCTCGCTCCTGAATATGCTAGGGTGACTAGCGAAACGTCGAGCCGTAACAATGAAATAAATTTATTTTATTTGCATTGATAAACCAAATAGGTCAAATAGCCTACCCACAACAACAATTTATTAAGAAAACTGACCGTAATCACCATTAATTTATCATATCGGAAGGCCTGCCGAATTTTTATCTAACAACAACAAAAAAAAACTGCAAAATGAAAGATTTCTTCAAACATATAAAGTACAAACACGGGGAAAACACATGCAAAATGATGAAACACTACAGTAAACAAAAACAAAAACTAGCTAAGCAAACGGAACAACTAAAATTTCTTCTAGAGTGCAAACGATATGACCTAATGCCAAGCCATCTAACGAATTCAATAAAACATGCTGAGATAAACTCAACTTCGATAAGGGTAAGACAACAACTCCACAGAACAAAACTACTGTTTCTACGGAAAATATTAAACATAGAGATCACACAAGCAAATATAAACATAAAAACCACAAAAGACTGCATACGTCACGCAGAAAGAGAACTATAACTCAACCTCAGCGAGCTTGAGCTAATCACATTTACAAACGAACAACACTTTCTAGGACAGAGAATAGAAAAAGAAACACGAGATAGACACACATCAAAAATAGAATATTTGAAACACCAACATTTTCACATTCTCGGTATAAACACAACGAACGATTGGTTTATTAACAAAACAAACATCAACTTTCCAAATGAAGTAGAGTGGTTACTCTCTCTCGGGAGAAAATTCACTCTACCCACAACAAACACAAGCTTTAGTCCCATACATATAATTGCTGAAATGGAACAAGTAATACAGACGTTAGAGGATGGCAGGCAAAAGGAAATAGCAAGAAATCAACTAAGCTATCAAATACTGCAATTCAAAAGAAACATAAAGAACAATGCAGCGGAAAAATTCATCATCGAAGCACACAACAAAACTAAAGCATTCCTAAAGTTACACAAAAACGAAATAGTGATAACAGAAGCAGATAAAGGTAATAAGACGGTAGTGCTCTACAAAAAGGATTACATTACCAAAATGAACGAGCTACTAGAGGACAAGAACACGTACAGAGTAACCAGAACCGATCCAACACACAGCCTGCAAAAGAAAAACAACAGCATTGTAAATGAGCTTTACAAAAACAAATACATCAGCGCAAGAGAGAAACAACAGCTTTCGTGTACAGCAGCCAACGCTCCGAAACTCTACGGATTACCGAAAATCCATAAACCAAATTTCCCCCTTCGTCCCATTGCATCATCGGTGACCGTCCCGTGCTATCACTTAGCCAAGTATGTCGGAAGTACAATGAAGACTATAATAAGCAAAGAGTACAACGTAAGGAATGCGTTTGATTTGAAAGAAAGACTAAAAGGTATGTGTGTCAACAACGATGAAGTGCTAGTGTCTTTCGACGTCGTCTCTCTGTTTACCAACATCCCAACACAGCTCGCTATCAATATTATAATGAAGAAATGGGACAAAATACAAAATGCAACGAATATCCCCAAAAGCAAATTCCGTGACTTACTAAAGTTTTGTCTACTAGATAACAATTATTTTATGTATAACAATAACATATACACCCAAACGTTTGGAAGGCCCATGGGCAACCCCCTCTCACATCATTGAAGCACTTTGAAGCACTTTTAAGCACTAAACCAGCAACACAATATAAAAACCAAATTTCTAGTCAAATATGTGGACGACATATTCATTTCATTTATTTGTCTATGATTTCATTAATCTTACAGACTAGATTTACATTCAAAAAATCTTAAATGCTAATAAATTTGTTTTATACATAATAAGAGTAAAGTTTAGAACTAAAAGACGCTCTCGGGAGTGCGAAGTCAAGCTCAAGACTAAAAAAGATCCTGTTGTATTCATTCAGGGCCCTAGATATAGGATCAAATTTGTGATAATTAGCTCTGATTACTTTTACATGGAACGGATATTGGGCACGAAGGGTTCTGCCCGGGACATTGAAGCCAATTTGCGCTAGTAGTTCCGGGCAGCCAACCCAACCACATATAAGATCATACACAAACAGCAGAGACTGTATAGAGCGTCTGGCCGCAAGCGACTTCATGTTTATGAGGGCGCAGCGGGCGCGGTAAGAAGGTAATGGTTCTAAAAAATTAAGCGGTTGGAGAGCGAATCGAGTGAAACTTTTCTGTACTCTTTCCAGTCTTTGAGAATGAGAGGAATAAATTGGGCTCCAAATTATGGAAGCATATTCCAGCTTTGAGAGAACTAAAGAATTATATTAAATTTTTCTGGTATATGGATCTTTGAAATCTCGCCCATATCGTCGCAGGAAAGCCAAATTGGAATATGCCTTAGGTAGAATGGAGCTAATATGATTCGCGAAGGTAAAGCCAGAGTCGAACATTACTCCCAGATCAACAAATTCCCTGACGCTAGAGAGATTATCATCAGCAATGGAATACGCGGAATTAATCGTATTGAGGTTTTTCGAAAGCGTCATAAAGAAACATTTCTTTATATTAAGGCGTAGATTATTTATAATGCTCCAATTTGTTAATCTATTTAGATCATCTTGTAAAAGGCGCACATTTGGCATGCTCGAAATTGTTCTAAAAACTTTTAGATCATCTGCGTAGAGAAGGTATTTTGAAGTTCTAAAACAGGTTCCAATATCATTTATAAAAAGAAGGAATAAAATTGGCCCGAGAATACTACCCTGAGGTACCCCAGATGTGGCAACGAATGAATAAGACTTGATATGCTCAATTTCGACGAACGAGGTTCTATTAGTGAGATAGGACCCAATCCAGCGTAAAAACGTAGAATGGAAACCCAACTGCTCAAGCTTGCACAATAGTATGCTGTGGGTGACAGTATCATATGCCTTCGCGAAGTCAGTATATACAACATCAACTTGATGTCCATTTTTGAACGACGAAATGCAAAAATGAGAAAATGAGGCTAGGTTCGTAACCGTGGAGCGACCACTGAGAAACCCGTGTTGACACTCATCTATGGATCCTTTTATTGCAAAGGACAGCTTCTCTTTTACCACTTTTTCAAAGAGTTTCGAGCAAGTGGACAGTTTAGAAATGGGTCTATAGTTGGTTACATCGTTTTTGTTGCCTGATTTAAAGATAGGAGAAATCGAGGCTATTTTCCACCTATCGACAAACTCACCTCTTGCTAGGGACAAATTGAAAATGTAACTTAATGGGACGCAAAAAGATATGCTACACTTCTTTAGAATAAACGACGAAAGCCCGTCATTATCGTTTTTTATTGATGTTTCTAGAGCTAGGATGCCTTTCAAAACGTCTTCCTCTGAGACTAACATGGATCCGAAATCAAGCGTTTGTTCGACGTCGGCTGAAAAGTTACTAGCAGAGTTGCTAGTTACGAAATTTGATTTAAAGAAATCTGCGAAAAGGTTAACAGTATCCAATAAGCACTCAGAAGCTATACCGCAGTACGACATACAATTTGGGATATTAGAGCAACCTTTTTTAGAACGTATATATCTCCAGAACACTTTAGGGTTTTCCTTTTTTAGATTTTTCGTATACCACGGAAGTTTGTGAATTCTCGCGGGAAGTAAAGGTATATTATCAGCGAAAATTTCGAGTATATTAAGAAGAAAGGCATCATAACAATCCACTAAGCTTTTAGAGTTGAAAACCGAATTCCAATTGAGATCCAAAATTTTTTCATTTAAAGCATTAAAGTCTGCGGCACGAAAATAAAACTTTGCATTGCAGATTATACTCGGGCCAGAAACAAAATTAAAAAATTCTAGCGTTAAGGAGAGTGGGACATGGTGCATATCGCACTTGCATATAGGAAAAGTGGTCTCAGAAACATTAAAAATCTAGTTTTCATCCACAAAGATAAGATCTAAAATATTATTAAGCTCATTGAAAAATGAATTAATTTGGGTTAAGTTAATACTGAAAAGACTATCTATAAAATTTATTTCGTGCGAGCTATTTACCCTTGTTGGTGTTAAGATGCCATTATCAAGTAAATTTGCCCATACAATTTTATTGAGGTTAAAATCACCCAAAATACAAAAGTGACACTCTTCGTTGTTCTCATAAAGATTCACAATATTGCTTATATGAGCAGCATACAAAGAATCGGGGCTGGAGGGGGGAATGTAAGAAGTACAAACTAATAATTTACCAAGACTTCCAAAGATGCATACACACAGCTGGTCGAGGAGAGAATCATCATTTTCTAAATGGACTGAAAAAGAACGGAACATCCGATTCACCGCAATTAAAACGCCTCCACCTCTTAAGCAATTTGTTTTAATTGCATCTCTATCTTTTCGATATGTATTATAGATATTAGGATCGAAGAATTCTACATCCGCGAAATTGCTGTTCAACCAAGTTTCTACGATAACATAAACATCGAACTCACAGCGAGACGAAGTTAAAAATACGTCACTAGCTTTTGTACGCATTCCCGAGATGTTTTGAAAATAAATACTTATCAACTTATTATAATGCTCCATAGCACTAGTGCCATTATCATAATTAATGAGCGGGTGGTTGGTACTTGCTACGTCCGCGATGGATTTCGCAGAGACTTTCGAAAATTCTGAAAAGGCTTCACTGTAACGTTTGTTGGCCAGATTTCCGGGCATAATAATTTTACATAGGAGGATTCAGGGGCTCCCAGCTTGAAATTAACCCTATGCAACGATGAGAGTACGGCATCTTTTTTACCAGCTTAGTGCATGATAATGAAGTTTTATCCAAAACGATTTGCTTAGCCACGTAGTCTTTGATATCATCTTCAGAGACGGACGGCGAAAAAGAGGACATATGAAGCCATTTGTATCGGTCAGCAACAATCACATCCGCGCTTGCATTTGCGCCTCTAATCCAAACATGCGCATTATTGTTATTATTATTATTATTTGTGAGCTGACGCGACACCTTCTCCCACTGTGCACTATCATCCACAGTAGTTATTTCAGAAGCATATTCGCAATCGTCCGACGAAGCGACGTGGAAATAATCTTAGATACCCTTAATAGCTACCATAACAAACTACATTTGACGCTTGAAATAGAAAAGAACAACTGCATTCCCTTTCTGGATGTGAAAATACACAAAATCAACAACTCTATTATTTTCGACTGGTATGCAAAACCCACATCCTTTGGCCGCATGATTAATTTTCACTCTTCTCAACCTCTAAATTATAAAATAAACACTGCAAAAAACTTCATAAACAAAGTTTTGTCCATAAGCCATGAGCAGTTCCATAACAGCAACATACAGAAAATAACCCAAACACTTAAAAGCAACAACTACCCAAATAGCACAATAGCCAGCTTAATGCAACAACAAACCATGAAAACAAACCAAAACCAACATCAAACACCAACATTAGAAACAGAAAACAAAACAAAGCAATATTACAGCGTAACATACATTCCCAAATTCTCAGGAAACATTCGCAAAAACATTCTAAAAAACAAAGACAACATTGCTCTCGCATACAAATCCAACCACACTCTATCTAACATATTTACACAAACAAAGAGCCCAATCGAACCCTACAACAAAACAATGTTGTGTATGGTATAACCTGCAAAGGGAACGACAACGAGCAATGTAACAAACTCTATATCGGCACCACGAAACGAAACTGAGCGTAAGACTAAAAGAGCACGAGGCTGACATACAGAAAAACAAAAGCAACACCGCATTATCACAACACACAACAACTAGTGGACACACAGCTGATCTGATAAACACAAAAATATTGGACAAAAACAAGCGAGGGAGAGCCAGATACACATTGGAAAGCTTACGCATATTACAACAAAGGGAAAACACAATAAATAAAAAGGAAGACACAGCAGACATCGCCTCCGCGTACTTGTTATGCTTATAATCACTTTAGTACGACAATGATACCCCATGCGTGCGGTACTAATAATTAGTTAATATAAAAAAAAATAAAATTAAAAAATTTTTTAGTTAACAATATTAATAAGAGGTGTGTTCAAAAAGTATCGCGAATTTGGTGTTTTCTCAAAAATTATTTATTTATTTATAAATATATATCTTGTCCCCTTCAAAGTAATCCCCATGAGATATTATACACTTGTGCCAACGGTTTTTCCAATCTTCGAAGCACTTCAAAAAATCATTTTTTTGTATCTTGTTCAGCTCCTCCTTCGATGCCGTCTTTATCTCGTCAAGAGAAGCGTAACGTCGTCCTTTCATGGGCCTCTTCAGTTTAGGGAACAAGATAAAGTCACAGGGGGCCAGATTTGGGAAATACGGTGGCTGCGGCATCATTAGTGTGTTGTTTTTGGCCAAAAAGTCGCGCACAAGCAACGATGCGTGAGCAGGGGCGTTATCGTGGTGCAAAAGCCAATTTTTGTTCTTCCACAAATCCGGGCGTTTCTGCCGGATTGCTTCGCGCAAATTGCGCATAACTTGCAGGTAATACCGTTCTTCCCTGTGGCAAGAACTCATGATGCACCACGCCCCTGCAATCGAAGAAAACTGTCAGCAAAACTTTCACATTCGACCGAACTTGGCGCGCTTTTTTCGGTCTTGGTTCGTGCGGCAGCTTCCATTGAGATGATTGAGCTTTGGTTTCCACGTCATAACCATAAACCCACGAGTCGTCACCAGTTATGACCCTCTGGAGCAAATTTGGGTCGTCGCGGAGTTTGTACGAACAACGGATACAAAAAATGCCTAATAAACAAAATCCGAAGGAACCATGGATCACAAAAAAGACACAACGCAGAAGAAAAATCCAAGATCTGGACTACAATGACATACACTGGAAAAACGGCACACAAATTGGCAAACTTCTTCAAGAAACACGATATCAACACAGCGTTCAGAACATCGAACAACTTAGGACAAAAACTAAGAACCAACACTAACTCGGAAGAACCATTCAGGAAACAAGGAATATACAAGCTTACCTGCGAATGCCAGCACAGCTATATAGGGCAAACAGGACGAAAAATGAGTACACGATTCCGGGAGCACATCAGGGACTACAACAGAAAAACACGGAAACCCACTATCACAACAGAGTCAAACTATGCAAATCACATGTTCAAAAACAAATGCACCCCGACCAACATCAAAAACACAGCCAGAATACTTCACGTACAAAAGGGCGGCGCTTAAATGTGCTAGAAAACATGGAAATATACAAACTTAAGACATTTGACGGGAGAGTAATTAACGAACAAACAAACACCATTTCTGACGCAATATTTGAACCGCTAAAACTAATTTACAGAGGACCAAACAACACCGCAGGTACAATAACAAAACGAGTAACAATAAACGAGCACACACACAAAACAAATCATAAAACAAAAATCACTGACTTCTATATGACTAAGCGTCAAAACCCACCCTTAAATATACACTTAACATTACCTAACCTAACATCCTCAAACTAATTACCTGATCTAAAACCACAACTAATGACTTCTACATGACTAACGAGCGTCAAAACCCACCCTTAAGTATACACTTAACATTACCTGACCTAACATCCTCAAACTAATTATCTGAAATAACACCACAACTAATAAACAAGCGTTAAAAACAACCCTCATTGCAGGTACCCGTTCGGATACGCTCGTAAGACACGACTCATATACACGAATACTAACACTACCTGATACAGCATCCAGACTATAAATACATGACAACGGATAGACACAGATCAGAACGAAATCAATCACTGAAGATGGCGGATTGCCGAAACCGGTTTGTTACAAAACCAAAATTGACAAGGGATGACGAAAATTCGTTCCAATATAAATCCAGTATCCACCCTGTCGGAAAAACACAAAACCAAATCAACTCTATTATAATCTTCTTTTACATTTACAAATTTTACGTTATTTTTATTAACCTGACATACATTCGCCAAATGGCTCAACTTGTTGCAGGAATGGCACACGCTAATACGGTATCTGCATTTGCTTGATTGGTGATTTTTGCAACCACAATGTGCGCATGGTGTCTTCTTCGTACTTCCAACGTTGTTGTTTTTGCTGCTGGAATTCGCACCGCTACGCTTACATGAATTGTTGCTGTCGTTGTTGTACTTACGGGAACTTTATACTTGTGACTTCACAAAGTGAACCTAATTTTTCACTGCTAATTCCTGAGTAATCTTCGATGCCATAATCAACGCCTCCTTTGGCGCCTTTTCTACCGTTATCTCTTCGTCCTCTTCACAAAATTTGATGATTTTTTCTAGGGCAGCCCCGAACTTGCACTGCAACGCAAATTGTTTAACTTGCGCGTACCATGCTGCTACCGTTTCGGTGTCGGCTCTTTTTGCGGCGTAAAATTTACGTCTTTTATGAAATAAAATAACGGGAGGAGTGAAATGGCGCTACAATATTATGCACAACTCCTCGTACTTTTTTTCGCTGGGAAGTTTCGGGTTACAAACGCTATGCAAACAGGGTCGAAATTTTCCCCGCTTCTATCGTGCACTCTATTTCTAATAAGTGCAACTCCAACCTTTCCCGCCATATTCGCCAATTGTCGACTGCCGAAAACTCCACCCCATACGGAGTATAAATCATTTTGGTGGTGGTTGCGGTCGTTCCTGCACCTCCAGTCATGTTTTAACTATTTAATTTTGCTTTTTCTTCTGTTTTGTTAGTTTAAATAAAACTTTAAGCCAATTTTAGTTTTTTCGTTTTTTACTCGTTGCCGCTGCAATGTTCACGTTGATATGGTTATAGAGAAAATGGTCCCATTTTTATTATTCTTCATCACATATACATATTACACACATAGTAGCAAATGTCAATTCTTAGGAAGCTTTCGAATAGAGCATTAAATTGTTAGGAAGCGTTCGGATAGTATATTCTACTGTGTTCATACTATATGCAAATTGGTAATAATATCCAACACTAACGCCCTAATTCTAGTGTGGTAACAACATTCGTTTTACCGAATTAATTAGGTTCGTAACCACCAAAATAGGTGGTTACATCGCGTAACCGCGAAAAATTGCACGTGTTTCGTTAATATTTTTTTGTACAGAAAATACCGCACAAATGTACACATACTAACTAGTTCACAAGAATTAATAAACAATATAAGCACTTTTTTTCGGTTGAGTTTGCATTTTATTCTCTATAGCGCATTGCTTGTTTTTGGCAGCGTTGCCATGTACGCTAGAATCGCGGTTACTTTAACTGCATTGCCAACAGTTACGATTTTCGGTTAGATAATCTTCCAGGTACAAAATTACCGGTTAAGCACAGAATTGACCCGTAAGGCGACAATTTTCAAGCGCTTATATCTTGAAGCCAGCGCAATGTTTTAACGCAATTGCGCAAATAACTCTTTCGGCGCCGTTCAACAGTACTCTTGCATAGAATAGTGTGGCGATTATTCTCAAGCATGTACCATCCCTAACTCAATAACACTCCCACCACTAGTTGAACACAACAGAAATGACGCTGGCTACTATTATGCATGCACGCGTGTACCTAGAAAGAGCAAGAGAGATAGCGCTAATGTTTGCTAATACAAGGCAAAGAGGATACGTCAATAAATAACAACGACCCTTCGAGAACACGAAGAGCGAACAAACAAAAAAGTTATCGGTGCGTAGGCAAGCACCCTGTCGGACTACATAAGGCAGGTTGATCAGTTTACTTTCAAGCGTTGAACAGTGAACTACTTAACAGGAAACTCTTAAATTTCTATTGCGTTTATTAGTAATAAATAAAACTAGCAATGAGTTCCAATATCTGTGCGTGTGTTTATTTGACTTTATAGTGATCGAACCCAGGATTAATTATCGAAGGCTCATCGAATTCGTCACAATTGGTGTCAGAAGCGGTATTGTTGAATAAATACCAGTGATTTCAAGGATAACAAGGACATGGCGAAGCTGCATGAATTAAAGATTCAGCAACTCAAAAATGAGTTGGAACAACGCGGACTAAACACTACAGGCAACAAATCAGAGTTACAGTCACGATTGCGATAGGTTATGGAAGCAGAAGGAATCAACGTTGATGATCATGCTTTTCATCTTATGGAGGAGGCACCGACAAAAATGGAACAAAATAAGGAGTATCCGAATCCATTAGCAACCGTGGACATAAACATGATATTGGCTCAGATGTCGACTAAAATGGCAGAACAGAAAACTTGCATGGCATCTCAGTTGGAAAAACAGAAAACTTGAATGGCATCTCAGTTGGAAGAACTCATCACAGATCCCCGCGCAAATGGATGAACAGAAGGCATAGAAGGTGTCATCGAAACTAGAAGTGCAAGATGCAAAAATTTCATAATTTCAAGATAAAATAGAGGCTGAGGTGGAAGCTTTGAAAGGCCGTATCCAACTGAATCGTCCAGCTGCCTAAGCAAATACTACCAAGGTAAAATCACCTTCCTTTGATCGTTCTGTTCCATTTCAGGTATTGAAGCTACAGCTTGAGAAGACGGCAGCGGTGAACAATTGGGGCACTGAAGACAAAGTTGCTGTACTGCTCGTGTCATTGAAGGGTCCTGCAGCCGAAATCTTACAGGCTATTCCCGATGGTGAACGCAATAATTGTGAACATTGATTTTTGCAGTTAAGGGACGCTATGGTAGCGAACATCGAAAACAGATATACCAAATATAGCTACAGAATCGCTTTCAGAAGACTAATGAGACATTGCAGGAATTCGCATCGGACATAGAGAGGTTGGCTCATCTAGCAAACCCGTAGAATACACAGAAAGGGTAAAAATCCAAAGCTTTATAAATGGAATACGTGATGTGGGGACGAAGCGAGCCACATTTGCAAATCCAAAGAGATCATTTGCTGAGACGGTATCACATGCTCTACCGCAGGAAACAGCCTCGCTATTAAGTAAGCCGGCGTACAAAGCTCACCGCGTGGAATAAAGAAAACGCTGCAAGTGCTAAAGCGGCGGTTCTAATCGATCGGTTGCAGACAAACTATGAGGGTATGGATTACTAAGTGTGGTGAGGATAAAAGACGACCATCTGGTCGTCATGGTCCGAGGAAGCAATGCAACTTAGTGAATAAAGTGAAACAGTGCACTGGGCATGAGAGAATAGAAAGGAATCCTGAAGAAATGAGTTGCAGGAATATTTGAACGAAAGTGAAGGCACAAATCTATGCGGACAAAATGGTTCAA
The DNA here is from genome assembly GCA_949987695.1 of Merzomyia westermanni. Classification (NCBI taxonomy): domain Eukaryota; kingdom Metazoa; phylum Arthropoda; class Insecta; order Diptera; family Tephritidae; genus Merzomyia; species Merzomyia westermanni. Next base: position 91,163,220 of record OX465288.1, read on the forward strand.
TTGTGTGGCAGTGTAATGCATTGTGGGAATATCTGCAGGGGAGGATTGATGTAGGAGTTTCAATTCCTGGAGGAAATGAAGTTTAATAAAGCGGTGCCAACCATTGAGCGTCTAGCAACGTTTGGTTTGGGGGATGTGTCTAGGTGGAAGGCAGTGTTGCGATTATTCTCAAGCATGTACCATCGCTTACTCAATAAGACTCCCACCACTAGTTAAACAGTGATGACGATGGCTACTCTTATACATGCACGCTGTACCTACGAAGAGGAAGAGAGATGGCGCGAATGTTTGCGAATGCAAGGCAAAGCGGAGATGTCAATAAATAACACCGACCATTCGAGAACACGAAGAGCGAACAACCAAGAAAGTTCTCGGTGCGTAGGCAAGCACCCTGTCGGACTATATAAGGCAGTGACCAAGCAAGGTAGGTTGATCAGTTTATTTTAAAGCGTTGAACAGTGAACTACTGTGAAGTTACCGCGCTCTTAAATTTGTATTGCGTTTATTACTAGTAAATAAAACTAGCTATAAGTTACAATATCTGTGCGTGTGTTTATTTGATTTTATAGTGATCGATACTACTGATACTACTTTTGTAGTGGCGCAATTAAGGGACACTTGTATTAATGCCGAGATAAATAATCCTGAGTCGGAGCTTAACGTTTTAGCTTTCTTAAAAGTAATGGACAAAAACAAATAATTCAAATGTTTTTTATGAATTACTTGGAAACGAATCTTTGGGTACCTCTCTCGATATTTTTTTGGCCCATAGCGGTTGTAGGCCACAGTCAAGATTTACCATTTTACTCGAACGTACCCCTAGCATTAGTGTCACTGTCGCCATTGCATAAAGACTCTTAAATTAAGGTATCAGCGCCACTAGTGCAAACAGCGGTATTAACGCAATGATGCAAAGCCGCGCAGAGTTATAATGGCTTACGCTAAGATGCAGCCTGCCAATTTAACGTTTTGAAAACGGCATCAGTTTATAATACTTAGAAGTAGAGATGGCAAAAAAATAAAAATAATCGATTAATTAATCATATGATTAATTGCAGAAGTAAAATAATTGATTTGCGATTAATTGCAATTAATAAGAATTAATCGATTAATTGTCGATTTATAAAATATAATGATAAAACAATTGAGACCCCGGTTTGAAAAAGCTGCGATAATGCATGAAAATAATTAAAAACAATTTACTTGAAAATATTATTTTATTAATTCATTCATTCATTTGAACATATAATTTTATAAAGGAAATTTATATGCGTTTACATACAAAGTTATATAATTTTTTTTTTTCAAAAAGTTTAAAAAAATATTTGACAAAAATTGAAAATCTGTTGTGATTATTTTTTTACACATTTTACAAACTATTAATTTATCCCCTTATTTTTTATTTAGCCAAGTTTGTAGAAATAATAATTTTGACAGCCGTTTAGTTGTCAGTCGGTTTCTTTTTAATGTTGCGGTGGATCCGGCCTTGGAGAACAACCGTTCCGCAGGCACTGATGTGCCAATCAAATGGCAATAATTTTTAGAGACTTCATAGAGCTTCGGATAAACTGTTTTCATGTCATCCCAAGCATCTACTACGTTCGATTTAAGTGGCAAAACTTGGGAGTTTAAATAAAAAGAGAGCTCGTCTTGAAGTTGCACATCGTCACATGCTCTCTTTTTTTTTTGTGCGCGAGAGTTTTGTGTGGAGCCCAGAAGTCAAAATCGTGTTCTGATTCCATCGATGACTCACTTGCTGTTTCCATATTGTCATCATTTTTGGTCATTTCAGCACGAATGTATCGTAATACCGATGCCAAAGCCACCGGATCCTTAAAATTAACCCTTTTAAACCTTGGATCGAAGATAGTGGATGCAGCTAAGAGAAAAGACTGTTCTATGGTGGCAAATCTTTTGTCAAATTGCTTTAAAATTTCTTGCTTCAGTTTTTGTGCTGCTGGTTGACATGGGTGAATTTTCGAAATTTGCTCATGACCGCAATGAACTAGTGGTATTATTTGGCTGAGAGTTCCATGCCGTTCGCCACTTATCTGCACTGTCATGGCCTCTAAAGGTCTTAAAATTGTACATATTTCCATTAGTTCATCCTTCTCTCTTGAAGTTATCATGGGCGGAGAATCCGGATAATTTAACAAAATTTGGCTGACGTAGGCGCTAAGTTTGATGAACCGCGCGTATTCCAGCGCGTATTTACATCTAATAAAAGTTTTAAAAATTTACCCTCTGGTACGCCAGCAGCTGCTTGCACCTTTCGCATGTCGTCATTGGCTTTAACGCTGCGTTTGAACCATTTCACAATTGTTTTGCATTTTAAAACAATGTCTTGTACAGCAGAAATATTTAATGAATTCGAACAAACCAAATTCAGCGTGTGGGCGAAACATGGAATATGACGATTTTTTCCGAATTTTTCGTAGATTGCATTGACAATATTTCTTGCATTGTCTGTGACAACAGCCTTAACTTTATCTTCCTCAATAGAAAATGTTTTCATTGCATCGGACAAAATCTCAGATATATGGGAAGCTGTATGGGACTCACTCAATTCATAAACACCAATTGTTCCATTAAATGGTTTTGTTTCAAACAACCCATGAACGGTTATTCCCAACATGCTTTTCATGTCTATATTAGTCCATATATCAGTGGTTAGGGTTACACAATGCAAATTTGAAAGCAATGACACACATTTTTTTTTCTCCTCTTCATACAGTTTATCAATTTCAGCCTTTATCGTGTTCCTTGATGGGACTTTGTAAAGTGGGAAATTTTCCTTCAGAAAGTCTAAGAAGCCATCACCTTTAATAAAAGTTAAATTTTTTAGAATAAAATAATAGAACAATTAATGAACACAAAACATACCTTCGACAAAGGTAAACGGCAAATTATCTTTGACGATCATGCGCATGAGTCCATTTGTAATTTTGTTGCTTTTTGTTCCGGAGGAATAGCTTCGAATGTTGGTGAATGCTTGCAAAATTAATGGCTGACTGCCGCTAGTACTCGGTCTATTATCTGTGTTACCTTCGCATTCATTTACCATATCGACCACAGTATCCACACTATTTTCATCAATGGTTTCACTGTCATCGTCATTTGTTTTGGAATCAAGCTATAAAAAAATTTATTACGCACTCATTCTTTGAAGGAAAGCAACTATTTGATCTTACATTATCCTTATCAACTTCAGCTGCATGTTTCAATTTCAAATGCTGGAACATGTTTGATGTGTTGTTTGAAAATTTTAACTTTTTTTTGCAAAAATTACAAACAACCAGGTTGTTATTTTCTTTAATGAAATATTTCCACGCTTTACTTTTGATGGGAGCCATTTTGAGTAATAAATATAAGGATCTTAGTGATGAAAGAAATAACAAAGAAACAATGCTGCCACGCACAACGATTATTTTGCCAATTAATCGATTAAAATTGCAATTAATTGAAAGTAAGTCTACGATACAATTAAATCATTAATTGCTCAAAATTAATCGATTATTTCAATCTTTGCGATTAATCTTGCCATCACTACTTAGAAGTAATAAATCATAAGTACAGTCTTTGACAATAGCGTTGTACAGGGTGTTTTTTTTACAGGTTTGTTTTTCGAATAGAGATAAAACTGGCATTTTGTGGTCAAATCTGGCAACTCTAATGTCATTTATGTTCAGTTTGGTTTGCCATTTCATCATGAACAGGTTGACAAAAGAACAACGCTTGCAAATCGTGCAAATTTATTTCGAAAATAATGGTTCAGTTCGCGAAGTTTACCGTGAGCTCCGTCCATTTTATGGTCGACATAATCGTCCATCAGAGCAATTAATTCGGTTAACCATGGATCGTTTTCGCACTACGTTTACTCTATGTGATAATACGCATCCGCAGAGACGTCGAACAGTGCGCACCGAAGAAACAATTGCCGCTGTAGAGCAAAGTGTTGAAGAGGACCCGAATGAATCGATTCGCCACCGTGCACAGCAATTTTAGCTTTGTCCATCAACTTTATGGAAGATTTTGCGCAAAGATCTTGGCTTGCGACCTTACAAGATCCAGCTTGTGCAAGAATTAAAGCCGCGAGACCATGCAATGCGTCGTGATTTTGGTGTATGGGCCGAAAATGAGATTGATTTCGATGCTGATTTTCATCGCAAAATTTTGTTCAGTGATGAGGCTCATTTTTGGTTGAATGGCTACGTCAACAAGCAAAATTGCCGCATTTGGAGTGAAGAGAATCCACATGAGACCCTTGAAACGCCATTACATCCACAAAAACTGACTGTTTGGTGTGCTCTATGGGCTGGTGGAGTCATTGGGCCATACTTCTTCCGCAATAATGCTGGAGAGGCAGCTACCGTTAATGGAGACCGGTATAGAGCCATGATAACCGACTATTTTGTTCCCGAATTGGATGGCATGAATGTGGATGAGTTGTGGTTCCAACAAGACGGCGCTACATGCCACACAGCGCACGTCACAATCGATTTATTGAAGGAAACATTCGATGAGCGCATAATTTCGCGGAATGGACCTGTCAATTGGCCACCAAGGTCGTGTGATTTGACACCATTGGATTATTTTCTTTGGGGATATGTGAAGTCGCTCGTCTACACCAACAAACCAGAAACGTTAGGGGAATTGGAAGCCAACATTCGTGGCGTTATTGCCGACATACGGCCCCATATGCTCGAAAAAGTGGTTGAAAATTGGACCTGTAGAATTGGCTTTATTCGAGCCAGCCGCGGCGGCCATATGCCCTAAATCATATTTAAACATTAATGGCATAAAATTATCCTTCCAATAAAGCCAAATTGATGGACCTTAAAACGATTTTCTTGTGTTTTATTTCAATTCGAAGTTCTATACCCCTACAAAAAACACCCTATACATGTTGCAGTAGTGTACGATATGTGATAGGCATGTCGATTACAAAGTGTAAGTTTCATTTTCGAGCCCAGGATCTCGGATAACTTATTATTATATTTTTTATTAAATTAAATTTTAATTTAAAAATATATTATTTCTGAGCAAAATTTTTTTTAAATTTTTCCAAATTCTTAAAACAATATTTTAACTATACCAATACTACTACTATTAAAAAATTAACTAAACAGTTATAAATTTTACTACGATTTATTTACCAAAATTTTCTGCTGCAACACTTGAGTTAAGTTTCATGAGACGTATACTCGTATACAATGTATGAAGCGATAACACGAAACTTTAAAAAATTAATTAAAAGTTTCTATCAACCATAAAGTAATGAAACCTGCTGACTATTTATGTACAATTAGTGACCAATTATGTGGCATAATTTTTTTGGAAAATCTTTGTATATAGGGTGCCTAAATAGGTAAATAAGTTTTTCGTTGGAAAACTTTAAAAATTCATACAAAATTTTCTAAGGCTGACTAATTAGCGAAACCTGCTGACCAATTTTGACTTCCACAATTTTGATTTTCCATAATTTTTTTCGGAAAATCGTAGTATGTAGGGTGCCTAAATAGGTAAATTAGTTATTATTTTGAAAACTTTAAAACGTCATAAGAATGTTCTATGGTTGACCATTCGTGAAACCTGCTGTCCAATTATTTGGCATAACATTTGACTCAAATATCAAAACAAATTCGATAACTTAGAAAACTTTAAAAATTAATTTAAAAGTCTCTATCAACGACCAATTAATGAAACCTGCTGACCGATTAGTGACCAATTATTTGGCATAATTTTTATTTTAAATCGAAATAGGTAAATTAGTGTTTCCTTGGAAAACTTTAAAACGTCATAAAATATTTCTATGGCTAACCAATTACAAAACCCGACAAAAAATATCCTCGAGATTTGATACATGATTCCTATGTCGAGTTTTTTGCTGATCTTAAATATGTAATCAGATAGTATAAAAGTAGAACAGTTTTCGAGATATTTTGAAATTTCAGTTTTTGAGCTCAGCGAAAAAAGTAGGATTACTAATCTGTCAATTCATTCATTCATTTTGAGAGGATGAAATACCATTTCCATCAAAGTAAAAATAATTAAAACCGACATTAAAGTGACGGAGTTATGGCGAACAAAAATTTTGTTTATTTGAATTTTCTTTTTTTTTTTCGACATTCATCTTCTATTTTTAAGGAGTTTTATTTCTTAGTAACCATTTTGGCACATTCCTGATTATATTCAGTAAAAAAATTACAATATTGTAATAGATTAAGTGAACAAACCTATATTTCTTTTTTCATTGAACTTCCAGATCTTGGAAATTTTCAACCACTATAGTAATATCTAAATGTTTTTCACTGTTTTTAAAAATAAATTGACAATATTTGCCTTTGCTATGAATATTTTGTTCGGTACTTAAAGGGAGTGTTTTATATTTGTAAAAAAAAGAGGCAATGAGTAATAACGTGCGACATATTAGCGCAAAAACCCACCAAATAAGTTCTGTTATATGTGTGGAAGGTGTGTATATTTTCACATATATTGTAATATTGTTCCGCAAACAATTTGCGAACCATGGACACCGAATGTTTTGTGTAATATTTGCAGAGCAAGCTTAAGCTCCTGGAAGTCGGGTGTAAAGTAAGTGCGAGTTTCCGGTACTATTTTTTTTATTTATTTACTTGATTCACGATAGTCAACATTTACGATTTTCCGTTCCGACAATATGGAAAGTCGATTACTACAAGGTAGCGCAAAAGTAAGCTTCCGATGTTCAGCATATCGGTTGTGGCACGTGCAGTGTGTGCTGTTGCACCGTCTTGTTGGAACCACATGTTTTCCAATCCCAATTCATCAAGTTGCGGCAAAAAGAACTCGTTGATCATTGCTCTGTAGCGCTCACCATTCACAGTAACCGTTTGGCCCCGACCGATTATTGGTCAAATAAATAGTCAGCAATATTCCGCGTTCTGGAGCAGTGTAGCGTAACATTGTTTATTAACGTGTATTTGGCATGTGTTTACTACACAAATGTCAAAACAGAACTGACTTTATGGGCCAATCGCAAAATGTATAGCATTTTCTGATAGGAGGATTACTTTTGCGCAGTAACCGTTTTTCACCGACCGATTATTGGTCAAATAAATAGTCAGCAATATTCCGCGTTCTGGAGCAGTGTAGCGTAACATTGTTTATTAACGTGTATTTGGCATGTGTTTACTACACAAATGTCAAAACAGAACTGACTTTAGGGGCCAATTGCAAAATTTATAGCATTTTCTGATAGGAGGATTACTTTTGCGCCACCCTGTATTTTTGCTTAACTAAAATTAGTATGCCGACGTGCACTGTTTTGCTAAACCAGTCCCGCATTCTCCAGACGTTTCTTATTTTCCTTGTTGAAACCAACAAGAGGAGCATAAATGAAGTGAAACGGGTGAAACTGATTTTGAATAAGAAGTAGTTAATAAGCCGTTTATGCAAACAGAATTGAATGACTGATCAGAGATTTAGGATTGACAAAGAAGAAGCCGGAGCTGTTGGCCTCAAGGATGAAAGAACTCGAATTTGTGACTTGTGAGGTTAAAATTACTTATCACAGATGTCGTCACAAACGTTTAAGAAATACTACTCCAAGGAAGATAATATTTGCTACTGCAATGATATAAACAGTTTGTTCAAAGAGTTTGGAGAGCCGTATGAGTCTAGTGAATGGCGCCTATTTATCGACAGCAGTAAGCTGTGCCAGCGGCACACGCAGTTGGTATGAAAGAATGATATGAATCCATGTCGAAAATCCTTGACATTGTCAAATATAAACAACATGGATGGAAGATTTTTTCAGATCTCAAAGTCGTTGCATTACTAACTGGTTTGCAGCAGGGCTATACGAAGTACTGCTGCTTTTTGTGCAAATAGGACAGTCGGGCGCGTATGGATCATTACTCTAAAAAATGTTGGCGAGATAGAATAGGATTTGCCTTTGGACAGGATAACATTAAATTTAAGCCACTAGTGGAGAAACAAAAATTATACTACCTCACTAACATTTAAAACTCGGTCTTTTTAAAAATTTCGTAAAGGCTTTGCTGAAAAAGGGCAACAAGCGCGCAACTGACCAGTTTTCATTCAGCTCTATCGGTGGACGAGGCTAAGGCATGGGATTCTTTTTGTGCAGCTTGTGCGAATTTTCCACGAAACATTAGAAGCCCAAGTATCAATAAATGATCGATGATTTGCTAACAAACTATTAGAAAATAGGTATAGGTAACCCTTCACTTATTTTTTTCATGTGTCATATATCGTTAAAAATTCAATTCATCCATTCCCTGACTACCTGGGTGATGAAAGCGATGAGAACGGTGAGCGTTTCCACCAAGAAATAAAAGAAATGGTATTGCGATACCAAGGACATTGGAATGAAGCTATGATGGACGATTTTTGCTGGTTCCTTCTTCGATAAGAACAAAATGTACCAGAACGGCGAGAACTTTCAACTTCAAAATTTAATTGTTTTTCTTTTGGTGGAAATGGTATTTTATCTTCTCAAAATGAGATAAAATAAGAAAAAAATCGAGACGGTAATGGCGGAGCCTTTGACAGATTAGTAATCCTACTTTTTTTCTTAGCTCAAAGATTTAAATTTTAAAATATCTCGAAAACTGTTCTACTTTTTAACTATATGATTACATATTTGGAATCAGCAGAAAAATCCAACTTAGGAATCATGCATCAAATGTCGGGGATATGGAAATTTTTGAAAATTTGTCGGGTAGTGTTAGTGAAACTAGCTGACGAATTCGGACCAATTGGCGACCATTTATATTTCGTAACATTTGATTTAAATATCGACCAATGAAGTACCAGCATCTCAGAGCGGACCTTGAAACTTTAAACATTTCAATAAAATTCAAAATCTCTTTTCATATCAATTGCTATAATTTTTGTTATAACGCATTGAGTATGTGACAATGCTTAAAAGATTATCTCTATATATAATAAAATTGTAAGAGGTCGGTGTCTGTAGATTGCAGATATTTAAGGATAATCGATAGGAGGGCCCATTCTTAAGCCAATACAAGCCAAAACAACCGTTCTCAGAATTTTTGTGTGTCTGTCTGTACTGTATGTTTGATGGCGGATTACTCAAAAACTGCGAAATGGAATTGAATGGTGCTCTTACCATGGCATTACTAGACGTCATTTGTGCCGATAGCTAGACCAGTTTCGAATATATCGACCAATATGTGGACCAAGGTTACCGAAAATGTGTTAGTACAATATGAGTATCAACCGAAAGGTGACAATGAGTGCTGCAATAAGCGATGTAATTAAGGCCCATTTCTTATCTGGCATGGGGTATAATGATCAAAATCGGACTCAGCCTATTATTTGTTCTGAGACGCAGCGAAGCGGGCCGGGTTTACTAGTTTTTTAAAAAGAGGCACAGTTATGTCACATCATGTGAGGGTATGGAATACCCTATTGCTCTGGCGACCCTGTAGTATGCAATGGTAATCCTAAAGCCCATAGAACATCGGCGGAAGAGGGGTGGCATCTAAATACTGCCGGGGCTTTGTATCGTAGACATGGAGGAAGCTAATTGGTTGCCCGTGAAGCTCACCGTGATCCCTCAAAGATAGAGCTAGTGATCTTAACCACTAGCACGAAAATATAAAATCTTTAGTCAGCTCCTCTTGATGGTCAACCGCTGCGTCCTTCTGAAAAGTGTTCTTTTAAAATAATAGTTAATGTGAAATGCTGGGGTGCGATCACAGTAGAGATGAGATTATCTTTTACAGATGCTCTGAACGTGATATACAAAAGCAATTGTACGGATCTCTCTATCAAAGAATCTGCATGTACTAAGCACTGGAGAGTTGGGACTCTGAAAGCGCGCGCAAACAGGAGTTGCATTATGTAATAGTTGAAGACTCCTATGTTAGAACGAAAATTGACTACATCTGTCTCGAAACCAATATGGCCTCCCGCCATGACTTTATCCATTCATTTTCCAGACTCAGCAAATGTGTTTTAATCAATTAATACGATAGCGTCTGTTCTTGCTCTCGGGCCACAAACGGTAGTACCGCGCCTGGTTGGTCAGAATAGAGAATCGACCATGAATCAGTCAAGTCGACACAGAGTTTCTATATACGTATCGATCGTAAGATGGGTGCGGGCGCCGCGTAACAGGGAAATGAAATGGCCGATGAGCTGGTTCGGCGTGAATCGGTTCTTCAGTGAAGGAGGTCCCTGGGGTTCTGGAGTTTATTTAACTCCCTATAAGCCTTCTACAATGAAGTACGATCTATACCCATTCCCAAAGGCAATGGAAAACACATATTACTTGTAGATTACAGGGAAACGAAAAGCAAATGAACTGCCTTGCCCTGGATGGGCTCTTGTTGCCTCAAATACAAAGGATGTCTTTGCACTTTTGGGAATTATGAGGGCCGTATATTGTAACGAACTCCGGTCTTCCGGTCTATAGCCAGGGGCATAACTCAGATGATGCGTTCCTTCACAAAGTAAAAACACTGATTTCATTGTATATGATTTTTGTACTTTATTTTTAACAATCTCTTAACTTAAACCAATTCGCCCTCACTCAGTCTCTTATTCCCTGTAGTACCGTGAGTGTTCACTACCCTTCACGTAGCTGAGCGTCTCAACTTTCTAACTAAATTAACAACCGAAGTGGTCACTGCCAGTAGTTACTTAGTAGACGTTTTACACGTCCTATTGTATACCTATGCTGTTGCTGTTCAGCCCCTACTCAACATCCTTAGCGATTGCCGCCGCTTCAATACAATTTTGCCGGCCGGCTCGCTGCTATTTTACAATAATACTTTCTTATTTTCTGATAGGTAACTAATTTAATGTGTTTCCAACAATAATGCACAAAGTTCTTCAACTTTACTTGTTGCTTTTCGCTTACGTTCGTATAAGGTACGTATGTGTAAGGTACTAGCCTTTACCCGCGATCCTGTCCGCACCTACATAATTAAACAGTACAATTTTTGCTGGGAAGTTTATCGTTAATTATTTTCGATGAAGTAAATAAAACCGCTAATCCTAGTACGCAGAGTGGGAAACACCGCACTGACCAACTTTCCAAAATTGCTTGGGACCCATAAATCAAATCTTATTGATCTATACCAAATGGGCTCAGAGTAGTGACAATTTAAAACATAACCTTCCGAAAGAGAACATCTGCAGTTCCAATTTTGACATTTATATAATATTACAGAAGCTTAACCAACGGTCCGCTATAAGGTATTTTTTAAAATTCTTATCAACGGGTAACGGCAGGGGGACCAAATAAAAAGCTGTTGAAAGATCAATTATTTTTCTATTTAACAAAATGCGAATATTGCTAAAAGTTTCAAAACAAAGTATTGAAAAACGGTCTTCAAAAATATCATTTTGGGCGTTTCTTCGTTACATGTTGAGGTATTTTAAGAATTTATCGTGAGCGGTATAAGTTGGAACGAAAAAATAAAAAGCCTTTCCTTCGAATTATTATTCTATATAAACAGTGTTCTTATATTGGTAAGGTTTCTAAGCAAATTTTTCAAAAACGTGTTCGAAAAATACTCTGCTGCGTCTTTCTTCGGGTTGCTTAAAAATTAAAAGGTTTGTTTTATTACTTGATTTTTCTGACGTTTTATGTAGTAAAAATCTATTGAAAATGAGTTTTTTGGGTTTAAGTATTGCTTTCGTTTCAAGTATTGAAAAAATTATTTTGTTATCCAATAATACTACTATGGCAGTTTCGTTTTTTAGAAAAATAAACATTTAGCGTTTTCATATCTAAAATACAACAAACAAAAAAAAATAAGAAGTTTTTCAAAAGCCTCTTTCAATACTTAGATCTGAAGTTTTTACCAATAACCGATATCAAGTATTTAGGGGAACCATATCTTATAGCAACCATATTTTGAGCAATAACTTATTTATCGATAAATATATCGAAATATAGACAATCCCAAATAAAACCAGGAAGGCCACTCCCCTTTCGTTTGCTACCGATGTTGAAACCAATTTCAAGGTTTTATGGAAAAAACATTTTGACCGATAACGCATTTATCGATAAATATGTTTAAATATGGAACAGCTCAGATGAAAGCTGTGGCCTTGCACTTTCGTATGACACCCATGATGTATACAGATTTCTAAGTTTCAGGGGCACCACATTTTGACCGGTAACTGAGCTATCGATAAATGTATCGAAACATAGCAAAGTCCAAATGAAATCTAAGGCCTTGCACTTTCGTTTGATACCGATAGCGCACGCAAAACTTCAATTTTTAAAGGGAACCACATTTTGACCGATAACTCAGTTATCGATAAATATATCGAAATATAGAAAGTTCAAAAGAAAGTTGTGGCCTGTCCTTCCGTTTGATACCGATATCGCACGCAACAATTCAAGTTTTTATGGGAACCAAATTTTGACCGATAACTCATTTATCGATAAATACATCGAAATACGGAGCAGTTCAAACGAAAGCTGTGGCCTTGCACTTTCGTTTGACGCCCATGATGTATACAAATTTCACGGTTACAGGGGAACCACATTTTGACCGGTAACTGAGTTATCGATAAATGTATCGATATATAGCAAAGTCCAAATGAAACCTATGGCCCTTTCGTTTGATACCGATAGAGCATGCAAATTTTCAAGGTTTTATGGGAACCACATATTGACCGATAACTCATTTATCGATAAATATATCGAAATATGGATCAAATTATATGATAGCAGTGGTCTTGCCCTTTCGTTTGACACCCATATTGAACGCATACATCAAGGTTTGGTGGGAACCAGATTTTGACCGATAACTCATTTACCGATAAATATATCGAAGTGTCGAAATATTCAAATGAAAGCCATGGCCATGCCCTTTCGTTTGACACCCATATTGAACGCATGCATAAAGGTTTTGTGGGTACCACATTTTAACCGATAACACATTTATCGATAAATATATCGAAATATGGCCAAGTCCAAACAAAACGTATGTCCGCGCCGTTTAGTTTGATACCCATATTGTATGAAATTTCTATACCTGTATACCAAATATCATTAGCATGGGTCAAGTATACACAGAGATATATGGAATTAAAAAAAAATCGAAAAATAACGGTCCTTTACAGGCCCGGAACCCCCAAATTAAAAAAAAGCCTATAACTCCTTTCAGAATATTAGCTCACCAAATTACCACAAAGTCCGACTTGTCTTTCTCACGTTATTGAGTAACAAAAGCAAACGTCTGGACATCCAAACATTCACATTTAAAATATTACTAGCTTATACCCGTCGGTTTCACCCCACATTTCTATACAAAAAATGTCAGTGTATTGGAGGTGGTAGGGATTAACCTCATGTAACCCCTTACCAAATTTGAGTAGTCTAACATAAATACTTCCAGAGATACGGACTATGAAAAATTTCAGCTGTATAGGGGGTGCCACGCCCTCTTTTTCGTTTTTCCCAATGAAGTCTAGCCTAATTACTTCCAGAGATATGGACTATAAAAAATTCCAGTTGTATGGGAGGTGCCACGCCTCCTTTTTCGTTTTTCCCAGTTTTCTTGGAGGTGGTAGGGATTAATGTCATATAACCCCTTACCAAATTTCAGTAGTCTAACGTAAATTCTTCCAGAAATACGGACTGTTAAAAATTCCATTTGTATGGGAGGTGCCACGCCCCCTATATATATCAAAATATTTTTTAGCCCATGACCATCCCGGTAAGGTATCCAGTTCGTGTTTCAAATTTGGTTACGATCGGTTTATACGTTTAGGACGCAAGTCGATCTATAGATACATACATAATTTGAATTTTATATATATAGATAGAAGATTAAGATTAAGATTTGTACCACAAGTAACAAAAATTCAGGTAAGTATATGGGTAAGCCCCAAAAAATTAGGTAAGTATATATCCTTATATTTATATGTGTAAATTCAGTGTATATAAGTATATGTTTGTATATATAAGTATATATATGTATACAAGTTCAATAATTCATTTATGTATAAAGGTATAAGTTTACAAAGTTCAATTCTATGAAATATATATGTATATTTGTGGAGGGTCTTCACATCCCCTCCTTTATTCTCACCCGGAATACTTTGTCAGCTGCATGCACCTGGAACGTTCTGCGCTGTTGCGTCTTTTGATGGCCTCATGTAGCTTTTACTACGTCATTTGGTAGGTGTTCGACCCCGCTGAAATCCCGGCATTTTTCCGATTGTTGGCCAGTCGATTTCCTCCACCACTTCTGGACTCACTGGCTCTTCCTCCGGGTTGATGACCTCGTCGATAAATCCTTCCAGCTACTTGGCATCGGCGCAGACACTCAATGTGTCACCACCATCGACCTCTTAGTCGCGTCCTATGTCACCTTGCTGGGCATCCCATATTTGTAGCTTTGGTGGGGGAGGGGTTTCCTTCGTTTCTCCATCATTGTAGATGCGCACGCGCACGTCAACTCGTGCTTCTTCTTCTTAGTCACTGTTATCTGACGGGATGGTAATTGGCGAATGAACTTCGATGAAGTCCTCGGTTCCAGCATCGCTTTCACCCTCACTTAGACGGCCGTATTAGCTGCCACTGTTGCTACCCCCGCTGTATTGGCTCTCATTAAGTTCCTCACTGTTGAGCCGTCGTTGCCGTATACGCCAGACTATCATCATTCCCTTGCTCTTCGGTGATCCATTCGACTGTCCATTGCCGATGTTGGATAACTAATGATATTAAAGCCCTTCTGTGTCGCCGCTCATTACTAATATTAATTACCATTGCGCAAAAACCCCGCAATTTCCAAAAAACAGTATTGCTATGTGATCACTTGTTCTTAGTGCTTAGTTAGTTGCTCATACTACCTGCGTAGTGTGCTTGTTGGTTTTTCCTTTGTTTTGCTTTTCACCTTCTTGTTTGTTGTTGTCCTGCAGATGTTAGCAACAGAGTTTGTGCTTATTCGAAGGAGATTTTGTGGCGTTGAGTTTTTGCTGTATCAGATTCTGCCGCTGTGTTGTTATTTTTAGTGTGGGTGACTTGGTAATTATTAGCATTAGCGTGTGCATATGGACATGTGTACATTTTTTATAATTTTTTTTTTCTTTGTATGACATTTTAAATAAAAATAATATTTTTGCATGCATATTACAAACATTTGGGTTTTTGATTCTTCTTCTTATATCGATTTCTTATGAATTCTTGGCGACAATTAGTCTTCTTCTGCTACTACCTCGCCTCTTCGTTTTCTTCTTAGTTTTTTATGCTTCTTCTTCTTGGTGACCTTTGATTTTCCATGTTTCTTGTATTTCGCCGTTCTTCTTTTTCTGTGTTTTCTTCTTGAAAAAATGTATCTTTACCTTCCTTTTTCCTCTTCCTTTTAGATCTTTATGTTTCATTTTCTTTTCGTTTTTCCCTTAACTACCGTAGATTTTACTGTTTCTTGTTTCTTCTTGCTTCTTCTTCTAGTACCTTTCCTCTTTTGGCAAGTGCTCCCCTTTGGTAATCGCCGAGTTGTCACACTTCGGACCAAGACGAAGTTTACCGATCCTCGCTTTGCGGTCGATAAGCCTCTGATGGATGGCCACGGAGGGCCTCGCCCAGATTTCTTACCCTGTCATTATCTGGGTTTCTTTCCAAATATTGTTTCTATTCAATTACGTGAACTGTTCTTCTCTTGCCTTGATGCGTTTTATCTAATTCGACCATTACTGGTGAAACAAAATTTGTGACTCGGTAAGGTTCGCTTAATCTTGGTGCCAATTTCGCGGCAAAGCTGTATACTGCCTTGGATAGGTTGTGCTCCTTTACCAGAACCTTATCTCCGATCGCTGGATGCCATCCCCTCCTGCGCAGGTTATAGTACCGTTCCCGTGCCGCTGATGCTCGCTGCTGGTTTCGTCGTACCATACTAAATATCTCGCTTATCTTCGAAGTCTTTTCGTTCGGTGTTGCTATAGTCTCACCGGTTCCAAACGTCCCTTCGTTGTAGAGCGTGCTTGGTATTCGCTGTTCTCGTCCTTGTACCACGAAAGCAGGGCTATAACCGGTTGACTCGCACACACTTGAGTTCAGCGCCAGCATGATTTCCGGTATAAATTCGTCGCAATTTTGCTGCTCTTTGCCTGTAAATTGTGCCAACATTTTTTTGATTTGCGATTAGCCCTTTCAGTTGGGGTTTCCTGTATTGTGTAGGGTGCGGTCAATTGACGTTTGACTCCGTAATTAATCGCTTCTTGAACTGTTTACTGGTGATTTGTGCTTCGTTGTCAGTGATTACGATCTTCGGTATACCAAATCGGGACAATATCCTTTCTCGAAATGCTTTGTTAAGGCTATCTGTCGTCGCCTTACTGAGGGGGATGCTTTCTATAAATTTTGAAAATCGATCTAAAAAGTCAAGTACCATTGTTTAAGCCCGATGCCTAAATTTCCTTAAAACTGTGCCACCCTAATGCCACTTTTGACTAGTGCAAAACTCCAACACCAATCCGCCTACATATACATTCATGTGGGTGTGCATGTGTAGGTAGGTTCACCTCCCCTTAAAACCGGAGGATAATTTTTCGGGTCAACGGTTGTCTTCGACTTGACAATCGCCTACTTTTCCAGCGAGCAGGTTTTTCCCTTCGAAAGTGGACGTCGAAATGCATCGAAATATTGCAAGGAATGCCCAAGCCTCATCGTCTAAACGAGGTCTTCCTGGAGTTCGAGGAAAAGAGCACGGTTAAACCCCTAGGGATCCGTTGAAACGCGCATTCCGACTTGTTTTATTTTACGGCAAAACCCATCGAAAATAGGGATATTATAACAAAAAGGGCAATACTTTCAGCCATTGCCAAACTGTTCGACTCGTTAGGCTGGTTGGCACCAGTCGTCATAGTAGCCAAAATACTTATACAGAACATATGGCTAGAGGGGCCTGACGGACTAACATTAAAATACCCCAATGAGTGCATTTCACGGCATCCAAAGAGGTGGAAATACACGAGTTCTGCGATGCATCAGAAAAAGCCTACGCAGCAACAATCTTTTTACGAGCAAAAGTAAGGGATCAGATCTACTTCAATCTATAAATGGCAAAAATTGTGGAAAAGGTTGGAAATAAAATCTGGCGACACGTGGATTCCGCATCAAACCCAGCAGACTTGGCCAGCAACGGACTTTCAGCGAGGGATCTAGTAAACAACCGTTTGGTTACAAGAAGACCAGACAAAATGGCCAACTCAAGAGAAGGATTATGGTACGAACATTGAAGAAAAGAGGGTGCAAGTTCACACAACTACGGAAATAAACGACAAAGAGGACATTCTCGAAAGGGTTTCAGACTTTTCGAGGTCATATCTTTCCAGGCGGAGTCACACCTCATTTCGCCCGACGAAAATAAAGGCTACGACTCTACGTCTTATTGAAATCTATCAACACAAGCATTACTCTGACGAATTCGGGAATCTTAAGTCAGGGAAGCCGATTGGGGCAAAAAGCGAAATCCTTCCTCTCAATCCATTCGTCGACAGCCATAACATCTTGCGAGTGGGCGGTCGCCAGACTACCAGACCAATCACGAAATTGGTTCTACTACCATCCGGTAAGGAGGATGGCGAAAACTAGTCCTATTTCACTTCTAAATCTCCCTAATTCCACTTCTAATTACTTTACGAATTAGGGAGGTCATCAGTTAGTCGAAGTGACTTTTAACAGAATTAACCCAACATCCCACACCATAGTCAAACGCACTCGTTAAAATGTTACGAGGCCACTGAGGACCGACCAGCCACAAGAAAATTAACGCGCTCGTTCAAACGTAACGACGGGCGAACCGATCTGCCACAGAAGTTGCAAATTTGCGATAACAAATTAGCCGCAAATCGGCCGAACATCGCATTCCTTTACACACACAATAATATCTACTGTCTACCCACTTACACAACAGATATTGAAACAACATTTGGCCCAGACATTCTCAAGTAGTCAGAAAGGAGTTCTAAATGGGATCGTTTATGCTCATCTTCATCAACAGTTTTAGTCACTTAGGAGTCTTACAAAATTCAGCAACATGAAAAATTTTGGCTCTTAAATTACGGCATTTTGGCTCCGAAATTGAGGATTTTCAAACATTTTTTTATTAAATCAAGGAAATATGTCGTCGGAGCATACTGACACACCAAGTGATGTTTCGACACATGTTGGGAATGTATAATTAGTTGATTAGCAACTCTTCATGGAACTCAATTATCATATTCACCAGCATTAATTTGATCCTTAGGATTCGTTTTTCTATTTACTATTGGAGGATTAACAGGGGTAGTATTAGCTAATTCATCAATTGACATTATTCTACATGACACATATTATGTAGTTGCACATTTTCACTATGTTTTATCTATAGGGGCAGTTTTTGCTATTATAGCAGGACTCATCCATTGATACAGTTTATTTACAGGATTAACTTTAAACCCTAAATGATTAAAAACTCAATTCGTTATTATGTTTATTGGAGTAAATCTAACTTTTTTTCCTCAACATTTCTTAGGCCTTACAGGAATACCTCGACGATATTCAGATTACCCAGATGCTTACACAACATGAAATATTATTTCCACTATTGGATCATCTATTTCTTTATTAAGAATTTTATTGTTTTTATTTATTATTTGAGAAAGTTTAAATTCAAAACGAATAGTTTTGTGCCCAATACAATTAAGATCTTCAATTGAATGATTACAAAATACTCCACCAGCTGAACACAGTTATTCTGAATTACCTTTACTAAATAATTTCTAATATGGCAGAATAGTGCAATGGATTTAAGCTTCATATATAAAGATATTTCTTTTATTAGAATTAATGACAACATGAACTACTTTTGGACTTCAAGATAGAAATTCTCCTTTAATAGAACAATTAACATTTTTTCATGATCACACTTTAATAATTTTAGTAATAATTACTACTTTAGTTAGATATTTAATATTTATATTATTTTTTAATAAATATACAAATCGAAATTTATTACATGGTCAAACAATTGAATTAATTTGAACAATTCTTCCAACAATTATATTATTATTTATTGCTCTTCCATCCCTTCGATTATTATATTTATTAGATGAAATTAATGAACCATTAATTACATTAAAAACTATTGGTCATCAATGATATTGAAGTTATGAATATTCAGATTTTATAAATATTGAGTTTGATTCATATATAGTTCCAACTAATGAAGTTAACCTTGACAATTTTCGACTATTAGATGTTAACAATCGAGTAATTTTACCTATAAATTCACAAATTCGAATTTTAGTAACCGCAGAAGATGTAATCCATTCTTGAACAATTCCTACACTTGGTGTAAAAATTGATGGTACCCCAGGACGATTAAATCAAACTAATTTTTTAATAAATCGTCCTGGATTATTTTATGGTCAATGCTCCGAAATTTGTGTTACAAATCATAGAAAGAAAGAATTCCTGTTAAAATTTTTATTAAATGAATTAATAATATATTAAATTCATCATTAAATGACTGAAAGCAAGTATTGGTCTCTTAAACCACTTAATAGTAAATTAGCACTTATTTGTGATGAAAAAAAAATTAGTTAAATTTATAACATTAGTATGTCAAACTAAAATTATTAAATTAATTAATATTTTTTAATCCCACAAATAGCACCTATTAGATGATTCACTTTATTCATTATTTTTTCATTTACACTAATTTTATTTAACATAATTAACTATTATATAGTAATTAATCAAACACCTAATTAAATAATTTTAATAAACTATTAATTAAATCATTAAATTGAAAATGATAACTAATTTATTCTCTGTATTTGACCCTTCGTCAAGAATTTTAAATTTATCATTAAATTGATTAAGTACATTTATAGGGTTATTAATTATTCCTTCAACTTATTGATTAATACCTGCCCGATGACATATTATAGGAAATTTTATTTTAATAAATTTACACAAAGAATTCAAAAATTTACTAGGGCCAAATAGATACCCCGGTTCCACATTTATTTTTATCTCATTATTTTCAATAATTTTATTGAATAATTTTATAGGACTATTCCCATATATTTTCACAAGATCAAGTCATCTAATTTTAACCTTATCCTTAGCATTACCTTTATGATTATGTTTTATAATTTATGGTTGAATTAATAAAACTCAACATATATTTTCACACTTAGTACCTCAAGGAACTCAAAATATTCTTATACCCTTTATAGTATGTATTGAAACAATTAGAAATATTATTCGACCAGGAACTCTTGCAGTTCGATTAACTGCAAATATAATTGCAGGTCACTTATTACTAACATTACTAGGTAACACAGGATCTTCAATTAATAATATAATTTTATTATTACTATTAATTAGACAAATTATATTATTAATTCTTGAATCAGCTGTTGCAATTATTCAATCATATGTATTTGCAGTATTAAGAACTTTATACTCTAGAGAAATTAATTAAATTTATTATATACATAATGTATAAATGACAATACATAGAAATCACCCTTTTCATTTAGTAAATTTCAGACCTTGACCTTTAACAAGAGCTATTGGAGCTATAACATCAGTTTCAGGTCTAGTAAAATGATTTCATCAGTATGATATTTCATTATTTTTATTAGGTAATATTATTACAATTTTAACTGTCTATCAATGATGACGAGATGTTTCACGAGAAAGAACATTCCAAGGGTTACATACTTTACCTGTTACACTAGGGCTACGATGAGGAATAATTTTATTTATTTTATCCGAAGTACTATTTTTTATATAATTTTTTTGAGCTTTCTTTCATAGAAGATTAACCCCTAATATTGAATTAGGAACTACATGACCTCTAATAGGAATTAAACCTTTTAATCCATTCCAAATTCCATTATTAAATACATTAATTTTATTAACATCCGGTGTAACAGTAACATGAGCCCAAAATAGATTAGTAGAAAATAATTATTCACAAACCTCTCAAGGGCTATTTTTCACAATTCTATTAGGTATTTATTTCTCAATTTTACAAGCATATGAATATATAGAAGCTCCATTTACCATTGCAGATTCAATTTATGGATCAACATTTTTTATAGCTACAGGATTCCATGGAATTCATGTATTAATTGGTACTACATTCTTATTAATTTGCTTAATTCGTCATTTAAACTACCATTTTTCAAAAGTCCATCATTTTGGGTTCGAAGCAGCAGCATGATATTGACATTTTGTTGATATTGTATGATTATTCTTGTATATTTCAATTTATTGATGAGGAAGATAATCACTAATTATTATCTATATAATATAAAATGTATATTTGACCTCCAATCATAAAGTCTACTAATTAAAAGTAGTTTAGATAATTTATTTAATTTTTATTATAATATTAATTATTATAATTATAACAATAATAATTATAACATTAGCTTCTATTTTATCAAAAAAGACTATTTCAGATCGAGAAAAATCTTCACCATTCGAATGTGGATTTGACCCTAAATCATCTTCACGATTACCTTTTTCACTACGATTCTTTTTAATTACAATTATTTTTTTAATTTTCGATGTAGAAATTACATTAATTTTACCAATAATCATAATTATTAAATTATCAAATATCATAATATGAACTATTACCTCAATTACATTTATAATAATATACATTTATAACAATATAAAAAGTTTGACGTAAACAAATTAACCTAATCAAAAATCCTCCAATTAATCTAATTCTAATTAAAATATAATTATATTTCAATCCATTAAATTGTAAAAAAGAAAAAATTCGTTATAATCCATATCCTCCCAATTTTAATATAATTCCAGCCAAAATTATCGAACCTGAAACAGGTGCTTCAACATGAGCTTTTGGCAATCATAGATGAACCAAAAATATAGGTATTTTTACTAAAAAAGATAAAATTAAAGATAAATATAACAGATCATAATTAATTAAATAATTTGATAACAAATAATAACATAAACTTATATTATTATTATACAAAAAAAAAATTCCAACTAATATTGGTAAAGAAACTAATAGGGTATAAAATAATAAATAAATTCCAGCTTGTAAACGTTCAGGTTGATAACCTCATCCTAAAATTAAAAATAATGTAGGAATCAATCTACTTTCAAAAAATAAATAAAATAAAAATAAATTTATTCTTCTAAATGTTAAAATTAAAAAAAATAAAAGAATTAATACATTAAATAAAAATAAATTTCTATAATTATTTGATATATTAATTATACTTCTTGCATTAATTATTAAAACACAAATTCAAACTCTTAATAAAATCAACCCATTTGAAAGAATATCAATAACATATTTATAATAAATTAAAAGATTGAAAATAATCATTACCATGAGTTCGAATCAATGAAACCAAAATAGAAAGCCCTAAAACACCTTCACAAACTCTAAAAATTAAAAATAAAATACTAAAAAATCTTCTATAATTCATTAAATTTAAATACAAAAATAATATAAAAAATAAGCTCAATACAATATACTCTAATCTCAACAATATTGATAACAAATGTTTTCGATTAGAAATAAAAACAAAAACTCCAATGAAAAATAAAATAAAAGGCAATATTCAATATAAAATTATCAACATTAGTTTTAATAGTTTAATAAAAACATTGGTCTTGTAAATCAAAAATAAATTTCTTTTTTAAAACTTCAAGAAAAAAGAAATTTCTTCATCATTAATCTCCAAAATTAATATTTTTTATAAACTATTTCTTGATATTATTCAATTAAATCTTATTATAACAACATTAATTTCTGGAATAATTTTCATTCAAATAAATCACCCATTAGCAATAGGTCTAATATTATTAATTCAAACATTACAAATTTGCATATTAACAGGTATCTTATATAAAACATTTTGATTCTCATATATTCTATTCTTAATCTTTTTAGGAGGAATATTAGTTCTATTTATTTATGT
The DNA here is from genome assembly GCA_949987695.1 of Merzomyia westermanni. Classification (NCBI taxonomy): domain Eukaryota; kingdom Metazoa; phylum Arthropoda; class Insecta; order Diptera; family Tephritidae; genus Merzomyia; species Merzomyia westermanni. Next base: position 91,186,188 of record OX465288.1, read on the forward strand.
AACATCATTAGCATCAAATGAAATATTTTCATTTTCAACAAAATTATTTATTTCATGTATAATTACACTATTAATTATAATATTAATTTCAATAATATTAGATAAAACTTATACCTTAAACTTTATTGAAAATAATGAAATAAAATCAATTTACAATTTAAATACATTCTTATATGAAAATTCAATCATTCTAAATAAATTATATAACTACCCTACCAATATAATAACAATTATATTAATAAATTATTTATTAATTACATTAATTGCTGTAGTAAAAATTACTAATATATTTTATGGACCTCTTCGATCAACCCACTAATGAATAAACCTTTACGAACCCAACATCCCCTATTTAAAATTACAAATAATGCATTAATTGACTTACCAACACCTATCAATATTTCAGCATGATGAAATTTTGGGTCCCTTTTAGGGTTATGTTTAATAATTCAAATTATAACAGGACTATTTTTAGCTATACATTATTCTACAGATATTAATTTAGCCTTTAATAGAATTAATCATATTTTCCGAGATGTAAATTATGGGTGATTATTACGAACATTACACGCCAACGGTGCATCATTTTTCTTTATCTGTATTTATTTTCATATTGGACGAGGAATTTATTACATGTCTTATTTATTTACTTCTTCTTTAAATGGTCATCTAACCGCCTGGGCGATTTTGACCGTCCAACATAGCTCGCCAAAAGGCTTTGTTGTTGAATTTCATTGGAACGTTGTTTTATGTGGTGGGTCCCAAACCCAACGCACAACCCGTTTCACGGGAGGTTGAATTCTATTACACGTTTGTATAGCGAGCCGCTTGATCCAAGACAGACGCCCGCTTGCAGCCGCACCACATGGTGATCAGACGCTGCTGTTTGAACCCCCCAGCAAGCCCTTAAACCGATTATGTCGGAGTGGCCTTACCAGGTTGTCGCCTTCTCACGTTTAGCTCACCACCAAACGGGTGTTCGGTGGTTACCCAGAGGATACTTGGGCGCAAAGCCCGGAAGTAGGAAGCTGCTTGAACCGCATGCAAAAGAATCGCTCTGGCCATTCCCAGGTTAATGGCGATCAGAAACTTTCCCCACTTGCGTGGACTTATGCACACGGCCCCATCATTTACTCTTACATGATTAATTGGAGTATTAATTCTATTTTTAGTTATAGCAACAGCATTCATAGGGTATGTATTACCATGAGGACAAATATCTTTTTGAGGTGCAACAGTAATTACAAATTTATTATCAGCAATCCCTTATTTAGGATTAAATTTAGTCCAATGAGTATGAGGAGGATTTGCAATTGATAATGACACATTAACTCGATTTTTCACATTTCATTTCATTTTACCATTTATTGTACTAGCAATAACTTTAATTCATCTTTTATTTTTACATCAAACAGGATCTAATAACCCAATTGGATTAAATTCAAATATTGATAAAATCCCATTTCACCCATATTTTTCCTATAAAGATATCGTAGGATTCATTATTATAATTTCATTATTAATATTACTAACATTAATTAATCCATACTTATTAGGAGACCCAGATAATTTTATCCCAGCAAATCCTTTAATTACACCAATCCATACCCAACCAGAATGATATTTTTTATTTGCCTATGCTATCCTACGATCAATTCCTAATAAATTAGGAGGAGTAATAGCATTAATATTATCAATTTTAATTTTAATAATTCTTCCTTTTTATCATTTAAGAAATTTCCGAGGGATCCAATTTTACCCAATCAATAAGATCTTATTTTGAATTATAATTGTAACAGTAATTTTATTAACATGAATTGGATCACGCCCAGTAGAAACTCCTTACATTATAATTGGTCAAATTTTAACAGTAATATACTTTTTATATTATATTATTAATCCAATAATTAATAAATGATGAGATAATTTAATTTATTAGTTAATGAGCTTGAATAAGCATATGTTTTGAAAACATAAGATAGAAAATAAATTTCTATTAACTTTACTTAATATAATTAACTAAATAAAATTCAATAAAAACAATTTAAAACCAATGAAAAATAATAAATAATTCAAAGAAATAGGCAAAAAACATTTTCAAGCTAAATATATTAACTTATCATAACGAAACCGAGGTAAAGTTCCACGAACTCAAATAAATACAAAAGAAAGTACAGTTAATTTTAAGTAAAATATTAAATTAAATAAATCACAACCTAAAAAAATAATACTAAATAATATTCTTATAAATAAAATCATCGCATATTCTGCCATAAAAATTAATGCAAATCCACCTCTTCTATATTCAACATTAAACCCAGAAACCAACTCAGACTCACCTTCAGCAAAATCAAAAGGGGTACGATTAGTCTCAGCTAAACAAATACATAATCAAATAAATCTAAGAGGGAAAAAAATTAATAAAAACCAAAAAAATTTTTGATAATAAAAAAAATCTAAAATATTATATCTTCCAATCAAAAAAAACAAATGATAATATAATTAAAACTATTCTAACTTCATAAGAAATAGTTTGAGCAACTGCTCGCAATCCCCCCAATAAAGCATAATTAGAATTAGAAGAGCATCCAGCAATCATAACAGTATAAACACCTAAACTAGTACAACTTAAAAAAAATAATAATCCTAAATTAAAAGAAAATAATTTAACAAATAAAGGCATACATAGTCAAACAATTAAAGAAAGAAATAATGAAAAAATAGGAGAAAAATAATAAGAAATATAATTAGATAATAAAGGATAAGTTTGTTCTTTACTAAATAATTTAGTTGCATCGCAAAAAGGCTGCGGAACTCCCACTAACCCAACTTTATTTGGACCTTTTCGAATCTGAATATAACCCAAAATTTTTCGTTCTAAAAGAGTTAAAAAAGCAACTCTAACTAAAACAGAAATAATTAATATTAATCTACCAATAAAACTTAAAATAATTTCTATAAAAAACAAGTACTATTTGTAATTTATTATTACATATATAAATTCTAAATTTAATGCACTAATCTGCCAAAATAGTTAATTTAATAATAATCAAATTATAATAAAATATAATTATTTCAATATCTGGTCCTTTCGTACTAAGATATTATAACATATTAAAGATAGAAACCAACCTGGCTCACGCCGGTCTGAACTCAGATCATGTAAGAATTTAAAAGTCGAACAGACTTATCATTTAAGCAACTACACCTAAATTATATCTTAATCTAACATCGAGGTCGCAAACTTTTTTATCAATATGAACTCTCCAAAAAAATTACGCTGTTATCCCTAAAGTAACTTATTCTGATAATCACTAATATAATGGATCTATAAATCATAAATTAATGTTATATAAAATTAAAAGTTATTTAAATTTTAATATCACCCCAATAAAATAATTTTTATTATAAAAATAAAATAAATCTAAAAAATAAAAATAAATAAAAATATAAAGATTTATAGGGTCTTCTCGTCTTTTGATAAAATTTTAGCTTTTTTACTAAAATATAAAATTCTATAAAAATTTTATATGAAACAGATTATACTTCGTCCAACCATTCATACCAGCCTTCAATTAAAAGACTAATGATTATTGTTTTATTTTGTTTTGTTGTTTTTCCGGCAGGGTAAATGATTGATGTATATTGGAACGATTTTTCGTCATCCCTTGTCAAATTTGCTTTTGAGACAAACCGGTTTCGGCGTTGTGCCATCATCAGTGTCGATTTTCGTTCTGATCTGTTGTGGTCGTTTGTCTTGTATTTATAATAGGTAGCAGGTAACGTCAGCATGGGTGTCTGTTTGTGTACGTGTGTGCATGTGTTGTGTGTGTACATTCAGAAACGGGGGTGGTTTGCATCGATCGGTTTTTTTGTGCTTGACTGAGGCAGGTAAAAGTTGGTGATTTTTGTTGTTTGACCTTTTTTGCTTGTTTGTTGTTTTTGATCTTTTGCTGTTTTGTGCTTATTTGTCGGTGCGTGTGTGTTTGTTGTACCTGAGTGGTTGCTTTGTTTTTTGTAAACCAATTTTAAAGGTTCGAATATTGTGTCGGAAACAGTGTTTGTCTGTTCGTTTATTATTCTACCGTCGAATGTTTTTTGTTTGTAGATTTCCATGTTTTCGAGTACGTTCAGACGTCTGCCTTTTGCTTGTACATGTAGGACCTTGACTGTTTTTTTGATGTTTCCGGGGGGGGCATTTATTCTCCGCCATGTGATTTGCAAAGTTGGACTCTGGTATGATGGTTGGAATCCGTATCTTTTTGTTGTAATCTCTAATGTGTTCTCTGAACCTCGTTCTTACTTGTCGTCCGGTTTGTCCTATGTAACTGTGCTGGCATTCACAAGTGAGCTTGTATACACCATGGCTGCTAAATGGATCTTCTGAGTTAGTTTTGGTTCTTAGCTTCCGTCCTAAATTGTTCGATGTTTTGAACGCTGTGTTGATGTTGTATTTTCTAAGGAAATTTGCTAATTTATATGTTGCCCTTCCAGTATATGTCATTGTCGTCCAGGTTTGTGTCATTTCTTCTCCATTGTTTCTTTTTTGTTCTCTAAGGTTTCTCCTGAGTTTATCTACTAGTGCTTTTTTATATCCGTTGGTTGTAGCGATGTTATATATTATTCCAAGCTCTCTTCTATATGCTTCTTGTGTAAGAGGTGTTCTTTCCAATCTTTTTACTAAGTGCCTTAGCGCTGCATTTTTATGTTGTTGTGGGTGGTTCGAGGTATTATGTATTATTGTGTCGGTGGCCGTTGGTTTCCTATATATGTCGTAGTTGAATTTATTGCTAGCTTTATCAATACTTATTGTGAGGTCCAGATAATTGATTGCTCCGTCTTTTTTGGTTTCCATTGTGAATTTTAAGTTCCCGTGCTGCTTGTTGAGGTACTCCAGTACTTGCTCTTCGTTGTTAGTAGTTAAAACGCATATGATATCATCCACGTACCTTGCGTAAAATAACACTCCTAATTTGGAATTTAATTCCTGTATATACTCTTTTTCCAGGTTTTGCATAAACGCTTCCATAAGAATAGCCGATGTTGGGTTTCCCATCGCAAGTCCGTTTGTTTGTCTGTATATTTTATTGTTGAATTGAAAATAGTTTTGACGTAGTGTGGTTCTTACCGTGTTCGTGATTTGCGTACTTTTCACTTTATCTTTTGTTTTACGTAGTATTATAGAGTTTACTATGTTCAATGTCTCTGCTAGTGGTATTGATGTGTATAGATCTTTTATGTCGAAAGATACCAATTTGCTGTCCTTTGTCACTTCAACGGTCCTAAGTTTGTTTATTAGTTCAGATGTATTAGTTATGGTGTGTTCGTTGCTAAGTTCCAGTGTGTCCTTCAATACTGTTTTTAAATATTTAGATAGCTTATAGCATGGTGCCGATTTAAAATTAATGATTGGTCTCATTGGATTGCCTGGCTTGTGGATTTTTGGTAGCGCAATCAGTGGTGGAGTTGACGGGTTCATTTGGACTAATGTATATGCCGAGCTGGTATCTATTATATTTGTTGCAGTTTTTATAGCCACTTTGATTTCTTTCTGGTATTCATCCGTGGGGTTCACTCTTATTCTACGACATTCCATATCCTCGATGAGTTTTTCGGTTTTTGTTATATACTCATCTTTTTCAATTAGCACAGTTGTGTTGCCTTTGTCCGCCTTCGTTGCGACAATGTTGTTTATCCTGAAGAACAACTTCTTAAAAAGGGACTGAAACACAATATTATGGACCAAAACGAAAAAAGAAAAACGGAACAGGCGATCGTAGACGCAGAGGTCGCAATATCATTAATACCAGTTGAGGAACAAGAGCACGCAAGACACTTGTGCAGAGAAATAATAAACAAGGAAGTGAAAGCAAAGGAAGGACAGAAGAGAGACACGGAGCAAAAAACAGTCAAGAACCTACAACATAAACTCAGGATAAACAACATTGTCGCAACGAAGGCGGACAAAGGCAACACAACTGTGCTAATTGAAAAAGATGAGTATATAACAAAAACCGAAAAACTCATCGAGGATATGGAATGTCGTAGAATAAGAGTGAACCCCACGGATGAATACCAGAAAGAAATCAAAGTGGCTATAAAAACTGCAACAAATATAATAGATACCAACTCGGCATATACATTAGTCCAAATGAACCCGTCAACTCCACCACTGATTGCTCTACCAAAAATCCACAAGCCAGGCAATCCAATGAGACCAATCATTAATTTTAAATCGGCACCATGCTATAAGCTATCTAAATATTTAAAAACAGTATTGAAGGACACACTGGAACTTAGCAACGAACACACCATAACTAATACATCTGAACTAACAAACAAACTTAGGACCGTTGAAGTGACAAAGGACAGCAAATTGGTATCTTTCGACATAAAAGATCTATACACATCAATACCACTAGCAGAGACATTGAACATAGTAAACTCTATAATACTACGTAAAACAAAAGATAAAGTGAAAAGTACGCAAATCACGAACACGGTAAGAACCACACTACGTCAAAACTATTTTCAATTCAACAATAAAATATACAGACAAACAAACGGACTTGCGATGGGAAACCCAACATCGGCTATTCTTATGGAAGCGTTTATGCAAAACCTGGAAAAAGAGTATATACAGGAATTAAATCCCAAATTAGGAGTGTTATTTTACGCAAGGTACGTGGATGATATCATATGCGTTTTAACTACTAACAACGAAGAGCAAGTACTGGAGTACCTCAACAAGCAGCACGGGAACTTAAAATTCACAATGGAAACCGAAAAAGACGGAGCAATCAATTATCTGGACCTCACAATAAGTATTGATAAAGCTAGCAATAAATTCAACTACGACATATATAGGAAACCAACGGCCACCGACACAATAATACATAATACCTCGAACCACCCACAACAACATAAAAATGCAGCGCTAAGGCACTTAGTACAAAGATTGGAAAGAACACCTCTTACACAAGAAGCATATAGAAGAGAGCTTGGAATAATATATAACATCGCTACAACCAACGGATATAAAAAAGCACTAGTAGATAAACTCAGGAGAGACCTTAGAGAACAAAAAAGAAACAATGGAGAAGAAATGACACAAACCTGGACGACAATGACATATACTGGAAGGGCAACATATAAATTAGCAAATTTCCTTAGAAAATACAACATCAACACAGCGTTCAAAACATCGAACAATTTAGGACGGAAGCTAAGAACCAAAACTAACTCAGAAGATCCATTTAGCAGCCATGGTGTATACAAGCTCACTTGTGAATGCCAGCACAGTTACATAGGACAAACCGGACGACAAGTAAGAACGAGGTTCAGAGAACACATTAGAGATTACAACAAAAAGATACGGATTTCAACCATCATACCAGAGTCCAACTTTGCGAATCACATGGCGGAGAATAAATGCCCCCCCGGAAACATCAAAAAAACAGTCAAGGTCCTACATGTACAAGCAAAAGGCAGACGTCTGAACGTACTCGAAAACATGGAAATCTACAAACAAAAAACATTCGGCGGTAGAATAATAAACGAACAGACAAACACTGTTTCCGACACAATATTCGAACCTTTAAAATTGGTTTACAAAAAACAAAGCAACCACTCAGGTACAACAAACACACACGCACCGACAAATAAGCACAAAACAGCAAAAGATCAAAAACAACAAACAAGCAAAAAAGGTCAAACAACAAAAATCACCAACTTTTACCTGCCTCAGTCAAGCACAAAAAAACCGATCGATGCAAACCACCCCCGTTTCTGAATGTACACACACAACACATGCACACACGTACACAAACAGACACCCATGCTGACGTTACCTGCTACCTATTATAAATACAAGACAAACGACCACAACAGATCAGAACGAAAATCGACACTGATGATGGCACAACGCCGAAACCGGTTTGTCTCAAAACCAAATTTGACAAGGGATGACGAAAAATCGTTCCAATATACATCACTAATGATTATGCTACCTTTGCACAGTCAAAATACTGCGGCCATTAAAAATTATTCATTGGGCAGGTTAGACTTTAAAAATAACTCAAAAAGACATGTTTTTGTTAAACAGGCGAGTAAAATATTTGCCGGGTTCTGTATATAAACTTATCAAACAAAATTATATAAACAAAAAAAAAATATACTAATTTCATCATTATTAATTTTAAAATAATTATAAAAAAAAAAATTTTATAAAAAATTTAAATATAAATAAATAATATATATATATTATAAAATAGTTTATAACAAAATTTATAATAATTGCTAATTCTATGCATATATTTTCAAACAAAATTTAATTAATTTATAATAATTTATTTTAAAGCTTATCCCTTAAAATATTTTAATTATTAATTTTATTTATTTATAAAATCAGTAAATAAAATTAAAAACTAATAAATTAAATTTATTTCTAAAAAAACTAGATACCTTTATAAACGAATAACATTTCATTTCCAATAATTTATCAAAAATAATTATAATATATTAACTTTCATAAATTATTAACTCTTATAAAATCGAGATTAAAAAATAAATATTAATTATTATTTAAACCCTGATACACAAGGTACAAATAATTAATTTTTCTTTTTATATAAAAATTTTTCAATATTTTTCAATATTCTTTCACAATACAAAATTAACTATCATTAAATTTATTTTTTCAATAAACTATACTAAAACAAATATTTTTATAATTATTTTTAATAAAAATAACTTATTCAAATAAAATCAAAATAAATTAATAAATAAAAAATAAATCAATTTATAATGATTTGCACAAAAATCTTTTCAATGTAAATGAAATACTTTACTAAAAAAGCTTTAAATTGTCATTCTAGATACACCTTCCGATACATCTACTATGTTACGACTTATCTTACTTTAAAAGTAAGAGCGACGGGCGATGTGTGCATATTTTAGAGCTATAGTCAAATTTTTTATCTTTAAAATTTTACTTTCAAATCCAATTTCATTAATAATTTCAAAATTAAATTCATTTAAATAATTTTAGTGTAACCCATTTCTACTTAAATATTAGCTACACCTTGATCTGATATAAATTCATTTATAAATTTTTGAAAATAATTATTCTAATAAAATATTCTAATAACGACGGTATATAAACTGAAATACAAATTTAAGTAAGGTACATCGTGGATTATCAATTACAGAACAGGTTGCTCTGAATAGACTAAAATACCGCCCAATTTTTTAAGTTTCAAGAACATAACTACTACTACCTTAGTGTTTAAAACTACATTTTTAAAAATAGGGTATCTAATCCTAGTTTAATATAAAAATTTAAAAGATTTTATATACATATAGATATATTTAAAACTTAATAAATTTAAAATTTTACCTAATAAATTTATATTTATTTTTTATAATTACTTTCACTAAAAAATTTTTACTTGTATAATTTGTATAACCGCGGCTGCTGGCACAAAATTAACCAATACTAAAAAAAATCATTAATTCCAAATTTTTTTGATTTATAAAATTAATTACTGAGATTAAACTATAATTTATTTTATTTTTTAAACAAATAAAAATTCATGCAAAAACTTACATATAAAATAAATTTATAACAAAAATTTAAGCTAAAATAAAACTTTTAAACATAATTTTATTAATTTTAAATAAAAATTTGATCAAAATTAAATTTTAAATTAATAACATAAATTAAAAATAAAATTAAACTTTTAATAAAATTTAACTTTTAATAAAATTTAACTTTTAATAAAATTTAACTTTTAATAAAACTTAACTTTTAATAAAATTTAACTTTTAATAAAACTTAACTTTTAATAAAATTTAATTTTTAATAAAAATAATATATTATAAATAATCAAATTTAATAAATTATTTATAATTATAATATTTAAAATAAATACAATTATAATTATTAATTGATAACATATTTTAATTAAAAATAAAATATCTCCCATAAGAAAAATTTCAATAAATTATTTCTTATATTTAACCCCTAATTAAAATATAAAAAATAACTTATTGAAATTTAAAATAATAAATTAATACACGACTAAAATTTAATTTGAAAAATAGTTAATAATTTCGAAATTTTATTATTTATTTACAACAAATTAATTTTAAATAAAACTTAAAATTTAAATATAATATTAAATTTAAATAAATAATAAAATTAAAAATAAAATTTTTATAGAACAATTTAATATATAAATAACTATTTTTACAATTTTTAAAAAATCCAAAAATTTCGAAATTATTAATTATAATTATAAAAATAAATTAAAAAAAAAATAATTAATAATTTTAAAATTTTTAAATCACAAATTATTCATAATATGAAATATAAATTTAATAACTATTAATATAAATACCATTATAATTATTAATTAATAACATTTTTTAATTAAAAATAAAATATCTCCCTTAAAAAAAAATTCAATAAATTATTTCTTATTTTTAACCCCTAATTAAAATAAAAAAAAAAAAATTACTTATTGAAATTTAAAATAATAAATTAATAAATAACTAAAATTTAATTTAAAAAATAGTTAATAATTTCGAAATTTTCTTCTTTATTTATAACAAATTAATTCTAAATAAAACTTAAAATTTAAATATAATATTAAATTTAAATAAATAATAAAATTAAAAATAAAATTTTTATAGAAAAATTTAATATATAAATAACTATTTTTACAATTTTTGAAAAATCCAAAAATTTCGAAATTATTTACCATAATTATAAAAATAAATTTAAAAAAAAAATAATTAATAATTTTAAAATTTTTAAATCACAAATTATTCATAATATGAAATATAAATTTAATAACTATTAATATAAATACCATTATAATTATTAATTAATAACATTTTTTAATTAAAAATAAAATACCTCCCTTAAAAAAAATTCAATAAATTATTTCTTATTTTTAACCCCTAATTAAAATATAAGAAATAACTTATTGAAATTTAAAATAATAAATTAATAAATAACTAAAATTTAATTTAAAAAATAGTTAATAATTTCGAAATTTTCTTATTTATTTATAACAAATTAATTCTAAATAAAACTTAAAATTTAAGTATAATATTAAATTTAAATAAATAACAAAATTAAGGATAAAATTTTTATAGAACAATTTAACGTATAAATAACTATTTTTACAACTTTTTAAAAATCCAAAAATTTCGAAAATATTAACTATTTTTCAAGTTTTTTTTATTAAAAAAAAAGTCTGAATTTTTAAAAATTTTTCGAAATTTTTGGAAAATAGTTAATAATTGAATTTACATTCCATAATTATTAATTAATTTTCATTCAAATTTTTAATTATAATGAAAATTAATCTATTTTTATAAAAAATTTCACGATAATCAAGAGATATACTATAGAGATCAATAAATATCTATATATATATAAATATTTAATTAATTAATAGATGCCTATTAATTATGTCGTAAAAACCCTTAAGATTCCGAAATAGAGATTAGTTTTGTAAAATTTGATTATTATTATTATAATCGATTATTAGAAATTTTTATAAATTAAGATATTAAAAATAAATAATCGATATACATATATATATTTATATTAAGTTAAGATTTTATCTCTCAGAAATGGCTATATTGGAATTTCTTGTTATCTACTTAGCAATTCTTAAACAATATTAAAAATACTAATATTAATTATTAAACAATAAATTTAGTAATTAATTAATACCGTGGCACATAATTAATAAGACTAAAAGAAAAAAATTTAAATAAATTATTTCTTATATTTAACCCCTAATTAAAATATAAAAAATAACTTATTGAAATTTATAAATAATAAATTCATAAATAACTAAAATTTAATTTAAAAAATAGTTAATTCATAATAGTAATTAATTTTCTTTCAAATCAACATATATGTATATGTATTAAATAGTAACTTAGATTAAATTTCTCAATATTACAGAAAGAAAAGTAAGGCATTCTGTAAAAAGATAATATATTTTATAATCGAATGCCATCTCCGAATAAAATAAAATAAAATGAAATTTATAAACGTGTAAAAAGTGCGTGGGGTGAAGTTTGATTAAAACAATAAGTAATAAATAAGATTAAACCAATATGTACATATCTTAAGAAATAACAGTTTTAGCTCGAATTTCTAAGTGCTAGGGTTCAGCAAAATTTTGATGTCATCGTGTGATTTTTCTAGTAGAAAGGATTTAACCTTTCCCAAAAACTCACGCAGATTTCTAATTACACGTATAGATGCAGGCAACGCATTAAAAACTTTACAAGAAACAATCGAAAAGAAGTTGTTGAAATTGGTTGTACGAGATGAAGGGGCATACACAAGTCCATATGAGTTTTGCCTCAGGTTATAACTATCTGAGACCAGACTATGTAAATACCCACAGCGAATGAAAAATACCTTTAACGTTTTATAGTAGTACATACGCTTAACTGGAATAATTTTCAGATCCCTAAACAACTCCATAGTGTGGTGAAAACGATTAACATTACATATTTTTCTTATGACCCATTTTTGAATAGTTAGAAGCTGCTGGATATTATTAAATGAAGCACCACCCCAACAGCTTATTCCATATTGGAGCTTGGAGTGGACTAAAGCGTAATAAATAGTCTTAAGTGTTGCGTTTGAACAAACCTTTCTGAGATTATAAAAATAACGAACGGAAGATCGCAACTTCAAACGAGATATATGCGTAGACCAACTCATGTTTTGGTCAACACAAACACCAATATATTGAAAGTCGCTTACTTTTTCAATAGCTATCCCTTAAACATACGTCAAATGAAGTTAGCTAACACTATGAAAATATATAAAAACGAAGCCTAAATTTTTCAAAAACAAAATATGAATATTTGTTCCAAAGCTGTTCGGTTATATGAACACCCTTAGTATAAGACTCATAGAGGGCTCCTATAAGTCTTTCGGACTTGGAACAATCGTATTGGCGCCGGGCTTCGTCTATCTGAACACACCAATCATCCACTGGTCATGAAATACTAGTTTGTATAGAGGGAAAATAAACTGGTATCATACTGGTGGTAAAATACCCGTATCATACTAGTACAAATGTAGGCCAAAACCTCTATCAGAGATCATAATAAGAACATGGACTCATTAACTGAACGTCCCACAGGCAGAGCATCTGACGTAAAATGTCGCGTATGACCCGAATCTCTAAATAAACCCCATAGTCGTTGCCTATAACGTATTATTTATAAGATGACTTACTCATCGAGACGATTTTGTAGGGAAAATACTGGTAGCTACGCTCCGGTGTGGTTAAATTAGGTCACTGGGCAATATAGTAAGCGATGTTCTTCGACTGTGGGGGATTTACAACCAAAATAAAATATAAATGATAAGTTTGTACTGGTTTGCATCTTGCGGGGAATAATACTGCAATGTCCCCATTTGTGTCAGCCCCATCACGAAGAAATTACGTTTATCAACGGGGATATTTTAGTCCACAGATCTTTTGCGGATTGTTATTGCTGATGCATCTACGTAACATTTTTATAGGCATATGTCTATCCTCACAACGGAACATTAATGTGCGCGTTTTCATGTGGAGATTTTCGGTCTACGTCGGTTGCAGTATAAATATAATATATATAAATACTTATCAACTTAGTAAGAACTTAGCTATAATACTTTGAATTTCCTAGTGTTATATACGTTGTTATTTTGAAAAGGCTGGCTTGTTAGAGAATTGGAAGTTAAACAAAGATCTAGTAATGAAAATGATAATGGCTGATTCAATAGATGCTTGTGAGCGCGAAGCAAATAACGAAATGAATGCTTGTGTACGCACTTACGCCATCGCTAAATGTCTGATGAAGCGCACTTTGTACAATGTGCACAATCAAACGTTCTCATAGAAGAGGTGTTGTGAGGTGCAAAACAGCAGACAACGTAGACCACAATGAATTACATAATGATTTGTGGTACACTACATAATTCTACTTTGTATAATCTAATTGGCACCTAATTTGTAAATTAATTATACATTTAATTATAATCAACATTCCGTCGTCCATTCTTGAAGCTACATGTAGGTAAATGTTATATAGCTGTAGTGTGTACGTACAAAAAAGCGTTGTTAATGTTGCATCAGCATGGAACTTTTTCCAGAACAGTTTGTGAAAACCGAGCAGAGTACTACAAATAATGTGTTAATTTTCACGTTTCTTGACGCTGCTGTTGTTGTGGCAAATTTTATTCAATACCATTTATCATATTCTTTTCCAGCGCCTCTGTCCCACCAATTGTACTATAATTAAGTAAACGATTTAGAAGTTTACCTATTTGTTTTGGATATAGTTGATTTTTAATACGAAATTCTTTCGATTGATGTTCTACAGCGCCATTGTCCAATTGATATTTACATAAAGTATGTAACGGACGTACTAAAATCGAACGTAGCTCAGGCCGTTCTTCCAGTACGCATAATGCTTGCGCAGCTGTTTTCAGCGTACTCAAACAGCCTTCGGTGGGTTGAGTGCGTACAAGACATCAAATTGTTCAAGCTGAAAAAGAAAACAAAATGGTTATTATAATCATCAAAATAACACCCCAAAAAGCATTGTTGAATTATTTATCGTTGTTATAATTCAACTGTGAAAAATAATACAACTTATACCGCTCCATACTTACCTCGTGAAAATTGTCTATTAATGACATTTCATTCGGTATGTATCCGGTTCGAGTGAAAAGTGGGTTGCGACCCCTACCGCCGAAAACGACACAAAACAAAAAAAAACGGTGATGCCACGCTCATAAGCAACTTGTTCCAAAATGGGCACACTATGTAAAGTCCAGTTTAAAACCAATACGGCGCGGTTTGATAAAAATACATGCAGACATCATATAAAATATTTGATGGCTCGGCAATAAAATAAAATATTTTCTGTCCCTGACGGACAAAAGGCAAACGGTGCCTTTACTCAAGCGCACCATGGTTCCGATAAAGCAGGCTGCTGACCGCCTGTCTCTGCCCTACTCGTGCAACCGGCCACTTATTGACCGGGGCGCCATCCGGCGGCTGAACAGGGTTGACAGTTTTCACAACAGGGTACAATTAAGAGTGCGTAACTACGAGCTGTAACGTCATTACCACGGTCAGCTGTGTAGAAGCAGAAGTGCTTCTCCCTGGGGTTTTAGTATATTGCGAGACTAAACGAGTTACTTCATTCTTGAGAACACACTTTTTGTTGGGCTGGCAGGGAATTGTCAAGGTGATAAAGCTGTCATAGGGGAACATTTTCGGACATAATGTCTATACGGACATCGTACATGCCCTGCTCGACCCGTGTTCAGCAACTACGGTCATTGACGGTGAGCTCGCCAGAGATCTCCGCCTAGAACGTGTTGGTGATAGGCGGCCGAGCAGGTGTACTCTCATTTTATGAGGGAAGTACGGAATGACCACCTGATCGACGTTGCTGTGCACCAGCTCGTAAATCACCCACCTTGTTCTACAGCTGTAGTCAGCAAGTCTGCCACATCCAACCGATGACGCCTGTCGCATATGGCAATGTAACGGTGGAGACAGATATGTCGCGACTGATGTGTCCCTGCCACATTGAACTTGCCAGTCTCGTATGACGAATTAATTCGATGACGTTCTCTTATTCTCTGTCATTCGTAAACCTTCAGAAATATTTATATTGCATTCGTCAAATTTCAATTCCATTTTAAAAAAAACCCACATATCTATTGTAATTATTTACATTGAAAAAAAATAAATATTGGTAATACAAAAAAAAAAATTTAATATGCCAAACTAAGACGTATAATAGGGTACACAAGCCACCAACCATACAAAACCTACCGGCTTACTAACGGGTTTCTTTTTTATAGAATGACTCGTTTCACGGCCACACGCTCAAAAACGTAGGAACATTTCAACATTTTTACAATCCCGTGTCGGTTGTGTAACAACAACCACGGCATACGTTTTTGCCCACAATACCGCGGGATGTCGGCGAAGGAACGATTGTGGGTGGTACTCATCCACAAATATTGCCCCAATTGTTTGTCCCCGTTTCACCGCCCGGAGATTTGTCCGAGCAAGAACCGTTGCTATCGTTGCAACGAACCGCATCACATGTCCCTTCATATAGACGACCACGACGGTAGTCGGCAGCTTACCGACAACATCAAAGACGACGGAGAAAGATCTGATGATGCGCTGTCCATAGCCATCACAGAAAAAACGAGGTCCTGGGCAGAGCAGGTAGCCGAAGAGCGGAGAAGGAAGAAGAGGTCACTAGGGTGACAGCGACGTCTACTCCACAGTTTGGCGGCTCGGAAACACGTCCTTTCCGACCGTCCCACTGATGTCTGTCAGGGTGACGTGGAAACGCGTCCTTTACTCTCACCATGAAGCACAGCTGGTCGGATGGCACCTTACCAGGCCCGCGGACTTGCTAACAACACCACAGTTGTCCGCCACAACGCTACAGCTACAACTTTCCGCACCGGTAGAGCTGCCAACGCACCTGCCACAGCCATCATAATGCGATCATTTGTCGGCGCACTGCACTTCGTCCGTGCCCTCGTCGACCCGTGCTCACCAACCACGGTCATTCACAGTGAGCTCGCTACCGATCTTTACCTAGAACGGGTTGGTGGGACCCGGCCGATCAGGTGTACACTGGTACTTCGAGGAAAATACGGGGTGATCACGAGGGTCACCACCCAAGCTACGGTCCTTGCGCACCACCATCCTATGAGCCCGGCATCTAATATTAACGCGACGGTAGCTGCACCTTTCCAGCTTATGAGGTTGGCGGATCCCTAGTTTTTCCGTGCCTGTCCAGTGCGCCTTACGCTCGGCGGCAACGCCTGTGCCAGCCTGATGCTCAGCGGCACTCCACCGTCAACTATCAATGGGTTGCTGGAACCGGCCACCTTTTTCGGCCTGGTAATTTCGGGCGCCCATCAACAATAAGAATAATTTATCTTCGACACTCTGTTGAAGCAAGAAGAAAGTCTAAATAACAAGGTGCATTGAACTAGGCAAAACCACGTCCGTATATACTAACATTTCTTTTCTCATCCGCAACAGGTGACAAGAAGCGGCCGGCATAGCAAGGGCCTCTGGTGCCCACATGGATTTTAATAGTTTTAAGAATAATGTAACCCTTTATAAAATTAAATTTGTATACCACTGGGATTGGTTGCGGGCGGCTACACTTTGGTTTAACGGTTGCTCGCCGCAGAGGGGCCGGCATGTTTAGGCCACCGGCCTAAATATATCGGTCGCCCTTCGTAGGGTGAAAATATTCGTATCTGCCCGCTCTATTGCATGTAGCTTTGAACCGATAACAGCTCTTACCCCTTCGAACCTAACGAAAGTAGGCATTCGGCGGGGTATAGAGCTAAATCCATCGAAAAGACTCGGTCACTTGTTCACCGAACGCACAACCGTCACCAGCAGCCAACCCTAGGTAAATATATGTATTTCCACTTTTTTTACATATTTTTTCCATTTTTTCATATCCCACCTTTCAATTCAATTTGAGTTTAATAAACTGCTGTCTGTATTTCATTAGTCGAAAAGCCCCTTTGTTTATTTATTTACTAACTCGGTGCTTCTTATTTTATCTCCCTTTATTACGTGCGAGCGTGCCCCCGTCATTGGAACGACTCCGCCGTAACACAGGGGACTACCAGCATTGGATTCGGTCAACAATTCTTTGTGGTGGCGGGGACCTTCTTGGCTACAAGAAGACAGCTTCCCATGGCCAGTACAAGAGAACGAGTATACTACTTCCGTGGAGGAAAAGAGAGTGTAGGCCTACGCAAAGTCAAAGCAACAAGGAATCGATATTCTTGACCGTTTTTCGAATTTACCGACGGCTACTATCATATATTATGAGATTCTTTCGAAGAACTCATCCCAAAACAAAAGCTTCCTTTCAAGAATCGTGCCTAATCTCACCCGATAAAATCAAGACAACGACTCAGCTCTTGATTAAACTGTATCAGAAGCAATATTATGGTTAGGAATATGTAAATTTGAAGAAAGGGCAGGTAATTAAGCGTCACCCAATAATACTGCCTTATAATTTTAGGTTGACGCGTTTGACTGTACAAATGGTACATGAAATCTCCCTTCATGGGGAAAACCAACTAATGCTCCGTCTCATCCCCACCCAACGCACTTGCGAACGCACTACGTTCACCCGCGCGTTTACAAGTACCGGGGTGGACTTTGCCTAGATATATAAAATTTAATTAATTAATAGATGCCTATTAATTATGTCGTAAAAACCCTTAAGATTCCGAAATAGAGATTAGTTTTGTAAAATTTGATTATTATTATTATAATCGATTATTAGAAATTTTTATAAATTAAGATATTAAAAATAAATAATCGATATACATATATATATTTATATTAAGTTAAGATTTTATCTCTCAGAAATGGCTATATTGGAATTTCTTGTTATCTACTTAGCAATTCTTAAACAATATTAAAAATACTAATATTAATTATTAAACAATAAATTTAGTAATTAATTAATACCGTGGCACATAATTAATAAGACTAAAAGAAAAAAATTTCAATAAATTATTTCTTATATTTAACCCCTAATTAAAATATAAAAAATAACTTATTGAAATTTATAAATAATAAATTCATAAATAACTAAAATTTAATTTAAAAAATAGTTAATTCATAATAGTAATTAATTTTCTTTCAAATCAACATATATGTATATGTATTAAATAGTAACTTAGATTAAATTTCTCAATATTACAGAAAGAAAAGTAAGGCATTCTGTAAAAAGATAATATATTTTAGTATCGAATGCCATCTCCGAATAAAATAAAATAAAATGAAATTTATAAACGTGTAAAAAGTGCGTGGGGTGAAGTTTGATTAAAACAATAAGTAATAAATAAGATTAAACCAATATGTACATATCTTAAGAAATAACAGTTTTAGCTCGAATTTCTAAGTGCTAGGGTTCAGCAAAATTTTGATGTCATCGTGTGATTTTTCTAGTAGAAAGGATTTAACCTTTCCCAAAAACTCACGCAGATTTCTAATTACACGTATAGATGCAGGCAACGCATTAAAAACTTTACAAGAAACAATCGAAAAGAAGTTGTTGAAATTGGTTGTACGAGATGAAGGGGCATACACAAGTCCATATGAGTTTTGCCTCAGGTTATAACTATCTGAGACCAGACTATGTAAATACCCACAGCGAATGAAAAATACCTTTAACGTTTTATAGTAGTACATACGCTTAACTGGAATAATTTTCAGATCCCTAAACTACTCCATAGTGTGGTGAAAACGATTAACATTACATATTTTTCTTATGACCCATTTTTGAATAGTTAGAAGCTGCTGGATATTATTAAATGAAGCACCACCCCAACAGCTTATTCCATATTGGAGCTTGGAGTGGACTAAAGCGTAATAAATAGTCTTAAGTGTTGCGTTTGAACAAACCTTTCTGAGATTATAAAAATAACGAACGGAAGATCGCAACTTCAAACGAGATATATGCGTAGACCAACTCATGTTTTGGTCAACACAAACACCAATATATTGAAAGTCGCTTACTTTTTCAATAGCTATCCCTTAAACATACGTCAAATGAAGTTAGCTAACACTATGAAAATATATAAAAACGAAGCCTAAATTTTTCAAAAACAAAATATGAATATTTGTTCCAAAGCTGTTCGGTTATATGAACACCCTTAGTATAAGACTCATAGAGGGCTCCTATAAGTCTTTCGGACTTGGAACAATCGTATTGGCGCCGGGCTTCGTCTATCTGAACACACCAATCATCCACTGGTCATGAAATACTAGTTTGTATAGAGGGAAAATAAACTGGTATCATACTGGTGGTAAAATACCCGTATCATACTAGTACAAATGTAGGCCAAAACCTCTATCAGAGATCATAATAAGAACATGGACTCATTAACTGAACGTCCCACAGGCAGAGCATCTGACGTAAAATGTCGCGTATGACCCGAATCTCTAAATAAACCCCATAGTCGTTGCCTATAACGTATTATTTATAAGATGACTTACTCATCGAGACGATTTTGTAGGGAAAATACTGGTAGCTACGCTCCGGTGTGGTTAAATTAGGTCACTGGGCAATATAGTAAGCGATGTTCTTCGACTGTGGGGGATTTACAACCAAAATAAAATATAAATGATAAGTTTGTACTGGTTTGCATCTTGCGGGGAATAATACTGCAATGTCCCCATTTGTGTCAGCCCCATCACGAAGAAATTACGTTTATCAACGGGGATATTTTAGTCCACAGATCTTTTGCGGATTGTTATTGCTGATGCATCTACGTAACATTTTTATAGGCATATGTCTATCCTCACAACGGAACATTAATGTGCGCGTTTTCATGTGGAGATTTTCGGTCTACGTCGGTTGCAGTATAAATATAATATATATAAATACTTATCAACTTAGTAAGAACTTAGCTATAATACTTTGAATTTCCTAGTGTTATATACGTTGTTATTTTGAAAAGGCTGGCTTGTTAGAGAATTGGAAGTTAAACAAAGATCTAGTAATGAAAATGATAATGGCTGATTCAATAGATGCTTGTGAGCGCGAAGCAAATAACGAAATGAATGCTTGTGTACGCACTTACGCCATCGCTAAATGTCTTCTGAAGCGCACTTTGTACAATGTGCACAATCAAACGTTCTCATAGAAGAGGTGTTGTGAGGTGCAAAACAGCAGACAACGTAGACCACAATGAATTACATAATGATTTGTGGTACACTACATAATTCTACTTTGTATAATCTAATTGGCACCTAATTTGTAAATTAATTATACATTTAATTATAATCAACATTCCGTCGTCCATTCTTGAAGCTACATGTAGGTAAATGTTATATAGCTGTAGTGTGTACGTACAAAAAAGCGTTGTTAATGTTGCATCAGCATGGAACTTTTTCCAGAACAGTTTGTGAAAACCGAGCAGAGTACTACAAATAATGTGTTAATTTTCACGTTTCTTGACGCTGCTGTTGTTGTGGCAAATTTTATTCAATACCATTTATCATATTCTTTTCCAGCGCCTCTGTCCCACCAATTGTACTATAATTAAGTAAACGATTTAGAAGTTTACCTATTTGTTTTGGATATAGTTGATTTTTAATACGAAATTCTTTCGATTGATGTTCTACAGCGCCATTGTCCAATTGATATTTACATAAAGTATGTAACGGACGTACTAAAATCGAACGTAGCTCAGGCCGTTCTTCCAGTACGCATAATGCTTGCGCAGCTGTTTTCAGCGTACTCAAACAGCCTTCGGTGGGTTGAGTGCGTACAAGACATCAAATTGTTCAAGCTGAAAAAGAAAACAAAATGGTTATTATAATCATCAAAATAACACCCCAAAAAGCATTGTTGAATTATTTATCGTTGTTATAATTCAACTGTGAAAAATAATACAACTTATACCGCTCCATACTTACCTCGTGAAAATTGTCTATTAATGACATTTCATTCGGTATGTATCCGGTTCGAGTGAAAAGTGGGTTGCGACCCCTACCGCCGAAAACGACACAAAACAAAAAAAAACGGTGATGCCACGCTCATAAGCAACTTGTTCCAAAATGGGCACACTATGTAAAGTCCAGTTTAAAACCAATACGGCGCGGTTTGATAAAAATACATGCAGACATCATATAAAATATTTGATGGCTCGGCAATAAAATAAAATATTTTCTGTCCCTGACGGACAAAAGGCAAACGGTGCCTTTACTCAAGCGCACCATGGTTCCGATAAAGCAGGCTGCTGACCGCCTGTCTCTGCCCTACTCGTGGAACCGGCCACTTATTGACCGGGGCGCCATCCGGCGGCTGAACAGGGTTGACAGTTTTCACAACAGGGTACAATTAAGAGTGCGTAACTACGAGCTGTAACGTCATTACCACGGTCAGCTGTGTAGAAGCAGAAGTGCTTCTCCCTGGGGTTTTAGTATATTGCGAGACTAAACGAGTTACTTCATTCTTGAGAACACACTTTTTGTTGGGCTGGCAGGGAATTGTCAAGGTGATAAAGCTGTCATAGGGGAACATTTTCGGACATAATGTCTATACGGACATCGTACGTGCCCTGCTCGACCCGTGTTCAGCAACTACGGTCATTGACGGTGAGCTCGCCAGAGATCTCCGCCTAGAACGTGTTGGTGATAGGCGGCCGAGCAGGTGTACTCTCATTTTATGAGGGAAGTACGGAATGACCACCTGATCGACGTTGCTGTGCACCAGCTCGTAAATCACCCACCTTGTTCTACAGCTGTAGTCAGCAAGTCTGCCACATCCAACCGATGACGCCTGTCGCATATGGCAATGTAACGGTGGAGACAGATATGTCGCGACTGATGTGTCCCTGCCACATTGAACTTGCCAGTCTCGTATGACGAATTAATTCGATGAAGTTCTCTTATTCTCTGTCATTCGTAAACCTTCAGAAATATTTATATTGCATTCGTCAAATTTCAATTCCATTTTAAAAAAAACCCACATATCTATTGTAATTATTTACATTGAAAAAAAAATAAATATTGGTAATACAAAAAAAAAAATTTAATATGCCAAACTAAGACGTATAATAGGGTACACAAGCCACCAACCATACAAAACCTACCGGCTTACTAACGGGTTTCTTTTTTATAGAATGACTCGTTTGACGGCCACACGCTCAAAAACGTAGGAACATTTCAACATTTTTACAATCCCGTGTCGGTTGTGTAACAACAACCACGGCATACGTTTTTGCCCACAATACCGCGGGATGTCGGCGAAGGAACGATTGTCGGTGGTACTCATCCACAAATATTGCCCCAATTGTTTGTCCCCGTTTCACCGCCCGGAGATTTGTCCGAGCAAGAACCGTTGCTATCGTTGCAACGAACCGCATCACATGTCCCTTCATATAGACGACCACGACGGTAGTCGGCAGCTTACCGACAACATCAAAGACGACGGAGAAAGATCTGATGATGCGCTGTCCATAGCCATCACAGAAAAAACGAGGTCCTGGGCAGAGCAGGTAGCCGAAGAGCGGAGAAGGAAGAGGAGGTCACTAGGGTGACAGCGACGTCTACTCCACAGTTTGGCGGCTCGGAAACACGTCCTTTCCGACCGTCCCACTGATGTCTGTCAGGGTGACGTGGAAACGCGTCCTTTACTCTCACCATGAAGCACAGCTCGTCGGATGGCACCTTACCAGGCCCGCGGACTTGCTAACAACACCACAGTTGTCCGCCACAACGCTACAGCTACAACTTTCCGCACCGGTAGAGCTGCCAACGCACCTGCCACAGCCATCATAATGCGATCATTTGTCGGCGCACTGCACTTCGTCCGTGCCCTCGTCGACCCGTGCTCACCAACCACGGTCATTCACAGTGAGCTCGCTACCGATCTTTACCTAGAACGGGTTGGTGGGACCCGGCCGATCAGGTGTACACTGGTACTTCGAGGAAAATACGGGGTGATCACGAGGGTCACCACCCAAGCTACGGTCCTTGCGCACCACCATCCTATGAGCCCGGTATCTAATATTAACGCGACGGTAGCTGCACCTTTCCAGCTTATGAGGTTGGCGGATCCCTAGTTTTTCCGCGCCTGTCCAGTGCGCCTTACGCTCGGCGGCAACGCCTGTGCCAGCCTGATGCTCAGCGGCACTCCACCGTCAACTATCAATGGGTTGCTGGAACCGGCCACCTTTTTCGGCCTGGTAATTTCGGGCGCCCATCAACAATAAGAATAATTTATCTTCGACACTCTGTTGAAGCAAGAAGAAAGTCTAAATAACAAGGTGCATTGAACTAGGCAAAACCACGTCCGTATATACTAACATTTCTTTTCTCATCCGCAACAGGTGACAAGAAGCGGCCGGCATAGCAAGGGCCTCTGGTGCCCACATGGATTTTAATAGTTTTAAGAATAATGTAACCCTTTATAAAATTAAATTTGTATACCACTGGGATTGGTTGCGGGCGGCTACACTTTGGTTTAACGGTTGCTCGCCGCAGAGGGGCCGGCATGTTTAGGCCACCGGCCTAAATATATCGGTCGCCCCTCGTAGGGTGAAAATATTCGTATCTGCCCGCTCTATTGCATGTAGCTTTGAACCGATAACAGCTCTTACCCCTTCGAACCTAACGAAAGTAGGCATTCGGCGGGGTATAGAGCTAAATCCATCGAAAAGACTCGGTCACTTGTTCACCGAACGCACAACCGTCACCAGCAGCCAACCCTAGGTAAATATATGTATTTCCACTTTTTTTACATATTTTTTCCATTTTTTCATATCCCACCTTTCAATTCAATTTGAGTTTAATAAACTGCTGTCTGTATTTCATTAGTCGAAAAGCCCCTTTGTTTATTTATTTACTAACTCGGTGCTTCTTATTTTATCTCCCTTTATTACGTGCGAGCGTGCCCCCGTCATTGGAACGACTCCGCCGTAACACAGGGGACTACCAGCATTGGATTCGGTCAACAATTCTTTGTGGTGGCGGGGACCTTCTTGGCTACAAGAAGACAGCTTCCCATGGCCAGTACAAGAGAACGAGTATACTACTTCCGTGGAGGAAAAGAGAGTGTAGGCCTACGCAAAGTCAAAGCAACAAGGAATCGATATTCTTGACCGTTTTTCGAATTTACCGACGGCTACTATCATATATTATGAGATTCTTTCGAAGAACTCATCCCAAAACAAAAGCTTCCTTTCAAGAATCGTGCCTAATCTCACCCGATAAAATCAAGACAACGACTCAGCTCTTGATTAAACTGTATCAGAAGCAATATTATGGTTAGGAATATGTAAATTTGAAGAAAGGGCAGGTAATTAAGCGTCACCCAATAATACTGCCTTATAATTTTAGGTTGACGCGTTTGACTGTACAAATGGTACATGAAATCTCCCTTCATGGGGAAAACCAACTAATGCTCCGTCTCATCCCCACCCAACGCACTTGCGAACGCACTACGTTCACCCGCGCGTTTACAAGTACCGGGGTGGACTTTGCCTAGACTTTCGACATTAAAAGTTACCGCGGCAGAGGATTACGTCTGCCTCTTTGTTTGCTTCACTACGAAAGCGATCCATCTGGAGTGATCTCAGTACCTCATCCTTGCTAGCAGCCTTTTCGCGTTTTATCGCTAGAAAAACATGTCCGAGAAACATTTACTCCGACAATGGTACTAATTTTGTCGGAGCTTCACGATCTTTACGATCTGAATTCAAGGCATTTATCTCGGAAGCCCGAGATAAGACCATTCTAAAATATACCCATCAAGCAATGACATGGCATTTGACACAGGCCGGGGTTCCACATATGGGGGGACTCTGCTTCAAAAGCCACTTCAAAAAGATAGCCTCGCCTCCAAAATTCACGCATGAGGAATTTATACGCTATTGTGTCGGATTAAGGCATGCCTCAATTCGCGGCCACTGAGTCCAGCCTCAAATGAGCCCGCGGAACTGGAGCCACTAACCCCTGGGAACTTCCTCACTGGAAGTCATCTCATGTCCCCGCCAGAGTCAGAAGTGAATAAGAGCCCTGACTCCATTATCAATAGGTGGCGAAAGCTCAATGCTCTTCCTCAAACCTTCTGCAGGCGATGGAAATCGGAATACTTACGAACTTCAAAAAAGAGTAAAGTGGAAGCATCCAAAACAAAATAGTAAGGTGGGGGATCTCGTTGTCATAAACGAAGACAACTTATCTCCAAACGAATGGAGGCTCGGTCGAGTCACCAACGTACATCCCGTGAAGATAACCGGGTTCGTGTCGTTGACCTTGCGACCGAGAAGGGTGAGATCAGAAGACCATTGGTCAAGTTGATTCTGCTCCCTACGGAGGGAATGGATGTCGAGAGACCCGCTGCCTCATCTTAGCCATCCCCTCCATGGTCTCCCAAACCTTTTACTACCCCCTGTCTCAAAATTTTCCACCCCTCACT
The DNA here is from genome assembly GCA_949987695.1 of Merzomyia westermanni. Taxonomy (NCBI): domain Eukaryota; kingdom Metazoa; phylum Arthropoda; class Insecta; order Diptera; family Tephritidae; genus Merzomyia; species Merzomyia westermanni. The sequence continues at coordinate 91,212,240 of OX465288.1, forward strand.
CGGTAACCTCAAAGAGGACACCAGAAACCCTACCGCAGAAGGGCGAACCATTCTGCCACAGAAAAACAAATGCACTCGATGACGAGGCCAAAGGAGACCCAACGCAGAAAGGCGAACCGATCTGCTACGGAAAATCAACCCATCTGCCACGACCAGTTGGTAGCAGATGGTCCCACCCTCGTATACAAACCCCCATACAGACATAAAAATATAGCATTTATACCCAACAATGATAGTAAAGGTTAATTAAGTGTTTAAACATCTATCCGAAAAAAAAGTCCCATTCCTACATTGATGTGGCAACTTACACCAATTTTCGAGGATATTTTGCCTTCCATTTCAAGCTCTAAATCGCATTGGAACCAAAAGGCCACTCAAAGAGTCAATAATAAAGCAGTTAAGAAACCAACAGCTTATGTGTGTCATTAAGCGAACAATAAAAGTTACCAAAATCTAAACGCACGAGCCGCGCCGTACGGTGGCATAAGACATGCTTGGTGGTTGTAGCCAATACTAAATATAGCTTTTGAAATGGGGTTAATTAGGTGTGACTGCTCAAGCGGTGTATCACCAACCCCAGCATAAAATTGTACCACAATGTGTAATTGTGCGGGAGTGGGTGTAGAAAACATGCAGTAGACCACACAAACTCCCAGCAAGAATATCTATACATTTTATAAAAAGTAAACACTTTTTTTCGTGTCGCCACTTGACGCTCAAACGCGTGGAGGGATTTTAATCAAACTTACACACAAGTCAGATACATAGCCCGGCATGGTTCTTACGTACTTTTTTTTGAAATCAAAAAAGCGGGCGTGGCACCTCCCATACAAATGGGAACTTTCATACTCAATATCTTTGGAGGTATTAATGCTAGACAACTAAATTTTGGTAACGCGTTGTATAAATTAAATCCCTTTCCTAATACCTATCAGTTTTTGAAAGTGGAAAAGGGGGCGTGGCACCTCCCATACAAATGGGAACTTTGGGTTCAACAACGGCAAACGCAATAAAGCCATTAACCCAGATATATCAATTACACTACCTACTCCACCGATCATTCCACAACTACCCATTAAATCAAAACAATTTTCAAGTGCAGGTATATAAATGGGATTTATATCAATATCACTTAGACCCAAACGTAAAGGAATGATGAGTAATAGGGGGGTCCCGGTATCAGCATCATTGGGATCGTCAAGGCAAAGTGAATATATCTCGTCAGTCACTATCGTTTTATCTATTGCCACATGTACGACTATAGAGCACCAGTCATCGCGCACGTGTTTTTTTTTACACCCTAGCTACTGTATTGGGTCCAAACCACTGGCCCACCTTTTTATCCTCCGAATCGTCCATCAATGCGATTGGAGGTATTTAGAAAAGGCTTTTGCGTGAATACCCGAAACAATTTACGATTTTTTAAATATGTCGCGTTACGAGTTTCTGACGTGTGAAATCATTCACGTCCAAGACGTATATCAATTAAGGCTTGTGCGAGTACCATTTGGCCATAACGTAGAACGCTGCCCCAGCTTTTATCGGTGGTTAGTTGTGACGCACCCAATGGCACGAAGCCACGACTATATGTGCACCATAGGCGCGATTGTATATCTTCTTCTTCTTCTTCTTTAAATGGTCATCCAACCGCCTGGGCGATTTTGACCGTCCAACATAGCTCGCCAGTCGTTTCTTCGTTGCACCAACTGGCGCCAATTGGAAACACCGCGGGATCGCAAATCGGTCTCCACTTGGTCCTTCCATCGGAGTGGTGGCCTCCCTCTTCCTCTGCTTCCACCGGCAGGTGCCGATAAGAATATCTTCTGGGCTGGAGCGTCTTCGCTCATTCGCACTACGTGGCCTAGCCAGCGAAGCCGCTGTGTTTTAATTCGCTCAACTATGTCGGCGTCTGCGTAAAGTTCATAGAGCTCATCATTAAATCTTCGTCGGTACTCGCCGTCGCCAACGCCTAGAGGTCCACAAATCTTTCGAAGAACCTTTCTCCCGAATACTCCCAGAGCCGCCTCATCAGATGTTGTTAGTGTCCACACTTTTGCACCAAATAGCAGGACGGGTGCGATGAATGACTTGTAGAGTGTTATTTTCGTTCCTCGAGAGAGGACTTTACTTTCCAATTGCCTACTCAGTCCGAAGTAGCATTTGTTTGCAAGAGTAATTCTTCGTCGGATTTCTAGGTTAACATTATTGTTGGTGTTAATGCTAGTTCCCAAGTAAACGACGTCCTTTACTATTTCGAAATTATTGCTGCCAACAGTGGCTTGGTTGCCAAGGCGCGAATCCGCTGACTCTTTGCATGATGACAGAAGGTACTTCGTTTTGCCCTCGTTCACCACCAATCCCATTTTCTCCGCTTCTTTTTCTAGTTTGGAGTAAGCAGAAGTTACGCCGCGGTTGTTAAGGCCAATGATATCAATATCGTTAGCATATGCCAACAGTTGCATTGCATTGCGATTGTATATCACGGCGTATTAAATGAAGTTCTTTAATTGAATTATATCGTTGCGAAGAAAATGAGGAAGAACGTTATGTCTCTGTCGATGATGCCGTTAATACAATGAATCCATTATCTACATTCATTGAAATTAAAACAGCAGATAATACATCTCACGAAATTCGTTCGTACCCGATCGGCGAAGATACCGAGGATGTAAATATGGAAAAAAAAATAAAGATAAATAAATTTTCAAAAAATAGAAGAAAAAAAAATTTTTTCGGGCGCGTTACGAAAAAAAAATTATTAAAATTTTTTTTTTCTCGGGATTTGTTTGTTTTCGGAGGGGGCTGAACTGTTTTGCCCACAAAACAAAAATATTCTCCACTCGCACACTCTTTACCCGGCTCGGTACCGAAATCCGAGTACCGAAAAAGTGAAAATGTCGCTTTGTGGACGGCACTAACGCCACTTATGACGACGACCAGGCCAGTGAGAATGAGAAATAAATCTCTGCATGAGAGCCAGTAGCGAAACGAAATACAAGGTGATCCAAGACTTTAAAATTAAAGTTTTTTCTTTTTTTTTCTTAGCGAAAGCAACTTGTCGTTAACGTGCCGTGCGGCAAAAATAATTAATTTCAATATACTAATAATATACAAAGTAATAATAAAATTTCACCATTTATCATAATAATGTCAAATTATATGGCATTTATAACCACTGAAGGGGATGGCGCCCCTCTAACGCCTTAAGGAGGTAATCCGGGCGGCCTATTGTCACAATTGCTTGTCAATGGTCCACTGTGCTATAGAGTGCACTAGCGACGCAAGGCGCCGACGATGTGGAGGCAAACACCACACCACACTACCCCCCCCCCCCCCGAAATAGTCGCAAACGTAGACTGGCCACTCAGCCGCGCCAGCTACCAAATAACCACGTCGCCGACAATCGTCTTACATCCCACCGAGATTCCGACAAGCCACACAGCCGCGCCAGCTACGCCCTAACCGCGCTCCTCGTCGCAACACCACCGCGACCTTCGATGGTTGACTAGCCCTCCAGCCGCGCTCTGTCCCTGGTGGGCCTTCCGTTGCGACCCATGACCACTCTTTCGCCAACTGCGATCGTGAAGCTGAAAGCCGGTGCTCCCCCCGCACAGCTATCGACCACAGCTTGGCGGAAGAGTTAGGGCTGTATATGACCCACTCGGGCGGAGAGCGCGGTTGCTTTCTCCGAGTCCGCGGGAAACATGGAAAGCCGAAAACTATAACGGCGCCCGCGTTATGCGTGCATAATTTTCAGCGGATCAGCGCAGCCTAGAACATCGACGCCCGAATTGCCGCTCCTTATGAGCATATTCTGCTGGCTGATCCGCAGTTTTTCGTATCCGCGCCGATCCACCTCGTACTAGGTGAGGACGTCTATGCCGACGTCATAACCGCGGACACCCTCCCACCGTCATTTGGAACGTTGCTAGCCATCTTTGGGTGGGTGCTTTCGGGCGCAACGAACATGTAGGTTTAGAGTTAGGTTTAAGTAACTAAATAAAAATAAATCAAAAAACTTTACATTTTTGGGTTGCAAGAAATATACAAAAATTTTTCTTTCAAAGTTTCTTGCCCCTTTCCTATGTCTAGGTATGAAACGGTGGGGCTACCAGGGTCAAAACCTCAAACTTCCGGAGGTAGCTTGAAGGCAGACGGCTGTGACAGCGCCATCCGGCACTCATCATCCTATCTTTAAGTCCGTAGGTTAAGAGAGGGCATGATTGAAAATCCTGCGGCGGTTTAAAATGTTGCGTATCGCAAGGGGGCCGGCATTTTTAGGCCCGATGCCTAAATTTCCTTAAAACCGTGACACCCTTATGTCACTTTTGACTAATGCAAAATCCCAACACCAATCCGCCCACATGTATGCGCATGTATGCAAATCGGTGTTTGTGAGCACCCATATACGAGGTGTGTTCAAAAAGTATCGCGAATTTTGAATTTTTTGTGGCGTTATGTTGGTACTCATGTCTCTCACTTATGCCGACAAGCTCGGCCATTTTGAATGTTCAGTTAATTGTTGACAGCTGCTTTGCTTGCACGTGTTTTGGATCGTCTTCGATTTTTATGCGAAATTCGTACCAAAATTGCTCAATTGTGACCAAAAACATCATCGCATGAACATTGCTAATGAGATGTTAAACTCTGTCCGCGACGACCCAAATTTGCTCCAGAGGGTCATAACTGGTGACGAATCGTGGGTTTATGGTTATGACGTGGAAACCAAGGCTCAATCATCTCAATGGAAGCTGCCGCACGAATTTCCGCGAAGCAATCCGCCAGAAACGCCCGGATTTGTGGAAGAACAAAAATTGGCTTTTGCACCACGATAACGCCCCTGCTCACGCATCGTTGCTTGTGCGCGACTTCTTGGCCAAAAACAACACACTAATGATGCCGCATCCACCGTATTCCCCAGATCTGGCCCCTGTGACTTTTTCTTGTTCCCTAAACTGAAGATGCCCATGAAAGGACGACGTTACGCTTCTCTTGACGAGGTAAAGACGGCATCGAAGGAGGAGCTGAACAAGATACGAAAAAATTATTTTTTGAAGTGCTTCGAAGATTGGAAAAACCGTTGGCACAAGTGTATAATATCTCATGGGGATTACTTTCAAGGGGACAAAATAGATATTCATGAATAAATAAATAATTTTTGAAAAAACACAAAATTCGCGATACTTTTTGAGCACACCTCGTACTTGCATGTGGGTGTGCATGTGTGGGTTCACCTTCCCTTAAAACGGCAGGATAATTTTTCGGGTCAACGGTTGTCTTCGACGTGACCACCGTCTACTTTTCCAGCGATCATCAAGGAGAACATATCACGGCCACCCCAGAATTTTCCAGCTCATCACAATATTTAAAGGTAAACTAAATTGTAATTATCATGTTTTAACAACTACACGGCAAATTACTTACAAGGAGAATTCTCGTTTGTTTTCTTTTATTTAATTTCAAATAAAATTCGACCGTGGTGCTTTTGAGCCACGGCCGCTCCCGCTAAGCATCTCGCCCGATTTTACAACCATTGTGTTTCCGAGCTTGGATCTTGGTAGCGGTCCAACAAAGTCAGCTCATACTGTAGCTCAATGCTCCTCTGCTATCTCTGTCAGCATTTTCCCAGCTGCTTGCTGTTGACTTGGGTTGTATATTTGGCAGGCCGGACATTATCGTAATTACCTTTTTACGTCTCTGGACATCCCGGGCCAATAGTATCGGTTAGCTGCTCGTATGGTTGTCTTCCTGATTCCGATGGGTCCTGCCGTTGGACTGTCGTGAACTTCTTGAATTAGTCTGTTTCTCATAGGCTTTCCCACACATAGCTTCCATGGGATTGCGTCATCGTAGTCTACCTGTAATGTGAAGTGACGATAAAACTCACCATTCTCTGTAATGTAATCCGCGAACTTCTCTGAGTTTCCCGGTATTCCCTTGCGGTATTGCCCGACTAGCGATTTATGACCAGTGAACCCTTCTAGGTGATGTCACGCCTCCTTCCGTTAGGAAGGATAAGGTGCGTAATGAGAGGTGAGAGGCATCATATCCGTAGATCAACCATCGAGTTGCATATTAGTCGCCTCTTACGACCGGTATGCCTACCTCGGGCACATTCTAAACCCCTAAACCGCAGGGGGTATGACGCAGCTCCTCGTCTAGGAAATCTTTTATCCTCTGAATATCCTCGCCTGATATACCTTGCAATTTCACGGTTTTGTCATTGTTGTGCTTCTGTTCGATATTACCATTCTCTTTTATTGATGTGCACGCGATAGTCTCTGGCGATGCTTTCTTCGCTTGTAGTGTCAAAGAGTAACCTCCGCAACTTAACGTCATGCTAGACTCAGCCAAGATATCGCTTCCAATGATTACGTCACCGACTAGCCCTGGAAGGACCAGAACCTCCCTTTTATGGGCTTTATTACCGATTCCGACCTCTACGTCTATCACCTCCATCACTTTCCTTGGTCTAGCATCTCCCATTACCACGTTTCTTCGTATTTGCTTAAAATTCTTCGTATTTAGATTTTTTGACCATGACTCGCTTATGAAGCTCCTGGTTGCACTTGTGTCTATGGTTGACATGACTCATTTGCAGTTAATTAATTATAATTGATGCCCCTGCCAAAATCCGTCCCTTTGACTGCTTTAAAATATTTAGACTTGCCGAAGTTGTACTGGACCCTATCCCTCGGATTGGAGCATTAACTGTGCTGCTGCATTCCGATATGATAAAACTAAAACTAATACAACTAATCAAGTTAACATTTGGAATAAGGGAGAACTGGAAACACGGCCTTTTCAACCTCCCACCTAATTTGGACCATTAACTGTGTTGATCAGAATTTGTTGCATTCCTTCAGCTAAGATGATAAAACTAAAACCAATAAAACTAACCAAGTTAACATTTGGAATAAATAGTTGAACAGAACCCAGTGCTTTCTGAGAGCATTGGCATCATTTTTTTATACCTAGTAGTATTACGCACACAAGGTATATAAACTTTAGTCGCCTAACGGCACTACGTAACGGCATAAACGGATCGAGATAGATATTGACTTATAGATATCAAAATGTTCAGGACGGAAAGAGAAATTGATTAAGCCATGTCCGTCCGTCCGTCAGTCCGTCCGTCCGTCAGTCTGTGAACACGATAACTTGAGTAAATTTTGAGATATCTTAATGAAATTTGGTATGCGGATTCCTTGGCACTCATCTCCGAGCGCTATTTAAAATGGGCGAAATCGGATGATAGCCACGCCCACGTTTTATACATAGAATATTTTCGAAAACACAAAAAAAGTGATTACTCAGTACATAATACACCTATAAGGATAAAATTTGGTGAATACATTGAGATCGAGGCATAAAATAAATTTTTCAAGAAATTTTTTGAAAATGGGCGTGGAACCGCCTAGTTTTGATTAAGTCAAATGTAGAAATAATATTAATCATAGATCAAAAACCGTTCAAGATATCGAAACGAAATTCAGCACGCAAGGTATGCAAGGAATGTTCCAGGAAAAAATGGCCGGGATCGGTTAAGGTCTACACCCACTTTTATATTAAAGATTTTGAAGAGGATCGTAGATATATTAAATAGGCAATAGCTTTGCGTAAAATAGCTTTACATCATTTATATTTCACTTTTAAAGTTTCCGTAAACAAGTAAATACAAAAACTTACCATTTTTAAAAATGGGCGTGGATACGCCTATTTTATAGTGGACTATTCCACAAAACTTTTTATGCCATAACTGCGCCAAAAATTGATTTGTCGAAACGAAATTCGGTTATAATGTTCTATATATAAAGGTAACTGTTTGCTGTAAAAATGGGCGAAATCGGTCAATGTCCACGCCCAGTTTTTTAACATAGTTCTGAAAAATTTGTTTGTAAAATTTAAAAAGCGATATTTCTCCAATTAAACAACCCATACTTCATAAGCTTTTTAAGAAAAACTCGGCCGCAAAAAAATTATGTCAATTTTGAAGAAGTAGGCGTGGCGCCGCCCATTTTTCAGCCTAAAATTTCTGCTATTTTCAAAGGCAATCGCTTACAATTCAATCTTGAAATCGTTCTATGAAAATTGGTCAGCTGCTTCTCATTAGTATGTATTATACTCCTGCCGAAAATTAGCTAAATCGGGAATCACACAAGCAAAATATTCGGGCACGTAATTAATAGCCCACTGCAATAGCGAAGTTATATATCTTTTTTGATTTTCATAAACATTAAATGTATGTAAGTATGAAACAAGAAGTGAAAAGTTCACTAAAATGATCAGCACGATGAGCGGAGTCGATTTAGCCATGCCCGTCTCTCCGTCTGTCTGTATGTCTGTCCGTCTGTCTATTTGAACGCAAACTAATCTCTCAGTTTTACAAAATAATGCTGAAATTCGTGGTTTGCTTTCGCCGTTTTATAATATACTAGCAACATGCTTTATATAACTTGGGGGCTTTTCCAAAAGCTATATACAGACTTTATCGTGCCCAGCGAACTCCTGAGCCTATCGTGAAAGTTCAAGAGCAAAAACAAACCAAAAAATATGTGGCCGTGGCACCGCCCACTTTTCCAAAATTATGTAGATATTGACTAAGTGACACATATCTCCAAATATCATTAATTTAGACCAAACAAGTTCGGAGTTATGACGAATTGAAACTTTATATAGCCTGGGGGCTTGGCTCCTCTCACTTTTCCAAAACTATATACTGTCTATGCTGTACCCAGTGAACCCGAGCATATATTGTGAAAATTTCATAAAGATACTGGACGTGGCCGTTAGCCGATTTCCCCCCTTTTTACAGCAAATATTTACCTTTTTATACTAAAAATTTTCGCCAAATATCGTTTCGATAAATTAATGTTTGCAGGAGTTATAGTATAAAAGGTTTTGTAGAATAATCCACTATAAAAGGGGAAGGGTAACGCGCATTTTCAAAAATTTCTTGAGAAATTTATTTTTTACCTTAACGTTAATCTACATACTGAATTTTATCCTTATACGTGTATTATGTTCTGAGTAATCACCTTTTTTGTGTTTTCGAAAATATTCTATGTATAAAAGGTGGGCGTGGCTATCATCCGATTTCGCCCATTTTAAATATCGCTCGGAGATGAGTGACAAGCAACATGCATACCAAATTTCATTAAGATATCTCAAAATTTACGCAAGTTCTCGTGTTAACAGACGGACGGTCAGACGTACATGGCTTAATCAATTTCTTTTTTCCTCCTGAACATTTTGATATACATAAGTCAATATCTATCTCTATTCGTTTTTGCCGTTACATACCACTGTTAGGCGACTAAAGTTAATATATCTTGTGTGCGTAGCACTACTAGATATAAAAACGTAATTATAAGTCTTACTCAAATATAGCTATAACAAGTAAGGAAGTCTGCGTTCGGGTGGAACCGAGCATTATATGCCCAGCTATGTTAGCGTGGTCTTGGTAAATTGGTAAATTGTTGTGCAGAGGTGTCAAACTTGTTCCAATACCATGTGGGCAATACGAGTCTCATTCTGCTTAGCTAATTTTCCAAATCAGTTACCTAAAAACCTAACCGGCCTCCACATGGTCCTGCCATCGTTGTAGAGGTGTCCCTCTTCTTCTGCTTCGACCGCCGGGTGCCGATAGGAATACCATCTTCGTTCATTCGCACAAAAGCAATTTCAGTCAACTTTCAAGGCCGGCTAATGACTTTGGTTATATCCACAACACCAATAAACGGTTATAAAGTTATTACCAGTTAATTTGTGCATTAGTCATTAATAAGATTATCAAAGTAACTGCCAAATTGTGGCATTCTATTGGCCACCACTGTGGCCTGTGTCGTCACCTCTCCCTTTACTCCATATTTTCCGCGAAGGGCAGGAGTGCGCCTCATATGGTAAGACGTGCCGGTACGCTCCAAATGGAAGCCTTTAGGGAGGTTCGCGTCGATGATGAAATTTGGCGCACGAATCTCTGAGGGCGCGCCCTATGTGGAGTTTACCGCCCGCCGCGATTCGAACCATGGCCGTTGGAGCGATGGCTACGAACGCTCGTGTGATCGTGGTTGCTAAGGGCGCCTCCTTCAGGAGGCCTGTTCTGAAGCCGGACGGGGTGATATCGTGAGGTGCGAGAGCGGTGCCTGGAGCAGGTGATTTATACGGGGCCGCCCTACCAGAAGAACTTCGTAATGAGCGGGACGAACGCGGTTCCGCATCACCACGGCGCCCTCCGGTAGTACGGTGCGATGGGAGGAAAGGACGTGTCTCCGCGCCATCCCCGCATTGCTTGTTTAAGGACTTCTCCTGGTGAAGTAGCGGGCTAAAACGGCGAGGTCCCGAGGCGACCTGCTGAATTCCTGACGCGAATGCGGTGATGTCTTCACTCCTATTTATTTCTTCGTCTTCTACCTGTTGCAACCATGATATGGTATGCTCCTCAACGCGATCCATCCGAGCTTACTTCATCTACGTCGTTGTCGTTGCTAATTGGGGGTGCCTCGTCGGTGTGCGTCCAGGTATGGTGCTGTTCGTTGCACCGGTGGCAACGGTCTTCGCTGGGGCATGACCTCCTTTGATTAAAGGGAGACAAACAATTAGTACAGTACCGCGTATCGATCACAACCCATAATCGCTCTATATTGGACATGCCCCGATAAATCAGGCAAAGTCGGATGCTGTGGCACTTTTGTCACAGACGACACGGGATTGTGCACGAGGTGACCCGTGTTTTGGATTTGTTGCGTTTTACGGTGCATCCAGTCATTCCGCAATAGTGATTTGTTCATACGGTCGGAGATTTCCGTATGTTGGCTGGTTTATGGGTCATACACATACATGCATTTGGCTTATTCGTGCAAAAAAAAAAAGTGAATTCGTGAAAGTTCAGTTCGTTGTGTATTTTTTGGTATTTTCGTTATTTATCTTAGTACCGGCACGCATATTTGCTAATCATCATGCTCAACAGCTCATCTTTGCCGTCCGTCAAGGCGTACGGAACGGCGGCGAGGTATGGCATCTGTTTGGACCATTATACCCATTCTCGCATACAACCCTGTTTTGGCGCTGACGTGTGTGTAGATAGTTGAATTCATCACTACAGACATTAGTGCTGTGCAAAAAACTTAATTTTTAAGTTTCAGAGATCCGCTCTGTACTCGGCTTTCAGTGCCGAGTAGGCCACGTGGCAGGTGTGTTTGTATTTTTAGATTTATTTTGTATTTAATGAGCGTGCAGAACGAAAAAAGTGGCTTAAGTGTGGTTGCTGTTGTGGAAAACCCCAACAAGGCCTGTCGCCCGAAAGAAATTGAGACAAAAATAGGTGACGTCCAAGTATCTTTCGATGTTGGCCCCTTAGCAGCCTCATCAAGATTGAGGTTTGCAGTTCTGGTAGCCACTTGGCTTGGCTGTATAAATTGCTCCCAAATCCTAGGTAGAGAAAGCCAAAGGACTTTCTTTATTGTTTTTAATTTCTATTTTTTTTTACATAAATAGCCTGTTACGCATGGGAACTGACTAATTTACTCTATCGTGACTTCTAAAAGGTAGCCCTTACCGATTTTGGCAAATCGGGTCTTCGGTACCCGTTTATGTCAAAATCAACATCACTAGTATGGTGCGATATTGAGTCGATAATGCAGTTGATGTTATACATACTCATACTCACGCTATTTCTCCTTATTTTGTCAATCCAATGGCACGTTCGTAGAGAGGAGAGATATTAGAAGACGATGAAATAATTCATTCGCTTTTCTTCACTACTGCGTGCAGTTGCATGGTCGCACAAAAAATTAAAAAATGCCGAATAATCAAAAAAAAAAAAAAATTGTCGCGGTGCTCCACAACATACAAAACTAAATTTGTTGAAAAGAATTAATGGCCTCTAGACAAGCCAACTGAAGCTTTTTGGGCCTATCTAAAATCGATCCAAATAGTAATCTATTGCCGTAAAGAAGGTAAAATAAATACGGTGCGACAGAACATAAAGACCAAGAATGTGGTTAGGCAAATGTACCTTGAACAGGGCTGGAAGATCATGCTAATGTGTATTTTGAAAAATCTAAACAAATTTCTTGAACTGAACAAATTATTCAACATATTCGAAAGAAAAAAGACTACCAACTTTGTCTAATAGTATTTTCACATTCTTCTCCTTTTGGGTGTCGCACGCTGTTATTTGAGTTTGCACAATTATTAATGCAGAAAATGCGACACAGAAATTTACAAACATCTTACAACAGAGATCCCGCGTTAACGTATTTTTCATCAATGTAATGGCAAAACGCTACTAATTGTGAGAACTTCTATATTGCATGCTCTAAAGCCATGTTTGGTAAATTAGTTGTTAATATCGCAAAAAAATGTCCTAAAGCGACAGCATATAATTCACATGGCTGCTCGGAATTAAAGAACGGAGTTTGTGGTGGCTCTTCTAGTTTCATTGTCAGCGTTTCACAGCATTTATCAGCCTTTTCGATAATATCGTCAATTGTCATATCATTCCATTGATACACTTTCAGGATACGTAATGCATTACGTCGTTTCGCATAGTTTTGCATTACAATTATTGGCCATGCTTCCAATTGTGTTTGATATAATACATATGTATAAATCCAAATATTGGCTATATAAATAATTGTATTTTTATTTTAAACAAATAGCTTGATAAATTTTCTCAATAATTACAAAACAAAACACTTTGTTGTAAGTCTAAAATTGCATCTAAATCAGATTCCACTCTATGACTTCCATCAATTAATTCGGCTTGAAAACAATGTAGAAACCCCTTTTTTTGAATAATACAATCAGGACGAGCCGTAGAATGCTGTGATAAAATTTTTAGTTTCTCATTAAACTCGTAAATTTTCTCCCTCACTGGCTGCAAAACGCGGACTTACTGCTACTCCCTAATGTTGTACTCGGAAGTAAAGTGGGGATCCATGGCAATCCACATAATCAGCAGTTATGCTCATTTAACCCACGGTCTATTGCCAGTTTCCCATTCACGTTTGGTTTGGCTACCATACCAGTCTTGAGTATTTTGCCACCTCATCGACATCCAACTATGGGTGGTTGTGTGCAGCATTCGAGGAAGAAACAATTGGGAGAACTGCTGCTGATGGTACCATCATACCTGTGCTTGCTGGCTCAAGGGGTTTGCTGTGCTTGCATTTTTTTTGAAAAGTTCTAAAAATTAACCATAATTCGCGAATACTGGATGTGAAGCTTCTGGTTTCTTTGGTGGATAAACCTAGCCTTCTTTAGCTAATGCTAGTCGCAATTTCTATTCCATTTCGCGGTGTAAACGTTCTTTATCAAATGGCTCATCGGTATCAAGATTAAAATATGCTCCTATTGGTTCCCTTGTCGGCAATGGTAAATTGTCTAAATCAGTATTGATATGTGCTTCTATGTTTGTTTCTGTATATTTTTGTTCGTCGGCCCTTTCTCCGATATTGCTGTTAATGGCACTGTTAACTGCTTTATTTTTTTCATTCGCATTTTGACTATGTTTAATGTTTTACAACTTATGGATTAGCTTATCGGCACTGCGTGAACGTGTAGTTCTTGAGTTGCTGCGATATGTACGCGTTCTAGAATGACTACGGCTACGACTGCGACTGTGGAGATCTACCACGGCTGCGACTACGTGTACGACTGTCGTCCGTGCGGTAGCGACGTTTTCGTGAACGGCTTCGAGATCGACTGTACCGTTTGCGGTCATCTCCACGTGTTTCATGATCATGATAGCCAGTATCGCGTCAATATCGCTGATTCAATGGCGACATTTCTGATTGTGTAATATATTTGCTTTTCCCGCCGGTGCTTAAGTTGTTTAGTAGGAAGTCGTGTATCAATCCGCTGTTGTATTGTGTAAATAATCAAATCGTTTACGACCGTGTTTGGCTGTCAACACTTCGCTGCTATTTCTTTGTTGATATTGAGCGTATTTTGGTTTCGGCTCAGCTATGTTAAGTTTGTGGTTTAATCAGGAGAATAATTTTTAAAAATTACTTCAGATATCCGAAAAGGATTAAAGAAATTTTATTTTTTTTTCGAGCAATGGGCTAATGTTACGATCCAATGTAGATGCTTGAGATTTTTCGTCTCTTTCCTATAGTAACCTAAATTGGGCCTTTAATTTAACAATATTCGCTTGTTTATAATTTGTGTTGCATATGTTGTTATTTGGTGTTTGTCTTTATGGGGTATGCGAGTTCTTGATTCCCGTTAAAATTCGGCCGGCATGTTTAGGCCACCATAAATAAGTATATAGATGTTTGGAGATTTTTTTTTTATATTGAGGAGCGCCATTATTTCCAATCAGGAAATGTCCTGGAGTGAGTGGCTCCAAGTTAGACGGATCATTGGAGGAGGGGCTTAAAGGTCGAGAGTTGAGGCACTATTCATTTCGACAAAGAAGAGTGCTGAGCTCTTCAAGGGTAAAGTTTTGATCCGACGCGATCTTTTTGAAGTGGGTCTCAAATCTTTTGACCCTTGTCTCCCATAATCCGCCCATGACAGAAGCGCCTGCTGGTACGAAATGCCATGTCAGGGTTTAAGGCTACATTTGGATAGGGGTTGGTTGCGAGCGTCCGCTGGATGGTGTGGCATTACTCAGAATGCGTTTCATTTTCAATGCATTTCTATGCATATACAAATATTGACCCAAATAAATTATGTTGAACCCAACGGGAGTTCAACAACATATATACACGCCGCGTATCTGCTTACATTTGTCACCCTATTACTCAACCCGTCACATTGACCAACACACGTATCGATCAGCATGACTGATCGACAGTATCGGTTTGTCAATGTGAACTACCAACTTATTGCTGACGTTGCATACATTGTAAACACTTTTAGTTTGTAAGTACAAGTGTAATTATGTATACGTATGTAAAGTAAGAAATTGTATAAAAGAGAAAGATTTTCAATAAAGAATTATTATTGACTTAACGCTAACCCATTCTCGCATACAACCCTGTTTTGGCGCTGACGTGTGTGTAGATAGTTGAATTCATCACTACAGACATTAGTGCTGTGCAAAAAACTTAATTTTTAAGTTTCAGAGATCCGCTCTGTACTCGGCTTTCAGTGCCGAGTAGGCCACGTGGCAGGTGTGTTTGTATTTTTAGATTTATTTTGTATTTAATGAGCGTGCAGAACGAAAAAAGTGGCTTAAGTGTGGTTGCTGTTGTGGAAAACCCCAACAAGGCCTGTCGCCCGAAAGAAATTGAGACAAAAATAGGTGACGTCCAAGTATCTTTCGATGTTGGCCCCTTAGCAGCCTCATCAAGATTGAGGTTTGCAGTTCTGGTAGCCACTTGGCTTGGCTGTATAAATTGCTCCCAAATCCTAGGTAGAGAAAGCCAAAGGACTTTCTTTATTGTTTTTAATTTCTATTTTTTTTTACATAAATAGCCTGTTACGCATGGGAACTGACTAATTTACTCTATCGTGACTTCTAAAAGGTAGCCCTTACCGATTTTGGCAAATCGGGTCTTCGGTACCCGTTTATGTCAAAATCAACATCACTAGTATGGTGCGATATTGAGTCGATAATGCAGTTGATGTTATACATACTCATACTCACGCTATTTCTCCTTATTTTGTCAATCCAATGGCACGTTCGTAGAGAGGAGAGATATTAGAAGACGATGAAATAATTCATTCGCTTTTCTTCACTACTGCGTGCAGTTGCATGGTCGCACAAAAAATTAAAAAATGCCGAATAATCAAAAAAAAAAAAAAATTGTCGCGGTGCTCCACAACATACAAAACTAAATTTGTTGAAAAGAATTAATGGCCTCTAGACAAGCCAACTGAAGCTTTTTGGGCCTATCTAAAATCGATCCAAATAGTAATCTATTGCCGTAAAGAAGGTAAAATAAATACGGTGCGACAGAACATAAAGACCAAGAATGTGGTTAGGCAAATGTACCTTGAACAGGGCTGGAAGATCATGCTAATGTGTATTTTGAAAAATCTAAACAAATTTCTTGAACTGAACAAATTATTCAACATATTCGAAAGAAAAAAGACTACCAACTTTGTCTAATAGTATTTTCACATTCTTCTCCTTTTGGGTGTCGCACGCTGTTATTTGAGTTTGCACAACTATTAATGCAGAAAATGCGACACAGAAATTTACAAACATCTTACAACAGAGATCCCGCGTTAACGTATTTTTCATCAATGTAATGGCAAAACGCTACTAATTGTGAGAACTTCTATATTGCATGCTCTAAAGCCATGTTTGGTAAATTAGTTGTTAATATCGCAAAAAAATGTCCTAAAGCGACAGCATATAATTCACATGGCTGCTCGGAATTAAAGTACGGAGTTTGTGGTGGCTCTTCTAGTTTCATTGTCAGCGTTTCACAGCATTTATCAGCCTTTTCGATAATATCGTCAATTGTCATATCATTCCATTGATACACTTTCAGGATACGTAATGCATTACGTCGTTTCGCATAGTTTTGCATTACAATTATTGGCCATGCTTCCAATTGTGTTTGATATAATACATATGTATAAATCCAAATATTGGCTATATAAATAATTGTATTTTTATTTTAAACAAATAGCTTGATAAATTTTCTCAATAATTA
This sequence comes from Merzomyia westermanni, assembly GCA_949987695.1. Classification (NCBI taxonomy): domain Eukaryota; kingdom Metazoa; phylum Arthropoda; class Insecta; order Diptera; family Tephritidae; genus Merzomyia; species Merzomyia westermanni. Next base: position 91,228,859 of record OX465288.1, read on the forward strand.
CAAAACAAAACACTTTGTTGTAAGTCTAAAATTGCATCTAAATCAGATTCCACTCTATGACTTCCATCAATTAATTCGGCTTGAAAACAATGTAGAAACCCCTTTTTTTGAATAATACAATCAGGACGAGCCGTAGAATGCTGTGATAAAATTTTTAGTTTCTCATTAAACTCGTAAATTTTCTCCCTCACTGGCTGCAAAACGCGGACTTACTGCTACTCCCTAATGTTGTACTCGGAAGTAAAGTGGGGATCCATGGCAATCCACATAATCAGCAGTTATGCTCATTTAACCCACGGTCTATTGCCAGTTTCCCATTCACGTTTGGTTTGGCTACCATACCAGTCTTGAGTATTTTGCCACCTCATCGACATCCAACTATGGGTGGTTGTGTGCAGCATTCGAGGAAGAAACAATTGGGAGAACTGCTGCTGATGGTACCATCATACCTGTGCTTGCTGGCTCAAGGGGTTTGCTGTGCTTGCATTTTTTTTGAAAAGTTCTAAAAATTAACCATAATTCGCGAATACTGGATGTGAAGCTTCTGGTTTCTTTGGTGGATAAACCTAGCCTTCTTTAGCTAATGCTAGTCGCAATTTCTATCCCATTTCGCGGTGTAAACGTTCTTTATCAAATGGCTCATCGGTATCAAGATTAAAATATGCTCCTATTGGTTCCCTTGTCGGCAATGGTAAATTGTCTAAATCAGTATTGATATGTGCTTCTATGTTTGTTTCTGTATATTTTTGTTCGTCGGCCCTTTCTCCGATATTGCTGTTAATGGCACTGTTAACTGCTTTATTTTTTTCATTCGCATTTTGACTATGTTTAATGTTTTACAACTTATGGATTAGCTTATCGGCACTGCGTGAACGTGTAGTTCTTGAGTTGCTGCGATATGTACGCGTTCTAGAATGACTACGGCTACGACTGCGACTGTGGAGATCTACCACGGCTGCGACTACGTGTACGACTGTCGTCCGTGCGGTAGCGACGTTTTCGTGAACGGCTTCGAGATCGACTGTACCGTTTGCGGTCATCTCCACGTGTTTCATGATCATGATAGCCAGTATCGCGTCAATATCGCTGATTCAATGGCGACATTTCTGATTGTGTAATATATTTGCTTTTCCCGCCGGTGCTTAAGTTGTTTAGTAGGAAGTCGTGTATCAATCCGCTGTTGTATTGTGTAAATAATCAAATCGTTTACGACCGTGTTTGGCTGTCAACACTTCGCTGCTATTTCTTTGTTGATATTGAGCGTATTTTGGTTTCGGCTCAGCTATGTTAAGTTTGTGGTTTAATCAGGAGAATAATTTTTAAAAATTACTTCAGATATCCGAAAAGGATTAAAGAAATTTTATTTTTTTTTCGAGCAATGGGCTAATGTTACGATCCAATGTAGATGCTTGAGATTTTTCGTCTCTTTCCTATAGTAACCTAAATTGGGCCTTTAATTTAACAATATTCGCTTGTTTATAATTTGTGTTGCATATGTTGTTATTTGGTGTTTGTCTTTATGGGGTATGCGAGTTCTTGATTCCCGTTAAAATTCGGCCGGCATGTTTAGGCCACCATAAATAAGTATATAGATGTTTGGAGATTTTTTTTTTATATTGAGGAGCGCCATTATTTCCAATCAGGAAATGTCCTGGAGTGAGTGGCTCCAAGTTAGACGGATCATTGGAGGAGGGGCTTAAAGGTCGAGAGTTGAGGCACTATTCATTTCGACAAAGAAGAGTGCTGAGCTCTTCAAGGGTAAAGTTTTGATCCGACGCGATCTTTTTGAAGTGGGTCTCAAATCTTTTGACCCTTGTCTCCCATAATCCGCCCATGACAGAAGCGCCTGCTGGTACGAAATGCCATGTCAGGGTTTAAGGCTACATTTGGATAGGGGTTGGTTGCGAGCGTCCGCTGGATGGTGTGGCATTACTCAGAATGCGTTTCATTTTCAATGCATTTCTATGCATATACAAATATTGACCCAAATAAATTATGTTGAACCCAACGGGAGTTCAACAACATATATACACGCCGCGTATCTGCTTACATTTGTCACCCTATTACTCAACCCGTCACATTGACCAACACACGTATCGATCAGCATGACTGATCGACAGTATCGGTTTGTCAATGTGAACTACCAACTTATTGCTGACGTTGCATACATTGTAAACACTTTTAGTTTGTAAGTACAAGTGTAATTATGTATACGTATGTAAAGTAAGAAATTGTATAAAAGAGAAAGATTTTCAATAAAGAATTATTATTGACTTAACGCTAACCATCGGCGTGCTTCAATTAAAAACGAATATATTACAGTGTTTGCTGTGTTTTCGGAATTTGTTGTTGTTGTTGATGCTGCTGCTTCGAACTGTCTTTTTGTTGCTTGTTGCTTTTGAATGTTTTTTTCTTTGCAGAGCAATATCCTTCTTTATGGCCATTGGTTCCATATTGAGTACACTTGTGATTCGTATAAGAGCAGAAACGAGCATAATGCATTCCTCCGCAGAACCACCATGGAGAAGGTGGTGCTTTTGTAACATCTTTTTTAAACTGTTTTACCTGTGTACGAACTGCGTGCGTAATCGATGTTGTATTTCCGATCATCTTATTGTCTTGTTGGCGTTGCAGTATACGTTGAATCTCAGCATTGATTAAGTTAAAGTAACTGGTTTACTAGGCTTTTCTTCGTCCAACATCTTAAGGATTGCATTTCGAAATACTGCATCTTTTGTAGCTTGTAGCCCGCTAACAAACAATAAATACTTTAAATTGTCACTGGTGCGTTCTTGCACATCGAATTTTTCACATTGTTTATTTACTCTTGCTATATACGCCGTATAGTCTTCCAAATCATTTTTCGTTATTTGGAAACATTTATAGCGAGTGCTGAAAAGCGATTGTTTTTCACCAAACATAGAAGTTAGCTTACTTAAAGTGGTTTTAAAATCAATCTCGTTTGGTTGGGCAGGCAATATTATGTGTGCATATTGCTGGTACACTGCGGAACTGACCTTACGCAGCAAAAGCCATGTTTTATCTGCATCGCATAGCTGGCTAGCATCTTCGAAAATATCCTGGTACCTTGTATACCAAGCTTCGAATGTGTGATCCTCTTCGGGTGCGTGTATTTGTTTTGACAGAATGTCCATTAATTGTTCCCTGCTGAGGCCTTTTGGCGATGATGCTACGTTTGTTAATTGACTGTTTGAAATCTGTGTCACCACATTTCGAAGTAGCTCCTGCGTAGTTTGTTGTGTCTCCGTCTGCTGTACGAGCAATCGTGCTAGCACTTGTTCAATTGCATTTGCCATTTTTTTTATTATATAGATGTCCGCAATTTATAATAATTTTTTTTTTTTTATCTCGTCGCCAAGTTTTGTTATGGATTTACACGCGTTTAAGGTTATGCGAACAATATAATTTTACGTTTATTTTAATAAATGTTAGTGAAGTAACAATAATTGTAATTATTCAATGAAACACAACTAGTTAAGACTTTTCATGTCTGCTTCGGCTGATGGTTGTCTTTTTAAAATCGTCGTTAATATGATTTTCTGTCAGATGTTGCGCTTTGTTGACAGCGTTGCCAGTATCAATTATTATTGGATAACCTCCAGCGTTTCCAACACATATAAACATGCATTTTTAAATCATCGTATATTTAATCTTTGAAACCACCGTAATGTTATGAGTGCGAAGCACTTTCCGGATAATTATGTCGTAAACATGTTATTAAATGAACAAGGGTGTCGCTTGTTAAAATCCACGTTTTGGTTATTTTCGTTCTGTTTTTCCTCTTGTTAAATTTTTTATTTTACTTTTTCAATCCTTTCTTGTTCAACAAACGGCGCTGAAATTTGGTTTTTAGAATATTTTTGCAATGGCTCATGCTATTTCATTCAATTCAATTCAGTTTATTTTAGTCTATGATTTGCATTAATCTTACAGACTAGCATGTACAAATCAGAATCTTAACCCTTTCGGTCCGGTCGGTACACATACTCGTATGTACCAGCACCAATTTAGGTACCTTAAACGCTTTATATTTGGCTAAGACTAAGTTTAAAATGTGCTGCCTGGCAACGCTGATAGCGAGAGAAAGCGAGAGAAAGCTGACCGCTTAACAGCTGATGTTTTTATCGACGTGTTTATATCACAAAATTTGTGGAAGTGAGTTTCTTTCAATAAAAACAATATGAAGAGAAATATGAATTCAGGTTCGAAAGGGTTAAGTGTAGATACATTTTAAAATTGAAATTATACATAATGTGAATCAAGACTACCAAAAATTTAATTAAATTCACCGAGAGCCCTAGAAATAGGATCATAATTATGGTAATTTGCTCTAATTAGATTAACGTGAAACGGATAGTGCGCACGGAGCGTTCTACTTGGTACATAGAAGCCTACTTGTGCCAGCAGTTCCGGGCAGTCAACCAAGCCACGCATTAAATCATATACAAACATCAAAGAATGGATGGAACGTCTAGACGAAAGCGACTTAAGGCTTATGAGGGCACACCGTGCACCATATGATGGTAACGGTTCAGCAAAGTGAAGCGGTTGGAGCGCAAATCGAATAACACTCTTTTGTACTCTTTCCAGTCTTTGAGAGTGGACAGAGTAAATCGGATTCCAAACTATAGATGCATATTCCAATTTTGAACGTACTAAAGAATTAAATAAGCGTTTCCTCTTATGTTTCATTCCTTACTGTATTCTGTACCAATTTCTTGGTTCTATCTTGCGTTATTTGGACCTATATTTAATTTCCTTATCTTAAACTTCATAATTGTATTATGGGTTAATTGAATTATATATTAAACTTCATATATGTATTATGGTTTAATTAAATTTTCTTCTTATATGTTAAGCTTCATAACTGTTTTATTTTGTTTTGTTGTTTTTCCGACAGGGTGAATGATTGATGTATATTGGAACGATTTTTCGTCATCCCTTGTCAAATTTGGTTTTGAGACAAACCGGTTTCGGCGTTGTGCCATCATCAGTGTCGATTTTCGTTCTGATCTGTTGTGGTAGTTTGTCTTGTATTTATAGTAGGTAGCAGGTAACGTCAGCATGGGTGTCTGTTTGTGTACATGTGTGCATGTGTTGTGTGTGTACATTCAGAAACGGGGGTGGATTTGCATCGGTCGGTTTTTTGTGGTTGACTGAGGCAGGTAAAAGTTGGTGATTTTTGTTGTTTGACCTTTTGGATTCGAATGCGGTCAATTGCGAGATAATCGTGCACAAAGGTTTGCCTTCGTTCCAAGGAAGTTGCAGACACCCGAGTATTGGTTCGGTGAGGTGCACCTGCACGATCGGTTAAAATCCAACCGAAACCAGTTTCTTGGGCGAGAAGCGTATTTAAAACGTTATTTCGTATACCGTTTAGTATAATTTGGGGATAAATGTCGCCTCCGAGTATGAGGTCCACTGGGTCATTAATGAAGTACCTCTTATCCGCCAAGATTAAGCCAGGGAATGCTTGACGAGTCATTGCGCTTACTTGGCAAGTCGAAATATCCCCTGTCAGTTGTCGTAGGACTAGGGCAACTGTATCAATGCTTACTAAGGAGTCTACGAGAGAACCTAATGTAATGTGGCATGACTCTTTAACCTGCGCTGATAGTATTATTGATGCCCGAAACCTGGACATTCATTCGATTGCAAGTTTATTCTTTTCTGTAATCTTTCCGTTATGAAAGAATACTCAGAACCGGAGTAAATAAGTAATATGACCGAGAAATTGACTCCATTATGGTGTGTGTTAACACATGCCGTTCCTAAAAATACCCCCTTAGTTGTGTTTGCGTGACAAGATGGGACATTGCTACCATCTTCTTTTCTTTTTCAAGCTTCCAGCCTTTCCCTGACCTGCTGTTAGGACCAGGGGCTGTCATCTGAGGTGTTTTGACGTCACCTCTGGGTCGTTGCTTTTGGCTGAGCTGCTGCCAGGTGGAGCAAGGTGTTGTGCCTTGAGTGACACGAGCTACAGTTAAATGGGCTTGTGTGCAACTAGTCCACGGAATTTCTGGCAACTTCGTCATTTGTGCTCCTTACTGTTGCACATTTTATATGCCGGTTTAGGGGCGCTGGTTTGGTAAACTCCAAGTCCCGCAGGCGTATCCCGTATATTATTCTGATTATTGGGTGCTTTAGTCGTTTTGCTGCCCCTGAGTTCAGAAACTGTTTCCAATGTTCCAACCGATAGATTTAATGTGTGTTTTAGCAAGGTGAAAATGAACGTAAAAATATTGTCGAATAGCCAAAACCAAGGTGTTTCAAATCAAATAACCGCAAAAAATACAGGGTAAATACGTTGAAGTGGATAATTTATTAAATAATTTAAAGGTAAACACAAAATACATATTTCGTTTGAAATAAGTGAATTACTGACCACTAGCCATCCAACGCAAGTGATAATTTTTGTAGCGTCACGTATTATCTGTGATTGAAGAGAGTATTAAAGCGAGTGAATATTGCGGTATTTATTTGCAAATGCATCAACCAAGTGGAAGTGTAAATTGCTGTTGAAAATCAACAAACAATGGAAATTAATATTATATGGAATAAGACTGTACAGTGCTGTGGCAATTTGTTGTTAAAAAAAACCAAAAAAAATATCATGCACTGACTGTCTGCCTTGAGCTGTGTCGAAGAGCCCTTACCACTGGAGGAGACAACTTCTCGATAATCAAAAGGCGCTACGTGTGCTTTTAGAGCACGAAAAACTTCCACTTGCTCCGATCTATGTACAAACGGATATCACACTTTCACTCGCGGTACGTTGATGCGTACATAAAAAAAATTGTGCAATGAAAATCACCAAAAAATCCCCACTTACCTTGATTATACTTTAACGCCTGCTTTTTTAATATTATGATGCGAAAATTGATATGTTGGCGGACTGTGCTTTGATGATATGATGTGGTGATGTGTACGCTGATGATGTGATGTGTTGATGTCTACGCTGACGATATGATGGACTGTATAGAGGCTGTGATGTTGTGATGATTTTCTAATGGACTGTAAATGTGTTGACTCGCTGTGTTGTTTATTCGCTCAAAATATGTGTTAATGGATTTGGCTGAATATTGGTGGTCGCTCTTCTTCTATTAATAATTTCGCGTTGGTTTATTTGTGAAACAAAATTCCTGGCGAGATGGACCAAATATTACGGCGACTTAATACTTGGTATGGCGATACCAAATTATAGTGCTCGTAATAAGGTGAAAAAAAGGAAAGAAAGAACTTGTTAGCTTGGATATTACAACAAGGTTTAATTAGAATTTATTGGACCTATAAATATTGTGGATACTTGGATTCCGTATAAGTAGAAGCGTGTGAATTATTTCTAAAGCTTACCTTCGGTGACTTTGCGGATGGCGGTTTCTTCGACGTTCGAAAAAGAAGTGAGGGAGCAAAAATTAGTGAATTAGTTGTGTTGATTTGGTTTTATGTTTTTCCGACAGGGTGGATACTGGATTTATATTGGAACGAATTTTCGTCATCCCTTGTCAATTTTGGTTTTGTAACAAACCGGTTTCGGCTGAATTAGTTGTGTCCACAGCCTTGTAGGAAACTACGCCCCTGTGCGCATATCTGTAAATATGCGCATAATTACTCCTGCAGATAACAGTGCAAAAGATCTGCACACATTCCCCCTACCGCATGTCTATGTGTGTGGGTATTAGGTCGGGTGTTACACGCAACATGTTTGACCCGCTAGGATACTCTGGGGAGTTAAATAACGTCGGCTCGACTGCAAGGAACATTAGAAACGGTGGTTGCTACTAACAAGCGATTGTCCATAAAAGGATGTCCGCCAATTTGCGAAGAACAAAAATCTAAAAGTCGTAGAGCTAACCGGGCATCTAAATGCGCGAGGGCAGTGCTATAAAAAAAGTTTTTTTATTATGAATTCCCGTTCCTAGTAGGAAAAAACAGTGTAGTGAAAAATAAAGTTCCAAAAACTAGCGGAGCCTAGAAGCATCGGTCACCAGCCTATACATCACCACCAGCAACGGGAACGCGACCACTAGCATCAATCTGGGTACGAAGCGCCGCCCGACACCGCCACCAAATCCACAGATCCTGGAGATACGCAAGGCATATAACCGCCGGGAATCACCAACACACAATCACAGTCACACAGATATTTGATCCAACCACCACACAATCACAGGCACCCTGTCATACAACTAACAACAGATAGTACAATTGCACCGGAACACAAACAGGCAACAAGAATCACAACACCAGGAATCCCAACCATACATCCACACTTCAACCGCGTAACACACAACAACACGAAAACATATCAGCAGAGCTACAGGTGTTCGAAAACGCGTAAAACATTACAAAAACTACACAAACACATCGAGACACTGATACAGAGTAAGCCACAAATAGACACATCCATCATCTGAACACAATTCACCAGAAGTTGCAACGCACGGCGGCAAGTTGCCTCCACACACACACGAAACACAGATGCATTGCACAGCTACACCATCACACCAAACACATCGTCGAGGTGAGTCCCACTGCCACCGAGCACTGGAGTGCACAGATCCCACCACGAAGTGAGTAGACTCAGCAACAGAAATGGTGAACAGAGCACCAAGATAGAGAGCGCGCTCAGAAGCACCGCCAATTCACCGAGCAAGGCCAACGAAAGGAACACACCTCCATATCAGCAAACCAGACACCACGGGGCGACTGATAAAAGTTCGCTACACACGTTTTTTTTTTCTTCTAACTCTATTTATAAGTTTGTTTTTTGACACTTGTTTTTATGAATTTTTTGGAATATTGTAGTGGCAAGCTTCCTTTTCCTTGTTTTACACGTGCCAATATTTTTCGGGGCATTTGACCTTTGGGCCGTCTCACGGTCTTAGTTGTCACAGGCTTCTTGCCGTTTCAAAAAAAAATAAAAATCTTTTTACTTACTTAATTAAATAAATAATCCCTTCTGTAAACGGACCCTGACTTACACGAACTTTTGTCCACCGTACTTACGTTTTTTTTTTACGAAACGATTTTTTTTTTACGGATTGCCTTCACAATTAGTTGTGTATACGCATGAGAATTAGAACCGGGACTAAGTATTCTTTACGGTGACAATAACCTGTCAACCAGAATAATATTTAAGTACATAAGTGCACAAACGCACGCAGTCGCATTTACACAGAGGGAAGCCGCTGGAGAATTCTTTCTTTTTTTCCTTTACCTTTTTCTTTTCAGATCCTCTCCTCTTCAGCCTTGGTACCATCATTTGTGGATGAGCGTGGTGAGTTGTTAACTAATGGTAATTTTTAGGTATATACATATTTTAGGCCTACTTGTTTTTACACATTTCGTTACACATAAGAACCATACGTATACACCTAACATATATACCTTTTTGGTTTGGTCCCTGTGAATTTTAGAACATTCAGAAATGGTTTAAAAGGGTGCCTCACAAAGGTTCTCCTAAATGTTCTTATGCAACTTTTTTAGTAAATCTCGCAAAATATAGATCTAACAACGAATTATGAATCATGAATTTCGAGATAGAGTCTGTTATTAGTTGGTTAAATGAGCAGAGTTCCAGCTTTACTTCACAAGTCTTTTGGCTTAAGTTTTTGCATCTAGTTTGGTTTTAGAATGGTTCTTGTTTTTATTTCCATTTTTGATATTCGTTGAGAGCAAGTCTAGAAGTAAGAGATAAAACTAGAATTCATAAGCACACTTAGGTTAAGTTACACTGAATTGTGAAAATATATACAAATAATGAGAAAAGCAACCTATTAAGATTTCCTTAGTTGAACAGAGAAAAAAATTCAGGCATAAGTCGCTGTTGTGTTAGTGTGGGTGTTGCCCTTGAGGCATACTGGGAATATTAGTCAGGTGTTGCAAATAGACGGACCGACGATGAAACAGGGGACAAGATTGTTTGTGTTCCGTTGAACAAGAGGGAAGGGACGACTCCACCTGACAAGGACGGTCCTCTCCCATTTTCGTTTTTATTTCCTTTATCTTTTTCAGACCTTAATTTAACGTATTTTTCTTACAATTGAAACCCTAGCCATGAAATTGTCAAATTTTGCTTTTGTGACTGTGGGTGGAGGAAGGTAGCAAGAACCGCGCCACAGCGCCGACGAGCCTCAGCCGGGCAACCACCATGCCGACCCACCACCTTCTCGCCCCCGACCAAGCAGTTACATTACATAGTTCGTAGCCACCGCCGAATCCTAGCTCTCACTACTATCAGGCGGGGTAAGAACGGTCATCGGTTTTAACCGAGATAAAATATAGAGGAAAGCTTTGAATACTAGGGTGGACCTTGATATTTTGGCCTGTGGCCTAAACAATTAGGAAAAATCAAAGCTATTTGGAAGCTACTTAAAACCTACAATTTTATTACAGCGTGTAAAGCATAAAAAACCTGCAAAATCCTCATCTGTGGACCTAAGCGATTTTCAATCAAACGTAAATATATAAATAACAATAATAGTATAAAAGCAGTAAATTATATAATAAATATAGTGGCAATTACTTTAATAGATTTTCGAAACACTAGAAAGGGCGACATATTATGACCTAAAAATGGTTTCATTTAACTTGAAAAAAGTTTAATTTCAGTTGAAAAAAGAGATGGTTTTATTTCATTTGCAAAAAGTTTTATTTGACTTGAAATAGGTTTCATTTGACCTGAAAATGCTATATTCACTTTCCGCATAATTGCGTTACATGGCGCATCAGACTCATACGTAAGGTTGTCACACATGCGCGTATGACACTACCTTATTTTCTTGTATTTAATGCTGTTTTTTACGCAAAAAAGTTAGGCCCACCTTTTCAGTACAAGTTTAACTCAATTTGTCAGTTAAACTAAGCTTAAACTTGTTACGCAGTTTTTCAGTCAACCTTAAACGAAGTTTAAATGGAGTTTAAGCGGCCGATCTGGCAGCGTTAAACTGTAGTTAACCTGTCAGCTGTTTGCATATTTGATTGTTTTGGTTGTGAAACATTAAACTGAAATTCTTGCTTCTAGGCATTTTAAGTTTATTTATATTTAGATATTTTATTTAACTTGTACAGGGCGTATTTTTTTTCCTTGTCCACAGCGGTTTTTCTTTTAGCAATGGCGTTGAATATGTAAACCAATGTCATCTGTTGCCGTATCTAGATAACAAAAAACCAATGTTTCCATGTAAAAAGCAAATCTTAAAAGCGGCCTTAAACTCTCACTGAAAACCCGATTTTCAGTTTAACTGGAGTTTAAATTTATGCCGAGTTTAAGCAAATTTAGTTTAAACTGAGCTTAACCAACGACTGAAAACCGGGCCTTAGTCACATACAGTTTTCGAATTGGTGAAAACGGGCAAGCTATGTAAAAAAAACTAACGAAATACCGCCAAAATAATTGCCTTGACTCCAGCACAAAAATTATTTATTTCATCGAAAAATCACATACCACTAGAACCGTTTTAATTTGTACCATCTAAAAATAGGTGTAGCATAATTTGTAAAACTTCGGAAAAAGTAAAAAATTACGAAAAACCCAAATGTTGAAAAACATATACTCCTGGCACAAAAGTTATTTATTTTCACAAAAAAAAAAAAATTATGGAAATAGATTCTTCACCCATAAATATAAAATTTATAATTTGTACCCCCTTGCAAACTAGGAAATCGGGGATTTCTCGTGGACTACCCTGTTTGTAACGTGTGGTCATTAGACCGGGTCGGTGCCCATACAAAAAAAAAGTTTGCAATTACTTGCCCTAGAATGAAAGATGACCCTGCGGTGAATTTGGGATGATACAAATTTTCGTCCTGCGAGACTCCTAAAAACAGCCAAAATCGATTTTTATTCACAACTTTTTTATTTATAATCCGATTGCAAAGTTTGATATATCGTTGAATAGGTATTTTTTAGTACTACATATCTCCTGAATGTCCTTTCACTCAAAACAGACGCCAAACCGAGTTAGACCGCGTAACTTGATTTCTACCCCCCTATATAAAACTTTTCTCTTCATAATAATAAACCACTCAGTCAGCTATGCCTTTGAAGTGACAAAAAATTCTAATGAACAAAAAAGTTACAGTCGATTTACAGTTAAAGCTTGTTTTCACGATCATTGTGTATCACAACAATTTGTAGGAAAAAATTCAAAACTGTGCACCACAAATTGGAAGGGAAGCTCGGAGCAAAAATCTCTTAGGAGGTTTATGATAATATACCTGTTTTATATCGCGCCATACAGATTTTTTTTAAATTAATTTACCCCTTATAACTCATAACAGAAGTGTTTTTATTAAAAACAATCAGCTGGCTTTATAATACGAACTGAAAAGTGTTAAAATAGACCTGCGTAAATTGGGATGCCATAATAGATCACCACTAGGTATATAGTGTTTGGTTTCACCCGAACTTAGACTTCCTTGTTATATTTTTTGATGGTAGAAATTCAGAGAAATCCTTTTTTAATAATTTTGTTTTTAGAAAATGAAACAATTTTTTTTTTCAACATTTGGGTTTTTCGTAATTTTTTTTCCATTTTCCGAAGGGTCACAAATTATGCTACACCTATTTTCAGGTGGTACAAATTAAAACGGTTCCAATGGTATGTGATTTTTCGCTGAAATAAATAATTTTTGGGCTGGGGTCAAGGCAATGCCAAAATACAATCTAGGCTGTTAAAAACAAACGAGCCAGTATGTATTTCGTTAGTTTTTTTTAAACTTGGCTGTTTTTCGTTTTTTTTTTCTGACAACTGTCCTTATTGTGACAAATTATAAATAATAAAAAAAAAAAATTTACTACAAATTTAGATGATTGGCAAAAATTGTTTAATCAACGCTTTGTTGTTGTTTGTAAAGACAAAATCACTCCCCTAAAGTTTTGGTTTTTGAAAGTGGCAGTCCTTGCGGCACATGCCCAACTCCTGCGGGTACGATGTAGTATGACCAGTGCAACCTTCTAGGCCATGTCACCACAGCTTCGGTAAAGAAGGAGAAGATGAGTAATGAGAGGTGAGAAGCAACATTTCAGTTGATCAACCATCGAGTTGCACGCCATTGCTTTTGGGCATTTGGATTGCCTCTTGCGACAGGTATGTCTACCTTGGACATATTCTAAACTCCTTACCTGTGGGGGATTATTAAACCCTTTTGAATTTTATCATAACAGCTCCTGTTATAATTCCTCGGAGCGGGACTGCTCCCATTTTTTTTGCGGGAGCGCTCTTCTCTTGCGGACTCCTCCCATTTCTCTCGTAACAGACGGATATAGAATCTAACCCTGGACGAAGTCACTGGATTTGCTGGAAGAAAATTCACACTAACCGGTCACTTTCTAAACAATGCCTCACATGTAAGATATAGCTCCATAAATTCGAATGTTCAGTGGTTAGCATTAACATCCATACACCCAATAATTTTTTCAAGTAAATTCGTGGCCCTATGTTGTTAACGTCACAGGGCTTCCTCGGATTCAAAGTGCATTCCTGCATCCACCCCTCGTACTCTAACAGCTCCTCGGTTATCACCACGTTTGCAATGCCCGTCAAATTAAACTCAGACTGGCGCTACCACCTCTCACTTCCGCTAAACACTCCTAATTCCTTAGGAGTAAGACGAACAAGAGCAATTGCAAGCGTGCGCCTATCCTCTTTCTTAACTCCAAACGTCCCCTCTTCTTTCAGCCTTCTTCTTGTTCCACAGGCTAGTGCTCAAAATAATCTGCCCCTGCTAGGTCTACAGCGTTCTACACTACGACACAGCTTGGGACTTAGCCTAACACCATCAAGGTGTACTCACCCGTCCTTAACGCTTATAGTGCCATCGACATCTTCATATTTTTACAGCTTAATTGTAAATTCAAATTTTCAAATTGTTTAATTTTATATTTGTTTATTTTTAAATTGGGTTTTCGTTCAGCATTCAAAAAAACGTCAACCAAATTGAAATTAAAGGCAATGTTTGCCCCCCTTCAGCAACTGAAAATTTGTTTTTGTAAATATATTTTCGGTAATTTTTCGTCAGTATTTCAAACAATAAATACATGAAAAGTACAAGAAAAACACGTAGTGTCATACGGGCGTCAGAGAGATTTTTAAAATATAGCCTTACGTAAGTAAGCCCTACTACAAAGCCCATCAGGCTTGTATGTAAGTCTATATTTCATAGCATGAGTAATAAATCTTGTAAGCCTTACTTTACATTACTACATACAAGCCTTTTTGCTAGGGTTATAATTAAGAAACCCTTTATGCCTAATGACATACACAAAGAACGTAGAACATAAAGAAGGTTCAATACGACGAGTTTTAAAGCTTATTATTTTCAAGCTATTTATTTAAAATTTTTACAAATATTCAATTAAAACAGTTACCTTTATATATAGAACATTATCACCAAATTTCGTTTCGACAAATCAATTTTTGGCGGAGTTATGGCATAAAAAGTTTTGGGGAATAGTCCACTATAAAACGGGTGGGGCCACGCCCATTTTCGAAAATTGTAAGTTTTTGATTTCTTTGTTTACGGAAACTTTAAAAGTGAAATATAAATGCTGTAAAGCTATTTTACGCAAAGTTATTGCCTATTTAATATATCTACGATCCTCTTCAAAATCTTTCCTATAAAAGTGGGCGTAGACCTTAACCGATCCCGCCCGTTTTTTCCTGGAACATTCCTTGCATACCTGAAAACCTGCGTGCTGAATTTCGTTTCGATATCTTGAACGGTTTTTGATTTATGATTAATATTATTTCTAAATTTGACTTAATCAAAAGTGGGCGGTGCCAATCCCATTTTCAAAAATTTCTTCAAAAACTTATTTTATGCCTCAATCTCAATGTAGTCACCGCATTTTATCCTTATAGGTGTATTATGTACTGAGTAATCACTTTTTTTTTGTGTTTTCGAAAATATTCTATATATAAAAAGTGGGCGTGGTTACAGGCACATTTTAAATAGCGCTCGGAGACGAGTTCCAAGGAACCCGCATACCGAATTTCATTAAGATATCTCAAAATTTACTCAAGTTATCGTGTTCACAGACGGACGGTTGGACGGACATAGCTTAATCAATTTCTCTTTTCGTCCTGAACATTTTGATATATATAAGTCAATATCTATTTCGATCCGTTTATGCCGTTACGTACTGCCGTTCGGCGACTAAAGTTAATATACCTTGTGTGCGTAGCACTTCTAGGTATAAAAATTGGAGTTTTAACTTCTTCTTATTTCTTTAAATGGTCATCTAACCGCCTGCGCGATTTTGACCGTCCAACATAGCTCGCTAGTCGTTTCTTCGTTTCGCCAACTGGCGCCAATTGGAAACACCGCGGGATCGCAAATCGGTCTCCACTTGGTCCTTCCATCGGAGTGGTGGTCTCCCTCTTCCTCTGCTTCCACCGGCGGGTGCCGATAAGAATACCTTCTGAACTGGAGCATCTTCGCTCATTCGCACTACGTGGCCTAGCCAGCGAAGCCGCTGTGTTTTAATTCGCTGAACTATGTCAGCGTCTTCGTAAATTTCATACAGCCCATCATTAAATCTTCTTTTGTACTCGCCGTCGCCAAGGCGTAGAGGTCCACAAATCTTTCGAAGAACCTTTCTCTCGAATACTCCCAGAGCCGCCTCATCAGATGTTGTTAGTGTCCACGCTTCTGCACCATATAGCAGGACGGGTGCGATGAGTGACTTGTAGAGTATTGTTCTCGTTCGTCGAGAGAGGACTTTACTTTTCAATTGCCTACTCAGTCCGAAGTAGCATTTGTTTGCAAGAGTAATTCTTCGTCGGATTTCTAGGGTAACATTATTGTTGGTGTTAATGCTGGTTCCCAGGTAAACGAAGTCCTTTACTATTTCGAAATTATTGCTGCCAACAGTGGCTTGGTTGCCAAGGCGCGAATGCGCTGACTCCTCGTTCACCACCAATCCCATTTTCTCCGCTTCTTTTTCTAATTTGGAGTAAGCAGAAGTTAAGGCGCGGTTGTTAAGGGCAATGATATCAATATCGTCAGCATATGCCAACAGTTGCACGCTTTTATAAAAAATTGTTCCAGCGCGGTTAAGTTCTGCAGCTTGTATTATTTTCTCCAGCATTAAATTAAAGAAATCGCACGATAGGGGGTCACCCTGTCTGAAACCTCGTTTAGTTTCGAACGGCTCGGAGAGGTACTTCCCAATTCTGACCGAGCTGGCGGTGTTGCTCAAGGTCATTTTGCATAGCCGTATAAGTTTTGCGGGGAAACCAAATTCAGACATAGCGGCATATAGGCAGCTCCTTTTTGTGCTATCGAAAGCGGCTTTAAAATCAACAAAGAGATGATGTGTGTCGATTCTCTTTTCACGGTTTTTTTCCAAGATTTGGCGTATTGTAAAAATCTGGTCGATGGTAGATTTACCAGGTCTGAAGCCACACTGGTAGGGTCCAATCAGTCTGTTCACATCAGGCTTCAGTCTTTCGCACAATACGCTCGATAGGAACTTATATGCGATATTCAAAAGGCTGATTCCGCGATAGTTGGCGCAGTTTGCAGGATCGCCCTTCTTGTGGATTGGGCAGAGAACACTTAGATTCCAATCTTCAGGCATGCATTCATCCGACCATATTCTGCATAGAAGCTGATGCATGCGCCTTACCAGCTCCTCGCCTCCGTGTTTGAATAGCTCAGCAGGCAAACCATCAGCGCCAGCTGCTTTATTGTTTTTCAATCGGGATATTGCTATTCGCACCTCATTATAGTCGGGTTGTGGAACGTCAATTCCATCATCTTCGATTGTGGGCTCGGGTTCGGCATCTTCTCTGGTTTCTTGCTCAGTTTCTCCATTTAAAAGGGCAGAGAAGTGATCCCTCCATATTCTGAGTGCTCTCCGAACATCGGCCACCAGGTCGCCGTTCTCATTCTTACAGGAGTTTGCCCCGGGTTTAAAACCTTCTGTCATTCGCCAAATTTTTTGATAGAATTTTCGGGCATTATTCCCGTTGGCCAGCATCTCAAGCTCCTTTATTTCACGCTTTTCTGCCTCTCTTTTTTCGCCCGGAAAAGCCGCCTCGCTTCCCTCTTCAACTCGCGGTAGTGTTCACACACACTCCTCGTTGCATTCGATCTCAGCGTTGCCTTGTAGGCTTCGTCCTTTCTTTTCGTTGCAGCGCGGCGCTCTTCATCATCATACCAGTTGTTTCTTCGCGTTCGCCGGAATCCAATTACTTCTTCGGCTGCGGTACGGAGTGCTCGTGTGATATGATCCCACTGCTCATGCATTCCACTAGGTTGAATTGGGCTCTCGGAGAGCAGGTGTGAGAGGCGATCTGCGAAATAATTGGCGGTCTGTTGCGATTGCAGCTTTTCGACGTCCAGCTTTCCCTGCGTTTTTTGTTGCACCTGTTTTGTCGTACAGAGGCGGGTACGAATCTTGGCTGCTACTAGGTAGTGATCAGAGTCGATGTTAGGTCCTCGTATTGTGCGAACATCTAAAACGCTGGAAGCATGCCGTCCGTCTATCACAACGTGGTCGATTTGGTTGCGTGTTTTTCGATCGGGGGACAGCCATGTAGTTTGATGGATCTTCTTGTGCATGAACCTAGTGCTGGATATGACCATGTTTCGGGCACCGGCGAAGTCGATCAGCCTGAATCCATTTGGCGAAGTCTGATCGTGGAGACTGAACTTCCCGACAGTGGGGCCAAATACACCCACCTTACCCACCCTGGCGTTAAAGTCGCCAAGCACGACTTTGATATCACGGGTGTGAACGACAGTACTCGGTGACGGAGTCTCTCTCCCACCACAAATCCCAAGCCGAATCTGCGCTTGTCTTCATGCCCACTCCAGTAGATGTTGCAAGGTGTTCTGATCGTGTTTCCTCGCCCCGACCATCGCATCTCTTGTATGGCGGTGATGTCAGCTTTTGCTTTCCTCAGGACCTCAACCAGCCGGGCAGCGGCACCTTCCCCATTAAGTGACCGGACATTCCAGGTACATGACCTTATCTCATAATCCTTATTTCGTTTGCGGGTGTTGTCATATAAAAAAGGGGTTCTCATATCCGAGGCTTTGTTGTTGAATTTCATTGGAACGTTGTTTTATGTGGAGGGTCCAAACCCAACGCACAACCCGTTTCACGGGAGGTTGAATTCTATTACACGTTTGTATAGCGAGCCGCTTGATTCAAGACAGACGCCCGCTTGCAGCCGCACCACATGGTGATCAGACGCTGCTGTTTGAACCCCCAGCAAGCCCTTAAACCGATTATGTCGGAGTGGCCTTACCAGGTTGTCGCCTTCTCTCGTTTAGCTCACCACCAAACGGGTGCTCGGTGGTTACCCAGAGGATACTTGGGCGCAAAGCCCGGAAGTAGTGAGCTGCTTGAACCGCATGCAAAAGAATCGCTCTGGCCATTCCCAGGTGAATGGCGATCAGAAACTTTCCCCACTTGCGTGGACTTCACATTTGTCTCAAATTTAAAGTTCCTTGCTCGTCCATCTTTTCTTGGCGTATAAGTAGCAACTTCACTGCAAAACTCCTTGTTAAACATTTTATAAAGTTTTAACTAACTGTGGATAAAAGATGGCCTCGAAATTTTAAAAGAAATGTTTATCTCCCCTTACCAAAATCCTGGATCCGCCACTGTCTTTGCTGCTACTTTTTGTTAAACTTATACTTCATTTACACTGCACCGCATTTGAAAAATTAAAATGAGTAGTTTCAAACCCATTTACATTAGCTCATTTGCATTTTGTTTGACATTTCCTCTTTCCGAAATTTCAAACGCAAAAATTTCGCCCAAATGCGAGCGAATGCGGTGAAATAAGTCATTTGGGAAATGCGATTTGTATGGGGAAATGCGACTCCACCATGATATAGTTAACTTTCAAAATGAATGTTTAAAAAAGTTCAACTAACAGCCCTATTCCCAATTCGTTATACCTAACAATTATTATACTTCAACAGATATGGTTTTGTTACTTAAAATTGTTGTAGGTATGCACAGCCAACAATGACAAACGAAAAGCTTTTCTACTTCACCATCATTGTTTAATTATACAAGGTTTGTCAGTCTTTGACAGGCCAGACTTGAAGCTCCCTAATTGTCGCCTAACATAGTTGCATTTACGAATTGTACAGAAAAGGCAAACAATAGTTCCCCTTTGGGATAGAAGTAATAGAAAAGTCCGGAATGTAACTTTTAACTTTAAATATATTTTCAAAAAATATGACATTTTAAAAGAAAATTATAGGAAATAAATTGCCTCGATTGCCGTTTAAAGATTCTTGAATGGAACATGGTCTTAAAATTCAACTTACAAGAAAAATGTTCGTTTTGGGAAGCAATTTAAAACCACTTTATTTCCTGTAAAACTTGGTTTTGTACAGTAAAAGTTTGTCAGATATCTTAAATTATACGAATTTTGGCGAGTTTTCATGGGTATTCTTGAGAAGGGTTTCAAATTTTGCAATATACTCATTTACACACCACCTGAGGTAGAGTTTTTGGCGAGCTTTTTTTTTACGTGGTTTCCCCAGTCGGCCTAGTCCACCTATTAAGTCCAGTGACTTTACGCGATTATACATTGATTTCAATAAATTTTGAATTCATTACGGTTTCGGAAGCAAAGATTTGTAGGAGCTGAATTTTCGCATCTTGTTGTGGTGCTTTATCAATTGATCACCATTAAAGGCCGTTTACTCAATGTCTGATTAATTGCTTAATCAAGACTTTATCAGAGGTTGGCCCAAAAAGCATTTACTCAATGTCTGATTAGCAACAATTCGCTGATTAACTTCTGATAAAAGTTATAAAAGGATAGACCTCTGATTATGTGCTTATCAAAACAAAAAGTTACAGCTGAAAGTAAACATCTGATTTTGTGATAATTTGTTCTGTTAACAAACTCTGCTAGTAATAGAACTTAGAAATGTAATAATATCCATATAAAGAAATATCAAAATCGAAATTTGTAAGCCAAAATGGTTCATTTAAAATTGTAAACAAAAGCAGCTGTCACTTTTTATGAGTTCACAATGCAACTTTTGTGAATTTTTTCCCAGAAACGTTCACAATGACCAACTTTATCATGATAACTTAATCAGACTTTTGTGTAAACGAAAATGTCATTCTGAGCCAAGCCATGATTAGGTTATCATGTGATAAAATTTATCATAACCAGACATTGAGTAAACGGTCCTAAACGTTTGAAACACCATTTCCAGCCTTTTAATGGTGTGCAAAAATCTACTAGATAGTTTCGTTAACCCACCCCTCGACCGTTCGTCCATATATGTATAAGTTGTTTCGTAAGTCTATCTTACACGGTTATGAAGTTATTAACAGACGAATTTGACTTATTTCACTTATTTTCTATGGGTGTATTTACCACAACCATAGCATACATTCCACCAAACTTAGTTATTCTAGCGTAAGCGGTTCTGAAGTTATTGGCAGTCGAAGTTTGAAAATTTGTTCACTCATATGTGGGCGGTACCACGCCCCTTTTTCAAAAATTTGGTAAAATCGTCAATAGGACAACCACCTAATTAATTCTAGCAAATTTCATTATTGTAGCTGCTTTTATTATTGAATTATATCATTTTAAACGTTTTTCTAAATTTTCTATATCGAAAATTGTAGTTATTGGTTGATTTCACCCATTTTAAATAGCAATCTACCTTGGCCAGAAAGCAACCTGTGTGCCAAATTTCACTAAAATATCTTAATTTTTACTCAAGCTAGCTGTTTATTCTAAGAACTTTGATATATGGAGCTCTATATCTATCTCCATTATTTTGTACCATTACAAACCACCGTTATATGACCAAAACTATAATACCCTGTGTACTAGTACACGCTGGGTATAAAAATCCATTCTCCAGTGAAAGCTGGCATATTTATGTAATTTTTTATTATTTTTAGGTTTTTTTTTTAAATTTTTTTTATTTTTGGGTTTTTAGTACAATTTTCAAACGTTTTTGAAAAACATCAACACAGTCGATGAATGCCAATCAGAGGACATTTAATAAGGGAGCTTCAAGTCGCCAACTGTCAAAAACGTCAGTGGCTGACAAACCTTGTATAATTAAACAATGCTTCACCAAATAAAAAGTGAAAAGCTTTAAAAAAAAAAGTCAAACAAATGTTCAACATTTTATTTAATTATAAAAAATCCAGGAAAAATATATAAATAGTTGAAAGTATTTTTTGATGTGCTGGTGACATTCAAAATAATAATGAGTTTCTAGATTCTCCCGAAGGTTTTTGATCGGCCCAGAAGGTGCTCCACCGCCTTCATAACATTGCAGCTTTGCTACAAGATATCATGTTCCACCTATTATTCGGCTAGCTTAGCCAGCGCAGCTATGAGATATTCGGCCCTCATAAGTCCCAAAAGTGCAAAGACATCCTTTGTATTTGAGGCATCAAGAGCCCATCCATGCCAAGGCAGTTAATTTGCTTTCCGTTTCCCTGTAATGTACAAGTAATATTTGTTTTCCTTTGCACTGAAGACCAGCTGATCGGCTATTTCATTTGCCTTTATGTTATGATGTGCCGGCACCCATATTAAAGAAACAATGTGTCGACTTGACCAGTTCAGGGTCCATGCTCTGAACTGAAGGCCGTTGCTGGCCCGAGAGCAAGAAGAAACGCTATCGTATTAGTTGATTAAAATACACTTGCTGAGTCCAGAAGATACATGGATAAAGTCATGGCTGGGAAGCCATTTTGCTTTCGTGGCAGATGTAGTCAGTTTTCGTTTTAATAAAGGAGTCCTCAACTTTTACAAAATGCATCTGATGTATCGCGCTTTCAAAGTCCCAACTCTCCAGTCCTCAGTGCAGCCTGAGATTCCGTTTCTTTGATAGAGAGATCCATAGACTTCCTATTTTATATCACGTTCAGAACATCTATAGAACAGGATCTCATTGCTACTGTGATCGCACCCCCGCAAACTATCTGAAGTTTTTAAAGAAGTTGTACATGCATTATCAATCAAATCAAATCGACTATTATTTTAAAAGAACACTTTTCAGAAAGACGCAGCTGTTGACCATCAAGAGGAGCCGAATAAACGCTTTATATTTTCGTCCAAGTGGTTAAAATCACTAGCTCTGTCTTTGGGGGCTCATGGCGAGCTCCCCGGTCCACGTGCAACCAATAAACTTCCTCTATGTCTATGATACAGCGCCACAGCAGTGGTTAGATGGCACCCCTTCCATCGATGTTCTGTGGGCTTTGGGACTACCATTCCTTACTACAGAACCGTTAGTGCAAAAGGGTATTCCATAACCTGACATTACTATGCCTCTTTATTAAACATAATTTTTTCAGTATTGTCACATACTCAACAGGCCATAGCAAAAATTGTAACAATTGATATGAAAAGAGCTTGCGAATTTTTCTCAGCATACATAATAATATCTATTGTCACAATTATAACAATAGCCATTGAGTTGAATTTTGTTATAGTTCAAACATAGGGCTGTTAAGCTCTTGGACCGGCTAAGGTTTATTTTTTTGAAGCGCGGCCGAAGGCCACCTACGCAGACAGATGTTCTGCGTTGAAATACCTTGAATCACGCCCCCCATTGGAACCTGTATAAGCTCTTGTAAACCTGGAGAACAAGGATCTGTTTCGCAAGCTTGTGGTGATGACGTGTCAGTTGAATTTGCTGTTGGAGTATGTGACGGAACTTTTGTTGCACGTAATTGGTTTATTTGACGCTTCAATATATAGCCATCGTGTAGCTTGACCATGTAGTGAAGGTGACCCAACTTTTTAATGATTGTACCGAATTTCGTTGACTTTTTGTTGTTGACGTCATAACGGGTTTGTAGTCTCTCCCCCGTTTAGTTGACGAACGTAATGTTTTTGAAGGGTACCTTAGCCACCCATATTAAGGGGTTTGAGTGTGTCAAGGTGAATTCGTATCTGCCTTCCAAGATACAGTTCTGCTGGAGTATTCCCTCTCTTCAATGGCGTTGCCCTGTAGCGAACAAGTATTTCTCTCACCTTTTTTCGCATATTACGAGGGTCGGCTGTCATTCATTTAAGACGCTGTTTCGGTGTTGGAATACTACATTCAGCTAGCCCGTTCGTAGCCGGTTGACATGGTGCATTGAACTTTTGCAAGATGCCATGACTTCAGCTAAACAATTTGAATTCAATTACATCCGGATACCCATGTCTCACATATAAGTCAGGTAGCATTTCAGTTGTTACTAGTATATCCCGTGGTCGAAATTCGACCACCTTAAACCAGTCCATTAAAGACCGATAATCATTAATAGAAGATCACGAAAACAGTCCTTAGGAATGTTTCAAAGTCCACCATCAGAGCCACCACTCCTTCAGATTCGGTCAATATTTCAATAAAAAATCTTGGATTTGATGGACATATACCAACAACATAGTAAGACTTATAATATATATAATGGTTAATTTAACTTAATGTGCTTACTGAGTCCACCGGTTAGACATGGTTGCCATATTGTCATTTTTTAGTTATTAGTATACAGGCAGTGCTTTTTGTAATCCATTTACCGGGGAAAAATTACAAATTGTAACGAGCGGACAAGAATAACTATTAATATTCATTAAATGTTATCATTGCTGACTAAAATAACTATCATTACTTTGTGATTCTAATTATTGTTTTATTATTTATGTTTAGTCATAAGCGCATTATACATATTTAGTAGTATGGCACTAAATTCTTATTACTACTTTTTACTATGTTCGAATACTGACAGCAGTATTAATTTATCATCAATGCTATTTTACCATTTGCCGTTTGCAAGTTTCAGCGTACATATGCATATACATATTGCTATACATAAATGCATAGCCGTCGCTTGCTTTGATTCTGCCATCCCACCAATGCTTACTGCAAGCTATGCAGAGAAACTTCACTATACACACAAAGTCACATACATATGTACATATGGTAGCATTAAAGCAGCTGACGTGCAGTACCGCTGTCTGTCGGTAGCTGTACTTCATATATTTGCTAAAATAACTTGTTTATATTATGTACGTTGCCGTTAAATCAGGTGATATTCCTGTACCAATGCAAATTGTTGCTTTTTACATTTCTTTTAAATATAAGTAATTACATATATTAAGAATTTGAATTTTGTATGACATAAAAAGTATAATTGAATTTAGTTTTAGTAGTCTCGTCAAAGTTATGGTGCAAGGCACATGGATAAACTTCCATTTACGTTTGTTGTGCTAATTAAATAAAATATTTTATTGTGCTGCATTGCTTCATATATTGTAAAGCATAATCTTAATCTCTCGTGCTAAAGAGACAGCGAAACTAAATATTGTGAGCAAAAAATATAGCTATCGTGCTAACAAAATATTTGTGCTTACTAAATTGAAATTAAAACGGACAATAAAAAGGCTTATTGTTCTTAAATCATTGGTGACCCCGACGTGATCGCGGAATCGGTAGTTTTTGTAACAAGTTTAATTTGAAAAAGTCGCGTATAAAATAAGCATCTTGCTATTTAAAAGCCTCGTTTATTTCGGTAGTCCAAATAAATAAATAAATAAATTTTCGTTTCGTTTATTTCGGTAAAAACTTAAATTACATTGAAATGGCACCACCTAAAACGGTAGACCAAGCTGATCATAAGAAGAAGCTAGAGGCAATGGTTCAACAAATTGTTAAAATTAACGACGCATCATCGATGGAGGCTATACAAACATTCGATGAGGCTGCAGTGGAGGTACGCATCGAGCAAGTGGACCGCCTGGAAAAACGGTTCGATAGTATGCACAGACAACTTGATGACGGCGAAATTGACGTTTTAGCAGAATTCACCAATAACTACATTGAGGTAAAAACCAAGCTGACTCGGCAGATGCACACTCTACGAAGCTCAGAAGCGCACAGCTCTACAACACGGCCATCTGGAGAACAACCATCGTTCATCGTAACTCAACCGAAGCAAAAGCTACCCATCCTACAAATCCCCAAATTTAGCGGTAACTATGTCGATTGGCCAGATTTCTTTTCGATGTTCAACACCGTTGTTCATCAAGATGTAGATTTGACTAGAATCGAAAAATTTCAGCACTTTCGATCGAGTCTACGCGACGCAGCGTTGGACACGATTCGATCGTTGGAAATATCGGAACAAAATTACGATAAAGCTCTTGTCTTATTAAAATCTAGATTTGATAATAAACGTTTGAATTTCTAGGCTCATATCAGAGACATCGTTCAGCTCAAAAAGGTAGAGGGTGATAAGGTTGCCAAACTTCGTGAACTTAGCGACGCAGTAAATGCTCACTTGCGCGCGTTACAAACAATGGGTACAAAGGAGCAAATCGCAGATTGCTTACTTATTCAACTCGTGTGAAATAAGCTGGACATTAAATCTCGTTCCAAATGGGAAGAACAAGCACCTGCGAATGAAATACCAACGTGGAATTCAATGGCTTCATTTTTGGAGCAGCGTTGTCAACGATTGGAGAATGTCGAAAACGCATTTGTATCTACGGAAAAACAGGTAGGAAAGAAATTGTCCTATAATAATAACAATAAAAAGGTCCTACTAACTTCCGCAGTGGCTGGCTGCAAATTATGCAGTTCCAGTGAACATAAAATTCCACAATGTGAGCGATTTCTTACAATTTCCCCATTAATGCGCTATAGAGAAGCGAAAAGGCTGCAACTCTGCCTAAATTGTCTTCGAGGAGGCCATTCCGTTAGGGAATGCAAATCCGGTCACTGTAGACATTGCTCATCGAAGCACCATAGTTTGCTACACCAAGGTACCATTTCCGTCCAAAACTCGTCCCACGCTCAGGCGCTTTCTAAACCATCATCATCATCACATTTAGTAAATGCACCAAATAGTGCTAATAGCGCCTACTATTCATCTTCCACTTTTGTTCCTCCAGCTTCGGCACTCGTTAGTTCTGCAGCTGAACTTAGCGTTGCGGACAGAGATTTCGTTCTCTTAGCAACCGCCGTTATATACATAAAGAATAAATCTGGCTCTTTAATTCCGTGTCGAGCTCTTTTAGATTCTGCGTCACAACTCAACTTCGTAACTAATAGACTAGTTAACCAGTTGCAAATTAAGAAAACAAAATCCTCACAGTTCATTTCTTGTATAGGCCAAAATGATTTCGTCGCTAATCATATAGTTGATTTAGATCTGCATTCTCGTATAACAGAGTACACAGCCAAGTTGACGGCTGTCGTTACATTCACTATAACTGATATCCAACCAAGTCGCTCGTTGAAAGATGTTGATTGGAAGATACCTTCAAACATTCGCCTTGCTGACCCACTATTTTTTGAGCCACAGCGCATTGACATGCTCATTGGAGCTAGCCTCTTTTTCGATTTACTCTGCGTCGGTCAGATACGCTTGGGTGAAAATTTACCACTACTGCAAAAAACAAAGTTAGGGTGGGTTGCATCAGGCGCCACCACATACAATGCTTTAAAATTATCTTGCTTGGCCGCCATCGATATGGGTCCAGAAAACGACACCGATACAGAATTAAATAATTTAGTGGAAAGGTTTTGGACCATAGATAACTGTAATCCATCTGCTCCAACAACTACAATAGAGGAAGATTTATGTGAAAGGCATTTCACAGAAAATTACAGGCGTTTAGAAACTGGTGAGTTTTCTGTTAGCTTGCCAACCAAATCCCCTTCATGCGAGTTAGGAGAATCGTACGAGCAAGCCATAAATCGCTTCAAGTCGCTGGAAAAAAAGTTCCAGCGTAATGCTGAACTTAAGCAACAATATTCATCATTTATAAAGGAGTACTTGGATTTGAATCACATGTCTGTCGTCGAAAATAAACCAAATCAAATCCAAATGCATTTTTTACCACATCACTGTGTTTTTAAGGCTGATAGCACAACAACAAAATTACGCGTGGTGTTTGATGGCTCAGCCCCAACTAGTAATGGACTATCCCTAAATTCAATTTTGATGAAAGGACCAACAATTCAACCTCAACTTTTCGATATTTTACTTAGATTTCGAACTTTTAAATTTGCTCTTACTGCCGACATTTGTAAAATGTATCGATGCGTAAGAATGTCGTATCCTGATAATTTTCTTCAATGTATAGTTTGGAGAGATAACCCTAATGAAAATTTTCGTATTTTTAAATTAGATACTGTTACATACGGAGCAAACCAGCGTCCTTTCTAGCCATTCGCTCAATGCAGCAGCTTGCTCGTGATGAAGCTCGCATCTATCCAGTTGGAGCAGAGACAATACAAAATGGGTTTTATGTAGATGATATGATTGCCGGCGCTAATTCCGTGGATGATGCTAAAGAGATGCTAAACCAAACCAGAAAATTACTGTCGCTTGGAAACTTTCACTTGAGAAAATGGTGCTCAAATAATAATTTTATTTTAGCTGAGGTGGCTGCTAATGACAGGCAAGAATTCCTTACGTTTGACGATGGTACAAGTATAACAAAAACACTTGGTTTGGTATGGGATCCAAATTTGGACTTTTTAATTTTTTCTTTTTCGCCTTTTGCGACCCCAAGCAAAGTAACTAAACGTACAATTCTTTCAGCTGTTGCTAGACTCTATGATCCACTTGGTTTGATTGGGCCTGTCGTGGCCAAAGCCAAAATATTCTTGCAAAATCTGTGGAAAGAGAAGTTGCATTGGGACGAGAGTCCATCTCAGGCAATACAAACAGAATGGATAGAAATATACAATCAATACAATCTAGTTACTCGTTTTAGTTTCGATAGATATCTACTCATACCAGAGGCTGACATACAAATACATGGATTTTGCGATGCGAGTGCTGCTGCTTCTGGTGCATGCATATACACACGAGCTGAAATAGATGGAATTATTCGAACCAATCTTCTCTGTTCTAAAACCCGTGTAGCGCCCCTTAAAACGCTCACCATACCGAAGCTTGAGCTTTCTGGTGCTTTATTGTTAGTCGAATTGGTATCGAAAGTCGTCGATGCAACGTATTTCAATGGAACAAAATTATTTTGTTGGTCTGACTCAACAATAGTTCTATCGTGGCTGCGAAATGAACCCGCCAACTTTAATGTTTTCGTCGCAAACCGTATTAATACAATTCAAACGCTAACCAAAGGCATGAGTTGGAATTACGTTCCGACCCACTCCAATCCAGCTGATATCCTCTCAAGAGGTGCTAGCCCGAAGGAACTTTTAGATATGCCCTTGTGGAAGTTCGGCCCATCGTATGTTAGTGATGGTCAACAAAATTGGCCAAAGTCTCCGTTTCTACCAATGAAGAATTTACCAGAATCTCGAAAGAAAGCGTTTGTATTTACTACTACATCTGATATTTCATTAAATTGCAAATTTGCTAACTCATTTGAAAAATTACAGAGAGTATATGCATACATTTATCGGTTTTCTAGGCCATCTAAAGCAAGAGCGACTGGATTACTCACTACAGTGGAATTACAACAAGGCACTTTTTTACTTATTCGAATGATTCAGAGGACGCATCTTCTAGAAGAATATAAAGCTATCGAGGCTGGAAAGGCAGTAAAGACTTCGTCAGAAATTCGTTCACTGAATCCCTTTCTCGACAATCATGGATTACTTAGAGTCGGCGGAAGGCTTCAAAATTCGACTTTGGATTTTTCATCGAAACACCCAATTATCTTGCCGAAACGGCATCCTGTAACTGACGCAATCATCAACAACTTCCATAGAAAACTACTGCATGCTGGGCCACAATCGTTATTAGCATCTATTCGTCTTCAGTATTGGCCTATTGGCGGACGTAAAACCGTAAGTCAAGTTATTAACAAATGCGTTCGTTGTTTTCATACTAAACCTAAACTTATGGAACATATAATGGGAAGTTTACCAGCCGCAAGAGTGCAATGCAATCGAGCATTTTTAATCACTGGAGTTGAATTTTGTGGACCGTTCTTCTACAAATCTGATGTACGAAATCGAGCTCCAATAAAATGCTACATTTCCATATTCATTTGTTTTTCAACCAAGGCCGTTCACATGGAGCTGGTAAAAGATTTGGCAACCTCATCATTCCTCGCAGCCCTAAAGAGATTTATTTGTACACGTGGTACACCGCAAATCATATGGTCGGACAACGCTACTAATTTTGTTGGAGCTAAAAATGAGCTATCGGACCTGAAAAAACTATTCTTCAGTCAAGAGCATTCGAAAGCGATTCATGAGCAGTGTGCCAACGATGGAATTGAATGGAAGTTCATACCCCCTCGCTCTCCTCACTTCGGCGGTTTATGGGAAGCCGCAGTAAAAATGGCCAAATATCATTTTTACCGAGTTGTTGGCCTTTCAAATTTAAATTTCGATGAACTTCGCACACTTGTGTGCCAGATATCTGCTATTTTAAATTCACGCCCTTTATGTCCCATTTCAGAGAACCCTGACGACATTGAGGTATTAACACCTGGGCACTTTCTTATTGGCGCATCTTTCACGTCTGTGGTAGAACCTGATATCGCAACAATTGATATAAACCGACTTAGTAGATGGCAGCGTGTGTGTTTCATGCAACAACAATTTTGGAAGAAGTGGAATTCCGAATATTTAACGCTTCTTCAGCAACGCCAAAAATGGAGCTCATCTACATCGAATCTACAGCCTGGGGATGTGGTCTTAATAAAGGACGAGAACAATTCGCCGTTAAAATGGCCGCTGGCCAGAGTCATTGAAACAATTATGGGAAAGGACCAGGTAGTACGAGTTGCCATTCTAAAAACTGCAAATGGCATCTACAGACGATGTGTGTCAAAGCTATGTCTACTTCCAATTGACGACAATATCTTGAAAGCCTAAGCCTTCCAACGGGCGGAGTATGTTTAGTCATAAGCGCATTATACATATTTAGTAGTATGGCACTAAATTCTTATTACTACTTTTTACTATGTTCGAATACTGACAGCAGTATTAATTTATCATCAATGCTATTTTACCATTTGCCGTTTGCAAGTTTCAGCGTACATATGCATATACATATTGCTATACATAAATGCATAGCCGTCGCTTGCTTTGATTCTGCCATCCCACCAATGCTTACTGCAAGCTATGCAGAGAAACTTCACTATACACACAAAGTCACATACATATGTACATATGGTAGCATTAAAGCAGCTGACGTGCAGTACCGCTGTCTGTCGGTAGCTGTACTTCATATATTTGCTAAAATAACTTGTTTATATTATGTACGTTGCCGTTAAATCAGGTGATATTCCTGTACCAATGCAAATTGTTGCTTTTTACATTTCTTTTAAATATAAGTAATTACATATATTAAGAATTTGAATTTTGTATGACATAAAAAGTATAATTGAATTTAGTTTTAGTAGTCTCGTCAAAGTTATGGTGCAAGGCACATGGATAAACTTCCATTTACGTTTGTTGTGCTAATTAAATAAAATATTTTATTGTGCTGCATTGCTTCATATATTGTAAAGCATAATCTTAATCTCTCGTGCTAAAGAGACAGCGAAACTAAATATTGTGAGCAAAAAATATAGCTATCGTGCTAACAAAATATTTGTGCTAACTAAATTGAAATTAAAACGGACAATAAAAAGGCTTATTGTTCTCAAATCAATTTATGTTCGGCCTAATATACTAAGCCACTACTGTACATTGTAGAGTTAACTGTTATTGTAATATTCTTCTCTTATTTCTCTACCATCTGGTAAAAATGTACCTTATGCTAAGCAGAGGACTGAAAATAAAGATCATTCGGTTGCTATCGCTCAAGTGGAGCGCATCAAATAACTTCTTTTATTGTCCCCCGCTTTGTGTGACTTAGACGCTCGTAGACAATTTTGGACGCTCTTGTGTGACTTATTGGCTCTTGCGGCTAGTTATACAAACGCACATATATATATAATACAAAACTATTAGCGAAGCCTAACCAGCTTCCCACAACTGGCGCCCAACGTAAAATATTATTTACAATTAAAATAATTATTTCACCGAGTGATATTCGCAAAATAAAATTATATGCAATAAAATACTTGCGGAAAGTCTTCGCGTTGTTGTTGTTGTGCTGCAATTCTGATTCCGCTAGTCGAACAATATCATCGGCGGATACATAGTACATATATTGATAGGTTGTTGTTGTGGCTATATTTCGAACTAATGGTTGGTACATAGAGAAAACCAGGCATAAAGCAAAATATAATCAATTATACTGGAAAATTTGGTGTTGTTGCGCTGTAAGCGGGGTGTTGTTTGCTATTTTGGTAAAATAAGACGGCTGTTGCTCGATATCAAAACCGAGTACCCACTAGGATAATAAAATTACAATTTTGTGCTGAAAATCTCAACGTTGGTATTGGTTTGCAATAAAAGGCCATAAAAACTGACTTTTGATGGTTTCAATTAACACAAATGTAACTCGTTGCTATACATATTCGCGAAAATTGTTTGCAATTATTTCCATTCCATTGGCCTAGTAATAGAAATTAATCGTGCTACTATAGTTGTTGCTAAGTTCCTTAAATAGACGGGACTCTGTTGCTAAAACCTTAAAACCCGTGCGCATGTTACGAAAAATCCCCAGATTAAACCCAGAAACAGATATGAACACTCAAAAACCAAATAACGCTAACCTAACACAAAGGTCGTTTCTATGGAAATTGCAAATGCAAGCACTACTTCTGTTGGCATAGATTCTCAAGTGCTAAATGCTAGCCCTAGCACCAATCGTAGTTTAGGTCAAGCCAATATTGCCTTGACGGAAAGCCAATTTAGGCAGTTGCTAGGTAACTTTCAAGTATCCCATGAATCCATTAGAACCACGTTAAGCAAGTGCAGCGCTTGCTTTAATGGCGGGAGAAATGTTACTAAAATTGAAGACTTTATAGCAACAATCTTGGTATACAAGCATGCAGAAAACGTGTCAGACGAAATGGCATTGTTAAGTCTACCTTTATTTTTAGAGGGCTACGCCCTGGTGGCAGGGAGTGAAAACGAAGTATCATCTTTTAAGGAGCCATCGATCTTCTTAGAAGTGCGTTTTCCCCACCAAACCCGGACTGGCGAATATTCGCTGAAATAAATAGCAAAAACCAAAACCCCTTGAAAAAACGGACGACTTTATATGCAGAAAAAGGCAGCTTTTCTCGCAACTGTCCGAAAGACTTTCAGAAAACACCATGATTGACATGATTTTTTCTCAACTACTGCTTAAAATTAGAGAGAAAATACCTCGCGACACCGTGAAAACATTTCATGATTTGCTGCAAAAAGCAAGAGATGCCGAAATGCTTTTAATGGAAAACAACGAAGTTGTAAAAATAGTGCAGCCGATAGATGGAATGACTGGTTGTTGTTGTTGTTGTTGTTGTTGTAACGACAAAAACACTCCCCGAAGGTTTTGGGGAGTACTGTCGAACTGACAGTCCTTGGCCGGATATGAATCCGGTACGCTCCGGTACTCCCTTGCGGTACTGCCCGACTGTCGTGGTAGCGATTTATGACCAGTGGAACCTTCTAGGTCATGTCACCCCTCCTTCCGTAAGGAAAGAGAGATGGGTAATGAGAGGTGAGAGGCATCATATCCGTAGATCAACCATCGAGTTGCACGTCATTACCTTTGTGCATATTAGTCGCCTCTTACGACCGGTATGCCTACCTCGGGCATATTCTAAGCCCCTAACCCGCAGGGGCTGAATGACTGGTCGCTGTTCCAACTGCCGAAAGAAAAATCCTACGGCTGAAACATGCTTTAAGAAAATGGAATCTGAAAAGAAAGGGTCAACCAAGGTTAAAGATACTATTTACAGTTGCTACGGATGTGGCACGCCTGGGTATTATCGAGCCAACTGAACTAAGTGCAATAAAATTAACCCCATAAATAGCCCACAACCACTTGATTTCAATTCCGGAAAACAACGAAGTTGTAAAAATAGTACAGCCGATAGACAGAATGACTGGTCGCTGTTCCTACTGCCGAAAGAAAAAACATGCTTTAAGAAAACGGAATCTGAAAAGAAAGGGTCAAGCAAGGTTAAAGATACTATCTATAGTTGCTACGGATGTGGCACGCCTGGGTATTATCGAGCCAACTGTCCTAAGTGCAATAAAATTCACCTGATAAATAGCCTACAATCACTTGATTTCAATTCCGCAAATTCAACTATAATCGGTAGAAACGTACCTACAGTCAATATTAATGTTAATGGACTAAACGGCGAGGCATACCTTAATACCGCCGCTCGAACAAGTGTAGCCAGTCGTCAACTATGTGAAAAATCAAGATTAAGTTTCAAAAAGTGTGTGCGGAAATAAGATTAACGGACGGAATACCACGTAAAGACATGGTTTACTCAACTATTGTCGACATTTTAACCGGAAAACGATTAAAAAGAATACGGTTTATTTGTTTGTCCAAATTGACTTCCTTTAAAAGGCTGGCATCGTAATGAACTTAGCTCAAAGAACATGGCACTTTAAGGATGACCCTAATACAGTTCTTGAGTTCAAGCCACACGAAGCGAATGTAGAAAACTATGTTTCTCTAACTGAAGCTAACTTGAAAAGTTATAATAGCACCCAAGATAAATTGTTAAACTTTTTAGACTGGTTTGAAAAAGCGAATAGTGAGGGCACTGAAATGTCCAGTATTACCGACAACTCTTACAAATATTCGCCAATGAGCATAAATAAGATCTTTGCTGACAGTTTACCAGAAAATTACCGAGCTCCGGAAAACAATAACTTATTTCCACCTATGAAAAAAGTGAAAAGATCCAAGCAGTCTGAAGGGAGAGTAAGCTGCTCGATCAATATAAATTCACTTGACTTAAGTCTGCGATCCGATGAAGGTACTGAGTTAGATTGGAATCATAATACCACTTTACAAAATTTTATTATACAGCAAAAGACAGTTTTTGAAGAAAACGCATCAACTATACCACATGTCGAACCCCCATATCATCTGCATCATATCGTATCTAACCTGCCATGAAAGTAAAGTTGAAAGCAGAGATCGAAGGTATGTTGGCGAAGGGTATTATTCAAGAGTGCGAGTCTCCTTGGGCATCCCCAGTAGTGCCTGTTCCTAAAAAATATGGCACAGTAAGATTTTGTGTGGACTATCGTCGCTTAAATGCTATTACCACGACTGACTCGTATCCCTTTGCCAAGAATGGATGACTTGTTGCACGGTCCTAAAACTACACCTTTTATGTCAACCATGGACTTGAAAGCCGGCTATTGGCAAATTAAAATGGCAGAAAGAGATAGGGCGAAACTGCTTTTACAACGCCCTTCGGTATATTCGTTTTCAACAGCATGCCGTTTGG
The DNA here is from genome assembly GCA_949987695.1 of Merzomyia westermanni. NCBI lineage: Eukaryota > Metazoa > Arthropoda > Insecta > Diptera > Tephritidae > Merzomyia > Merzomyia westermanni. Next base: position 91,263,190 of record OX465288.1, read on the forward strand.
TTTGAAGAATGCGCCCGCAACATTCGAGCGACTAATCGACAAGTTTAAAGCTGGACTTCCATACATTTTAATTCTAGCATATCTCGATGATATTATTATATGTTCTAGAGACTTTGTATCGCATCTTAACGACTTAACAGAAGTATTGGAAAGGTTAAAATCTTTCGGGCTGACACTTAACAGAGCAAAATGTGTTTTCTGTTGCTCCGAAGTTAAATATCTGGGTCATATTTTGACAGAAAAAGGTATAAATATTGACAGCGAGAAAACTAAAGCCATTTTAGACCGTGCGAATACCGAACATTTGAAACAACTAATATCCTTTTTACAAACCTGTTCATGGTAAAGACGCTTTAAACCAAACTTTGCTAAAATTTCAAAGCCATTATCAAAATTAACGAAGAAAAACGAAAAGTTTCAATGGACGGTAAAGCAGCAAAAGGCATTTGACCTATTTAAAACACGGTTGGCCTCTTCCCCAGTATTGCAACAGGTAGACGAAAATAAACCGTTTATCCTCAAAACGGACGCGAGCAACTATGCGTTGGGAGCTGTTCTGTTGCAGGGGGAGAAGGAAACAGAACATCCTATAGAATACGCCAGTCGTCTATTACTTCCGGCGGAAATCAACTATTCAATCACGGAAAAAGAAGCACTTGCAGTTGTTTGGGCCACACAGAAGTTTCGGGGTTACATAGAAGGAGCACAAATAACGGTACTCACTGATCATCAACCTTTAAAATGGTTATTTAGTATTAAAACACCCACAGGTCGGCTTGCTAGATGGGCCTCACAATTACAAACATACAATTTGCATTTCGCTTATACACCGGGAAAACAAAGCGTTGTGGGACATGTTGTCTCGTCCACCCTGTCCGTCAACCGCCCGTTCAGCAGAGAAGTGCGAAATTTGTGCATTTGAGGCAGATTTTCCCAGAACGGGAGCCAATGAGTTTAGAAAGCTGCAACTCGATGATGAAAATATAAAAAACATTATTGAATCATTTGAAAAAGATGACGAAAATATATTAAGATATGTGAATAGAGGTTATATGATGGTAAATGGAGTTTTACATCGTTTTTGTGCGGAGGAAGATTCTGAAAACGGCCAATTAGTGGTACCGGAAAGTATGAGATTTGGCATTCTAAAGAAATTGCACGATGACCCTACATCAGGGCATTACGGAAACGAGCGTACAACTAGAAGAATTACTCCGAACTATTACTGGCCTGGAATGCGAACTTAAATCGCTGAATATGTGAAATCATGCATTGAATACAAGAAGTACAAGGCAACAAACGTGAAACCTGCTGGTCTAATGCAAACAGTCACTATCAACCTGTTTGGACCGTTGCCATGCACCATGAACGGTAATCGTTGGATATTTGTATTGGAAGATATATGCAGTCGTTGGATGAAGCTATTTGCCTTGCAAAATGCATCGGCGCAATCTTGTGCAACAATACTTTTAAATGAAGTTGTTGTACGATATGTCGTTCCAAGACGACTACATGCAGATAACGGTAGCCAATTTGTTTCATCCGTCATGCAAAAGCTAGCATTTTGCTTAGGCATTCAACAAACTTTTACCCCAGTTTATCACCCTGAGTCCAATCCTGTGGAACGAAAAAATAGGGATTCAAAAACGCAGCTCTCGATCTATGTTGGAAAAGATCATACTTTATTGGATACATTTCTCTCAGCAATTCGGTTTGCAATGAATACGACGAAGTGTGAAAGTACAAGTCACACGCCCGCGTATTTTACTTTTGGGCGCGAACTCGGAAATCCACTTGTTGCTCATCATGACCTTAAAGCCATAGTAGAAGCCGAAAACTTTGTACCGCAGTTATCACCACATCCATTGAAGCTAGCGGATACGCTCAAAACATCTATTGAAATACAGGAGAAGCAACAGGACAGAAACAAGGCATATGTTGATGGTAAAAGAAGACCCCGTCCAAAATTTTGTGTAGGTGATATAGTGCTTGTGGCAACGCATATATTGAGTGAAGCTACTGAAGCCACAACTTCCAACTTTGCCACCCGGAGGGATAGCCCATATCTTATAATATCACAAAAGGGAGCAGCATGCTATGTGATTGCATCAATGGAGGATCCTCAAACGCCTATAGCAACACACCAAGCTTCGACACTCACAACTTTCGAATGCCATCAAGTCGAGCCAAAGTACCCACAACGCAGAAGAGGTAGGCCTAGGCTACAAAATGGGCCACAAACAATAAACAACAACGCCCACTACAACAACCCAACAATGAAAGAAATCTACGAAATCACAAACGAGACTGCTGATTGCATCATCTGGTCGATTTCTGCATCAGAGGGGGAGGATGTAACGAGCGGACAAGAATAACTATTAATATTCATTAAATGTTATCATTGCTGACTAAAAAAACTAACATTACTGTGTGATGCTAATTATTGTTTTATTATTTATGTTCGGCCTAATATATTAAGCCACTACTGTTTTAGTACACTATAGAGTTAACTGTTATTGTAATATTCTTCTCTTATTTCTCTACCTTCTGTTAAAAATGTACCTTATGCTAAGCAGAGGACTGAAAATAAAGATCATTCGGTTGCTATCGCTCAAGTGGAGCGCATCAAATAACTTCTTTTATTGCCCCGCGCTTTGTGTGACTTAGACGCTCGTAGACAATTTTGGATATTGCGGCTAGTCATACGAACGCACATGTATATATAATACAAAACTATTAGCTAAGCCTAACCAGCTTCCTACAAAATTCAATTTAGCAATTCCGACTCAACGGCGCACCTTCCTATTTTGACTCTGCTTTCTTTTTGATCTGAAATTTTGAATTATTAGGCGGCCATGGCTGGTTTGGAATCTCGTTTTAATATTGGAGTTTTATGACCAGTAAAAATTTACATTTTATTATAAACACTTAGGTTTTGAATGTTTGAATACCTTTGAATCTCATTTTAATTATGGAATTTTACAAAAAAAAAGTATAAGTTTGATTGCGCATAAAAAAATAAAAATTTTGAATTGTATGAACAGGGGCCACTATGGGTATTTTTGAACCTCATTTTTATAATGGAGTAAACATTTTAATTTAGAACTATTGTTTGCAATAAAACGTGCGAGATATGTTGTAAACAAATATTTTACGATGCATCTAAATAACCGACCGAAAATAGTGGCCATGAATACCTTTCAATCTCATTTTCGTTATACAATTTTACAAAAAGTATAAGTTTGATTGCGTTTTTAAAAAAAAATTAAAATTTTGAACTATGTGAACAGCAGCGACTTTGGATGCTTTTGAATCTCAGTTTTATAATGAGTTCTATTAAAAAAATTAATCCCTAAAAATTTTAATTTTAAACTATGGCTTGCAATAAAACGCTCGAGATATGTTGAAAACAAATTTTTTTTTGTTTTAAGATTTTGGTACAGTTCAGTATAGGGGACGGCAAAATTTAATTGGACAGACGCGCCGACGCCGCACAGTGGCGCCTTTTGAGTTTTTTCTTTGCAAAAATCATAACTTTTGAACCAATGAAGATATTTTAAAAATTTAAAATGCCAATGAAAGCTCATTATTTGAAGTTTTATTGTGTGAAAGCTCAGAATGTCACAGATACAGGGTGCTTCTAAAAAACTCGTCAAAGTCGAAAATTTTTAGAAAAATGCAAAAACAAAATGTTTTTAGTAAAAAATAATAAAAAGAAATGAGATTTGTCTTATAATGACGTATTTAAGCATTAAATAAGATAAACTAATGATTTTGATAAGATAGCGTGGCACTGCCCACTTATGACAAAAAGTTTGATCTTAGTAACCGCTTTACCAATTTGTACCAAACTCGATAGACGTATGGATTTCTATAAAAATTAAATACTCGTTTGAAGGCGTAATGCCTAAGCTTTAAAATAAATTTTATAAACTTTAGAGAAATGCAATAACGAAAAATGTGTTTTTATAAATTACTAAATTAATTAATTCTTTTATTTGAAATAAAAAATTAACTTGTATATAAATATCTTATTTTTCAATAAAGTAACAAAATTGATTAGTAAATCTCTTTTTCATTGTTGTGATAAGAAGTGAGAAACTTTTTTTATCTTAACATAGTCATCGTCACTAGTATCTAACAAAGCAACCATTTCTGAGGTATACGCATCTGTAAGATCTTTTTGTGTTCCTACATACCTCATAGATGATATAACTGGATCAGAAGAGATGCTAACATGTTGAAAAGGTCTTCGTTTTGTCTAACTCGTGATACTTTGCAGGTCTTCATACATCCATATCTCATCAGGAAAAATATCGGCATTACGTTGCAATAATTACTTACGCAATAAAATATATTTTTTCTTCGTTAAACCGACTCGTGGTACTTTGCAGGTGTTCATACATCTATACCTTTTGTAGTCCTTGTTCTTAGATTCTTGAGCTTCTTCAGACAATTCTCCTAATGGTAAGCACTGGTACTCTTTAAATCTTTTCCATGTGCTAAAATTGTATGTACCGTTGGTGTAAGTTTCTTCTCAGGATACTTTTGATGCAGCAACTCTGTAGTTTTAGATGCATATTCTCCAAATTTGGGTCCATTAACTGGTTCATGGCAGTTTAAAATATTTAAAGTTACTCCCAATCTTTTCACAATATCTCTATCAACTCCTGTTATGCGAGCAGTCACTTCATCGTTTTCAAAAAATCTTCTTGAGGAGTTACCATCATTTGTATTTCCGTATCCATACTTTGGACAGTCAATTCTAAGGCCAATCTCTTTATAGAATGCACCCTGAATTATTTTTTTCTCCTGCTTTGTTTCTCCTTACATGGTGTATTGTCGTCGAAAACTTCTCCTTGTTGTGGTAGTGTATAAGCCAGCTTCAAAACAAATTCCATACATCTTATCCTAGCATGCAACGGAGATATTCCGTACTCATAATTTAGTTCGTCAGTTATTGAATCATCAAGATTTTCAAAGTCCTTTGGCTCTTCTTACAAATTGGACATTTCATTGTCGATGTCGTATTTGTTATTAAGCTCAAAACTTTTCCATCGACCATTGTTAGAAGAAAATCATGCTTTATTGTAATGACATTCCCCTCTCCAATTTCAATTATTGTTGGTTCTAATTTGGCAATTTGATTTTTTATATCACTCACTGTAGCTTTTATGAGTTCCGAAGGCTCCTTCTCGTATTTAAATAATATCGGGAGGCACAATATAGTTGATGACGGACGTGGATTTTTCCAATATTCTGAAGCTTCATCTTTTAGTCATAATGGAACAATAGAATCAATAAACGTATTCTCTCTTTTTATGGCGCGATATACAACAGGTATATCATCATAAACCTCCTAAGAGATTTTTGCGCCAAGCTTCTCTTCCAATTTGTGGTGTGCCGATTTGAATTTTCCCTACAAATTGGTGGGACCTACAGTTTTTTGCCGACTCCGAACGGCATCTACAAAGGAGACGAATTTTTGCTGAGAAGCCTGTCACGGCAGAAATACACTCGGAGAGTTTGCCAAACCACTGCCGAGGGGCGACCCCGTTTTTGAAAAACTTTTTTCAAATCACTTTTGATGTTACCTGTTCCAGGGCTCGAACCATGGACCTTCGGTGTGGTAGGCCGGCAACACTACCTCCACACGACGGCGGCCGCCATATTACATATAACGTATTACTATCTGTAATTGTTTCATCGTCTACATTTATTCTTTGTTTATTTTTGCTTTGTCCTGATGATCCATCACAGCCCCACTTAGTTATCAATGCTAGCTCCTTTGGCAGTGATTTCAACTTTTCTTCATTAAAACTTTGAAGGAGTCGTATAGATGTATGATCCATTAGGTTTTGTAGTTCAATTTCAGCTGACACTTCGGTTGTTTTGGGACTTAGAGGAACTGCTTCTTTCTTGGCTTGAGTAATTTTTTTGTATCCAGGTAAAATATCGGCATTGCGTTGCAATAATTACTTCCGCAATATAATATATTTTTTCTTCGTTAAACCGAGATCTATAAACAGTGCCAAAGCTTCTTCGGGAGTATTTCGTAGGTAGCGCATTTGGTGGTGTGAGAATGCTGTTTTTGATCCTCATCAGTCGCACTAGACTTGCTACCGCAACTGCTTCTGTTATATGAGACTTCACGTTTTCTTCGTCTTTTTATATTTAATAGCCAATGCTTCTGAAAGATGAGTCGTAGCCATAGCTTTTGTGATATCAGACAGTTTCCTTTTCCTTGTATAGGTAGAACACTCTTCTATGGGTTTTGTTGGTCTTCCTCTAGTTGGATTGGTTGACGTGCTAGGCGTTTCTTCGTCCAAAAAAGGTTTTTCAGCTAGCCACTTTTCATGCTTACTTAGAAATTTTGAATTGTTACGATAGACATCCTTCCATTTTCTTTCTATCATAATCTGTTGTAAACCAATTTTTTCTTCCAGGCCTTTCTTTTCTTTAATGCTTGTTTCACTCGCTAATTCTCTCATAATAGCCTCAACGAAGTCCCGTCTTGACTTTGTAGTTTTAAACACCGCAAATAGATTCTAGTTTTCTAGATACATATTAGAACTGGCTTCGAGTGTATCTGGCTAAATATTAAACTGGGAACTATATTTAAAAATACTATTCACTTTATTTAGGTAAACAGAATACTTAGTTCCTTAATCTCCAAAAGACGAATGATAATGTGCATTGTATGATGGATAGCTTTATACTCGTATACCTACTCAAATTATTAAAATGAATTTCAATTTACAAGAAAATTACAACCGGCCGCCTTTTTTACTCACAAAACCATTTTAAATACAACGAAAAAGAAGAAAAATTTCAAATTTTTGCCAATGTTGAACATTGGTCAAATTTGAGCGGCTCTACCTGGTAAACTATAATTTTCTGTGAAAAAAACAGGTGTATATTCTTGATCCCTGGAAAATTCTCTATTAGAAACATGTATTGGATTTAGCGAACGCTTTCATGATTTTTTGGTTTTTGCCATGCTTTAACGGCAGAGGCGCCACTGTGCGCCGGTGTATACTTTAACTCAATTTGCTCAATGAGTGAGAGAATGAAAATATTTCACCGTTGTAGTGTGTCCACATATACATATTTTGATTGAAAATGAATTTAGCTTTTATTTTGAAGTTCCTTAAATTTCTCAATATGAGCATGAAGCCAGTTTTCATTTTGGTTTTTTTTTTTTGGATTTACAGACAGTGCTGTCAATTTAGCAATTTTCCTTTAGAACTGGCGTTTTGAAACTCATTTAGCGGGGGCAAATTACAACTACAGTATATGGTTTACTGCTTTTTTCCTTAACCACAATTTAGACATGTATAAAGACATTTCGTATTGACTTGTATTGCATTTCAATAATTTTTTGTGATATACTCGTATATGTATATGACCTGAACTTATTATTTCTTATGGCTGTGCGTATAAGATTACCTTAAGTCCTACACCAATCAGAAAAAAGTAAATTCTTTAAAAATAATTTATAAAAGTATGTAACTACTCGTATGTAAGTATTTATCTTATATATTTTGTTATGGTAAATTTTTAGTAATTTTCTTGCTGGTATTTTTTGCAAAAAATTGGATTTAAGAAAAGATTACTTTAAAAACTTAACAAATTCAAGTCAAGGTAAAAAATTCAATTTTATAAAAAAAAAAAAATTATTGTCCGGAACCTGGGCTCGAACCATGGGACGCACGTGTCTCACCCGAGACGCTTATGCTTGCTTCAGAAAATATTTCCACCATTAGGAGTATAAATACATATCCATATGGCTTTTAAAAATGAATGAAACGTTCATTTGGAAGTTCCACAAATTTCTCAATATTAGCGTGACGCCGGCTTCCATATTGGTTTTTTTTTATATACAGGCAGTTTTCTGAATTTTTCCTTTACATTTGGCTTTTTTTAAGTCCATTTAGGGGGAGAAAATTACAATGAAATGATGGTTTTCTGGCTGTTTTCCTCAACGACAACTTAGACATGTTTAAAACACATTTCATATTGAGTTTTGAGGAAGGTTATCATCTTAACTGGTCAAATTTAGTCTACATATGTAAGGTTCTGGTTATATGTCTGCCCTTTGACAAATTAAAATATTTGCAGAAGAAAATTGTTGATGTCTTCAGGAAAATTAACACGATTTCTAACCACTTCGTAAATAGAAAATTGAAGAAGCTACAAACTGTGTTTTCGCTTTTTTGTATTTTACATATAGGGTCTATCAGCCATTCTGTCTCATCGGAAAACCCCGATAGAAATAATGAAAATTATCAAAATTCTCTACTGAGTTTCTCGTTTGGACGGAATTCGGTTGTGGTATATAAAATTATTATAATATTGTGACGAATTCGTTAATTCCTTGATTATCAGTCCTGGGTTCGATAACAATAAAGTCAAATAAACACACGCACAGATATTGTAATTTATAGCTAGTTTTATTTACTAGTAATAAACGCAATACAAATTTAAGAGTTTGGTAACTTCGCAGTAGTTCACTGAACAACACTTGAAAATAAACTGATCAACCTGCCTTGCTTGGTCACTGCCTTATATAGTCCGACAGGGTGCTACCCCACGCACCTAGAAGTTTCTTGGTTGTTCGCTCTTCGTGTTCTGGAAGGGTCGGTGTTATTTATTGGCATCTCCTCTCTGCATCGTATTCGCGAACATCGTATTGGCGCCATATCTCTTCCTCTTCCTAGTTACACGCTTGCACGCTTAAGAGTAGCCATCGTTATCTCTGTTGTGTTTAACTAATGGTGGGAGTATTATTGAGTTAGGGATGGTACATCCTTGAGAATAATCGCCACACTGCCCCTAACTAAGTCTGATCGTCCCGATCAGACACATTGTCGGAACCAAACGCAGCTGGCCTTTCCAGATGGACCACCTTCATCTTATTCCTTGGCCTTTCCATAGTTTGTATGCGATATACCACATCGTTGATCCGTTTAATGACTTTGTATGGGCCTTCCCAGTTACATTGCAGTTTTGGGGACGAACCTTTTCTACGCTGTGGGTTTTATAGCAGCACTAAAGCTCCTTCTATAAAACCTTCCGAATTTATTGTTTTGTCATACCTGGCCTTTATCTTATCGCTCATGATCTTAGTCCGTTGACTCACAAGGTCGTGAATTTCTCTCATTTCTCCTTCCAATACGCTAGTAGATTTCCGAGCATTTACTCCTGCATCAGCTTTTATCCCAAACTTCAAGTCAGCTGGCAATCGAAGATCATTCCCGAAAATTACCTTTGCAGGAGTCTGACCAGTTGTTTCATGTACCTCAGAGCGATATGCCATTAGTAATAAGGAAATGTGAGTATCCCAATCCTTCTGGAACCTATCCACTACTTTCCTCAGGTGCTCTTCCAAGGTTCTATTGGATCGTTCCACCATGCCATCTGACTGAGGATGCAGTGCAGTTGTTCGAGTTTTCCAGTTTTCCGAATGCCCAATGTCTTGCACATTTCCTGGAACACAGCTGATTCGAAATTTCTGCCTTGGTCAGAATGTATCTCCATCGGTGCACCAAACATAGCTACCCAATTGTTAGTAAACACTTCTGCTATGGTTTCTGCCTCTTGATTTGGAATAGGATACACTTCTGGCCATTTGCTGAAATAGTCCATAACTACCAGTACAAATTTGTTTCCGAGTTTGCTAGTAGGAAATCCATGGCTCCTCTCAAATGGCGCACCTGAGTTATACTGTTTCATTTGGCCATGGCTTCTTGATTTCGGTCCTTTAGCTTTCATGCATACTTCACAGTTGGCAATCCACTCCGCGACCAATTGACGGCAACCAACCCAATAGAATTTTTGTTTGACTTTCTCCAAGGTCTTGGGGACTCCAAGATGACCTCCGCTTGGACCGTTGTGTAATTCATTGAGTACATCGGGGATTTTCTTCCTTGGGATGACTATCAGCTTTCGAACACATTGACCATCCTCACTCTCCCATATTCGATGCAAACAACCGGACTTTAATTGCAAACTATTCCACTGCGCCCAATATGACTTGGCAACAGGACTTTCTGCTGACATCTCCTTTCTTGATGGTCGCTCGTCTCGTTCGATTCCTTGCATCATACGTGTAAGATCTGGATATTTGTGCTGACATCTCCGTAATTGATCCATGTTCAATTTGTCCGTAGATGTTATAGCCATGAGCCGCACATCTATGATGTCATCCTTGGCCTCAGCTTTCGAACAATGCTTGCATTCCAAGTTACATGATCTTCGTGACATTGCATCAGCATTTCCGCGGGTGCTACCTTTGCGATGCTCTATGGAAAAGTCATAACTTTGCAGTCGCTCTATCCCGTACCAATTGACTTTCCGGATTAAGGAACTGTAAGATCCATTTCAACGATTCATGGTATGTCCTGACGTGGAATCGCTGCCAGTAGAGATACATGTGGAAAAGCTTAACGCACTCTACAAATGCCAACAGTTCTCTCCGGGTTACACAATAGTTCCTTTCAGGCTTCCAAATTGTTCGGCTATAGTATGCAACTACCTTCTCCTGTCCATCAACAATCTGGGGCCAAACACCTCCTATAGCATAACCACTCGCATCTGTATCCAGAATAAACTTTGAACCTAGAATTGGATATGCTAACATCGGGGCAGTGTATAGTTGTTCTTTCAATGTTTGAGAAGCCACCTCCTGTTCTTTCTTCTATTCAAATCTCATATTCTTCCTGGTAAGGTCATGGAGACTACTAGCTACGCTGGCAAAATTCGGTAGAAATGGGCGATAATACGTGCACATCCCAAGGAAGCTCCGTAACTCATGCAAATTTCTCGGTTTTGGCTAATCTTTTACGGCTTCGATCTTTTCCTTAGTAGTGCAGATTCCCTCCGTAGTTACCTTGTGACCCAAATCACCGCGGCGGAAGAACAACTTCTTAAAAAGGGACTGAAACACAATATTATAGACCAAAATGAAAAAAGAAAAACGGAACAGGCGATCGTAGACGCAGAGGTCGCAATATCGTTAATACCAGTTGAGGAACAAGAGCACGCAAGACACATGTGCAGAGAAATAATAAACAAGGAAGTGAAAGCAAAGGAAGGACAGAAGAGAAACACGGAGCAGAAAAAAAACACCAAAAATCCACAAGCCAGGTAATCCAATGAGACCAATCATTAATTTTAAATCGGCACCATGCTATACGCTATCTAAATATTTAAAAACAGTATTGAAGGACACACTGGAACTTAGCAACGAACACACCATAACTAATACATCTGAACTAATAAACAAACTTAGGACCGTTGAAGTGACAAAGGACAGCAAATTGGTATCTTTCGACATAAAAGATCTATACACATCAATACCACTAGCAGAGACATTGAACATAGTAAACTCTATAATACTACGTAAAACAAAAGATAAAGTAAAAAGTACGCAAATCACGAACACGGTAAGAACCACACTACGTCAAAACTATTTTCAATTCAACAATAAAATATACAGACAAACAAACGGACTTGCGATGGGAAACCCAACATCGGCTATTCTTATGGAAGCGTTTATGCAAAACCTGGAAAAAGAGTATACACAGGAGTTAAATTCCAAATTAGGAGTGTTATTTTACGCAAGGTACGTGGATGATATCATATGCGTTTTAACTACCAACAACGAAGAGCAAGTACTGGAGTACCTCAACAAGCAGCACGGGAACATAAAATTCACAATGGAAACCGAAAAATACGGAGGAATCAATTATCTGGACCTCACAATAAGTATTGATAAAGCTAGCAATAAATTCAACTACGACATATATAGGAAACCAACGGCCACCGACACAATAATACATAATACCTCGAACCACCCACAACAACATAAAAATGCAGCGCTAAGGCACTTAGTACAAAGATTGGAAAGAACGCCTCTTACACAAGAAGCATATAGAAGAGAGCTTGGAATAATATATAACATCGCTACAAACAACGGATATAAAAAAGCACTAGTAGATAAACTCAGGAGAGAAATTAGAGAACAAAAAAGAAACAATGGAGAAGAAAGTACACAAACCTGGACGACAATGACATATACTGGAAGGGCAACATATAAATTAGCAAATTTCCTTAGAAAATACATCATCAACACAGCGTTCAAAACATCGAACAATTTAGGACGGAAGCTAAGAACCAAAACTAACTCAGAAGATCCATTTAGCAGCCATGGTGTATACAAGCTCACTTGTGAATGCCAGCACAGTTACATAGGACAAACCGGACGACAAGTAAGAACGAGGTTCAGAGAACACATTAGAGATTACAACAAAAAGATACGGAATCCAACCATCATACCAGAGTCCAACTTTGCGAATCACATGGCGGAGAATAAATGCCCCCCCGGAAACATCAAAAAAACAGTCAAGGTCCTACATGTACAAGCAAAAGGCCGACGTCTGAACGTACTCGAAAACATGGAAATCTACAAACAAAAAACATTCAACGGTAGAATAATAAACGAACAGACAAACACTGTTTCCGACACAATATTCGAACTTTTAAAATTGGTTTACAAAAAAACAAAGCAACCACTCAGGTACCACAAACACACACGCACCGACAAATAAGCACAAAACAGCAAAAGATCCAAAACAACAAACAAGGAAAAAAGGGCAAACAACAAAAATTACCAACTTTTACCTGCCTCAGTCAACCACACAAAAAACCGATCGATGCAAAACCACCCCCGTTTCTGAATGTACACACATGCACAAACGTACACAAACAGACACCCATGCTGACGTTACCTGCTACCTACTATAAATACAAGACAAACGACCACAACAGATCAGAACGAAAATCGACACTGATGATGGCACAACGCCGAAACCGGTTTGTCTCAAAACCAAATTTGACAAAGGATGACGAAAAATCGTTCCAATATACATCAATCATTCACCCTGTCGGAAAAACAACAAAACAAAATAAAACAGTACTCGAAAACATGCAAATCTACAAACAAAAAACATTCGACGGTAGAATAATAAACGAACATACAAACATTCTTTCCGACACAATATTCGAACCTTTAAGGTTGGTTTACAAAAATAAAGCAACCACTCAGGTACAACAAACACACACGCACCGACAAATAAACACAAAACAGCAAAGATCAAAAACAACAAACGAGCAAAAAAGGTCAAACAACAAAAATCGCTAACTTTTACCTTCCTCAGTCAACCACACAAAAACCGATCGATGCAAACCACCCCCGTTTCTGAATGGACACACACAACACATACACACACGTACACAAACAGACGCCCATGCTGACATTACCTGCTACCTACTATAAATAAAAGACAAACGACAACAACAGATCAGGAGGAAAATTGACACAGATGATGGCACAACGCCGAAACTGGTTTGTCTCAAAACCAAATTTGACAAGGGATGACGAAAAACCATTCCAATATACTCGTACATCAATTATTCACCCTGTTGGAAAAACAACAAAACAAAAGAAAACCAAATAACTTACTTCCTTTTTAAGCAAGAAACACTTCTTGGGACTTAGTTTCAGACCAGCTATTCTTCGGAAAACTTTCTCCAATTTATTTAGGTGTTCGTCAAAGCTTTTTCCCAGCACGATGATGTCGTGGAGGTACACCAAACATGTTTGCCAGTGCAATCCTTTTAGTATCTGGTCCATAAGTCTCTCAAAAGTTGCTGGAGCATTGCATAGCCCGAAGGGCATTACCGTAAATTGCCAAACGCCTTCACCTACTTTGAAGGCCGTCTTCTCTATATCTTCATCCTTTACCTCCACTTGCCAGTAGCCGCTTTTCAAGTCCAGTGTGGAAAACAATTTTGTGCCAGATAACGAGTCCAGAGTATCATCGATTCTTGGCAATGGATAACTGTCCTTCTTCGTTACGTTGTTCGATTTCCGGTGATCCACACAGAACCTCATATTTCCATCCTTCTCTTTCACTAGTACTACCGGTGAGCTCCATGGACTATCGGATGGTTCGATCACGCCGCTTTCACTCATTTCCTGTATAATTTCTTTTACTACTTGGCGTTTGGCCAATAGAATACTACGAGAAACTTGGCGGATTGGCCTTGCATCACCAGTATCAATTTGATGCTTCACAACTTGGTCCGACCTGGTTTGGAACCATCCTTGTCAAATATGCTCGAGTACTTTGATAGAAGTTCCTTTGCCTTTTTCTGATGATCTTTTTCGAGGCCTGCCGTCCACGACGTGATATCATCTGAAAGATTAATCTTGATGGTAGAATCATTTTCCAGAAGCTGTTCAAAATTGATAACTACCTGGACCTCTTGGCATTGTCCCAATATTGCTACTTTGGAAAGTTTAATCGGCGATTTGAACTCATTAAGTACTCTTACCGGTACACGTCCATCTTGTTTTGTCATGGCTAGGTTTTTCCTACAAATATGTTCGTCCTTGATTTTTTTGCTGACTCGACAACCCACAATTTGTTTGTCCTACAAACTCCATCAATCTTTGCCCATATGATTGCTCCCGACTTCGGTGGAATTTGTTGGCTTTCCTCCACAAGCACTCGCTTACTAACGTATTTGTTTTCCTAACCAAAATTTAATGGCACATCCATGTTCTGGTAATTCATAATACTGTTTTCCATGTTGATCTTGATGCCTTGCTCGCTTAAGAAATCCACACCAACTATGATTCCGTCAGCAATATCTGCTACTATAAAACTGTGTAAAACGGCCACGTTCCCAATTAAGATTTCACATGTTCCTTCTCCTAATAAATGGGTGTCCTCACCAGTGGCCGTACGTAACTTTGCTCCATGCAATGGTCTCACCTCCTTGTTGACTAAATCAGATCGAATTATGGAATGCGATGCCCCTGTATCCACAGTTAGTAAGTGCTCTTTTCCATCCACATATGCAACAACAGTAACATTACTAGCTTTCCTTCCGATCTGTGAGACAGAGATTATGGGGCATTCAGTTGCGGGAGCCAGTCCACGCCCCTTTCGGCTGGCTCGATTTAGTTTACCGACTGATTTTGTTGGCAGGTTTGTTCGTCTCCTTCAGCTTTGCGTTTTCGTCCACCTAAATTGCTGGGGTTACTGGAGCCAGTGCCGCAATAACGTGCTATGTGACCTGGTTTTCCGCACTTAAAGCATTTAATGGCACCATTACTTTTTTTCTGTACTCCGTTCAACGCTTCCAAAGTTTTTTCTACCTAAGCCGGAGTTTCCGCTTCTACGCGATGAGCCTTGTACGCAGGTTTACTCAAAAACGAGGCTGTTTTCTGCGTCAGAGCATGCGATACCGTTTCAGAGAATGTCCGTTTGGGGTTTGCATATGTGGCCCGCTTCGTCTTTACATCGCGTATTCCATTTATAAAACTTTGGATTTTCACCCTCTCAGTGTACTCCACGGGTGCGTCCGCATTTGCTAGATGGGCCAACCTCTCGATATCCGATGCAAATTCCTGCAATGTCTCATTAGCCTTCTGAAAGAGATTCTGTGCTCTATTTGGAATATCTGCTTCCGATGGTCGCCACCAAAGCGTTTCTCAACTGCACCCATCAATGCTTCATAATTGTTCCGTTCTCCGTCAGGAATAGTCTGCAAAATTTCAGCTGCAGGTCCCTTCAATGCCACGAATAGTGCAGCAACTTTGTTTTCAGGGCCCCAATTATTCACAGCTGCCGTCTTCTCAAACTGTAGCTAAAATACCTGAAAAGGAACAACCCCATCAAAGGATGGGGGTTTTACCTTCGCGACACTCGTTGAAGCAGATGGACGATTTAGCTGCAACTCCTGGATACGACCTCTCAAAGCTTCCACCTCAGCCTCAATTTGGTCCTGAAATTGTGCAATTTTTGCATCTTGTACTTCTAGTTTTGACGTAGCCCTCTCCTCCTGTGATTCCAGCTGCGAAGGCATTTGTGCCACCTGTATGTATATACGCTCCTCTTGTGCTTCCAATTTTGCCGACATTCGCGTCTCCTTCTCTTCCAGCAAGTTTTCTGTTCTTCCATTTTAGGCGACATCTGACTTAATACAGCCAATATCATATTTGTGTCCACGGTTGCTACTGGATTCGGAGACTCCTTTTTTCTTCCAATTTTGTCGGTGCCTCCTCCACAAGATTAAAAACATGATCATCAGCGTTGATTCCTTTTGCTTCCATAGCCTCTCGCAACAGTGACTGTAACTCTGATTTATTGCCGGAAGTGTTTAGTCCGCGTTGTTCCAACTCATTTTTGAGTTGCTGAATCTTTAATTCATTCAGCTTCGCCATGTCCTTGTTATCCTTGAAATCACTGGTATGTATTGAACAATACCGCTTCTGACACCAATTGTGACGAATTCGTTAATTTCTTGATTATCAATCCTGGGTTCGATCACTATAAAGTCAAATAAACACACGCACAGATATTGTAACTAATAGCTAGTTTTATTTACTAGTAATAAACGCAATAAAAATTTAAGAGTTTGGTAACTTCGCAGTAGTTCACTGAACAACACTTGAAAATTAACTGATCAACCTGCCTTGCTTGGTCACTGCCTTATACAAGGTGGCGCAAAAGTAAGCTTCCGATGTTCAGCATATCGGTTGTGGCACGTGCAGTGTGTGCTGTTGCACCGTCTTGTTGGAACCACATGTTTTCCAATCCCAATTCATCAAGTTGCGGCAAAAAGAACTCGTTGATCATTGCTCTGTAGCGCTCACCATTCACAGTAACCGTTTGGCCCCGACCGATTATTGGTCAAATAAATAGTCAGCAATATTTCGCGTTCTGGAGCAGTGTTGCATAACATTGTTTATTAACGTGTATTTGGCATGTGTTTACTACACAAATGTCAAAACAGAACTGACTTTAGGGGCCAATCGCAAAATTTATAGCATTTTCTGATAGGAGGATTACTTTTGCGCCACCCTGTATAGTGCGACAGGGTGCTACCCCACGCACCTAGAAGTTTCTTGGTTGTTCGGTCTTCGTGTTCTGGAAGGGTCGGTGTTATTTATTGGCATCTCCTCCCTGTATCGTATTCGCAAACACTCGCGCTATCTCTCTACCTCTTCCTTGTTTCACGCTTGCACGCTTAAGAGTAGCCATCGTTATCTCTGTTGTGTTTAACTAGTGGTGGGAGTATTATTGAGTTAGGGATGGTACATGCTTGAGAATAATCGCCACAATATTATTACATATGGGCTACATATTTGTTTACTTTAAGTCAAGTATTTTTGAGAAAAATTTTAATTTCTTAAAAAATTCATGAAGCTGTGTAGGTATTTTTTTAAGTATTTTGCTTTGATAAACTGGAAACATTTTCTGACCTTTTTTTTCAAAAATTTGATTTTTTCACTCCAAGAGAGAACCTGGGCTCGAACCTTGGAATATAAGCGTCGTAGCCGAAACGCTTACCACGTGTGCTAATAGTGTATGTACAAAACCGCAGTCCGATACTGTAGTTGACAGCTTTGGCTTTATGCAGAAAACTTTAATGAATAATTACAAAGAAATACAGCATTATTTGGTAAACATAATATGCCGTTGCACTGCTCCTGACCCATACGAAGATATCAAAATACATTTTTATTGAAATTATGCATGTTTAGATATAAATATACTCTGGCAATTGATTGTATGAAAAAGTGTTAGCCTATTAATATATAGATTCTTGATGTTGGTGCCATATTTGTTAGCTAAACTTCGGCCTACTTAGATTTTGTGTGCATCACGACCAAATACTCGTAATGATGCCCTTGAAAAGGGGCCTGCGTAATCGATGTGGATTCTCTGATAGTTTTGTTCTGGTTCCTCCCATGTGGGCAATTTTATTTTTGGAGGGGCAGGCCCTAACCGTACAACATGCGATACATTCTTCGACTAGTTGTTCGATGTCCGTAGCAATTGGTTTCCAATACACATACCTGCGAGCTAGTGGTTCAATTTTTGAAATACCCGTGTGTGCTTTTTCAGGACCAATTTTTGTAAGGTTGCAGGTATTACGACGCGTTGACCCCCGAAGATAATACAGTTGTTGATTGTAAACATTGTGTTTTCTATCCGCTTGTTTTGGAGATTTTGTAATAGCGCGGAGAGTTCGCTATCCTTTAAGAGTATTATGTTTGAGTGTTAAAGTTTAAATTTGTTGTATAGTCGAGTCACAGAGTTGGTTGATCTCCTTGTTGATGATACTGTCTGCTAGATGTGGTGAGCATACTGGAGCTTGAGATAAACGATCGGCGTTTGCGTTATCGATCCCTCGTTTGTAAACGACTCAATAATCGAATCCCGACAGGAAAACTGCATATCTTTGAAGAGGCGAAACACTCATTTGTGGTTATTTAGCATTTTGATTGAAAATTCGTACTATAGGTTGATTATCCGTAACAAGGATAACTTGTCATCCTAACAAATATTGATAAAAATGGTCGACTGAGAATACGATTGCTAATATTTTCCATCAATTTGTGAGTAATTCTGCTCGGACATTGTTAGAGATCTAGAAGCAAATGAAATGGATCGTTACGGACTGTCTATTATGTGGGGCAATACCCCTGCAACTCCAGTTGGACTCGCATCGCACCCCAAATGAAGTTGATACGCTGGATTATACGGTGCGAGTACACGATCGCTAGCTATTTCCTTTTTGATGCTACCGAACGCTTTATCGCTTTGGAACGACCATTTGAATTTTACACCTTTCTTGGTTAGATTATACCTTAAGTATGCTAAGAGAGTAGACGTGCAATTGTTTTCGCTGCAATAAAATACTTTTATAAACAGATATACGTCATTTTAATTATTTAAATTACGCGGAAATTCTTAGTAAAACCATTTGCAAGCAGTTTGTGAAATCCGTTTTGTCATATCTTGCTTGCTTTTTGAAATATATAAATAAATTTAATATAAATTCATAATATGGCGCAAAGACCAAAGCAAAAATAACTCGGAAAACAGCGGCAGCATCTTCCCCACATTCCACTCCAACGTTTGCTAAATCCTCAACAATTGAGAGTCCCCCACCAACTTCGAGTGAGATTCGGACCTAGAGGCAAAAATGATTTTATGGAAAGAGAGCATCATGGAGCAAATAAGAGAGTCGGAGCAGCGAGTTTTGCAGAGAGTTGGTGAGCTGGCGGCTGAGATAGCGAATTTAAAAAGCAGTTGGAGTAAAATGGAAAAAAAGGTTTAGTTAGCTGAAAGCGAATGTAGGCAGCTCCGGTCGGATGTCAATTCCCTAAAAAGCCAGCTCAATGAATGTCAAAACAACGCCGTGCTGTCTGATATATTGGTAAGTGGGGTTCCCCAAACTCCAAATGAGGATTTGTGTGGAGTACTTAATAATATATGTCGCACGGTTCAAATAAGCCCGCCATCAATTCGTGCTGCTTTTCGCATTCGAAAGAACAAAAACGGCAACTCGCCCATCATAATAAAGCTTAACTCACCCACCGAACGCTCTTCGCTTTTAAGAGCAATTGCGAATTTTTGCAAAACAAACCAAAGGCCAATTACACTCAACGATATTGGGCATAGTGGAAATGGAAAATTATTTGTTCATGAGTGCCTAACGAAGAATAACCGCGAGATCCCTGCAAAAAACGGAAATACTCCGTTTCATACTCCATAGAATACTCCAATAGGAGTATCAGAGTACTCCAACACATATCCTCATTCATATAAAAAAGGTGGTCCAATTTACATGGCAATGTCCGGTGATTGGATCACCTAATCCATCTCGGAGTACTCCGTTTCTTTGCTTTTGAATACTCTATAGACCACCTACGTGAGAGTACTCTCAAAATACTCCCATGGGATTACTCTATAGAGTATTCAACAGCAAAGCGAGAGCGGGAGTAGGTGGTCCTCAGAAGAACACATACTCCCATTCTCGCTTTTGTCTAGAGTACTCTATAGAGTAATCTTTTGGCAGCATTTTCAAAGTACTCCAACGTAGGTGCTCTATAGACTATTCAGAAGCAAAGTAAATGGTACTCCGAATAGGATTAGGTGATCCAATCACCGGACATCGCTATGTAAATTGGACCACCTTTTTTATATGAATGAGGATAAGTGTTGGAGTACTCTGATGCTCCAACGTTTTTTACAGGGATATTACAGCATGCACTGCAACTGAAAAAACAGAAACGACTCACTGCTGTTTTCTCTATTCGTGGATGTGTGTATGTGCGCGCTAGTCAACAAAGCGAAGCGCAGAAAATAAATGACAAAGAGAGCGCTGATCAAATTGCAGCAACCAGCACATGAAGAAAATTATATAGCTGTATAATGATCTACTTATTATTGCTTTTTTGTTTATTTTCAATTTGTATTACTTCTACTTTTATTGTATTCATATCTTTAACTTCTTTCTTTATACTCTCAACACTTTCAGTTGATTTCTACTGCTTTCTTAAAATCATCCAGCTTGTTTGTTTTGATTGTGGATAGAGTGACTACTGATTGTGCTGACAGTGGGCATGTAAAGTTTATATTGAGTCAAATTTCAAAAAAACATACATTTAATATGTGTCACTTAAATAGTCGTAGTCTTACGGTTGAAAAATTGGACTATCCTTCTTATGTATTTGCTAAGCAAAATATTGATTTAATTTGCATCACTGAGACTTGGTTTAGATCCAGCGTTGATGATCGTTCATACGCAATTAATGATTATGTATTACTGCGAAATGACAGGAAAGGTAACACTCGTGGTGGTGGAGTTGCAATTTATTGCAGAGAGGTTTTAAACCCAAAGATAGTTTATTGTTCAGGGGATGCAAGTGTGGTTGAATATATTTTTGTTGAGATAGGCGACGTACGAACAAAATGCTTCGTGGCGTGTGTTTATAAACCTAGTAGAACAAATGATTTGGCAGACTTATTTAACAAATTTTCTGAATTTACAGTTAAGTATGAACATGTTATCATCTGCGGTGATTTCAATATTGATCTGCTTATTAACGATTCTCGTAGTAAAAGCATTTTATATAATGTTCAGGCTTACGATTTAAATATTGTTTATCAGTTCGCGACACGCTTTGCGCCAAATAGTACGCCTAGTTTGTTAGATCTTATCTGCGTTAACAATACTACGTATATAAACCACGTCGACCAACTTCCTATGGAGGGTATCTCTGACCATGAAATGATCTTCCTATCCTATGATTTAAAATTTAATAGGATAGAGCACGACTTAGAAGTGTTGTACCGAGATTACAATGGTATAAGCATAGAAGCACTAAGTGAAGAGGCCTCTCGTCTGGACTGGAATGGATGCTTTTCCTTTTCTCAGTTAGATGAAAAATTGAAATATTTTAATAACCTTGTCCACACCTCTTTAATAGATTTGTACCCCTTAAAACCATTAAAATCCAAGGTCATAAAAAACCATGGGAAATTTTAAATCTAATAAAAAAACGGGGAAGAGCATACATGGAATGGAAGAAATATCAGAGCAAAAATCACTGGGAAGCTTTCCGCCTTTTGCGTAACCAATCCACACTGTGCATTCGGAAGGCCAAGATTGCACATTTAAACACTAAATTTAATAAAAATTTGCCTCCTAAAATGCTTTGGAAAAGTCTTCGCTCTTTGGGAGTATCTCAAAACGATAATATCCGATGCAATTTTGATCCAAATGAAATGAACCGGCATTTTCTGTGCAATAGCTCTGATGCTAATACTAATGATAGCAGCGAGGATATGATAACCAGTGTAGGCAGTAGACCAAATATCAGTGGTTTTGATTTCTCAGTGGTTACAGAAACTGATGTGCTAAACGCTATATTTGCTATTAAGTCGAATGCTGTAGGAATCGACGGCATTAGCATACGATTTATCAAACTTATCCTTCCTTTTGCTACCTCTCCGCTTACTCACATTTTTAATTTCTCTCTAACTAGCACCAGTTTTCCGAGTCAATGGAAAATGGCTAATGTTGTCCCGGCCCCCAAGTCTAAGTCTCCGAGTTCCTACAATGAGTTTAGACCGATAAGTCTGTTGCCTGCTTTATCGAAAGTATATGAGAAGTTATTGGCAACGAAGATAACTGACCATATAAATAAGAATAATTTACTATCCAGTCGGGATTCAGAAGAGGGCACAGCTGTGCTTCATCCATGTTAAAGATTCTAGAAGACATACGTCCAGCCTATGACAACAATGAACTCACAGTGTTAGTACTCCTGGATTTCTCCAAAGCTTTTGATACGGTTGACCTCAAAATACTCCTTTTTAAACTCGATACCAGCTATAGCTACAATTTCATCCCTTTTGCAATTAAGTTAATGCGAAGTTATCTCTCCGAGAGATTTCAACAAGTTCAATGTGATGATCAAGTCTCTAGTTTAAAACCAATCACATCTGGTGTTCCACAGGGATCTATCCTAGCCCCGATATTGTTCACGCTCTTCATCAATGACATAGTTACTTGTTGCCACAATGCCTCCATACATCTATATGCAGACGATACCCAGATGTACATGTCTCGACCTATCGGTCTTTCTGAAGACTTATTTGCTAAGCTGAATGAAGATTTAGGACGTATAGCTAACTGGGCTAACTTAAATAAACTATCTCTCAATGCAGGTAAATCTAAGGCGATAACAATAGCAAATACAACAAATGACGCAAACAACCTTCCGGATGTTATGCTTAATGGAGATAAAATATTTTTTCACGATGTGGTAACTAATTTAGTTATAAAATCAACTCTAAACTGACTTGGGTTGACAACATCAATCTCGTAGTATGCAAGATATACAATACCCTGCGTAATTTCTACAGAACTGCCTATTTGTTGCCACGAGACGCTAAGATGAAACTGGTCAAAGCTCTAATAATACCTCAAATTTCTTACGGTGGATTAATATACGGTAACCTGGACTCAATTTCCCTCAACAAATTGCAGCTGGCTTTTAACAATGTTGCCCGGTTCGTTTTTTCTAAAAAGAAATTCGATCATATATCTTCATATGCCACGCAAATTCTCGGATGCGATATTTATAATTTTCTAAAAATGCGAAATATCTGTTTCTTGCATAAGCTAATACATTCTCGAAAGCCACCGTACTTATTTAAAAATCTGAGTTTCTGTCAGTCTACACGGACTTTAAATCTTTTAGTCCCGAATTTTAAGTACACTACGTCATCTAGAATGTTCTTTGTCAGTACAATCCGTCTATGGAACGCACTCCCCCACACGACGAAAGCTATTCGCAAAGCAGG
This sequence comes from Merzomyia westermanni, assembly GCA_949987695.1. Taxonomy (NCBI): domain Eukaryota; kingdom Metazoa; phylum Arthropoda; class Insecta; order Diptera; family Tephritidae; genus Merzomyia; species Merzomyia westermanni. Next base: position 91,286,430 of record OX465288.1, read on the forward strand.
GTGTTTTAAGCAAGCAGTATTATCTTTTCTCAACCCATAACTTTCTTTTTAATTATATATTTCTCATCTTTGTCTCCAACCTTTGACCTGAAGGTGCTTTAATTGTTAAAGTAAAAATTTATTAACTTTGTAATTTTTGTATTTATTATTTTATATTACCCTACTTATTATTATATTATATTACTCTACTTTTATTTTTGATAATATATTTAATTCGATTGATGTACTATCTAAAAGACTATGTCTTACTTGTACAAACAAATTCAAATAAATAAATAAAAGGAAAATAAAAAAACACGCAGTGACGATGTGATTGTTCAACAGTTTGAAATAAAACGGGCGTAGTAAGTTACCATTCCAAAATCTCTTCTGACGTCATCAACCGGCTTTGGTTTAATTAAATCTACGATGGCTGCGATTTTATTCTTTGATTTTAAAATTTGATTATGCTTTATTGTGTTACCAAGCAACTCAATTTATTTCTGAAAAAATGTACATTTATCTTTGTAAATGTGTAGGTCAAATTTTTGTAGTTGATGTAAACATTTGTACAGGGTGTTTTTTTTAGAGGTTTGTTTTTCGAATAGAGATAAAACTGGCATTTTGTGGTCAAATCTGGCAACTCTAATGTCATTTATGTTCAGTTTGGTTTGCCATTTCATCATGAACAGGTTGACAAAAGAACAACGCTTGCAAATCGTGCAAATTTATTTCGAAAATAATGGTTTAGTTCGCGAAGTTTACCGTGAGCTCCGTCCATTTTATGGTCGACATAATCGTCCATCAGAGCAATTAATTCGGTTAACCATGGATCGTTTTCGCACTACGTTTACTCTATGTGATAATACGCATCCGCAGAGACGTCGAACAGTGCGCACCGAAGAAACAATTGCCGCTGTAGAGCAAAGTGTTGAAGAGGACCCGAATGAATCGATTCGCCACCGTGCACAGCAATTGGAGCTTTGTCCATCAACTTTATGGAAGATTTTGCGCAAAGATCTTGGCTTGCGACCTTACAAGATCCAGCTTGTGCAAGAATTAAAGCCGCGAGACCATGCAATGCGTCGTGATTTTGGTGTATGGGCCGAAAATGAGATTGATTTCGATGCTGATTTTCATCGCAAAATTTTGTTCAGTGATGAGGCTCATTTTTGGTTGAATGGCTACGTCAACAAGCAAAATTGCCGCATTTGGAGTGACGAGAATCCACATGAGACCCTTGAAACGCCATTACATCCACAAAAACTGACTGTTTGGTGTGCTCTATGGGCTGGTGGAGTCATTGGGCCATACTTCTTCCGCAATAATGCTGGAGAGGCAGCTACCGTTAATGGAGACCGGTATAGAGCCATGATAACCGACTATTTTGTTCCCGAATTGGATGGCATGAATGTGGATGAGTTGTGGTTCCAACAAGACGGCGCTACATGCCACACAGCGCACGTCACAATCGATTTATTGAAGGAAACATTCGATGAGCGCATAATTTCGCGGAATGGACCTGTCAATTGGCCACCAAGGTCGTGTGATTTGACACCATTGGATTATTTTCTTTGGGGATATGTGAAGTCGCTCGTCTACACCAACAAACCAGAAACGTTAGGGGAATTGGAAGCCAACATTCGTGGCGTTATTGCCGACATACGGCCCCATATGCTCGAAAAAGTGGTTGAAAATTGGACCTGTAGAATTGGCTTTATTCGAGCCAGCCGCGGCGGCCACATGCCCGAAATCATATTTAAACATTAATGGCATAAAATTATCCTTCCAATAAAGCCAAATTGATGGACCTTAAAACGATTTTCTTGTGTTTTATTTCAATTCGAAGTTCTATAACCCTAAAAAAAACACCCTTTATAAGTTTTTAATTAGTTATTTATTTTTTTTTGTTGCCCCGTGAGCTATAATGTCGTCGAAATATGCTTCTGTTTTGGGGACGTCCTGGAGTATTTGATAAATTATTCGGTTTAAATTCGGATGGTGTCGTCTCAATGCCGAAGAATAAACCATTAAACTTGTATGCCGAGGTGTGTAGACATACTTTGTATTATGCTCGAATCTTCATCGACTGGTATATGTAAATAAGCTTTGCATACGTCTAGCCTACAAAAGTACATTGGATCACGTAGCAATTGAATATGCCTTATCGGACTGTGTACTTCCACTACACGTTCGTTTACTCCTACTTTATAATCGACACATAAGCGTACGCCACCGCCCACTTTTTGGATAACTACCCGTAGGGATCCACAATCACTGATCTCAGCTTTGGAAATTGTTCCCACCATTTCTAAATCGTCAAGCTCTTGATTAAATTTTAAATTAAAGAAAACGAAACCTCAGGATCACGATTGAAGATAGGCATAGGAAGTTAAGCAACACTGTGTATTGTTTGATACAACCAACTTTGCTTTCAAAAATTGATTTAAATTAATCGCTCCATAATTTGATAGCATCTACACCACTTGAAATATTTGTTGAATGTACAGAGTTGATTTCGTCCAAATTAGTGTTTAGTTTCCTAATCCAATTCCGCCCCATGAGCGCTGTATAATCTTCTGGCACGATATATATTTTATCAGTCTTCGCATTACTTTTGTGCTCCCCTTTTTTGTATATTATCGCAATTGACCCGGTGTCGATTTCAAATTCTACCGGTCTGCCTTCGATACAAACCGTGTCGAGAATCTATCTGAGCCTCTTGAATTAGTGTGATATATATCTTGGATCTTTATGTTCGATAAAACCCCATTGTGAAACTTATCAATTCGGTTTGCCGTTGCACTACTTTGCTTACAATTCAAATGTCTTTTTATACAAATCTTGGCTACATGGCCAGTTTTCCCACATTTAGAACGCTTGATATTTCGAAAAGAATTGATGTTGTGGTGATAACTGAGCTTGTAGATGTGCGACCAGTTCATTGTATTCAAGATCGCTCGGATATTTAGGAGAAACCAATTCTTCTTTCTTTCTCTCGATTTTGACCGTCCAACATAGCTCGCCAGTCGTTTCTTTGTTGCGCCAACTGGCGCCAATTGGAAACACCGCGGGATCGCAAATCGGTCTGCCCTTGGTCCTTCCATCGGAGTGGTGGTCTCCCTCTTCCTCTGCTTCCACCGGCGGGTGCCGAAAAGAATACCTTCTGGGCTGGAGCATCTTCGTTCATTCGCACTACGTGGCCTAGCCAGCGAAGCCGCTGTGTTTTAATTCGCTGAACTATGTCGGCGTCTGCGTAAAGTTCATACAGCTCATCATTAAATCTTCTTCGGTACTCGCTAACATGATTGTTGGTGCTTATGCTGGTTCCCAGGTAAACGAAGTCCTTTACTATTTCGAAATTATTGCTGCCAACAGTGGCTTGGTTGCCAAGGCGGGAATGCGCTGACTCTTTGCATGATGACAGAAAGTACTTCGTTTTGCCCTCGATCACCACCAATCCCATTTGCTCCGCTTCTTTTTCTAACTTGGAGTAAGCAGAAGTTACGGCGCGGTGGTTAAGGCCAATGATACCAATATCGTCAGCATATGCCAACAGTTGCACGCTTTTATAAAATATTGTTCCAGCGCGGTTAAGTTCTGCAGATTGCATTATTTTCTCCAGCATTAAATTAAAGAAATCGCACGATAGGGGGTCACCCTGTCTGAAACCTCGTTTATTTTCGAACGGCTCATAGAGGTGCTTCCCAATTCTGACCGAGCTGGCGGTGTTGCTCAAGGTCATTTCGCATAGCCGTATAAGTTTTGCGGGGAAACCAAATTCAGATATACCGGCATATAGGCAGCTCCTTTTCGTCCTATCGAAAGTGGCTTTAAAATCAACAAAAATATAAGTGTGTCTATTCTTTTCTCACGGGTTTTTTCCAAGATTAGGCGTATTGTAAAAATCTGGTCGATGGTAAATTTACCAGGTCTGAAGCCACACTGATAGGGTCCAATCAGTCTGTTCACATCAGGCTTGAGTCTTTCGCACAATACGTTTAATAGGACCTTATATGCGATATTCAAAAGGCTGATTCCGCGATAGTTGCCGCAGTTTGCAGGATCGCCCTTCTTGTTGATTGGGCAGAGAACACTTAGATTCCAATCTTCAGGCATGCATTCATCCGACCATATTCTGCATAGAAGCTGATGCATGCGCCTTACCAGCTCCTCGCCTGCTTGTTTGAATAGCTCAGCAGGCAAATCATCAGCGCCAGCTGCTTTATTGTTTTTCAATCGGGATATTGCTATTCGCACCTCATTATAGTCGGGTTGTGGAACGTCAATTCCATCATCTTCGATTGTGGGCTCGGGTTCGGCATCTTCTCTGGTTTCTTGCTCAGTTTCTCCATTTAAAAGGGCAGAGAAGTGATCCCTCCATATTCTGAGTGCTCTCTGAACATCGGCCACCAGTTCGCCGTTCACATTCTTACAGGAGTTTACCCCGGGTTTAAAACCTTCTGTCATTCGCCGAATTTTTTGATAGAATTTTCGGGCATTATTCCCGTTGGCCAGCATCTCAAGCTCCTTTATTTTACGCTTTTCTGTCTTTTTTTTCGCCCGGAAAAGCTGCCTCGCTTCCCTCTTCAACTCGCGGTAGTGTTCCCACACTCCTCGTTGCAAGGCACTCTTTATCATCATACCAGTTTTTTTTTTCGCTCGCGAATGCCGGAATCCAATTACTTCTTCGGCTGCGGTACGGAGTGCTCCTGAATAGAAACCAATTGATTTGAGTAAGGCAGAGTGCACACGAGGCGGATCGTCATAGACGCGTACAAGGCATTTCACTTAGCGGAAATTTCCCTACGCCTCAAGATCTGCACACGTAGCGACATCAAGCTTCGCTGCAGAAAGCAAACAAACAAATGTCAAAATTGATATATTAATTAATTAATACATTTTCTAAAGTTTTGAATGGAAAAAATGTCCAGTGACGAAGAACTAATTTTGTTAAACTTTCTTCGGCGCCGAAAGAAAAAGAAAATAAAAAGGAAATACTGGATACATCCATATATCAGCAAAAATTCCCATAAAAGATTGTTTATTTGTGCAAAAGAGTTGACTGAGGACGATACAAAGTTCCAAGCATTTTATCGAATGCCGAAAGATACTTTTAACGATTTGGTCATGATCGTTGGTCCTTCCATACAAAAACAAAATACAAACATGCGTGAAAGTATCCCTCCAGAAGAACGGATTATGATAACATTGAGGTTTGTATATAACAGATGTGGATTTGAGAAGAAAATGTCTGTATATTTGTCCTACACCTTTTGCGTTACCAGGCTAAACCTTTCTATTTTTGTTTAAGGCTCAAGACTCGGACCCGGTGGACTTCGGTTGCGAAGTTACTAGAGACAATACTAATCCCATGCTACATTGCAAATCTGCACCTGATCAACCATCAACAATGCTTCCGAAAATAACATAGCATACTTATTCAGACTCAACCCACCATACCAAATACTTGCCCTGCATGTGGTATGCCCCTCATGATACTGAACATATGTTTTCCTGTTCAATTGAACCTACTCTTCTAACACCAATATCACTCTAAACACCTTCACAACCTGTTACTGGAACAACAATAACAGAAATTCATGCATAGCATAAACTCAGTTAATCCTCTTGAGGTTTTTGGTCAACGAGAGACTTCCATAGCAGTTTTTCTATCTGAATTATCAATTCTTTGCATATATAGAAGGTCCCATCCAACCCCTTAAAATAGACAGACCTATAGAATTTGGTCACTGCATAGTTGGTGGAGAGCAAGTCTGAAGTGGTTGGTCTAACTGCGTTCTTCTAACGTTTTTGTAATGTTTTAGGTATCTGGCAACTGGATGCACGTTCAATGCCCTGGCTAGCTACTTTCAAAGAGGAGAACGTACAATTGGACTAATTGTTGAAGAAACTACAAAGGCTATCTGGAGCTCATTAAGAGACTCATACATGGCGTTGCCTAATGAGGATCGATGGGAAAGTATTGCGAAAAGGTTCTGTGATTTATGGCAATTGCCAAATTGCTTGGGAGCCATCGACGGAAAGCATGTCCGAATTGAAAAGTATCCAAATTCTGGTTCAGCGAATTTCAACTACAAAAACCACCATTCAGTAATCCTACTTGGCTGTTGCGATGCTGATGGTCTCTTTACATCAATAGAATATGGATTTGCGGGACGAAATAGTGATGGAGGAGTTTTTCGAATATCGGCGTTTGGGCGTTGGTTAGAAAGTTACGATAAAATTATCACCCCCAAAGGAATTACCGGATGACGAGAGTGCCAATAAATGTCCGTATTAAGGAAAATATCATGCGTCCTTATCCAGAAAGAAACATCGACAACAAGATGCGCATATTTAATTTTAGATTGAGTCGTGGTAGGAAAAGCATAGAGTGCACTTTCGGGATGATGGTGAAGGGAGGAGGTCAGCAAGGAGGTCAGCGAAACCCGAGTACTTTACCAGAGTTCAATAACGTAAACTTAGTAGAAAATTCTTCCCCACAAAATTTACGACACTATTTAAGCAATTCTTTTTTGTTACCAAGCGTTTCTTTACCCTGGCAGTGGAATTATTGTTTATAAACAACAAAATGCGTATAAGTAATGCCGGCCGGAAGCCCTTCCCCCGCTTGTTCTAGCACAGGCAAGCGCATAAGGCAAGAACATCAGCGCACCACCTCGTATTCATTACCATATCTCGGATAGTATGGTTTTTTAATATGTTGTTGTTGTTGTTGTAACGACAAAAACACTCCCCTAAGGTTTTGGGGGTTGCTGTCGAACTGACAGTCCTTGGCCGGATATGAATCCGGTACGCTCCGGTACTCCCTTGCGGTACTGCCCGACTGTCGTGGTAGCGATTTGGTATGACCAGTGGAACCTTCCAGGTCATGTCACCCCTCCTTCCGTAAGGAAGGAGAGATGGGTAATGAGAGGCATCATATCCGTAGATCAACCATCGAGTTGCACGTCATTACCTTTGTGCATATTAGTCGCCTCTTACGACCGGTATGCCTACCTCGGACATATTCTAAACCCCTAACCCGCAGGGAAAGTTTTTAATACACTAAAAATATGTAAACAAATATCCAAATAAATATAAATATATTTTCTTGAGAAATAACTTGAAGAGTTTTTGTTTTTCTAGCAGCTTACGCATCCCTGTCAATGTGAGCAATCTGAACTGAACACATACATTTTAATTTTTATTTACAACACTCCTTGGAACTGGTACAATTAGTTATTCATAGGCTATACTCAAACAAGAGTGGTCAGTTCAAGCCATATAAAGAGATGAAAACAGACATGTTCGTTTGCGACTCATACCGGGTTCATCCTGGACTAATCCCATTTTTTGTACGCCGAATAAACTGGCAATTTTCACCACACTTATGAAATACAAACTATGCATATATTTTATTTTAAAGATAAGATTACTAAAAAATTGTTTGCATTTATTTCACAAAAAATTCATATAATGCAATGAGTATTTCAAACATTTAAAAAAACATCGTTAAATAATAATTGGTATCAAGATTACCAAGAATAAGTACTTCTGAGATCCAACAACTGAAACGAAATTGCTCATTCTAACTTTGGCTTCTGACTAAAACAAACAGTTTCACTGGTTTGTGTAGAAGGCTCCTTGATCTTAATCGTCATCAATTGTCTCGTATAATGCTGAAGTATACGTTGACGCATCATCGGTCGAAGGAGCAGGAGTGCCGACTTCAACATTTTGGCAATATAATGGGGCTGGCTCAAACAGCTCTCGACTGGCAGATTACTGCCTTTGTTCATTTAAAATCTCCTCTAGGAGTAGCATAGCCCGGATCTTAAAACGGCGCAAATTTTGGCCAGAAAGACTCCTTATGTCGGGAAGTAAGCTCATAAGAAATATTGTTCTGGCATCTTCTGAAGGTATACTTTCTTTTTTTGATTTGATGTAATCCAGTACCGCCACGTCAACTTCATCTCGTTCTTGAGTTATCTTCGTTCTCTTCTTCGCACTCAATGTTGTGCTTTGCGTTCGCTTACACACTGCTCCAGAATGCTTTTCGTTGACTGGATGTGATACCAAGTCGTTGTTGTGCTTAGACCCGGATGGCAGGGGAACATCTCCGCTGTTGTCATCATCAGCATTCGATGAAGTTTCTACTTCCTCCGAATTGTCTTCTGCCCTTTTTGGCAACTTAATGTTGCTTGTATTTTCCGAATGATGTACTGGCCGTACATATGGTAAAACGAATTCCATAACGTCGTGCAAATAATAAGGTTTCTTTGCTTTAGCAGAAGTTCTTCCACTTTTATTTTGTTGTGTTGATCTTCCGACAGGGTAGTAAGCTGATTTTTGTTGGAACGATTTTCCGTCATCCCTTGTCAAGTTTGGTTTTGTGACAAACCGGTTTCGGCGTTCTGCCATTTTCAATGCCTAGTTTCGTTCTGGTCTGTGTCTATCCGCTGCGTTATTTTTATAGTCCGTGGGTGCTGTGGCAGGTAATGTCAATCTATGTGTTCGTGGTAGGTAACGTTAATATGCGTGTATGTGTGTGTGCGGTATTGATACGTCCGAATTGTTATCTGTCCCAAGGGTGGTTTTTGTAGGTATGTAGACATACCGCTTGTTAGCTAAGCGGTAGGTTGATGTAGGTAGAAATCGGTGATTTTTGCAGTTTGGTTCATATTTCGTTTTTGCTTGTTCATTGTTACGTGTTTGGTTGCTGTACCTGCTGGCTTGTGCTGTTTTTTGTAAACTAGTTTTAAGGGTTCAAATATTTCGTCAGAGATAGTGTTGGTTTGTTCGTTTATGATCCTGCCGTCAAATGTTTTTAGCTTGTATATCTCCATGTTCTCAAGTACATTGAGCCGCCGGCCTTTTCCTTGTACGTGAAGTATTCGAGCCGTTGTTTTTATGTTAGCTGGGGTGCAGTTGTTCTCGAACATGTGGTTCGCGAAGTTAGATTCTGGTATTATTGTGGGGTTTCGTGTTTTTTTGTTGTAGTCCCTGACATGCTCTCGGAATCTTGTGCTTATTTTTCTTCCTGTTTGTCCTATGTAGCTGTATTGACATTCACAAGCAAGCCTATACACTCCGTGTCTGTTGAATGGGTCATCAGAATTAGTGTCGGTTCTTAGTTTTTGTCCTACGTTGTTAGAGACGGGAATCAAACGCGAACTACAACGCAAATATGAAAAACTGAACCGAAAATTGGACCAGTTAACGGGCCGACGCGATCACAGTAACAGTCAACAAACAAACGAATTTAACAAAAGGTTCGTAAACCTAACAACAGTGGCCATTAGCAGCGAAGAAGCGCAACTTCTAGGGAAGGGCCTGAAGCACACCATCGCGGATAGCAATGAAGCAAAAAGAACTGAGCAAGCGATAGTAGATGCAGAGGTTGCAATATCGCTGCTTCCATATGAGGAACAGGAGCACGCAAGGCACATGTGCAGAGAAATCATAAGCAAGGAAGTAAGAGCCCAGGAAGCACAAAAAGGAAATAAAGAGCTGAAAATATTGAAAAGGCTACAACGAAAGCTAAAACATGACAACATCGTCACAACGAAGGCAGACAAAGGAAACACAACGGTGCTAATCAGTAAGGATGAATATATAGCAAAGACAGAGGAGCTCATCGAGGGAATGAAATGCCGCATTATTAGGGATAACCCCACGGATAAATACCAGACCGAAGTTAAAGAGGTTATAGAAAATGCTACCAAAATAATAGACGAGAGGATGGCATATACCCTAACACAAATGAATCCATCTGCTCCTCCACTCATTGCGTTACCTAAAATCCACAAGCAGGATACGCCGATGAGACCTATAATTAATTTTAAGTCCGCGCCGGGTTATAAACTGTCGAAACATCTAAAAACGATTTTAAAGGACACTCTGAAACGAGGGCACGAATACACAATAAGCAATACGATAGAACTACTGCAAAGACTTGAGACCGTTAAACTCACAAGGAGCAGTAAACTCGTATCCTTTGACATAAAGGACTTATACCCGTCAATACCATTAACAGATACAATGGATATAGTCAACAAAACACTACTGGACAAAACTGAAGATAAGGTAAAAACTGCGCAAATTACCAACTCGCTAAGAACAACGCTGCGGCAAAACTATTTCCGGTTCAACAACAAAATATAGACAGACAAACGGACTAGGAATGGGTAACCAAACATCGGCCATTCTCATGGAAACATTCATGCAAAACTTGGAAGGAAAATATATACAGGAGTTAAAAACCAAGTTAGGTGTGGCATTCTACGCTAGATACGTGGATGACATCATCTGCATCCTAAATGACGATAACGAAGAGCAAATACTAGAGTTCCTCAACAGGCAACATAGCAACATAGAGTTCACAATGGAAGTAGAAAAAGATGGAATAATGAACTACCTGGACCTAACTATAGGGATTGACAAAATAACAAATAGGTTCAACTACGGCATTTATAGAAAACCGACTGCCACGGACACCATAATACACTCTACATCAAACCATCCGCAACAGCACAAAAATGCAGCATTGAGGCACTTAGTGGATAGGCTTCAGAGAACTCCGCTCACACAGGAAGCATACTGGAGAGAGCTTAATACAATATATAACATAGCGGCAAATAATGGATACAAGAAAGCACTTGTGGATAAACTCAGAAGTAGCCATGGAACACAAAAAAGAGTAAACGTAGAGGAAAATCCAATGGTTTGGACGGCAATGACATACACTGGAAAAACGACGTACAAATTAGCAAAGTTCTTTAAAAGATATAACATCAACACAGCATTCAGAACATCTAACAACGTCGGACAAAAACTAAGAACCGACACTAATTCTGATGACCCATTCAACAGACACGGAGTGTATAGGCTTACTTGTGAATGTCAATACAGCTACATAGGACAAACAGGAAGAAAAATAAGCACAAGATTCCGAGAGCATATCAGGAACTACAACAAAAAAACACGAAAACCCACCATAATACCAGAATCTAATTTCGGGAACCACATGTTTGAGAACAACTGCACCCCAGCTAACATAAAAACAACGGCTCGAATACTTCACGTACAAGAAAAAGGCCGGCGGCTTAATGTACTTGAGAACATGGAGATATACAAGTTAAAAACATTTGACGGCAGGATCATAAGCGAACAAACCAACACTCTCTCTTTCTCTATGGCGCGATATACAACAGGTATATCATCGTAAACCTCCTAAGAGATTTTTGCGACAAGCTTCTCTTCCAATTTGTGGTGTGCCGATTTGAATTTTCCCTACAAATTGGTGGGACCAACACTATCTCTGACGAAATATTTGAACCCTTAAAACTAGTTTACAAAAACAGCACAAGCCAGCATGTACAGCAACCAAACACGTAACAATAAACAAGCAAAAACGGAATATGAACCAAACTGAAAAAATCACCGATTTCTACCTACATCAACCTACCGCTTAGCTAACAAGCGGTATGTCTACATACCTACAAAAACAACCCTTGGGACAGATAACAATTCGGACGTATCAATACCGCGCACACACACACGCATATTAACGTTACCTACCACGAACACATAGATTGACATTACCTGCCACAGCACCCACGGACTATAAAAACAACGCAGCGGATGGACACAGACCAGAACGAAACTAGGCATTGAAAATGGCAGAACGCCGAAACCGGTTTGTCACAAAACCAAACTTGACAAGGGATGACGGAAAATCGTTCCAACAAAAATCTTCTTCCACTTTTCTTTGCAATCAGCCACTGCAAGGAAATATGTATAACAAATTCGCTATATTTATATTCTTAATTCATATTTATAATAAAATACATGTACAAACCTGACAAATTCATTTGTGCGCCAATTGACGCCCAGGCTCTTTCCGTAGCATCTTTTTTGGAATACTTAGCTAAAATATTGTTGTATAAACAAGGAAAGGTTTCCACCAATTGTACAAATTTGGTCGAATCAGCCATTTTTTCTTTTAGAAGCAACAATTCATTATATTTTAAGAAAGAAAGCAAAGGTACGACACACACAAATCACAAATGAAAAATGTAAACAGCTATACGCTGGGTGACTTGAAGCTTTCACGCTTTGCCGCTTTCGTGCAGCTGACGATTCGTGTGCAGATCTCAATTTAAATATATGTGTTCAGCATCAAAGCGTACAAATATCGAATGTAGCGTCTAAAACGCGTCTATGACGATACGCCTCGTGTGCACTCTGCCTTAGTAAACATTTTTTCCAGTATTTATTGCTGGATCGCCATGAAATCTGCGAACTACTTAGCATCCATTTTATTTCTTTTCACTCGTAGTTTGTTCTATGGTGATGGTTCTCCCCGTCGCCAATTATTGTTGTGGATTAATTTAAAGATCGTTACACAGGTTTCTAATTCAGATAATTTATTTTGCTTGCTCCTTCGATTTGCCTGTAATGAAGTAGATATGCTTCTGGTTCTTCTCCAAACGTGACACGTTGCCAAGATGAGCCAACATCACCAGAAGCAGAGGTTCGGTAATGCCATCGTCTAATTATTATGGTAATTGAGTCATGTGTAATGAGGAAAATCAGCACAAAGTTCAATAAAATATTCCTTTTATAACAGAGCAGTCACTTGCAAAAACTGGGAATTCCCCTTCATATTACGTTGAGTAGTTGTTTACGGCCACCACCGAGTGCGAAAACACTTCCAAAAATATCGGGAGGCACTTTGTGGTGGTCGTAAACAATTATCTCACGTTGCTCCACTCAAAACTTATTTTTAGCTTATTTTTCACTTGAACTAATAAATTACTGTCGCCCTCAATTTTGGCGCATAGTGCGTTCTGTTTGAAAGCAGGATTATGCCACGGTTTGCCCAAAACTGCCGGCACTCTGTTGCTTCCGTTAAGCTGGCACAAGCAACTGGAGATATTGGTTTGGGTAATTTTCAAGTACGATAAACAACCAAAAAAGTCCAAAAGAGTCTTGCGAATTTTTATGAGTCTTCAATAAAGACATTTTACACGATATATTTTGTCAGTAATTTTTTCCATTGGTATTTGTTTCCAACTCCAGGAAATTGCAAGCCTGGCAAAACACCACCATCAAAACTGCCACTCTTTTACTGAGCTGCCACAAACTTAGTCATCCAAACCGTCATCTATTGGAAGAAGCTCCGCCACCTAAAGCCATAAGTACGCATACGTATACCTACCCATATATAAATAAAGTGGTTAAAGCACATAGAAGAAGCCTACCGCGAATATCCCCCTAAACAGTGGTAGTGCTAAATCCCCCATAAACAAATTTTATTGTAAATAAAGCTGCAAATCCTCTGGATTTCCACAAAAACTACCACCATGAAGAAAAGTAAGTCGTTCCTCAAAATGTCTACCGTGACCGAAAATAAATTCATTTCCGAAACGGCTATCTTTACAGATTATTGCACTCGGTTCCGATCAACTCCTATACAGGATAATACCGAGGCAGTCATAAAATGAGTGGACAATAATATCGATGCAGTTAGGGCTCGAGTACAGAGCGCCTACATTGTAGTAGTGAAGACAAGGGACTGGGATCTCCCCGAGGATTTCAAGCCCGCCGCTTTCGGTAAATACCGGGCCTGCCTTATAGCATATGAGAACACCAAAACTCAAACAGGCTACCGAATCCAACCCAAACAATTGAGTAATCCCGCGCATCCAATACAAACCCAACCACACTAAGAGTCCTCTAATCTGAACCTCAAAGTCCACCCATGTGAAACGGAAATATTTAATGGAGGGTATATGTTCACTACGGTCTATGTCAACCAATCGAAGCCCTCCAACACCAAGAAACTGTATCATCTCAGACACATGGTCAATGGAAAGGCAGGGCAAATAGTGGAACGATGACCACCGTGCTCTAGCATGGGAAGCCCTCCAGTTGCGTTATGAAAATAAAAGAGTCCTGGTCGATAACCAAACCCGAGTTTTCATTTTTTGACTACGCGCTATGAGATAGTGGAAAATTTGGATCAATGGCCACCAGCCAAACCCCGATATGATCCACCCCAGTTAAGGCAGAGTCAGCCCCTAAACCACAGCAACAACTCCCTAACGTACACAAGTTCTCACGCCACAGAACTCCAAAAGATTTGCGCCTGCAAAGGAAGCAATCCTGCCTCAATTCACAAAGTTGTTTGCGGTATAAAAAGCTGTCAATCCCAGATCGTAGAAAGTTTATAAGAGAAAACAATCTATGCGAGAATTGTTTATCTCAGACCAATGGCTTAAAAGACTGCCAAAGCCCGAGAACCTGCATGCACTGCCAAGGACGGCATAACCCCACCCTTCAGAACACAGCAGCCCCCAGTACCAGTTCCGGAGTTCAAAGGACGAGATCCCAAATAGCCACAATTGAAGAAAGCAATATGAGGCTGCAGGACATCAGCCAGGAGGTACCGCAGGTAGGAGATCTCTATCCCATGTACAATCGTTCCACGCTGAAAATGCTAGCCAAATCATACTCCCCTCAGCAATATTCTTGGTAGACGAGACCTCTTCAAGCTTTGAGCCTTACAGGACGACTGCCATACTAAAATTCCCAGATCTCATCAAAAACAGCGGGCCTACCCTACAAGCCCGAACCACAATATTTGGCTGGATTATAAGTGGCCTCCCAAGCGTTCTAGGAAATCGAAGAGATACCCACAACCGGAGTGCAAACCCCTGAAGATCAAATGCACAAAGCCTTTTATCAAAGCACAAACGCTCGAATGGTTGACGGCTCCCATTCAAGCCAACATTCCCGAGCAATATCGGCCTAGGTAAATCCCGATATGCAGCCATATGACCATTCTATGGCATGGAACGTACTCCATTGAAAAAGGGCGATCTCAAACAGCAACATGAGAGGGTACTCGAGGAAAACCTGTATCTCGGCCATATGGAAGAATGCAGTCCCAATGAAGTCGCATCCCTGGGCAAATACTCCTCATTCTAACTTCTTCACCATGCAGTCGTAAAGCCAGAAAAAGAGACAACAAAAGTCCGAGTTGTGTCTAATGCTTCCAAAAAGTCAAGTTCCGGTCACTCGCTTAAAGACGTTTTATGCACCGGACCAACCCTCCAACCTGATCTTCGGCTTATGTGGTTAAAATGTCAGACGTATAAACTGGTATTTAATGGCGATGTGTCTACAAATTAAAAACGGTCACCTTTTGGGTGAATTGCGCTCCCTTATTAGCTTTCCGCACTCTAAACGAGCTGTGGGAAAATATAGTTGACTCCCATGCAAACGCAGCCCCAATATTAAAGTCCGAAACGTATGTTGACGATATTTTATCCGGTAGTCATGATCCCCAACAACCTAGAAATCCCTAACCGAGACTATAGACGCTCTCAATTCAGTCATCGTCCCCTTAAGAAATATCACTGCAAACCATCCAGACGTTCCCAAACATATCCTTGAGGCAGACTTGCTAGAAACCGACTTCCTCGATTTCGAGAAAAATAGAACCGCCAAGACTCTTGGAATTCAATGGAATGCACTCTCGGACACATTCTCATATACTGTGGACCCAGACCAGCCCCCATAGCAGCCACTAAGCGACAGATCCTCTCCTCGACTGAAAAAATTTCCGCAGGGTGGCTGACTCCAATCATGATACAGGCAAAAATATTAATGCAAGAACTGTTTACGGGACCAATTGGAATGAGCGGGTCAAACCGATACGTCTCGTGAAATGGACGCAATATGCCAGAAATTTGGAGACCATCTCATCCATTCAGATGCCTTCATGGATTAACTTCGCCCCTGATCACCAGGTTGAGCTCCATGGTTTCTGCTACGCCTCTGAAGAGGCTTATTGTGCCAGCCTCTATGTAAGGACTTTCGGCCGCACCCAAGTTTTCTCTCACCTCTTGGTGTCCAAAGACAAAGTGACTCCTCTCAAAAACATAAGTCTGCCAGGCCTGGAACTATGTGGAGCGCTCTTATTAGCCAAACTATTCGCAGTAGTGCAACCCCATCTCGGCATCACCAGAAGAAAGTTGACTATGTGGTCTGATTCCGAAGTCGTGTTAGCCTGGCCACTCATGGAAGACCTATGTCTCTTATCGAACGACCTCGTAGGTAATGTCCCTTGGTGACACGTTCTGAACAAAGACAACCCCGCGGATATGGGAACTCTTCACTCTGTTGAACGGTTCAGAGTGGCTTTCAGAACAGACCGACGATTGGCCTCAACCCACAGTCCAAAGCATCAGACCCCCAGAGTCGCGTCGAGTAGAAGCACTACATGCCACGAAAGGGACTGAGGATATCTTAGACGGGTTCTCTTCCTACCCTTACGTGTGATAGCTTATGTTCTCAAATATGTGCGCCGGCTAAAACACGAGGCGAATGGTATTATTGTCACAGCCGACCGCTCGCTAACTCATGCCGATCAAAAACGATCGAAACATCGTCTGCTCTTGAAAGAGCATGCCTAGAGGACTCGAAACCTATTGGTAACCGAAGCTCCCTGGTGGTACCTAACCCCTTCGTGGACAAGAGCGGAGTCCTCCGCGTGAATGGTCGACTAGCCCATGCAACATTATTTACTAAGAGCGTCATCCCATTATTATACCTGAAAAGTCTTGGCTCTGTACTCATACATACGTTTCCTTCATGAGCTCTTCTTACATGCGGAAGCTTATCTCATGCAACAAATCATACAAATTGTATATTGCTCGACTCAAACCACTTATAAAAAAGTGCATATTCCAATGCAAGATCTGCACCACCCAAGAACCACGTACGTTCGCCGACCCTTCCCCATGACTGGTGCAGACCCGTTGCCGTTCCAAATAAAGGCATCGCTTCTACAGTCTCCAACCCTCATAAATTATACGTGACCGTTTTTGTCTGCTTTAACACCAAGGCAGTTCACCTGGAATTATGATCGGATCTCACCAGTCTTTTCTTTTCTGGCTGCCTTTGCCCGATTCGTAGCACGTCAAGGATGCCCTAACCCAATGATAAATGATAATGGCAAAACATGCATCGGTACCAATCGGGCTAACGAACTGGAATTCGTATAGTTCCCAAAGGAAGTAGCATCGGACATCGTCCAGAAGTATCCCTCACTTTCTACCCCATGGCGCACCTCAAATGAGCGGACTATGTAAAGCTTTAAAACCCTTGAAAAAGGTCTCCATAAGTCACAGTTTCACGTTCGAAGAGTTCTCTACCGTATTGATGCGAATATAGCCCATACTCAATTCCCGTCCCATCTTCCAACGGTCGCAGAACCCAAATGACCTCGCCGCCCTCACGGTGGATCATTTTCTTCGAGGAGCACCAATGATCTCCCTTCCCGAACCGCATCATGAAAACCTCTCCCTGATTAACAGGTGGGAAAGACTGAAAGTTCTGCATCATCAGTTCAGCACACGCTGGGCAACTGACTACCTCACCGATCCTCAAAAGCGTTACCGATGGAAAAACGTCCAAACTCCCCCTAAAATTATCGATCTAGTTATTATTAAAGAGGACAACTTACCTCCTATTGAGTGGCGGCTAGGTCGGTTGGGAAGCCTACACGCAGGACGAGACGGACACATTCGAGGTGTATACGTCCGTACTTAAAATGGTGTTCTCACGGGGTCTCTCACTAAGTTATGCTTTCTGGCGGCGTCTGAGAGTGACGGGGACTCATGGTGCCCACTCCCATCCTCCGAACTTACCACATTGCACAATGCTCGCGCTAGCGTAAACTCTGCTTCATCTTGGGTAAAAGTAACATGCATTTCTATGTTACTATCTCTTTTCTACAGATAGGTCGTCAACGCCCTCCGGTTCCAATACCACGCCGCTCATGGGCGCCGCAGGGAACCCTGCCGGTTGCTCGCGGGCGGTGTGTGGAAGTAGTATTAGATTACCGGAATTGTCTGTTGTGTATGCGGCATCACGCGCTCCCTAGGCGCCCTGTGTTAACGGCTATTCAGCCGCTACGACGATTCCTAATCGCTATGGCACACCAGTATTGCACTAGTTGTCTGGCGCTTTTCCACCTTACCAACCAGTGCACCTCAAAAAAAAGCGGTCGGGTCTACGGGCAAAACCAACAAACGTCCATTCATCGGGACACCGGTGGTCGCCAACCCTGTAGAAGGGTACCGGCTTGCGCAATTCACTTACAAAAATAAGGTGGGGAGGATGTTTTTGTCGTTACCACAACAACAACAACAAGAAATAAAACGTAGATACAAAATTTTAAATAGGTCTCATTACTAATTTTTTACTTGAAGAATTAAAACTGCTCGTGGACTATTTCATGGCACATTCCCATCAAGACCACAAGCCCTATTAGTGTGTAGTACTTCTATACGGCAGCTATTGGAATAACATAGAATACCAAGAAATAGTACACCTTTCATCCCGTGCCCGGACATTCCTCGCCATACAATAAGCCCAGGAGTTTAAGGACACACCCAAGCAGCAGCCTTCATCAAAACCGTAAGTAATATGCAACCTTATAAAATAACTAATGTCAATTGTGAGCGCTTGTAAATTTTTCTCCTTCCCTTTTTATACCTTCCATGAACATGAAATGGTATTATAGCTTTGGTCCGATGTTTGTAAGTATGAGAAGAAGAGGAGATATACCCACCAATAAGTAAACTGAAATAATAAGGGCGACGAGCTGAGTTGATTTAGCCATGTCCGTCTGTCCGTCCGTCCGTCTGTCTGTTTGAACGCACACTAGACCCTCAGTTTTAGAGATATCTCGATCAAATTTGGTAAGAGGCAACCATTTTGTTAAGCATTAATCATTTGTCCGAACCGGCATGATCGGACCAATACAACGCATAGCTCCCATACAATTGATTTTTCCGATTAATGGGGCTTGGCCTATGTATTGTGGCGATTATTCTAAAGCATGTACCATCGCTAGCTCAAACACACTCCCACCACTTGTTAAACACAACAGAGGTAATGCGCCAAGCAGATACAATACGGCAATACGTTGCAAAAATTGACAGCTAAGTAGAATGTGAGTGTTGGCGTGCGTAACAACAGATTCGCCGGATACGGCAAAGTAGATTTTGCTCTAAATGTTGATGTATGACGGATACGTCGACGGTGAAGTGCTGTATCTGCTTGGCGCATAACGACGGCTACGCTTATGCATGCAAGCATGTACCAAGCAAGAGGAAGAGAGATCGAGTGAATGCTTGCGAATACGATGCAAAGAGGAGATGCCAATGAATAACACCGACCCTTCGAGAACACGAATAACCAAGAAATTTCTCTGTGCGTGGGGAAGCACCCTGTCGGACTAAACAAGGCAGGTTGACCAGTTTATTTTCAAATGTTGTTCAGTGAACTACTGTGAAGTTACCAAACTCTTAAATTTGTATTGCGTTTATTACTAGTAAATAAAACTAGCTATTAGTTACAATATCTGTGCGTGTGTTTATTTGACTTTATAGTGATCGAACCCAGGATTGATAATCAAGGAATCATCGAATTCGTCACAGTGTCTTTAAGTTAATAGTTGGGCAGAGTTTGTACTAATTGTGAGTAAGAATCGGACACATAAAACCGTGATGCGTATTCATGAAAGGTGCAAAAGGCTTTCCTTACTTGTTTTTTATCGCTTTCAACTAAAAAATTCTTTTACGTAAGTAAAAAAATATTTATCTAGCATACATTTTGCAATTAAAAAGGAACGCAAAATTTTGCCGGTTCGGTACATATTTTATATGTAATGTGTGTAGTGAAAACCATTTAGATCGGGCCAATGTTATATATAACTCCCATACGATTTTTCCGATAAATGGGGTTTGGGCTATGTATCTGTAAATTAACAGTTGGGCAGAGTTTGTACTGATTGTGAGTAAGGATCGGACACATAACACCGTGATGCGTATTCATGAAAGGTATAAAACCCTTTCCTTACTTGTTTTTTATCGCTTTCAACTAAAAAATTCTTCTAAGCAAGAACAAAGACGACCACCATATTAGTTCTTATCTTACAAGCGGTATGTTCACATTTCCTTTTCAAAGAAAATTTCTAATTTTCGAAAATTTTTTCTTCTCTTTTCGCTTAACTACTGACCTTTAGCCTCATCGACAAAATAGTGATAGTAATGAAGAAATAAAGTGAAATGTGTAAATTTCTTGTTGTGAATAGGTAGATCCCTGGCCTACTTCCGAAATCGCATGAATCGGTTACCTCTTATATACACTTGAGAATAAGTATACAAAATTTCGGAGTGATCGGTAAAGTAGTTCAAATGTTAAAGACTTGGAAACACACTCACTGATTCACAAACTTACGCATTGCTAATGTTAACAAGATTACATGTGCCTGTCACAATAAGTCTTACTCCAGAACATAGCCCTTCGGCTACGCCTAGTTAAAGTTTGTTTATTTATTGTATTTAGAGATGCTATACGCAAACGGATTCGCTTGCAATTTTAGATATACTTTGAAAACATCTCGTTTTGGCAGCACGCTTGGTGTTCAGGTAGCGTCCCTTCACTATCTGCACTCATACTTTTATCAACTTCACACATTTTTTTTAGTTATATACAATTTTAAGACTTCACTTTTTTCTTATATATCACCGATTTATAAATTTTTAAAATAACGATACTACTTGACTGTTGGCTGCTACGAGGCAACTGAGGTTGCTCCAATTTACCTTCCATCGCGACATCTATCGTTTAGTAGTTACCCAAAAAAAAAAAATATATAAATAATAAGGTTGTGTAACGCTGCGGAGCTGCGACCTGATACCGATGTTGGCGCCACTGTCGCTGATACCTTTAATTGTGAACTTCAACTCCATGGTGGCAGATATAATAGACTGGTATAAAACATGAATTGACAGAACTTCAACTCCATGGCGTCAGCTTCGCCAGAAACACTACAGTATCGCAAAGGCAGAAGTGTCACCAATACTACGGGTATGTTCGACCATAGGATAATTGAAATTGACTATGGAATAGTTGCTTACCAGTTGCTTTAAAGATTCTCTGTTTTCAGCTAAAGTTTTTAAAATGTATTTTGTGTTTTCTTCATCAACTTCAATACTTCCTTCCTCGTTTAATAATGAATATGGTATTGCACTTTTTATACAACTAACGTTGCTATTAATGAAATAGGAATTTGCACCTCCTCCTAGACGCAGAGGATTACTAATCATAAAGGAGGTTATTGCTGTAGGCGATCCAGGCTGAATGTTCTATAATATGCAAAGATTTGAAATACACGTTTCGTAATTATATCATACTCAGAATTTAACTTTTTGAAAATGTTCATATAGTTTAGAATACATTTATAGTTACGATTAATCTAGTTAAATTTCTATGAGAAAATTTCGAAATCGAACTATATTATTCGTCCTTCGAGTTTAAATAAAAGCAATGGTACCTACCTGACCTGTAACCACTTTCGAAGAAAAATAATTTATTTGTCTATACCAATTTCTTTTCTTCTGTAACTTACATTCCACAGTTACCTCGCGTGTTGAAATTTTCTTGTTAAGTTAACATTGGTGAGTTAAATTCATTCCAAGTACTGCGAATAGCTCTGACTAAATATGCGTAATTTGTGGATTATTTAGCTTACAGTTATCGCAAATGATGTGTCCTTATGTCTCTGGGGGGCGGGGCTACATCCAATAGATGTCGATTTGGATGACTGGGTTTATGACAGTTCAAAAGAACAGTCTACTTCAGCGTTCTCTTGAACATTGAGCAATTTTGCCTCTTGATGGAGGTGAGACTCAGATGTCATAAGCAGACATCCCGTAGCAGTTCTGATGTCGGTATTTTGGCAGACTTGCAATTTCCTCCAATTGGTGTCAGCAAGATTGGCCGACCATTTGGGCGCAGCGTAGTCAATAACCGGTCGGCCAATAGCCTTATATGTAGCAAGCAATGTCTCGAAATATAGAAATTAAACAAAGGGGGAGAGAGAACACCACCTTGCGGCACCCCTTGTTTAATTCTTCGTGGCCTAGATTTCTTGTTCCTGAATTAGACAGAAGGTTTCAAACCCGGGGCAAACTCCTGTAAGAATGAGAACGGCGACCTGGTGACCGATGTTCAGAGAACACTCAGAATATGGAGGGATCACTTCTCTGCCCTTTTAAATGGAGAAACTGAGCAAGAAACCAGAGAAGATGCCGAACCCGAGCCCACAATCGAAGATGATGGAATTGACGTTCCACAACCCGACTACAATGAGGTGCGAATAGCAATATCCCGATTGAAAAACAATAAAGCAGCTGGCGCTGATGGTTTGCCTGCTGAGCTATTCAAACACGGAGGCGAGGAGCTGGTAAGGCGCATGCATCAGCTTCTATGCAGAATTTGGTCGGATGAATGCATGCCTGAAGATTGGAATCTAAGTGTTCTCTGCCCAATCCACAAGAAGGGCGATCCTGCAAACTGCGCCAACTATCGCGGAATCAGCCTTTTGAATATCGCATATAAGGTCCTATCAAGCGTATTGTGCGAAAGACTGAAACCTGATGTGAACAGACTGATTGGACCTTATCAGTGTGGCTTCAGACCTGGTAAATCTACCACCGACCAGATTTTTACAATACGCCAAATCTTGGAAAAAACCCGTGAAAAAAGAATCGACACGCATCATCTCTTTGTTGATTTTAAAGCCGCTTTCGATAGCACGAAAAGGAGCTGCCTATATGCCGCTATGTCTGAATTTGGTTTCCCCGCAAAACTTATACGGCTATGCAAAATGACCTTGAGCAACACCGCCAGCTCGGTCAGAATTGGGAAGTACCTCTCCGAGCCGTTCGAAACTAAACGAGGTTTCAGACAGGGTGACCCCCTATCGTGCGATTTCTTTAATTTAATGCAGGAGAAAATAATACAAGCTGCAGAACTTAACCGCGCTGGAACAATATTTTATAAAAGCGTCCAACTGTTGGCATATGCTGACGATATTGATATCATTGGCCTTAACAACCGCGCCGTAACTTCTGCTTACTCCAAATTAGAAAAAGAAGCGGAGAAAATGGGATTGGTGGTGAACGAGGGCAAAACGAAGTACCTTCTGTCATCATGCAAAGAGTCAGCGCATTCGCACCTTGGCAACCAAGCCACTGTTGGCAGCAATAATTTCGAAATAGTAAAGGACTTCGTTTACCTGGGAACCAGCATTAATACCAACAATAATGTTAGCCTAGAAATCCGACGAAGAATCACTCTTGCAAACAAATGCTACTTCGGACTGAGTAGGCAATTGAAAAGTAAAGTCCTCTCTCGACGAACGAAAATAACACTCTACAAGTCACTCATCGCACCCGTCCTGCTATATGGTGCAGAAGCGTGGACACTAACAACATCTGATGAGGCGGCTCTGGGAGTATTCGAGAGAAAGGTTCTTCGAAAGATTTGTGGACCTCTACGCGTTGGCGACGGCGAGTACCGAAGAAGATTTAATGATGAGCTGTATGAACTTTACGCAGACGCCGACATAGTTCAGCGAATTAAAACACAGCGGCTTCGCTGGCTAGGCCACGTAGTGCGAATGAGCGAAGATGCTCCAGCCCAGAAGGTATTCTTATCGGCACCCGCCGGTGGAAGCAGAGGAAGAGGGAGACCACCACTCCGATGGAAGGACCAAGTGGAGACCGATTTGCGATCCCGCGGTGTTTCCAATTGGCGCCAGTTGGCGAAACGAAGAAACGACTGGCGAGCTATGTTGGACGGTCAAAATCGCCCAGGCGGTTAGATGACCATTTAAAGAAGAAAGAAGAAGAAGAATTAGACTGATGCCTTTCGGCCATTAGGGTAGTTAGTGGTCCACCTTTTAAGGCCGGCAGGGAGCGGTGTCTCTTCCAGGTCTCGAAGGAGTGTGGCGTGGTTGACCGTATCAAATGCATTTGATAGGTCAAGTGCCACGAGAACCGTCGTATGGTTTGGCGGGTGTTGATTCAAACCATAATTTATCTGTGTTCTAATGGCATTCAAAGCGGATGTAGTGCTGTGAGATTTGCGGAAAACATGCTGGTGATCGGCCAATTTCAGATTTGCAATAAAGAAAGGGAGTAGTTTCGCAACCGGCGAAAGGAGGGATATCGGACGATAAGAATCTCCTTGATTCGCCGGCTTCCCTGGTTTTAGTTTGGGAACTACAATCGCCTGTTTCCATATCTCAGGTATGACGAAAGTAGTTAGAGAGAGCTTGAAAAGAGTTGCTAAATAACTCTGTCCCTCGTGGCCTAGGTGTTTGATCATCTTCATGGCGATTCCGTCGGGTCGGATGGATTTTGAGTGTTTGGCCTTCATTATGGCTTCCCTAACTTCTGCGACTGAGACAGCAATAGGCGCCGTGGAGTGTGTGTGCGCTCGTCGGAAGACTCTTCTCTTAGTCCTATCCGCAAGTGGATGCATTATAAAATAGCCGGCAAAGGAAGCTCGCGCATTTCCTGGCGTCCGATTTGACACTGTCGCCGAATGCAATGGCGACCTTGTCATTGTATTTAGTCGGATTGGATAGGGCCTTGACAGTCGACAATAATTTGCCGACTCCGCGGGAGAGGTTTCATGCCTCGAGGTGTTGTCTTCACTTGGTCAGTTTGTTTTCGTTGACTACCCTACGAATTTCCGGATTGAGATCTTTGCTTCTGGGATCTGCGGTATTGATGAGTCTCACTTGGTCACGTTCTCTTGCCATCGCCTCAGCTTCTGCAGGAAAATCCGGACGAATTTCTGGTATTCTACCAGCAGGAATAAAGCGGCCTGAGGCTGAATCAATGACCTTGCGAAACTCTCTTTCACCTTCGCGTACGTCTGTCGGAGTGGGTAAGGCAGCGAAGGAGCGCTCTGTATAGTCCGTAAAGCGGTCCCAGTCCGCTTTGGTGAAGTTGATGTATGTAAGTTTATCAGTCGTTATGAAGTTGGTCGGTCGTTCAACGGAGATTATGATGGGCAGGTGGTCTGAAGCAAATGTAAGCATCGGTCGCCAGATGTCAAAGTTAATTAGGCCCGCGCTCGTTATGGAGATGCCTGGGGAACTGTGACAGTTACCTGCCACCCTGGTGAGGGCATCTCCATTGACTGTACAGAATGCTGAGCTGTCTATTTGGTCTGAATTGCAGGTCCTCTGCTGTCTGCTGGCAAGTTGGAGTGCCAGAGATCGTGATGTGTGTTGAAGTCGCCTAGGATTAGACGGTTATCGCCCCTTAGCAACGCACTAGAGTCGGGATGATAATCTCTAGGACAACACGTGGCAGGGGGAATGTAGCTGTTTATGATTTGCAGGTCGACGTCGCCTGACCGGACTACTATGCCTTGGCATCCTAAGGTAGAGTCCCTGGGGACGACGTCAGAGGTAAATAGATTATATTGTATAGAGTGATGTGTAATGAACGCAAGGCCACTCCCATGACTGCTGGGACGGTCTTTTCGATGCACATTATACCCATCACAAGTTCGTAAGTCCGATCTTGTGTTCAGTTTTGTCTCTTGTATCGCGGCGATTTTGATGTTGTGCGGGACATGCTAGGCGTGAGGGACGGATGCGGTTGCCTAGGTGGAGGAAGGCTAAGGCATAAACTGTGTCGCAGTCTAGAGTTAACAGCCGTTGTTGTTTGGCGTGGAAGGCGGCTGTGTACTGCAACAGGGGGTTATGAACGTATCCGTCCAAAGGTTACCGTTTGCGAGCCCAGAGACATAAGGGGGTTACACAGGCCAAGGCAATTGTTGCACTTGACCGATGTCGCAGGCGTGTATAATCTTTCCCGACAAACGGTGCACGTAGTGAAAGGTACGACGAGGTGGTGGTCCTGGCCCACGTGCAAGCTAGAAGCAGGGGGAAGGCATTGGGGGCAGAGAAAGAGGGGACTGACGCTCGGCGATGCCCATATCTGGCCTATTCCAGAGTGGATAGGAGTGTTGAGCGGCCGTGCGAGATGGAGACGCTGGTGAGCGTGAGCGACAGTCGGGAGTGGGTGAGCCGGGAATGGCAGCAGTGCTGCCAGTCTTGTAGACTGAGCCACTATTATGGCTATTTGAAGTTTGCAGGGGCGGTAGGGGAGTGCCAGAGCGACGACTACCGCGGGACGCCCTTAGGCGTGTACGGCAAGTTGCCTCGAAAGTACTAAAGAAAGTACGGGGTCTGTGGATGACAGGGTGAAGCCCTGAGGATCCAGATTTATGTAGCCATCTCTTACACTTGGCGCATTGAACCAAATGCGACCGTTTTATATACATTTACTTTCAGCAAAGGCAGCAGATCCAATCTCTTGGTCCAGGGTTGGGTTCGACCCCAGCCCGTAACAAGACAAATGGAGCAACCCAGCTGCCAGGGTTTGCTCCGAAGATGACAATTTAAGGGTGGGACAGGGTTACACTGAAATAACAGTCCTTGGCCGGGTAAAAAACCCGGGTCATTCCGGTGCGATAGAACCGGCTGCTGTGGGTATGCAGGAAGGGGGTCAAAAGACGCGGCGCGATCCCAGGAATCATAATTCGGAGGGGCAAAAGTGATACTATGAATCGTTTAAAGGTGTAGAACCGGATAGCGGTTATTTTTTTTTTGGTTTTTGTAAGCGCGACCGGAGGCAGTTAATGCAGAAAGATGGCATTATTTTACGATTTGGCAATTGAATAAGTGTTCCTCATTTTCGATTTCACGGTGGTATTAGTGCAAAATATAAATGGTGAGGTAGCACTGTTCGTTATTTTTAACTTTTTTGTTACATATGGACTTTCGCTAAATATATATCCAATTCTTTAATACATTAGGTTGAGAACAAATCAATGACGTAGTTAGTTTTTGACCCCGAGATGGTTTAACGAAAACAACAAAACTTACTAAAGTTTTTATACCTAGTAGTGCTTCGCAACTTTAACTTTAGTCGCGTAACGGCAGTGCGTAACGGCATTAACGGATCGAGATAGATATTGACTTATATATATCAAAATGTTCAGGACGAAAAGAGAAATTGATTAAGCCATGTCCGTCCGTCCGTCCGTCCGTACGTCTGTGAACACGATAACTTGAGTAAATTTTGAGATATCCTAATAAAATTTGGTATGCGGGTTCCTTGCACTCATCTCCGAGCGCTATTTAAAATGGGCGAAATCGGATGATAGCCACGCCCACTTTTTATATATATAATATTTTCGAAAACACAAAAAAAGTGATTACTCAGTACATAATACACCTTTAAGGATAAAATTTGGTGAATACATTAAGATTGAGGCATAAAATAAAATTTTCAAGAAATTTTTGAAAATGGGTGTGGCAACGCCCACTTTTGATTAAGTCAAATTCTGAAATAATATTTATCATAAATCAGAAACCGGTCAAGACATTGAAACGAAATTCAGCACGCAGGTTTTCAGGTATGCAAGGAATGTTCTAGGAACAAATGGGCGGGATCGGTTAAGGTCTACGCCCACTTTTATATGAAAGATTTTGAAAAGCATCGTAGATATATTAAATAGGCAATAACTTTGCGTAAAATACATCATTTATATTTTATTTTTAAAGTTTCCGTAAACAAAGAAATCCAAAAACTTAAAATTTTCGAAAATGGGCGTAACTCCGCCCATTTTATAGTGCACTATTCCACAAAACTTTTTATGCCATAACTCCGCCAAAAATTGATTTGTGGAAACGAAATTTGGTGAGAATGTTCTATATATAAAGGTAACTGTTCGCTGTAAAATTGGGCGAAATCGGTTAATGTCCACGCCCAGTTTTTTAACATAGTTCTGAAAATTTTTTTTGGAAAATTTAAAGAGCGATATTTCTACAACTAAGCAAGTTATATCAATTAGATTTTGCACACATAATAAGCTTTTTAAGAAAAACTCGGCCGCGAAAAAATTTTTTCAATTTGGAAGAACTAGGCGTGGCGCCGCCCACTTTTCAGCATAAAATTTCTGCTATTCTCAAAGCCAATCGCTTATAATTCGATTTTGATATTTCAATGAAAATTGGTCAGCTGCTTCTCAGTAGTATGTATTATACTCCTGCCAAAAATTAGCCAAATCGGGATACACACAAGCACAATATTCGGGCACGTAATTAATAGCCCACTGCAATAGCGAAGTTATATATCTTTTTTGATTTTCATAACTTTCATAAACATTAAATGTATGTAAGTATGAGAACAATAAGACAAAAGTTCACTAAAATGATCAGCACGATGAGCGGAGTCGATTTAGCCATACCCGTCTCTCCGTCCGTCTGTCTGTCAGTCCGTCTGTCTCTCTCTTTTCTCTTTATGACGCGATATACAACAGGTATATCATCATAAACCTCCTAAGAGATTTTTGCGCCAAGCTTCTCTTCCAATTTGTGGTGTGCCGATTTGAATTTTCCCTACAAATTGGTGGGACCTACAGTTTTTTGCCGACTCCGAACGGCATCTACAAAGGAGACGAATTTTTGCTGAGAAGACTGTCATGGCAGAAATACACTCGGAGAGTTTGCCAAACCACTGCCGAGGGGCGACCCCGTTTTGAAAAACTTTTTTCAAATCACTTTTGATGTTACCTGTACCAGGGCTCGAACCATGGACCTTCGGTGTGGTAGGCCGGCAACACTACCTCCACACCACGGCGGCCGCCGTCTGTCTATTCGAACGCAAACTAGTCTCTCAGTTTTACAAAATAATGCTGAAATTCGTGGTTTGATTTCGCCGTTTTATAACATACTAGCAAACCCGATAGACGTTGATTTGACGTTTTGATATATAAAACACATCTCTATATAAAATTTCATTCACTTGAACCAAATAAACTCCTAACTATACCGAACTGCAGATTTATATGACCTTGGGGATTCACCAAAAGCTATATACAGACTGTATCGTGCCCAGCGAACTCCTGAACTTATCGTGAAAGTTCAAGAGCAAAACACAAAATATGTGGGCGTGGCACCGCCCACTTTTGAAAAATTATGTAGATATTGACTAAGTGGCACATATATCCAAATTTCATTAATTTAGACCGAAAAACTTCGGAATTATGACGAATTGAAACTTTATATAGCCTTGGGGCGTGGCTCCGCCTACTTTTCCAATACTATATGTTGTCTATGCTGTACCCAGTGAACCCAAGTATATATTGTGAAAATTTCATAAAGATTGGTTGAGTTCTTTGGCGCCTATAAAAGACACCCTTTTTTATATCTATTTTTGTTACGCACACGAGGTATATTACTTCATTCGGCATAAACGAATCGAGATATATATTTATTAATGTTAATCAAAACATTCAGGATGAAAAGTAAAATATCCGGGCAAGTAGCTAATACCCCACTGCAAAAGCGAAGTTGTATATCTTTTTTGATTTTCATACCTTTCATGAACATGAAATGTTTGTACGTATACTGAAATGATCACGAGGATGAGCTGAGTCGATGTAGCCATCCGTCTTTCGATACGTCTGTCTGTCTGCTCGTCGGTCTATTTGAACTCAAATACGAACTGAAAGTATTAAAATATGACTGCGTGAATTGGGATGACATAATGATCACTACTAGGTATATAATGTTCGGTTCCACTCGAACTTAGACTTTCTTACTTGTTTTGGCATAACTTATTAATAATTGATAATATAACTTTTTTTCCACTGGTTTCGGATTTCTGGAACCGCAACGCGTCTTTTGACACCCGCCCCTTAAGATGGAAACAATTACCTAAAAATTAAAAAAAAAAAAAAATGTTTAGGTTGTATGCTCATGAAAATGCATATACACAAATTTAGCAAGCCCTGTATTAAAATAAAGTTTTCCAAGATCATTCCCTAGCTCCACAAATGAAAATATATAGAGTTTTCATTATCTTCGTCTGTTTTTTTTTTTGTCGTTTCTTTCATATGGTCAGTTCTGAGTAAAAATCAAAATAAAGAAAAACACAAAAGTCAAAAAATTTCCCTCCCGTTGTTATTGTGTTTAATAGTCGGGCGTGATTTGCGAAATGGCAGCGCCGGGTATTGTGTTTCAAGCTGTATGTATAAATTATTCATGAATTGCAAATATTTTTCATAGCAATCCTACTGTATTACATTTCATCACTCAGAACTTATAAATTCACCTACCTTTAATATTTCTTATTTGTTATGATCGTGTTGCAACCTCTTCCGCGCAAATCCCCCAATGTGAATACGCCGCGTCGAATTAGCAGCGATCCGATATTATCGCTAAATTTCATGCGGGCGGTCATCATGATTTCTTTTTTATACCTAGTAGTGCTACGCACACAAGGTATATAACTTTAGTCGCCTAACGGCAGTACGTAACGGCATAAACGGATCGAGATAGATATTGACTTATATATATAAAAATGTTTAGGACGCAAAGAGAAATTTATTACGCCCTGTCCGTTCGTCCGTACGTCAGTGAACACGATAACTTGAGTAAATTTTGAGATATCTTAATGAAATTTGGTATGCGGGTTCCTTGCACTCATCTCCGAGCGCTATTTAAAATGGGCGAAATCGGATGATAGCCACCCCCACTTTTTATACATAGAATATTTTCGAAAACACAAAAAAAGTGATTACTCAGTACATAATACACCTATAAGGATAAAATTTGTTTGAAAATGGGCTTGGCACCGCCCACTTGCGTTTAAGTAAAATTTAGAAATAATATTAATCATAAATCAAAAACCGTTCAAGATATCGAAACGAAATTCAGCACGCAGGTTTGCAGGTATGCAAGGAATGTTCCAGGACATATTGGGCGGGATCGGTTAAGGTCTACGCCCACTCTTATATGAAAGATTTTGAAGAGGGTCGTAGATATATTAAATAGGCAATAACTTTGCCTAAAATAGCTTTACATCATTTATATTTCACTTTTCAAGTTTCCGTAAACAAAGAAATCCAAAAACTTAAAATTTTCGAAAATGGGCGTAGCCCCGCCCTTTTAATAGTGGACTATTCCACAAAACTTTTTATGCCATAACTCCGCCAAAAATTGAGTTGTCGAAACGATAATGTTCTATATACAAGGTGGCGCAAAAGTAAGCTTCCGATGTTCAGCATATCGGTTGTGGCACGTGCAGTGTGTGCTGTTGCACCGTCTTGTTGGAACCACGTGTTTTCCAATCCCAATTCATCAAGTTGCGGCAAAAAGAACTCGTTGATCATTGCTCTGTAGCGCTCACCATTCACAGTAACCGTTTGGGCCCGACCGATTATTGGTCAAATAAATAGTCAGCAATATTCCGCCTTCTGGAGCAGTGTAGCGTAACATTGTTTATTACCGTGTATTTCGCATGTGTTTACTACACAAATGTCAAAACAGAACTGACTTTAGGGGCCAATCGCAAAATTTATAGCATTTTCTGGTAGGAGGATTACTTTTGCGCAGTAACCGTTTTTCACCGACCGATTATTGGTCAAATAAATAGTCAGCAATATTCCGCGTTCTGGAGCAGTGTAGCGTAACATTGTTTATTAACGTGTATTTCGCATGTGTTTACTACACAAATGTCAAAACAGAACTGACTTTAGGGGCCAATCGCAAAATTTATAGCATTTTCTGATAGGAATTTCTGATAGGAAAAGTATTGCGCCACCTTGTATAAGGGTAACTGTTTGCTGTAAAAATCGGTTAATGTCCACGCCCAGGTTTTTAACATAGTTCTGAAAATTATTTTTGGAAAATTTAAAAAGCGATATTTTTACAACTAAGCAAGCTATATCAATCAGATTTTGCACACATAATAAGCTTCTTAAGAAAAACTCGGCCACAAAAAAATTTTGTCAATTTTCAAGAAGTAGGCGTGGCGCCGCCCACTTTTCATCATGAAATTTCTGCTATTTTCAAATTCAATCGCTTGTAATTCAATCTTGATATTTCAATAAAAATTGGTCAGCTGCTTCTCAGTAGTATGTATTATACTTCTGGCAAAAATTAGCCAAATCGGGAAACACACAAACAAAATATTCGGGCACGTAGTTAATAGCCCACTGCAATAGCGAAGTTATATATCTTTTTTGATTTTCATCTTGTTCTTTCTTCTTCTTTAAATGGTCATCTAGCCGCCTGTCGTTTCTTCGTTGCGCCAACTGGCGCCAATTGGAAACACCGCGGGATCGCAAATCGGTCTCCATTTGGTCCTTTATCTTCGTGCCTCGTTTATTCAACTTTAAAATCCCGATTCCTTGCTGGATCAACTATGTATAAAGCTGCACGGTGCTCGTAGATTCTTTTACATCTGTTTGTCCTACATACCGCCTGATAGCTCTGGTGACCTATACAAGGCACATGTTGACAACATTTTAGCTGTTCAGGACATAATTGGCGTTAATCAAATCTGTGTCTTTGGCGACTTTAATTTGGGTCGCATTATCTGGAAATGTTTAGATGGTAATGCCTTTCTGACTCCAACTAATGCTACAACTTTTTCTGAATGCTACTTAACTGAAAGTTTGCAATGTATTGAACTACTACAAGTTAATACTCTTTTTAACGCTTTAAATAAACTGTTAGATCTAGTTTTTGTAAGCTATAATACAAGTTATATGCTCTCACACGCAGATAGTTACATCTCACCTCCAAATCAGCATCATAAACCATTGGTGTTGGAGGTGGAATTTTATCAATATTTTGAAGTATCAGATAGAATGCAATCTGTCTTATTTAACTATTCATGCGGTAATTTTTCTGATTTAGATACCTTGCTCGATTTGGATTGGCTCCAACTTTTTGGAACCGAGGATGTAACTGGCTGCTTCGATATTTTTAAGTCAACAATATTTGATATTTGCTTAAGTCACATCCCAAGGCATAGAAGAAAAACCTCTAAACGGCCTTGGTTTTCTAAAGACCTCAAAAGATTGAGGAATTTAAAAAATAA
The DNA here is from genome assembly GCA_949987695.1 of Merzomyia westermanni. Classification (NCBI taxonomy): domain Eukaryota; kingdom Metazoa; phylum Arthropoda; class Insecta; order Diptera; family Tephritidae; genus Merzomyia; species Merzomyia westermanni. The sequence continues at coordinate 91,319,264 of OX465288.1, forward strand.
GTTTTTTAAAATGTATAAGCGTTCAAATAATGATCTTTTTCGTAGGCGTTACATATTTTATAGAGCTGAATTTAACAAGCTAAATAGATTGATGTATCGCCGTTATATTTGCGGTGTCGAAAGCAATATTAAATGTAACCCAAAATTCTTTTGGAATTATATAAAATCTAAACAAAAATGTTCGGATATACCTAAGTCGGTGCAGCTTAGAGGGGTTTCAGCGACCTTGTTATCCGAAGCAGCTAATCTATTTGCCGATTTTTTTTCCTCAAATTTCATTTCGGACAATCCTAATGATTTCATCTCCGAGGATGTTTCGTCAAGCTTTGATACCTTCATCAACGTTGGAATGTTAAGCTTGACAGAACAGGATATTGCCAATGGCATTGCTCAGTTAAAGTTGTCAACTACAACTGACGCTGATGGTCTCTCAGCTGTCTTGTTGAAAAACTGTTCGTCGCTGATAGCTCCTCTAACGCATATTTTCAACAAGTCTCTGGCTTCCGGAAACTTACTTTTATTACGCCTGTCCTAAAAAGTGGCAATAAAAACGATATTGAGAATTATAGGCTAATTTCCAAACTAACCACTGTGTCTAAGTTGTTTGAGTGTATAGTTAAGGACAAAATATACTTTGCGGTGAAACACCTACTCTCTCCCCAACAACATGGTTTCATTCCGGGTAGATCTACTGTAACTAATTTAGCTGTGTTTACCGAAGATTGTTTGGACTCCTTTCAAAAAATATTTCAGGTTGACGTGGTCTATACAGATTTTTCAAAGGCCTTCGATAGGGTATCACATAAATTTCTTTTAGCAAAACTTGAAGGCTTGGGATTTCACTCTCAATTATTAAAATGGATCTCATCCTATTTACATAAGAGACGTTGCGTCGTTCGTATTGATGGTACAACCTCTTTTTCTTTCGTAGCTTCGTCTGGGGTTCCCCAAGGCAGAGTCCTCGGACCTTTACTGTTTATTCTTTTTATTAATGATATTTCATCATGCGTCTCTCTTTGAAAATTTATTATGAAATCAAATGCATAGAAGATTCTCTTATTTTACAAAGTGAGCTTGATAACGTATTCCAATGGTGTGAACGTAATCACTTATTTCTTAACATTGCTAAATGTTACTATATCTCTTACACTAGAGTTCAACGCATTACTCTCTTTTCGTACAGTTTTTCGAATGTTGCGCTAAATGAAGTAAATGAATTGAAGGACTTGGGTGTTTATTTTGACCCTTTTGAGCTTTGCTACCCACATTACTTTCATTGTTTCCAAAGCTTATGCCATGCTTGCTTTTATTCGACGTAACTGTTCATCGTTTTCTGACCCTTATACTCTAAAGCTATTGTACTCAACTTTAGTGCGGTCAAGGTTGGAATATGCGGTATTTATCTGGAGGCCTTTTCATAGTGTCTACATTAATAGACTGGAGTCTGTCCAGAAAGCTTTTGTGCGTTTCGCTTTACGGGGGATGCATTTTGTAGAGCCGATCCCGACCTACCCTTCCCGATGTTTGCTCATACATCTCATGTCGTTAGAGTCGAGGCGTTCTCTACTATCGATATGCGTTGTCTATGATCTCATTACTGGTTCAATTGATTGCTCATACCTTCTCGAGAAAATTCGTTTCAATGTACCCTTTCGTACTCTTCGCAGTAATGAGATGTTTTTTGTTGGTATTGCTAGAACTGTTTACGCAATGAACGCTCCTTTTAGAAGGACACTTTCTCAATTAAATGATTTTTCCTCATCTTTGGGATTTGATTTTTGCTATACCAAGTTTACTTTTAAGAGCTTATTAATGAGGCACTTAACATGTACTTATACATATCTCTATCAACATATTATGTAAGCATATCTTTACCTTTCATACAGTCTGTAAACTTTTTGTTTGTTGATCTTAAATAAATAAATAAATAAATAAATAAAAGCAGCCAATTCTTTAAATTCCCACTATAAAGAAAAGTAGTTCATTCCTCAAAATATCTTCCATGTCTGAAAATAACTGTATATCCTTAACGGAAATCTTCACAGACTACTATACTCGGTTGTGTTCAACTGTTATTCAGGATAATACCGTGGCAGCCCTAAAAATAAAGGATAAAAATATCGATCTCTTGTAGTAGTGAATACAAACAAGCAAGATCTCCCCGGCGCTTTAAGTCCGCCGCTTTCGGTAAACACCGGATCTGCTATATAGCATGTGACGAAACCAAAGCTCCAATAGGAGACGCAATCCAACTCAAACAATGGATTAATCCCGCGCCTCCAACACAAGCCCAACAACCCCGAAAGTGCCCCAAATAAACCAGTTTTTGACTATCCGCTATGAGATAGTGGAAAATGTGGATCAATGGGGACCAGCCAAACCCCGATATAATCCACCCTCCACAAACTCCTCCAGGACCCCCATTCAAAACAAGCCAAGGCAAATTCAGCCCCAAAACCATAGCAGCACCTCTCTAACACATACAGAAGCTCATGCGACAGATCATCAAATTGCGCACACAATCCTCCCGCACTCTACAAAGCTGTTTGCAGTACACAAAGCTGTCCTACCAAGAGCATATAACACTTGTAAGAGAAAACAATCGGTACGAGAATTGTGTATCCCAGACCCATGCCTTAAGAGACTGCAAAACACAAGAACGTGCATGTACTGCCAAGGTCGTCATAATCCCACCTTTAATGACACAGCAGCTCCCAGTACCAGTTCCAAAGTTCAAAGGACTAGATCCGAGCTACACAAAATCGAGGCAAGCAGTCCAAGGATGCAAGACATCAGCCAGGTGGTACCCAAAGAACCCAACGCATTCCAAGTACAATCGTTATAAGCCGAAAACGATAACCAAAGAACATGGAGACACCTATTCAAGCTTAGAGCCTTGTAGGACGACTGGCATACTAAAATTCCCAGAACCCGTCCAAAGTCTATCTGGTATTGGAAAGTGTTCTTGTCCTGCAAATAATGCTAAATTGCATCAAAAATATCCAGCCCAAAACAGAATATTTGGTTGGCCAAATCCTCGAAAAAGTTGGAGCACACTCCTCCCAAACGTGGGAAGTAACGACTTTCTAGCTGAATGAAGAGCTGAGACAGTTCTGGGAAATCGAAGAGAAACCTACAACCTAAGTTTAAACCAATGAAGATCAAATGTACGAAGACATCTATTAAACACAACCAGTCGAATCGATGAATGTCGATACACGGCTCCGATTTAAACCAACATTACCGAGCAATATCGACCTAGGCCAATCCCGAAAAGCAGCCCCACGACAGTTCCGTGACATGGAACGTACTCTCCTAAAAAAGGAATGTTGGAATAGTACTCATCTCTAGGCCACATGGAAGAATGCAGTCCCAATAAAGTCTAATCCCAGGGTAAATACTGCTCATTCTGTCTTCCTCACCATGAGGTCGTACGGCCAGAAAAAAGAGAACAGAAGTCCGAGTAGTGTTTAATGCTTCCAAAAATTCAGGTTCCGGTCACTCGCTTAAAGACGTTTTATTCACTAGACCAACCCTCCCACCTGATCTCCGGCTTATGTTGTTAAAATGGCGGACGTATAAATATGTATTTAGTGGCGATGTGGAAAAAATATAATGGCAGGTTCACTCACACCCCGATGACCGAGATACCAAAAGATAATATTCCGAGCCCCAACGGAGATCGACTTCCTCGAACTCGAGAAAAGTAGTACAGCCAAGACTCAAGGAATTTAATGGAATGCACTCTCGGACACATTCCCGTGTACTGTAGATTCAAATCCAGCCTCCACAGGAGCCACTAAGCGACAGATTCTCTCCTCGATCCCAAAACTTTTCAACACCACAGGGTGGCTGACGCCAATAATGATCCCGGAAAAAATACTAATGCAACAACTGTGGTGGGACGGGGCCAATTGGGATGAACGATTCTAACCGATACGTCTCGTAAAATGGACGTGATTTGCCAGAAATCTGCAAACAATCTCAGCCATTCAAATACCCCGATGGATTAACTTCGCCCCTGATCAACATGTTGAGCTCAGTGGTTTCTTCGACGCCTCTGCAGAGGCTTATTGTGCCAGCCTCTATGTACGGACTACCGTCTGCACCCAACTCTCACCTCTTAATGTCCACAGGTAAAGAGGCTCCTCTTAAACCATTAGTCTTCCAGGCCTGGAACTATGCGGAGCACTCTTATTAGCCAAACTATTCGCATCTCGGCCTCACTAGAAGAAATTTGACTATGTGTAATCCCTTACTCATGGCAGCCCTATGTCTCTTACCGAACCGCCCAGATCCTACACCTTGCAAGTAATGTCCCACGTGGGAAGTAAAGATAACCCTGGCGACACGTGGAAAGTAAAGATAACCCTACGAATATAGGAACCAGAGGTTGGCCTCAAACCCCCAGAATCGCGTCGAGTAGAAGCACTACATGCCGCGGAAGAGACTGGGGATATCAAATCTGGACGCCGGCTAAAATACGCATTGAACGGTATTATTGACCCTCACCTATGCCGATCACAAACGATCGAAACTTGGCCTGCTTATAATGACCCAAAATCGATACTTCGCTCTTGAAAGAGAATACCTAGAAGACTCCAAAACCATAAGTAAACAAAGTTCCCTTTTGATACTTAACTCATTCCTGGACAAGAGCTTAGCCCTCCGCGTGAATGATCGACTATCACATGCAATGCTGAATTACGATGAGCGTCATCCCATTACTCTCCCCAAAAAGTCTCGGCTCTGTACTTCGTATCTTAGCTTTCTTCAAGAGCTCCTCTTACATGCGGAAGCTTGCCTCATGCAACAAATGATACGGCAAACATTTTACATTGTCCGGCTCAAACCGCTTATAGAAAAGTGCATAATCAAATCCAGGATCTGCCCCACACACAAACGACAAACGCGCTCACAAATAATGGCAGCCTTGCCCCAGAACGATATAGGTTCGCCGACCCTTCATAATGACTGGTGCAGACCCCTTGCCCTTCCAAATATAGGCCTCGATGGTCCGATCGCCAACCCTGTGGCCGTCTTTGTCTGCCTTACCACTACGGCCGTTCATCTGCTGAATTTCACCACAAAGCCTCTGTTAACAGCCTTCGCTACTGAAATGAAGTTGCACTGTAAACGCGGCACCAAAGAACATAAATCTATAAGAATGGAGAACTCGTCGATTCAGTTTTCAGCTAGAAATCGACAAAAATCTGAAAGCGCAAGTTTCAGGAGTTCACCATACCTTTTGCCTCGGCATTCGTATGAGAAAAATTGTAAAGCGAACTGAATTCGCGCCAATTATAAACACGTAAATTAGCAAAATGAATGCATATAAAAATGGTTTAATCAAAATAACAACTTTTCCAACAATTAGAATGTATTTAAATACCCTAAAATATATAATTTAAATACTATTTATTTAAGTATTTTATGTATAAAAAGGGGCATAAACATTCATTGTTATGTAACGCATGCGTATATTTTAACGTCTTACTGCTGAGTGACTGAATTTATTTTTGATTCGCAAAAAGTAAACAAAGAAGCGAAGTTCTTCGTACTATGAGAGTAAGCGAAATAGGAAGAAAGGACCTAGAAGTATTCTTTCTAACGCACAGGTGAAGCAATAAAACCAAACCTATATTTTTTATAAAACTTTTTTGCTATTACACACAATTTCATTCATGGAAGCAAATGCACCAGAAACCTCGTCCATCCATAAATTGTCATCAATCTTTGTCGAAAATCCTAAAATCAAATATATGTACAATCGAAATTTATTGTCAGGTTTCACATATTTTCTAGACAATTTGGACAAGTCGACGAAAAAGTTATGTAAAAAAGCAAAAGAAATACAACTGGGTAAAGGAGGATTTGGAAGTTTCTTTTACCGCTTTCGAGGGACCTATACTTTCACAGGACTCCCAAAGTCCTCTAGATCTGTTTTTTAAGTTTTTTGATGATGAAGTGATAGATCTTATTCTTACTGAAACTAACAACTATGCGCAGCAAAAAAATATCAATATAAACTTTGAAACCCGCGAAATTTTTGCATTTATAGAGTTTTGATTCTGAGTGGATGTATGCAGGTTCCAAGAAGAAAAATGTACTGGGACCGCGAAAAAGATTGCCACAATGACTTGATCTCAGAAGCAATAATCAGAGACCGATTCAATATGATTTTTTCAAATTTTCATGTGTGCAACAATCAAAGCTTGGTTATTGATGACAAGTTTGCTAAAGTAAGGCCTCTTTTCGATCTTATAAATAAAAAATTCATGGAGCATTCGCCATTAGAGGAAATGCATTCAGTTGATGAGGCCATGGTAACATATTATGGCCGTCAAGGATGTACATAATATGGAAAACCGATTAGATACGGCTATAAGTTGTGGGTAGGTGCCACCCGGTTGGGCTATTTGAATTGGTTTAAGCCATATCAAGGTGTGTCAACAAATATAAGCAAAATGTATGAGGATTTTGGAGTTGGAGTTGTGCTAGAGTATTCACAAGCCTTGCGCGTAAACTGACCAGACCGGAAGTTCCATCTATTTTTCGATAATTTTTTTAGTTCAATTCCTTTGATCGAAAAATTCACGGAGTGGAGATTGTACTCTACCGGAACAATAAGGGAAAACAGGCTAAAATATGCATCTTTATTGAACTCAAAGATCATGAAAAAAGATAAACGGGAATCTTACGACTGCACAAAAAAAGCTGACCAAAACATAATATCAGTGAAGTGGCATGATAACAATGTTGTTTCTCTTATATCAAACTTTACTGGACTAAATATTAAAGTGGAACAACCACACATAAATATGTGCAATGCCAATATCGTAGGAGGAGACCGTTCCGATCAAAATGTCAGTCTATATCGAATTTCCGGTACCACTGTTAATTGACTCACTGCATTGACTTGGCTGTGCAAAATGCATGGCAATTGCATCGCAAACAAAGTGGAAACATGGACCAACTGAAGTTTAGGAGATTCATTGCAACCACAATACTGCAGCAAAATCGGAAAAAGCAAAATTATCAAAAAGGATCCCACGGAAGCTCGGAAGGATCAGTTTTACGATACGATGGCCTGAATCACTTCGTTGTTCAGAAGGATAAGCCAACTCGTTGGGGATATTGCCATGAACGGACCACGACCAGATGTTCAAAATGTGATGTTGGAGTGCATGTCTCTCTCTCTCTATGGCGCGATATACAACAGGTATATCATCATAAACCTCCTAAGAGATTTTTTGCGCCAAGCTTCTCTTCCAATTTGTGGTGTGCCGATTTGAATTTTTCCCTACAAATTGGTGGGACCTACAGTTTTTTGCCGACTCCGAACGGCATCTACAAAGGAGACGAATTTTTGCTGAGAAGCCTGTCATGGCAGAAACACACTCGGAGAGTTTGCCAAACCACTGCCGAGGGGCGACCCCGTTTTGAAAAACTTTTTTCAAATCACTTTTGATGTTACCTGTACCAGGGCTCGAACCATGGACCTTCGGTGTGGTAGGCCGGCAACACTACCTTCACACCACGGCGTGCATGTAAAGTGTTTTATTTTCTTTCCTTCTAAAAATTAATATTGATCGTTTACAACGCATATGTGCCCAATGTACTAAATATATTAAATTAAATGTTTTGAAAACAGTTAGGATATGTCTTTTTAATCACATTTTAAGCCTAAATTCAGTAACACTTTTTTGTTTTACTTCTCCGTTTTCTTTTAGGTCTATCTGGGTTAATTGCACTCCACCTATATATTTTTCCATCTCAGAATTTGATTACAATTGGTATGATTTAAGTTTCAAAACTAAAGCTCACAGATAACATGTTTTTGTTTGAGACCAAATTTGCTGCTGCCTTTTGGCGACATAAATATTACCGTAGCCTTAAAAACTTTTTATCACCTTTTTATTTTCTATTTTTTATTGCTACCTACAAAAAGGCAATTGCAATTGTGATTATTTTTGTTTAACGTGCATATGTATGTACATTAGGGTGGTCCATCTTTTTCGATTTCGGAAGTTTTAATCTCCCACCTGTGGAAATTATTTCAATTGATAAAAAAATAACCCCATTAAAAAATAAGCGAGCTTAAATAAGGGGAAGGCGTGCCGCACAATATGCCCTTTTACCAATATAAGAATAAATAGAAGTATTCCTAATATTTATACGGCCTATTGCATTCATATTATCTAAGTAACGGCAACCGACAAATACGAATATTTAATACTTTAATATGATGTAAAATGTGTAAAAAAATATGGCATCATAAACTTGCAGCGTAGGAAAAAATCAATAGCTATAAAATCACATATTGGAAAAGTAATGTTTATTTTATTTTAAACTACAGCCTTTTAACAAAAAATATTCATTCTATTACTTAAAAACTTGTAACATGGTTTCCTTATTTATAATCTTTAACAACGTGGAGTAAAAATTGGGTTTGTTCTTCATTTTTTGTTAAAAGTTGATTAAATTCACCAATAAGCTTTATGCCGCGCTCAGCTGCATCATTTACCACTTTAAGTTTACAAACAATATCAAAACATTGTTTGTAAGATGAATTTGTGCTCCAAGTTGTTGGATCATTTTCTGTAGGTAAGTTTAACTTTTCAAAAAATTATTTACTTTTATCGCATATAAAGTCCTCAATTTCCTTGTGCTTAATGCCATTAATATCACTTATCTTCAACCGCTTAATGCCTTCTTCATTTGGCGTTACTTTCTTTAAAGCATCGACCATAGCCCGCTTTGAAACAACCGAAATTTCGTTATCAAAAAAAGATAACGAAATGTTGACTGGATTTAAATACCACAAATGGTTTAATATTTTTTTGCTCGTTACTTCAGATATCTCTTTGTCAATATTTTTATATTTATCCAGTTCTTTACAAAGCTGCAAATCAAGTAGTGGTGCTTTGTTCGCATATGGAGCTTTGAACCAAACTTTTACATATACTTTAACAATAAAAAGGCAAATATCTGCACTTCCTGTCTTTTCTTTTTTAATTGAAATTGATCTTCTGGTACGCTTGGACCAGATGAAGAAGGTATCTTTATTTCAAAGACACTTTTCAAAATCAATTCAAATATGTGGTGTCTACATCGAAAGTACATATATCACGTTCTAACATGTGTTGCAGTATTGTGGCAGCTCCAGGACGCTTGCGAGACAAGGAATTGCCAATGTTCTCAATCTCATCCACGAGGCGCTCATAAAAATAAGCCCGTGTCCAGATTCCTTTTGCAAGAATTTAAATTTTTGACACATAATTTGATATTTCTTGGTTTGCTAGAATGACGCTTTGCCACAAACAGTAGACGCAACCAGAGAAGAATTTGGATTTATTTGTCGTTTGAAATGTATATTACTTTTTCTAACTGCGCAAATGATACTTTTACTATATTTTTTATAAGGCCGATTTATATAGAACGTAAGCTTCAGACCTTTACTTTGATATATAAGTTTAATGCATGCTATTAGTTGGGTCTTGCAATATAAAGTTTGTGGAGAGGAAAGAGAGAGAAAATGTTGAACAGTTCTTATATAAAAGTTAAAGTTCGATGTATTTCAGTTAATATACACATCAACCAGGATCTGCGATTCGTACGGATTTTAGGCCCGAATTAATCAATTGATAAATTAACCAACTAGTTTATACATATATCAAGGTGCACTATGTTACATCAAAAAGCTTTTTGGTCTGTGGTGGCTGTGAAATGAGTAGATTGACTCCTACAGTGTGGCGAAAAGCACAGTTTGTTAAGTTTCAGTTAACACTATTTGAAATAATAACAATAATAACTATTTGATACAAATCTTGTCGGTGTCGGCTTGTAAAACGAAAAACACTAAATCTGGTAGGGTCTATTTAATATGCACACAACTGCATTCCTTGTGTACATATATGAACAGTGACGCAAAGATCTTCTTTCAGGAAGTTTCAAATTATTCCTTTTATCATTACATACTAGAATCCGTTAACCATCGAGTGCACAAGAAATGTAGAAAAATATTAATATAGGATTTAGATTTTCAGGGTGAATTGAACTGAAGTTCGGCTCTTTTGGGGCGATCCCGATCCGAATCTAAATTGAGTTAAATGTTGGATAGTTCTTCAACCAATTTGGCTTAAAATGGTATATTACGATTGATTAATCGAATATCTTTATTGAGAATTAAATTCTATCATAAGTACCAAATAAGCCCCACATCATTCAAGAAAAAAAACCACTTTCTTTTATAAAATATGATCTGTCCCATAATAGTAAAAATAAAGAAAAATATTACTGATTTTGGAAATGCCCCGTTTTGCTTGGCAAAATATTTTCATTTTCGACGAATTTGTAGCCGTTTATGTTCTTTGCGTATGGTGTGTCACATTTATGTTGCAACCGAAACATGTTCGATAGGTTCGAAGTGTGCGAGGAATCAACCATATTAGCCCAGAGAACGTAGATGTATAAGAATGGAGAACACGCTACTTTGAGCGATTTTCAGCGAGTGAGCTCCAGAAGATCATATTTTAGGATTTTACCACATGCCTCACACTATTTTTCTTACTTGCAAACTTCACCAAATATTATTGAATTTGCTTTGTGCTTAAGATTTCGTGGCAAAAACGAATGCCGCCGATCTAATAAAAATATGTTAACAAACGTTCGTGGATGAAATGATCCTAATTCAATGACATGTTTTCTTGTTTGCACTTGTGCAGATCAAAGGAATATCGATTAACGAATCTATGGTTGTGCGTTTAACATCTCATTTGTTCGCACTTGCATATTCTATAAAAAATTGAAATGCACTCCTCCCGCATTCCTCTTGCTTATGAGATATCAATCGCACAAACACTATGCATACAGGGTGGCTGATGAATTTTTCTACATTAAGAAACTCAAATAATTTTTTTTTCAGTGTATGGAATTCATTTTTCTTTTATTCATGTTAAAGCTCATTAAATTTTATTAAATATAGCTTAATTAGTTTTAAAAATAATGGAATTTAAATGCCCCCCTTGCTCGTCGATGCATGTGCGGCATCTTAACAAAAAGTTGTTCATTACTGCTTGGAGACTTGAGACAGGAATAGCCGCAATTGTTTCTCGAATGGATTGCCTTAGTTCACTCAAATTTGTTGGTTTTGCTTTGAAGACTTCCTGTTTGCATTTGAAGCATCTTCTGGCAAAATTCCAAGCGAATCGGCAAGTCTGCAGCGTTCAGTTTGTTGGCCATTTGAATTTTATATGGGAATAAGTCCAAATCTTTGTACATAATTGACTGTAATGACTGTCTGCTTACACCCATTTGAGCAGATAAGCTTCTTGTCGAAACACGTGGATTGTTTTGTATGGCAGCAGCTACAGCAGCGATTGTTTCCTCCGTTCGAACTGAAGGGTTTCGATGGTAAGGTCTTCTGTTGACTGTCCCATACTCGGCAAAATTGTTTACAAGTCTTATTATGGTCCATCTGCTCGGAGGATTGCCGCCAAACGTGCGCCTATACTCTCTTTGAACCGAAACTACGGACTCCAGTGCGTGATAGCGGCGGACAATCCAAATTCTTGTTTCAGTGTGCCAGTTATCCATTTTTGTTAAATGTAAAAGTCAATCTGCAAAATAAAAAAAAAATTAACCAGATTCATTAAATAGAAGAAAAGTTATTTAATTTTTTTTTGGTAGCGGCTTTCATTAGCCACCCTGTACATACTCGTATGTACACATTTATAAAAAAATACGCATACAAACATATGTCGCTTGCCAAAATGTTCAGCTGAAAATGAAAAGCTGTATGCGCATATTTTATGGTCGCCTGGTGCGCAGGATTTATTTGTAGGAACATGATGCGACATCGGTCGTTGTATAATTAGCAAATTTTTCGGTCTTGTGATATGTTCTTCTAAAATAAGTAAATTTATTGATTTTTGACATAGCCTTCAGCGAATAAAGTGCTATGTCGCAAAATTTAGTTTTCGTGACGATTGTGTCTAAAGATTTAAATTTTCATGCCAATTTTCAGGCCATTTGGACCTTTTTCGAATATATACTTCATTTATTTTCAAGAAAACCACAGACATCTTGTATGCAAACAAAATATCTACATATATTCCATGAATTCAATTATATACATATGTATGAATGATTTCTTCCATTCTTCTTCTTCTTGATTTATGCACTCCGAAACGGCTACAAATTTGTCGAAAATTAATAATATTTTCCTAAGCCAAGCGGGGCATTTCCAAAATCAGTATTTTTTTTTACCATTATGGAAAAGATCATATTTTAGAAAAGAAAGTGGTTTGTTTTCTTGAATGAAGTGGGGCTTATTTGGTACTTATGATAGAATTTAATTCTCAATAAAGGTATTTGATCAATCAATCGTAATATACCATACTAAGCCAATTGGTTGAAGAACTATCCAACATTTTATTCAGTTTGGATTCGGATCGGTATCGTCCCAAACGGGCTTTGGTTCAATTCACTTTTGAAAATCTAAGTCCTATATTAATATTTTTCTAAATTTTTTGTGCATTAGATGATTAACGGATTCTAGTATGTAATGATAGAAGGAATAATCTGAAACTTCCTAAAAGAAGTTGTTTTCGTCACTTGCCGCGGTGTTGGAAGGCCTCTCATATTCCTCCTGAACAAATTTACAAATACACTTAGAGGATGCTGTTCATATATGTACACAAAGAATGCGCTTGTGTGCATATTAAGTAGACCGTACCAGATTTCGTATTTTTACTTTTACAAAATGTGAACAGTTTTACGTTTTTAAAAAAGATTATTTAAAATAAGAGTTGTTGATTTTAATCTAACACCATCACTTTTTGAAATTGACGAAGAAATCTGTGGCATTAAGCGGAAAAAGCCAAACTCAAGTCTGGTCGAAAATTAGATAGCCACCATTTTGTTCACCTTGCTAAGATCTATAATCACACAATTTCACGGCTTTGGCTCAAATGTTGTGGATTTTATGGACAAAAAACTATCTTAATTCCACACATTTACACCACAATTTCAACTATCAAAGCCCTCTACTGAAAAATACAAAAAAATTACTTTGGTAGTTTCCCTTATACAGAAATATGTTTTCAGACAGTAATTGCATCAAGTTCCATGTAAGTTATTCGCTGCTATTGTACATAACATATAAAAGCTTAACATTTTCCACACCCGTTATAAAAGCTCTTCTTTTTTTCAAAATGGTAAAGCTTGTCAAAGAAGCGGGCTACTCAAAATATCAGGTGCACTGTACCGGAAAGTAATTTTTAGTTTATCAAAAAATTAATATGTCATTCAAAGAATATTTTATTTTGAAAATGGTAATTTATCTACCAAAGTATCTTCATGTAAACACGATACATTTGAGGCAGAAGAGTTTTGCTAAATATGTCCTCTAAACAAAGTCTCAAAAGCAGAACATATATCATAAATTTTCAAAGACTAATTGTCTGAAAAATATATGAAACCTGACAATAAATTTCGATGCAAGATCAGAAATTTATTTGATTTTATGATTTTCGACTAGAATTGATGACAATTTATGAATGGACGAGGTTTCTGGTGCATTTGCTTCCATGAATGCAATTGTGTGTAATAGCCAAAAATGTTTATAAAAAATATAGGTTTGGTTTTATTGCTTCACCTGTGCGTTAGAAAGAATACTTCTAGGTCCTTTCTTCCTACTTATTTATTTATTTATTTATTTCAGTCTACTGATTAATAAATCTTACAGACTAGACAGTTTATCACATTAATATAAATAGAAGAAATTAATTAAATAATGTAAACAAACATAATTTAAACGTATAGAAACTCAAATTTAGATCACTTACATTTACGTAGCTATTACAAAGACGAATGCATCTATTAATGGGTTCATTCAATTAGTAATTTGTCGTACTCGTTGAATCTGCAAATAAACGATTAGATCTCAGCGTTCTTGGGGGTATGTAAATGTTGAACAAAGCCTTTAGGTCATCACAATCAATAGTATCATTGGTCACATTATACACGAATAGCAATGCACAGCAAATTCTTCGGTCATGTAAAGACTGCAAGTGAAGAAGCTTCCGTCTGCTAATGTAAGGCGGAGGACCGCCTTCAAAGTTAGTGTTATATAGAGCAAATTTCGTGAAGACTACCTGGACTCTTTCAATTTTAGCGGAGTATAAATCGTAGTACGGACTCCATACCAAGGAACAATATTCTAACCGACTCCGTACAAGAGCAATAAATAGAGATTTGAGGGTATTCGGGTCTTTAAAGTCCCTAGTGTTTCTTCTAATGAAACATAACAATGCATAGGATTTTGAGGTAATGAAATCGATATGTTGATTGAAGGAAAGCTTGGCGTCAAATATCACACCCAAATCTTTCATCTCTGAGAGACGCTTGAGCACCTTGGTGTCCAAACAATAGTCGAAAAGGACTGTATTCGTCTTCCTAGCATATATTACTATAGAGCATTTGTTGATATTTACATACAAGTGGTTTAAACTACACCACGTTTCGAAAGACATTAAATCATGCTGCAACTTTTCGCTATGAGAGATGCTTTCAACTTTCAGAAAGAGTTTAACATCGTCATCAAACATTAGACAGTTCACATATTTAAAGTGAAAGGGGAGGTCATTAATAAAGAGTAGAAACAACAAAGGGCCGCTGTGAGTTCCTTGTGGAATACCTGACCACGCATCGACACAGATGCTGGACTTGGTGGACCCTAATTTTACGAAAAGTTTTCTTCCTCTTAGAAAACTAGAGAAAAATTCCAATAGCTCACCCGTAATGCCGTATATTTTTAAATTATGCAAAAGGACTGCTTGGTCGACCTTATCGAAGGCTTTGGAAAAATCGGTGTAAATCACATCAAGCTGGGACTGGCAATTGAATGCCTTAACTATTTCATGCGTGACTAAAAGCAGATTAGTACACGTAGATCTACCAGGCATAAAATCGTGTTGGCAATGACTAAGTGTGTTACGTATGTGAAGATAAAGTTTCAGCTGAGTGACACTGTCAAACAGCTTCGCCATTGTACTCTGCTTTACTATAGGCCTATAGTTGCAGATGTTGTTTCGGTCTCCTGATTTAAAAATTGGATGTATAGAGCACACCTTCCAGTCGTTAATAAAGACGCCGTTGGTGAGACATGCATTAAAAATATTGGTAATTGGACCCACTAGAACTTGTGTACATGTTTTGAAAAATGCGAAACAAAGTCCTTCGTTATCCAACTTATTGCTGAACTTTAAATTAGAGATTGCAACAGTCACATCACACTCATCAACTAAAACGATGATATTGGTGGTAAAGATGGAGAAGCTAGGGTAGGAAGATTTTGGTTGTTGTACACTTCATAGACCCCTTGAAAAAATTCGGCGAACAAATCGCAAGAAGCCTGTAAGTTTTCAGAAACTATCCCGTTATATACAAAGGTGGTTGGAAACCCGTTTGATTTTCTTTGTGAATTTATGTAGTGCCAGAAAGATGAAGGATTAGATCTGAGTCCCGATTCGACTTTAAACATATACTGCTTGAACAAAAATTTATGAAGGCAGTCAAAGTCCTTACGAAATCGCTCAAAATTTTGAAAGTCCCACTCACTTTGAAACTTTTAAAGGCTTTATTCTTTTTTAGATTACATAAACGCTTATTAAACCAAGGTGGTTTATTAATTGCAGATATCAGTTTTAATGGAACATATTGTGAAATTGCTTGAGTTAGTAAAGAGTGAAAAGCTTTATAAGATAGCAGCGGACTATTTGGTGGGTTCAAAAATAACCAATCAGTAGAATTAAGAAAATCATTAATTCCTGAATAATTAGCTTTTGTAAAATCGCCGTTGTCAACAAACAACTTCGCCGTTGTCTTTAGCGATATCATTAACGTAAACTAGATTATCCAAGTGATTGTTATATACTTCTATATTACTATTGGGTGGAATATAGGATAATACTATAAATAGAGATTTATTATATTTTAATGCTCAAACAAATCTGTTCACATGAACCATCAGCATGAGGCAATGCTATCATTTGGCTGCATAGGTCCGACCTTATACCCAATAAAACACCGCCCCCTCTAGATAACCCTGATGTAATTTGTTGTATAACTGGCTGTTGGGGTAAGGCAAAGGTGGCATGGTGGCAAGCCCCGCTAGCTCGTCGGGTGGGGTGAGTTTTTGCTCACCAGCCTTACCTACAGCTATACAAACAAAAATAGGGATTCATGCCTGGGTGATAAGTACAGAGAAAGAAAAAAAAGGGAAATGAAGGAAAGAGGCCTGTCCGTGTCGGGTGGAGTCATCCCTCCCCTCTCGTTCATAGAGCATGAACGACCTTGGACTCCACTTTGACTCCGCTCACCGAGGGGAGTCCCCTTGCCTTACACTTGTCCGTCCGTTATCGTCCCGTGTTCCTACCGAGTCCAGTCCGTCATGGTCGCCTCACATCCACATCCACTCTGACACACCAGTGCAACACCCACACCAACTATTCCTTTATTTAGCCAAACATGACGTTTATGCTTCACCTCATGAAAAAAAGAGGGAAAATAAATACAACACAAGAGATCTCGTTTCAAAACTTCGCAATCTTAATTTAATTAAAGATTATTATAAAAAAAAAAAATTGCAAAAGTGATAAAATGAACTTAAAAATGAGGTCAAAATTAAACACCTGAACTTAAATTTAAGGTATGTAATTCAGAAAAAGAGCAGAACTCATAAATAAAAAGAGATAATATCTTATGAATAGACACCAACGTTATTTACAAATTCAAAAACCAAGGTGTAAATTCAAGGTAAAAAAAAAAAAAACCGGGAAATTAAACTACTAATTCCCATCAAACAACTCCCGAGCAAAACAAAAAACTCAAAGGGGATCCAAAATAAAAATAAAGAAATTAAAAAGTTAACGAAAGAAATTTAATTATTTCAACAATCAATAAAGGGAATAGAAAAAAAACTAATTTGAATAAAACAACCACGCCAATAACATTGAAAAGAATAAAACGAAAGGACGCGCGGCTGCCGTCCGAATCAAAGAAAATCATGTGGCTCTAAATAATTACAACGAAAAAAAAAATTTTAAACAAATAAATGGGAAAACTAAGTGAAAACTAATAATTAAAGTGTGACCGAAAATGAAAGGAAAACAAAAAATAATGCGAAATAAACTTAAAAAAAAAAATTATAAGTACTGAACCTTTTGGACATAAGGAAAAGGTGATACAGGAGGGAAGAGTGGAGGGGGTGATCAAGGAAACAGATGGACAGGAAGGTAGATCAGTGTATTTCACCAACAAAAGTGAAAGGGGAATGGAATACAAAAGGTGCAATAGTAAGTAAATCGAAGGCTAAATAAACTAAAGCGCAAATAAAATTGAATGGAAAAAAAACGGACCAATGTGGATTTAGAAAAAAAAAATATTAAATTATATAAAGAAAATATAAGTGACCAGGGGAAGAATAGAAAATTTCTACTTTGGGATACAAAATGCTGAAAAATAAAGAAAATACTACAATTTGGATTAGTAAAGCGCAAGTGTTTTTAGGGCAAACAACTATTGGAAATGAAATTAAGAAAAGCAACAAAAAAATTAATCATCAAAAAAATTAAAAAAAATTCCAACGAAAGGGATAGGACACGTACAAAACTCGGGTTTTAGATAATTATAAAAAAAATAAACAAAAAAAGAGATGAGAAAAAAACCATGTGAGGAATTAAATATTACTAAATAAAAGCAAACTGATAAACTAAGAGGAGAAGGGAATAACAAAAAAAAAGGGCAATGACTTGGGCTGCAATCAATTAATACTAGGGTAGATTGAAATTTGAAAGACTAAAAATTCAGGTTATTGGTATGCAAAAAAAACTCAAGGCAAATAAGATCACTTAAGTATTACAAACATTATATAAAAAAATGTAGGAACGGATATATAGACGAACATGGAAAAGTTAATATTAGGGTGGCTAAAAAAAAAAATAAAATAAAAGAGGTGCAAACGAAATTATATTTAAAATTAACTTAGGCCAAGAAAACTATCTAGGAAATTATAATGAACAGCAACGAAGACTTAAATATGGGATATCACAAAAGCGAAAAAAAATATAACAAAAAAAATATAAAATAATAAAATATAAAAAAAACACAGGATGTGCAGCGACAGCGGTGATTCGTTCCTCTCCTTCTCTGTTCCTCTTCGTTTGGCTCTCCTCACGATGCCCCTTTTAAACTACTACCACACTTTATGATGAAATGCCGCTGGCCAGGAATCAGGCGTGTATCCCCTTTTAATCTGTTGCGCTTCTGTATATGCTACCTCAAATCAGTTTGTGTGGGCAGATGTGTTCAACGGTTTTGAGCGGTTTGGCTCGCCTGGCAGATTCCTATGTAAGAAGAGGTTTCTTTAGCTACAAACGTAACTAAGGAAGGATGGTTTGAGCGATCTAGTCAACTCACCTATGCCTGTAATGTCTGATCAGGACGCAGTTTTCCGATTCTTTCGGAGACCGGTATCAGGAAAATCTGTTAGTACGGTGTCCTCAAAAAAACTGTACAAACGATACAAAAAGTCGGCCCACTAGCGTGTAAATGCATCCGCGATCCTTTGACTCAATTTATGATATGAAACCTGCCCTCGACTCTTTTGGCGGTCATACCCCATAGACGGAAAACTTTCGCGTTCCCTTTTTCACGAAAGACACAAATACATCTTTAAGGCTCTAACTGGCGGGACCGAAAGATATAAACTTTCACGAAAACTTCACAAATACTACCAGATACATGTTCGTACATCTATATACATGTGTTGGCTTTCTACCAGTTACTAATACATGTAGAGCTTCTGGTAACGCACAGATACGGCGGTGTTCGGACTTATGCAATGTTGCATTAACCCACAGGCTGCCGCTACAGGCCCGGATGCCGCCGATGTTGCATGCAACATGGAGCGTGTCCGTAAAAAGATTCAAAGCGCAGTCTGTTTTTTTGATGTGCCCAACGTGTGGCCTCGACCCACGACCCAAAGCCGGGCTACCCCTTTACTTATTGCTAATTTGGATCTAGGGAACGCATCTTTACAGGCAGCACTCAGAATTATATTGCATATTAACTATTATCTATATCACATATGTAAGTAAATGTAAATGACTAGAGTGGCATGCGGGCTAACTTAAAACTATATCACAGTTTAGCAGGTTGGTAAAAAGGGTGTCAATAAATGAATAAGTAAATAGATAAATAAATAAAAAAATAAATATAGATATAATTACAGAGGTATAAATAAAGGTGTATAAATAATTGTCAACATGTTTATGTGCCGTCAAGTCAAAACTTCACGACCTAAAGTACGTGCAACACAGGCTTATGCAACAAAAATATCTTTAGCGTGGTATACGCCGATTCTCTTTCCACTGGTATCGCCGAGTTCGTACATTGAATTTCCAATAGCTTTCAGGACTACACACTTAACTTGCTTTGGGGCAAGTTTAGGCTTGTAGTTTTCAATCTTCGAACTCTGCTTGAAATTTCGCCGGTATACCACTTGTCCGGCTTGGAATTTCACATCTTTGCTACGGGTATTATAAAACTTTTTACTCTGCTCATGTGCCAGTTTGAGCTCTTTCATTATCGAGTCCCTAATATTTTTGAACCTATCAACTCTAGCATTTATCTCTAAGTCTACATCTTTAACTGTCCCTAATTTGCGGCATATTTCATATGATGCGCTATGTTGCATCATGGGCATGCCAAACGTAGCATAATATAACACTGCGAAGGGCAAAAGCCGCATCGCTTACACACTTATCCCAATTCTTATGATTGTCCTTAATAAAGGATCGCACTATTTGGAGCACTGAGCGATTAACCCTCTCCGCGGCATTCGCTTGGGGTGAATAGAACGCGGTTCGAATGTGTTTAGCCCCATACCTCTCTAAAAACTTAGCAAACAAGTCGGAGACAAATTGTTTCCCATTATCGGAATGAACATATTCCGGCACCCCAAAGACGTGAAACACCTCTTTTTCTGAAAATCTAATAACATCTACGGACGTGGCCTTACGCATGGGTTTTAAAAAGACAAATTTGGAAAAATGGTCAAGACACATAAACATTACCATCACTAGTACGTGGGTATGGACCCATAAAGTCAACGAATAAACGTTGGAAAGGTCTTTCGGTTACGTGATGCTTTCCCATGGGCGGTTTATGAAACACGTTCTGAGTTTTGTTTCCTTTACATATTTCACACTCTTTTAGGAAGGTTTGTACATCGGTTACCATACCAGGCCAATAGTACTGCTCACGTATTCGGGATAAGGTTTTATGGATGCCCCCGTGTCCGGCCGAAGGTGAACTGTGGGAGGATTCCACCAACTTTGCGCGCAACTCTGACGGCACCCAGAGTTTCCAGGCTTGGTCCTGTTAAAGATCGTCCCCCCGGTAAAACTGAGTCCGTTTATATACATAACCGTCCGACACGCATAGTTCTGGAAGTTTGTCTTTGTTTTTAGTCACTGGTTTCCGTAGTTCGTCATACTCTTCAGTTTGAAAGTAGTCCGAGTCTAAGTCAACGTCCATTAGTCTGTCTGATAGCTGTTTTTCCTCCATATGCGCTCGCGACAGCGTATCGGGTACCACATTGAGTGCTCCTTTTCTGTGCTCGATTTGAAAGTCGTACGCCTGAAGTTTTAAACTCCACCTCGCGAGTCTCCCAGAAAGGTCTTTCTGGTTCATCAACCATTTGAGACTCGCGTGGTCAGTTATTATGGTGAAGGGTAAACCTTCGACATACGGCCTAAATCGCTTCACACTTATCACCGCAGCATAGCACTCCAACTCGGTGGTACTGTAATTACGCTGCGCTTTATTCAGTTGGCGGAAATATACGCTATGGGTCTTCGGTTGTTCTCGTCGTCTAACTGGAAGAGTACCCCGCCCACTCCGTCTGTTGAAGCATCGCACTGGATATAAAAGCGTCTGTCAAAGTCAGGATGTACCAGTACGGGAGCGGAACTTAAGCTCTCCTTTAATCGCTCGAAAGACTTCCTTGCTTCGTCTGTCATAGTAAATTTTTTTATTTTATATTTTGTGAGACAGTCGTGCAGTGGAGCTGCAATGATTGCGTAGTCTTGGATAAACCGACGGTACCAGCCTGACATCCCTAGGAACCGTCGGAGCTGTTTCGGCGTTTTTGGTTCGGGGAAATCCCTCACAGCCGCAACCTTGTTCGCATCGATTCGGATGCATCCATCTCCCACTACGTAACCCAGGTACCTAACTTCCTTGAAACAAAACTTGATTTTCTCGACGTTAATAGTAAGGTTAGCTTCACGTAAACACTTGGCGACCTTTTCCAATAAACATAAATGAGACGAAAAAGCTACAGAACAAACTAACAGCTCGTCTAAATAAACAAAAACACAATCACGTAAAGCAGCGGGTATAACCTTGTCCATTAATCTACACATTCTTTGTGCTGCATTACACAGTCCAAATGGCATGACTGTGTAATGGTGAAGGGGACGCCCTGGCACTGTAAAAGCTGTCTTCTCTCTAGATTTCTTTTCAAGTGGTATTTGCCAAAAGGCATGTTTTAGGTCGATGGCCGAAATGAACCTAGTATTTTGGAGTCGGCTGAGAATCCCGTCAATGTTCGGAAGCGGATAAGCATCCTTTATAGTACGCTCATTCACCTTCCCCGCATCGAGAAAGAGACGTTTCTTTTCACCCTTTATCACCAGCGATACGGGAGAGCTCCAGCTACTGTTGCTCTCCTCAATCACCCCTAGACCCAGCATGCGGTCTAGCTCTCCAAATACAAGTTTTTGGATCGCTGGTGATATCGGATAGTGTCTCTGTTTCACCGGGAAATTCTCATCCGAAACCTCAATCACATGCTCCTCCACGTTGGTCTTCCCCAACCCCAAGACAGCAAAAGATGGGAACTGCGCCTTGACCCTTTCTAAGGCAACACTTTGCTCTTTCGTGAGAACATGTTGCACGGCATCGAACGATAAATCGCCCGCAGCGGGCACCAATTCTGCAACGGCATTGCGGGCTGAACGCACCATCGTTCCTCGACTGACAACATCCAGGTCGAAAGCCTGCCAAAAATCTACCCCTAAATAAACTTCTTGTTGGAGGCCTGGCACGATTAAAAACTCTAGGGCTTTGACTTCTCCTTCCCACAAGACAGACAGAGAGATAGCACCAACCACCGGCGTTTCACCGCCGTTTGCCGTACGGATATTTTGATTACTTAACTTAATGATGCTCTCCTCTCTGCCTTCTATCAAATTTTCAAAATTTCTTCCTAAACAATTCGCGTCCGCCCCCGAATCTAACAAAGCTAGGACATCCTTGCCTCCAATCTTAGTCTTCGCGAAGAATCGATTATCTCCCTTGAGTGTCACAACGGTGGACACGATCTTATGATGAATTCGCTTCATGATTTTTCTTTTCTCGCGCATTTTCTTTATTTTATTAAATTTTCTGTCTTTTATCGACATTTCCTCAAAAAAAATCCGATGCCTAGCTTCGTCATATTCCATCTTCCTCTGGTATAGGCTTTTTGGCTCGACTTTCTTCCCTTCTGCTGCCTTGTCCCTATCCATAACACCGCTTTCTTTTATTTTTTACTTTTAAGACTGGGTTGGATTCCGGGTGCACTATCTCCTGGCGATAGCCCTCGGCAGTCTCCGCCAGTCTGGAGTTTCCCTGTCCCGGTTTAAAAACACAAAAAGACGTATCTTTACCACACGCAAAACAGATCATATTGTGGAGCGGAGACTTGCAATGGTTCTCTTTTTTCAACTCGGACGGATTCTTAACGCAAAAATCGACCGGCATTCCACACGCATAACACAACATTAAATGGTAAGGTGACGCAGAGAACGAATTGGTGGTTGGATTGGGGCCAAAAGTCGACTTCGGCTGTGCCGAATTCCCTTGTGTTGTTGGCGTTTGCTGCTGGGACGGCGCTTTACGCTGGAAGTTATTTGAGATCGCGTCTACGGGAGCCTGGTGTCACTTCGGGATACCCTATCTGGCTAACCGCTTTGGCCCTACTCTTGTTCTCTTTAATGAGTCACTCTGCTCGCCTACACTCTGCCTTTAGCCCAGCCAGTTATACAACAATGGCGCCCAACGGTATAGCCCAATTTTTAATTCTATAGTTAGTTTCATATTATCTTGTTTTTTGTTTTTTTGCTTTCTTTAATTCTTATTATTATTGCTCAACTCTTTTATCTTATCGCTTAACTCTTCGTTTAATCATTGTTGTATAACTGGCTGTTGGGGTAAGGCAAAGGTCCCAGGTGGCGTGGTGGCAAGCCCCGCGAGCTCGTCGGATGGGGTGAGTTTTTGCTCACCAGCCTTACCTAGAGCTATACAAACAAAAATAGGGATTCATGCCTGGGTGATAAGTAAAGAGAGAGAAAAAAAAAGGGAAATGAAGGAAAGAGGCCTGTCCGTGTCAGGTGGAGTCAACCCTCCCCTCTCGTTCATAGAGCATGAACGACCTTGGACTCCACTTTGACTCCGCTCACCGAGTGGAGTCCCCTTGCCTGACACTTGTCCGTCCGTTATCGCAAAAGTGATAAAATGAACTTAAAATTGAGGTCAAAATTAAACACCTGAACTTAAATTGCAAAATAATTTACTAAAATCAGAAATTCAATATCAAAATTTACTCAGGTGAAAACTACAAGAAAGAACGATAAATAAAATTTTTAATTAAGAATAATAAGTAGAAAGATCGCGGCTTATCGGACGACCCCCGTGCGCCGATAGCTTTCTCTACCTCAACTAGCCTCCAATATATTCGAATTTTTATTTATTTTGTATACGTAAGTATGTAGTTTAGGTAAATATACCTTACGATCTAGCACTCACCGATCTTGCCAGTGACAGAGGCGCCTGCGTCCCGGAGAGAGGGTTGCTGAAAAACAAGTTTAACATACATACATACATACGTAAATTTCCATATATTGGAAGTTATTCCACTACTCATACATAGGTGGGAGAGGTAATCAACTTTTCAAAGAAAATCATGTGGCTCTAAATAATTACAACGAAAAATTACTGCTTTGCGAAAAAAAATATTTTAAACAAATAAATGGGAAAACTAAGTGAAAACTAATAATTAAAGTGTGACCGAAAATTAAAGGAAAACAAAAAAAAATGCGAAATAAACTTAAAAAAAAAATTATAAGTACTGAACCTTTTGGACATAAGGAAAAGGTGATGCAGGAGGGAAGAGTGGAGGGGGTGATCAAGGAAACAGGTGGACAGGAAGGTAGATCAGGGTATTTCACCAACAAAAGTGAAAGGGGAATAGAATACAAAAGGTTCAATAGTAAGTAAATCGAGCGCTAAATAAACTAAAGCGCAAATAAAATTGAATGGAAAAAAAACGGACCAATGTGGATTTAGAAAAAAAAATATATTAAATTATATAAAGAAAATATAGGTGACCAGGGGAAGAATAGAAAATTTTTACTTTGGGATACAAAATGCTGAAAAATAAAGAAAAGACTACAATTTGGATAAGTAAAGCGCAAGTGTTTTTAGGGCAAAAAACTATTGGAAATGAAACTAAGAAAAGCAACAGAAAAATTAATCATCAAAAAAATTAAAAAAAATTCCAACGAAAAGGATAGGAAACGTACAAAACTCGGGTTTTAGATAATTATAAAAAAATAAACAAGTATTCATGAAACGAGCTCAAGGCCAAGAATAATAATTTTTCACTTTTTGAGTTTTTATGAAAATTATTATTGTTTTTATTTTTTAATAATCATTTCTAATTAATTATTAAAAGTTTTATTATTGAATAGAGTAGGAAAAATGTTTAAAGACAACTGCCATAGCTTTTCTTATAGATCCATTTCGGAAGCTGCTAGACTTCACTCATCAGAGAAATTTTGGCACGCATTGCTAACCATTAAGCTAACAATACGCTGGTTTTGATGTCACCTAAACTCCTAGTTTTATTCTTCTTTACCATATGCATGAACAAACCCCGCCATCTGGCAGTTAGTAGTGTGATCATGATGGATTTTTTGACAGATCTGTTTTATCAGTAGAACTGCCTTACCGTGTGCTCTCGATTTTTTATTATTGCTTTTTTATACCAACAATATTTGTTGATTTACGGCCTGTATATTTTCAAGTATTCATGAAACGGGCTCAAGGCCAAGAATAATAATTTTTCACTTTTTGAGTTTTTATGAAAATTATTATTGTTTTTATTTTTTAATAATCATTTCTAATTAATTATTAAAAGTTTTATTATTGAATAGAGTAGGAAAAATGTTTAGAGACAACTGCCATAGCTTTTCTTATAGATCCATTTCGGAAGCTGCTAGACTTCACTCATCAGAGAAATTTTGGCACGCATTGCTAACCATTAAGCTAACAATACGCTGGTTTTGATGTCACCTAAACTCCTAGTTCTATTCTTCTTTACCATATGCATGAACAAACCCCGCCATCTGGCAGTTAGTAGTGTGATCATGATGGATTTTTTGACAGATCTGTTTTATCAGTAGAACTGCCTTACCGTGTGCTCTCGGTTTTTTATTATTGCTTTTTTATACCAACAATATTTGTTGATTTACGGCCTGTATATTTTCAAGTATTCATGAAACGAGCTCAAGGCCAAGAATAATAATTTTTCACTTTTTGAGTTTTTATGAAAATTATTATTGTTTTTATTTTTTAATAATCATTTCTAATTAATTATTAAAAGTTTTATTATTGAATAGAGTGGGAAAAATGTTTAGAGACAACTGCCATAGATTTTCTTATAGATCCATTTCGGAAGCTGCTAGACTTCACTCATCAGAGAAATTTTGGCACGCATTGCTAACCATTAAGCTAACAATACGCTGGTTTTGATGTCACCTAAACTCCTAGTTTTATTCTTCTTTACCATATGCATGAACAAACCCCGCCATCTGGCAGTTAGTAGTGTGATCATGATGGATTTTTTGACAGATCTGTTTTATCAGTAGAACTGCCTTACCGTGTGCTCTCGGTTTTTTATTATTGCTTTTTTATACCAACAATATTTGTTGATTTACGGCCTGTATATTTTCAAGTATTCATGAAACGAGCTCAAGGCCAAGAATAATAATTTTTCACTTTTTGAGTTTTTATGAAAATTATTATTGTTTTTATTTTTTAATAATCATTTCTAATTAATTATTAAAAGATTTATTATTGAATAGAGCAGGAGACAACTGCCATAGCTTTTCTTATAGATCCATTTCGGAAGCTGCTAGACTTCACTCATCAGAGAAATTTTGGCACGCATTGCTAACCATTAAGCTAACAATACGCTGGTTTTGATGTCACCTAAACTCCTAGTTCTATTCTTCTTTACCATATGCATGAACAAACCCCGCCATCTGGCAGTTAGTAGTGTGATCATGATGGAATTTTTGACAGATCTGTTTTATCAGTAGAACTGCCTTACCATGTGCTCTCGGTTTTTTATTATTGCTTTTTTATACCAACAATATTTGTTGATTTACGGCCTGTATATTTTCAAGTATTCATGAAACGAGCTCAAGGCCAAGAATAATAATTTTTCACTTTTTGAGTTTTTATGAAAATTATTATTGTTTTTATTTTTTAATAATCATTTCTAATTAATTATCACACTACTAACTGCCAGATGGCGGGGTTTGTTCATGCATATGGTAAAGAAGAATAGAACTAGGAGTTTAGGTGACATCAAAACCAGCGTATTGTTAGCTTAATGGTTAGCAATGCGTGCCAAAATTTCTCTGATGAGTGAAGTCTAGCAGCTTTCGAAATGGATCTATAAGAAAAGCTATGGCAGTTGTCTCTAAACATTTTTCCTACTCTATTCAATAATAAAACTATTAATAATTAATTAGAAATGATTATTAAAAAATAAAAACAATAATATTTTCATAAAAACTCAAAAAGTGAAAAATTATTATTCTTGGCCTTGAGCTCGTTTCATGAATACTTGAAAATATACAGGCCGTAAATCAACAAATATTGTTGGTATAAAAAAGCAATAATAAAAAACCGAGAGCACACGGTAAGGCAGTTCTACTGATAAAACAAATCTGTCAAAAAATCCATCATGATCACACTACTAGCTGCCAGATGGCGGGGTTTGTTCATGCATATGGTAAAGAAGAATAGAACTAGGAGTTTAGGTGACATCAAAACCAGCGTATTGTTAGCTTAATGGTTAGCAATGCGTGCCAAAATTTCTCTGATGAGTGAAGTCTAGCAGCTTCCGAAATGGATCTATAATAAAAGCTATGGCAGTTGTCTCTAAACATTTTTCCTACTCTATTCAATAATAAAACCTTTAATAAGTAATTAGAAATGATTATTAAAAAATAAAAACAATAATAATTTTCATAAAAACTCAAAAAGTGAAAAATTATTATTCTTGGCCTTGAGCTCGTTTCATGAATACCTGAAAATATACAGGCCGTAAATCAACAAATATTGTTGGTATAAAAAAGCAATAATAAAAAACCGAGAGCACACGGTAAGGCAGTTCTACTGATAAAACAGATCTGTCAAAAAATCCATCATGATCACACTACTAACTGCCAGATGGCGGGGTTTTTTCATGCATATGGTAAAGAAGAATAGAACTAGGAGTTTAGGTGACATCAAAACCAGCGTATTGTTAGCTTAATGGTTGGCAATGCGTGCCAAAATTTCTCTGATGAGTGAAGTCTAGCAGCTTCCGAAATGGATCTATAAGAAAAGCTATGGCAGTTGTCTCTAAACATTTTTCCTACTATATTCAATAATAAAACTTTTAATAATTAATTAGAAATGATTATTAAAAAATAAAAACAATAATAATTTTCATAAAAACTCAAAAAGTGAAAAATTATTATTCTTGGCCTTGAGCTCGTTTCATGAATACTTGAAAATATACAGGCCGTAAATCAACAAATATTGTTGGTATAAAAAAGCAATAATAAAAAACCAAGAGCACACGGTAAGGCAGTTCTACTGATAAAACAGATCTGTCAAGAAATCCATCATGATCACACTACTAGCTGCCAGATGGCGGGGTTTGTTCATGCATATGGTAAAGAAGAATAGAACTAGGAGTTTAGGTGACATCAAAACCAGCGTATTGTTAGCTTAATGGTTAGCAATGCGTGCCAAAATTTCTCTGATGAGTGAAGTCTAGCAGCTTCCGAAATGGATCTATAATAAAAGCTATGGCAGTTGTCTCTAAACATTTTTCCTACTCTATTCAATAATAAAACTTTAAATAAGTAATTAGAAATGATTATTAAAAAATAAAAACAATAATAATTTTCATAAAAACTCAAAAAGTGAAAAATTATTATTCTTGGCCTTGAGCTCGTTTCATGAATACCTGAAAATATACAGGCCGTAAATCAACAAATATTGTTGGTATAAAAAAGCAATAATAAAAAACCGAGAGCACACGGTAAGGCAGTTCTACTGATAAAACAGATCTGTCAAAAAATCCATCATGATCACACTACTAACTGCCAGATGGCGGGGTTTGTTCATGCATATGGTAAAGAAGAATAGAACTAGGAGTTTAGGTGACATCAAAACCAGCGTATTGTTAGCTTAATGGTTAGCAATGCGTGCCAAAATTTCTCTGATGAGTGAAGTCTAGCAGCTTCCGAAATGGATCTATAAGAAAAGCTATGGCAGTTGTCTCTAAACATTTTTCCTACTATATTCAATAATAAAACTTTTAATAATTAATTAGAAATGATTATTAAAAAATAAAAACAATAATAATTTTCATAAAAACTCAAAAAGTGAAAAATTATTATTCTTGGCCTTGAGCTCGTTTCATGAATACTTGAAAATATACAGGCCGTAAATCAACAAATATTGTTGGTATAAAAAAGCAATAATAAAAAACCAAGAGCACACGGTAAGGCAGTTCTACTGATAAAACAGATCTGTCAAAAAATCCATCATGATCACACTACTAACTGCCAGATGGCGGGGTTTGTTCATGCATATGGTAAAGAAGAATAGAACTAGGAGTTTAGGTGACATCAAAACCAGCGTATTGTTAGCTTAATGGTTAGCAATGCGTGCCAAAATTTCTCTGATGAGTGAAGTCTAGCAGCTTCCGAAATGGATCTATAAGAAAAGCTATGGCAGTTGTCTCTAAACATTTTTCCTACTGTATTCAATAATAAAACTTTTAATAATTAATTAGAAATGATTATTAAAAAATAAAAACAATAATAATTTTCATAAAAACTCAAAAAGTGAAAAATTATTATTCTTGGCCTTGAGCTCGTTTCATGAATACTTGAAAATATACAGGCCGTAAATCAACAAATATTGTTGGTATAAAAAAGCAATAATAAAAAACCGAGAGCACACGGTAAGGCAGTTCTACTGATAAAACAGATCTGTCAAAAAATCCATCATGATCACACTACTAACTGCCAGATGGCGGGGTTTGTTCATGCATATGGTAAAGAAGAATAGAACTGGGAGTTTAGGTGACATCAAAACCAGCGTATTGTTAGCTTAATGGTTAGCAATGCGTGCCAAAATTTCTCTGATGAGTGAAGTCTAGCAGCTTCCGAAATGGATCTATAAGAAAAGCTATGGCAGTTGTCTCTAAACATTTTTCCTACTCTATTCAATAATAAAACTTTTAATAATTAATTAGAAATGATTATTAAAAAATAAAAAGAATAATAATTTTCATAAAAACTCAAAAAGTGAAAAATTATTATTCTTGGCCTTGAGCTCGTTTCATGAATACTTGAAAATATACAGGCCGTAAATCAACAAATATTGTTGGTATAAAAAAGCAATAATAAAAAAATAAACAAAAAAAGAGCAAAGAGAAGAGAAAAAACCATGTGAGGAATTAAATATTACTAAATAAAAGCAAACTGATAAACTAAGAGGAGAAGGGAATAACAAAAAAAGGGCAATGACTTGGGCTGCAATCAATTAATACTAGGGTAGATTGAAATTTGAAAGACTAAAAATTCAGGTTATTGGTATGCAAAAAAAGTTCAAGGCAAATAAGATCACTTAAGTATTACAGACATTATATAAAAAAATGTAGGAACGGATATATAGACGAACATGGAAAAGTTAATATTAGGGTGGCTAAAAAAAAAATAAAATAAAGGAGGTGCAAAAGAAATGATATTTAAAATTAACTTAGGCCAAGAAAACTATCTCTCTCTCTCTATGGCGAGATATACAACAGGTATATCATCATAAACCTCCTAAGAGATTTTTGCGCCAAGCTTCTCTTCCAATTTGTGGTGTGCCGATTTGAATTTTCCCTACAAATTGGTGGGACCTACAGTTTTTTGCCGACTCCGAACGGCATCTACAAAGGAGACGAATTTTTGCTGAGAAGACTGTCATGGCAGAAATACACTCGGAGAGTTTGCCAAACCACTGCCGAGGGGCGACCCCGTTTTGAAAAACTTTTTTTCAAATCACTTTTGATGTTACCTGTTCCAGGGCTCGAACCATGGACCTTCGGTGTGGTAGGCCGGCAACACTACCTTCACACCACGGCGGCCGCCAATCTATCTAGGAAATTATAATGAACAGCAACGAAGACTTAAATATGGGATATCACAAAAGCGAAAAAAAAAATATAACAAATAAAAATATAAAATAATAAAATAAAAAAAAACACAGGATGTGCAGCGGCAGCGGTGATTCGTTCCTCTCCTTCTCTGTTCCTCTCCGTTTGGCTCTCCTCACGATGCCCCTTTTAAACTACTACCACACTTTATGATGAAACGCCGCTGGCCAGGAATCAGGCGTGTATCACTGCCTCCGACTTATCGTCCAGCGACGTATGTATGAATGTCCTTATCCCCTTTTAATCTGTTGCGCTTCTGTATATGCAACCTCAAATCAGTTTGTGTGGGCAGATGTGTTAAACGGTTTTGAGCGGTTTGGCTCGCCTGGCAGATTCCTATGTAAGAAGAGGTTTCTTTAGCTACAAACGTAACTAAGGAAGGATGGTTTGAGGGATCCAGTCAACTCACCTATGCCTGTAATGTCTGATCAGGACGCAGTTTTCCGATTCTTTCGGAGACCGGTATCAGGAAAATCTGTTAGTACGGTGTCCTCAAAAAAACTGTGCAAACGATACAAAAAGTCGGCCCACTAGCGTGTAAATGCATCCGCGATCCTTTGACTCAATTTATGATATGAAACCTGCCCTCGACTCTTTTGGCGGTCATACCCCATAGACGGAAAACTTTCGCGTTCCCTTTTTCACGAAAGACACAAATACATCTTTAAGGCTCTAACTGGCGGGACCGAAAGATATAAACTTTCACGAAAACTTCACAAATACTACCAGATACATGTTCGTACATCTATATACATGTGTTGGCTTTCTACCAGTTACTAATACATGTAGAGCTTCTGGTAACGCACAGATACGGCGGTGTTCGGACTTATGCAATGTTGCATTAACCCACAGGCTGCCGCTGCAAATTTGACAGCGAACCTTTCTGTAAACCTGGTAATAGCTATCAAAATATTCCGATGATGAAAAATTTTCAGTTAACCAAGTCTCAGTAATGGCGATAATATCGAATTCATGCGATGATGTGCAGCGATGGCACTGGATGGACTTACTACGCGTTCCACTCACATTCTAGTAGTAAAGAGCATATTTAATGTTTACGCATCCCAATGAGCTGGGTATCGTTAGATTTTCGGAGCTTATTCCCCCAATTGTTGAAAATTTCGGAAAGGTCTCACGATCACCCCGGCAGGACAAAGCGAATGGTCGAAAAACTTACTATAGCAATTTGACGATACTCTCAACTTGAAATTGATACGTTTTAACGAGGCCGGATCCACATCTTTTTTCAACAAAGCAAAACAGGAAATTTCATTTAGGTCAATATTAGCATTTTTCGCAACATAATCTTTGATACTAGCAGGCGTAACTGAAGATTTAAATGAGGACAAGTGTACCCATTTAGTGCGCACTGCTACTTCAAACTCGTTAGATGTATTGCTCCCTCTAACCACATTATGCGAAGAAAAATTTTCTCTACTGGGCATGCCATTGTTTTCCGCACTGGGTATGCTGTTATTTTCCCTACTGGGTAAGATTTTATTTACCCTACTGGGCGTGTTGTTGTTGGGAGGCAGCTCTACATTGGGGTTTGCAGCAGCGATGGTGTTGTTAAATATTCTTTGCATTGCTTCACTGGTGGTGGTTGAAGAAGATGGCAAAGACAAATTAAGAGCTGCAGCGCGGACGGCATTAGCATATGTGGGTGAATATGTTTGCATGAATGTGGAGGCAGAAGTGGAGGCATCGTCTAACAAAGATGGCAAAGCAGATTGCATGCCAAAGATATCAGGAGAACTTGAAGTTAAAGTTTCGGCAGGCAGAGCACCTGTCACTAAAGGCGAGCCGTCAGCATGCTGTGATTTCATATGAGATCGCAACTGCATTTGTTTGTTTACCTGCTTCTGTTGTTGTTGCTTAATTTTATTTTTGTCACGGCAATCGTTGCTGGCAAAATTACGACGCAGATTATTCACTTCAATTGTGAGCACATTGACAGCAGTGGTGACATCGCTATCATGCAATTGTTTTTGCATTGCGTCTAACTCCGATTGCAGGTTGTTTGTCACTTCCAACAATTTCTCCTTATCCTCGTTAAGATCGTTAATTAGAGCATTTGCGCGAGCATACTCTGATCGAAGAGCAATCAACTCGTTAAAAACAGTTTGCAGAGTCATTTCTTCGACCTTTTCGATTTCATCTATTTGTAATTGCTCCTCTTCTTTATCACTCTCACTCAAGTTGATTAGACCAGGGATGATGAGCGGAGATCGGAGTGACATGTGACGAGCATTAGCATAGCCCTTGCAAATATACGTATTATATTATACATTAAACACGTCCGTACAGTTCAACGGATTTCGCTTACTCTAATAGTGCGAAGAACTTCGCTACTTTGTTTACTTTTTGCGAATCAAAAATTATTTCAGTCACTTTCAAGCAAGTGAAGCAGTAAGCCGTTAAAATATACGCTTGCGTTATATGAAAATGAATGTTTATGCCCCTTTTTATACATAAAATACTTAAATAAATAGTATTTAAATTATATACTTTAGGGTATTTAAATACATTCTAATTGTTGGAAAAGTTGTCATTTTGGTTAAACCATTTTATATGCATACATTTTGCTAATTTAATACGTTTTCACAATCGTATGGTAGCTTTGGGGAATTAACTTGAGGTGAACTTTTTGCGAGGTGAAAAGTTTGGCAGTTTTCAAAAAAAATTTTACCTACTTGATTTATATGAACTTTATTATATGGTCGACGTGGTGTGCATGTAGTGTTCCCGGCCTACCACACCGAAAGGCCCAAGGTTCGAATCCTGGGGCACGTAACATCAAAAGTGGTTTTTCAATATGGGGTCCGAGGGCATTTCTGTCATGGAAGGCTGCTAACAAAAATTAATCTGCTTTGCTTTGCAGTTGCCGTCGGCAAAAAACAGAAACTTACCAAATTGGACGCGGCACGCCACAACTTGGAAAAAAACCTCGAACCAAATATTTTTTTTATTATTCTTAAATTGTAAAAAAAAAGAAATAAGGAAGTCTAAGTTCGGGTGAAACCGAACATTATATACCTATTAGTGATCTATTATGACATACCAATTTACGCAGGTCTATTTTAATACTTTTCAGTTCGAATTATAAAACCAGCTGATTGTTTTCAATAGAAACACTTCTGTTATGAGTTTTGAGGGGTAAATTAATTTTAAAAAAATATTAATATATGGCGCGATATACAACAGGTATATAATCATTAACCTCCTAAGAGATTTTTTCGCCGAGCTTACCTACCAATTTGTGGTGTGCCGTTTCGAATTTTTGCCTACAATTTGGCGGGACCTAAAGATTTCTGCCGCCTTCGAACGGCATCTACAAAGAAGATGATTTTTTGCTGAGAAGCTTTCCATAGCAGAAAGACACTCAAGAGTTTGCCAAACCACTGCCGAGGGGCGACACCGTTTTGACAAACTTTTTCAACCTACTTTCGATTTTACCTGTCCCCGAACTCGAACCTCGGACCTTCCGGGTGGTAGGCCGTCAACACTACAGCCGGGCGCCATTAATTTATTTGTATATAAATAGCTTCCCTACCAACAACTGCTAACCACATTTATACAAAATACCAATACATGCACATTTTATGTTTGAAAAATTTGCGTTCAAGTAGACAGACAAACAGACGGACAATGCTAAATCGACTCAGCTCATCGTCCTCATTATTTCAGCTTACTTATTGATGGACCCATCTCTTCTTCTTCTCATACTTACAACCTTTCATGTCATAATCAAACTAGCTATATAACTTACCTATTACAGTGGGGTATTAACAGCTTGCCTGGATATTTTGCTTGTGCTTTCTCCGATTTGATTAGATTTTGGCAAGAGTATACTACATACTATTGAGAAGCAGTTGACAAATTTTGATTGAAATATCTGGTTCAAAGTACAAGCAATCGCTTTTGAAAATACCAGAATTTTTATGCTGAAACGTGGGCGACGCCGCGCTTACTTTCCCAAAATCCACAAAATTTTATTGCGGTCGAGTTTTGCTTAGAAAGCTTTTTATGTTTGCAATATCTTATTGATATAGCTTGCATGGTTATGCAAATATCGCGTTTCACATTATACAAACAAATATTTCAGAACTATGTTAAAAAACTGGGCGTGGCCGTTGACCAATTTCGCTTTTTTACAACAAACATTTCCCTATGTATACTTAACATTTATAACGAATATCGTTTCGATAAACCAATTTTTGCCGGAGTTATGGCATAAAAAGTTTTGTGGAATAATCCACTTTAAAAGGGGCGGGCCACGCCCATTTTCGAACATTTTACTTTAAAAGTGAAATATAAATGATGTACAAAAAAAAACAAAAAGAAAACATAAATAAATGAAGTCCCGTAATTGCAAACAAAAATTTTATAAAAACAATAATACATTAAGCGACAAAAAATATACAGCATACAGAGAATTGATCACAGCAGTGTAGTGTTGTTGGGAGT
Organism: Merzomyia westermanni; assembly: GCA_949987695.1. Lineage (NCBI taxonomy): Eukaryota > Metazoa > Arthropoda > Insecta > Diptera > Tephritidae > Merzomyia > Merzomyia westermanni. The sequence continues at coordinate 91,354,401 of OX465288.1, forward strand.
GCTCAAGAGTGCCTTTGGTGTTTTCGTATTAAGTTGCCGCCTTAAAATTCATTCGATTATCATTAGGGGTGTCAACTATGTGTAGCATTTCTAACGTGAAGCGTTTGTTATAATTTTTCTCTTCTTCTAAGATGGTGATATTCTCAAAATCCGTACCCTTACAGTGTGCTGATAATGCAGTTTTGTTGTCAGAAAAATTGTTCCTTAATTTTATGTTGGATTTGTGAGCGGATATCCTATTCTATATCTAAACTCAAGATAAGGATATCCGCTCACAAATCCAACATAAAATTAGACATCGTAAGCATCGAAGCTCTGGCGAAGCGTGACTTAGGGTGAGCTACGGCTCTAAAAATATAAACCTCCGGGTACACAAAGCCGATGTTGAATCCTTGGTCTACCTCGAGTCTCGTGTGGAGGTGGATGAAACCCCAGTGATGGCGAGATGGAGGTGGACGAGGACAACGAGGCGGAACGAAGTGGGTACGGGACGGTGGCATGGCTTTTAGGAGGCTATACTCCGAGAGTCAGCTTCTGAGTGAAGACGGAGGAGGCAACGCTCACGTAGGAGAAAGGCAAACAACTATGATGAGGGTCCTCCAAATAAACCTTCATCATAGCAAAGTAGCATCAGCTGCACTTTTTCTACACCTGTCCTCAGGTGTGGTACACATTGTACTGTGGTTTGCGGATACCATCATACATGCTCTATAGCTGTCAGGATAAGGGTACGCCTTGCACATTTATTTTAGCTAAGTCAACTCTTAATGCTTTTCTTCTTCCCCAATGTAGTGACTGAGATCTGACAGGAATCAGCGTCGAGGGACTGGGTAGGAGGTGCAAGTTCGCTTACTTTTACCTGACCCATGATCACCAAAGCTCACTGCCACCGGATGACTTCAGGGAGTTCATAAGGGTAGCTAACCTTCGAGAAGATTTGTTAATTCTTGGTGGTGATGCTAATGCTCATCATGCCCAATGGGGCAGCACTGACACAAATGACCGAGGTGAGTCTCTATATAATTATCTTTTAGGTATTAACCTAAGCATATCTAACAGGGGAAATTACCCCACCTTTATCACGAGGAATCGCTAGGAAGTCCTTGATATAGCTCCGGTCACAGACTCTTTCAATAACCTTGTCGCATCTTGGAGGGTTTTAAAGGAACATTCCTTCTCAGACCATATGTATATAAGTTTCTCTGTATCGAAGACAAACACAAACCCTTAGTATATGCAAAATGTTAGAAGAACAAACTAGGGCTACTACAAGAAGCTTATAGGTAAAAATCTGTCTAAATAGGGGCTAACCGCAATGACGAAAAACGATTTCATTCAGCAATGTAGGACTGCTTTAGATAGGACTTGCCCGACTAGGAAGGTAACGGAAACATATAAACCATAATGGTGGTCGTCTGATCTTTTAAAGCTCAGGAAGTCTGGTAGGGCGGCCTTTAATAAAGCAAAAAGTGACTGACATGAATAATCAGGGGCGGTTTACAAGACGAAACTCAACATATATAAAAAAGCAATCCGAAAGGAAAAGCGATCATCCTGGCTGGAATTCTGCGGCAAGATTGAATCTACATCCGCCGCCTCCAGTTTAAGAAGTGTGCTATGAAAATCTCCAACCCAGCTAAACTACGTCCAGAAGACGGACGGTCACACTAGACGAATTCAAGCATGGAAACCATAAACTTGCTTTTTGATACACACTTCCGACATCCGCGAGCATGTCTCCAAATATTATTCGTGGAGGGTTACTATCGGATCAGCTTTTAAACGATATCACAGGTGATCAAAAGTTAAACTGGGCTCTATCCACCTTTAAGCCCTATAAGTCGCCGGGGCCGGACGGAATATTCCCGGCTCAGCTTTAAAACACTGTCGAACATATAAGTCCCTGTCTAAAGGAGATATTTATAAGTTGTCTTCGGCTCAATTACGTACCAGTATCATGGTCTTTATCCCCAAAGTAGGGAAAACCTCCCACTCTAATCCGAATACTTATGGGCCAGGCGCGCACTCAGGGGGGGTGGGTTAACCCCCAAACTTGATCATAAACTCTTAGAAATTATCTGAGTAAAAGCAATTTTAATAATACGTATATATTGTGCTATATCATGTTTTCTAATTGCCAGTTGTCAGGCAAAAAAAACAGCAATAAGGACATTAAAAAGAGTTTTGGGTTGTGTTATCATAATAACACAGCACGCCAACGCCAAAGCGACGCAAAAGTCCAATGTGAACCGGCCTTTATTCTTTTCTAAACACAAATATATGTGTGTGGCAATGCTGTTATTAACTGACAGCTCTTTTTTACGCATTTTCCGAGAACCGTTAAAGTAACGTGAATATAACTTCATAAGTAAAGAATAATTCATATTGCTCAGTCGATAGGTTTTGTGAAACATGTGTGAAAATACAATTACAAAATATTTCCAAAGGAATTGTTTAAAACGCGCAAATGATTCTTCCGGAGGTAAATGTGATGAAAATGGTAGTGCTCCAAAAACTCGCGAAGCACCTCAAATACGTAATTCTGTAAGCTCATTTGCTTTGTTTTGTATGGTGTTTTTTCTAATAATGTGTCGCTTGCAGGAGTTTGCAAATGATGTTGCTAACTTTTGTAAAATGGCGGATTCAAACCGATCTAGGTGGTAGCGTGATTCACAGACTCGTTAACAGAGGTACCCCGCAGGAAGGCGCTCTCTCTCCGCTACTATGGGTAGTTACCGTCAATCAGCTACTATGCCGGATAAAATCAGAAGGTCACCAAATGATCGCATATGCTGATGGCATCTGTGTCTTTATGCGGTGAAAATTTCCGCAAAAACTGTCAAATTTAATGGAAGGGGCACTATCCAAAATATCACAGCGGGCCATAGCCCTAGGTTTGGAAGTTAACTCGGATGAAACCGAGCTAATTATCTTCACGAGGAGGCACAAAATACCAAATCTAACACCGCCAAGAATTTGGGTACGCGTTTAGCGATAAAGTCAAGTATTTAGGAGTCATTCTAGATAGGAAGTTGCTCCGGAGTGACAATACAATGGAGCGAGCCAAGAAGGGAACAGCGGAGCTGTTTACTTGCAAGAGGGCAATTGGTACCTCCTGGGGGTTCTTCCCTAAGGTGGTATACTGGATATATACAGCCATTGTACTCCCAAATCTTCTATATGTTGTCTTGGTCTGGTGGCCTGTACTAGCGGAAAGTTACTGCCTCAAAACACTGCAAAAAGTCCAGAGGAGTCCGGAGCTCTGTACAACCTGAATCTTTTCACTGAACCTGGGTCTAGAGGTCTCTTTCCGCCATCCTGATCACTGTGGTGTGTACCAATGGGAAATGCTTGCAATACACAGGACGTGAACCATCTGGTGTCTATACCTAAGGATGACAAATGGGTTTTTATTTTCTCAGACAGCCAGGCCGCACTAAGGCTTTGGACTCATTCGTCGACAACACAAAGTCGGTCACTGACTTCAGGCTCCTTGTGAATACAACTACTATAAGAAATGAAAATGGACTATGGTTAGCCATCTCATCGTGTGAGACATCTAGGCTAACTTGGCCTTTATATGATAAGGGGCGTACAAAGGCGTTTCTCACTCTACACAAAGCGGTTTCAGAGTCCTTAATAAGGGTTCTAACAGGGCTCTGTTACGACCTTGGATTATTGTCACATCTGCAGATGCACCGAAGAGAAGGAGTGCGCCCTGGACTTCTTTTGTCAGTGTCCAGCACTCAGCAGACGATGGTTAGCCATCCTGGGTGAACAGTTTCTATACGACCCTGCGGAGGTCTCAAAATGTGAAGACAAGGCTTTGGCGAAATTTATTAATTCCACGAAGTGCTTCGACCCTCCGCCTTAGGCACGGACGGGTTTATTTGAGACCGTAAAGGGTATCACAACTGGCCCATTGGTGGCTTAAATGTCGGGCTGTAACCTTAGTTTCAGATCAGCTCTTGCAACCTAACCTAACCTTACCTAGTAGTGGAGTTACGACGTATTTGTTCCGACGAACGCTACTTTGAAAAATTGTTCAGAACTCTTGAGATAGATATTGCAATAAAATCCGATTCAGATCTAGTCAAAGTCTGCAAGTACGCATCTTAGTCGTTTATTTTAGGACTTCTGTTTTTATCCATTTATGTATTGATCATATATAATTGGAAATAAATAGTCGATTTACTCAACATAAAACTATCTCTAGAGATTTCGCTTCGGGTTTTCAACAAACCACTTGTTCAAAGCCAAAATATAGTGGCCGAAACCAATTTATGGAGAAGGTTCTTCAAGTGACATAATCTTCCGCCAAAAACTGCATTTTACGCACTTAAGAGCTGTGAAAAAACGTCATTTCATAACTTATACAATATGCTAAAAATTTTTTAAACTCTCCCTGTTTCCACTTCTACAGTAGAACTCACTTTTTCAACCCTTCTTTTTCTTTAAACGGCGCTAAACCGTCTAAGCGATGTTGGCCTTTTACCATAGCTCTCCACTCGTGCTCATCATTAAATCTTTTTCGGTGCTTGCCGTCGCCAACGCGTAAGAGTTCGTAAACCTTTTGAAGAATCTTTCTGTCGAATACTCACAGATCCGCCTCATCAGATGTTGTCACATCCAAGCTTCTGCACCATAAACCAGGACGGGTGCCATAAGTGACTTATTTATTTTCTACATCGAGAGAGAGCCTTACTTCTCAATAGCAAACTCAGTCAGAAGACGCACTTGTTTGCGTGAGCGATTCTTCGTTGAATTTCTAGGCTGACATTATTGTTGGTCTAAAGTAATATTTTACTGGGGATTTATGAAAGCAATTTCTTTTATATGAAAGAAAACACTTAAGTTCTTCGGAAAAACAATTGGCAAAAATCAGCAAAATGTGTCACGATCTTAAGATTGACACATTACTTAATTACACATTAATTTAATGAACTACAAAACTGCAAATTCAAAAAATTCTGAAAAAAAGGAGACTTTGATAACATTGCCTTGAATTTTCACGAACTTTGCGTACATTTTTAAAACAAAATTTATTGTGTATCTCAAACTCCAGGTTTCGATAAAAATGTTTTTCAGCGCCCCTTCGCCAAATCCTGGCTACGCCACTGGTGGTGAACGAGTCAAAATTGAGTACATGTTGTCATCAAGCGAAGAGTCAGCGCATTTGCACCTTGGCAACCACGCCACTGTTGGCAGCCATAATTTCGAAATAGTAAAGGATTTGGTTTAACAATAATGTCAGCCTAGAAATCCAACGACGAATTACTCTTGCACAAAAATGCTTCGGACTGAGTAAAAAAACAGTCTATAAGTCACCCATCGCACCCATCCTGCTATATGTTGCAGAAGCGTGGAAACTAACAAGATCTGATTATCCGAAAGATTTGTGGACCTCTACCTCTACAGCGGCTTCGTTGATTACGCTACGTTGTGCGAATGAACGAAGATGCTCCGTCGCGGAAGGTATTCTTATCGGCACCTAGAGGAAGAAGGAGACCACCACTCCGCTGGAAGGACCAAGTGGAGACCGATCTGCGATCCAGCGGTTTGCTAAAATTGGCGCTAGTTGGACGGTCAAAATCGCTCATGCGGTTGTATGAACATTTAAAGAGGGTTTGGCTACTTCATTCTGTGATAACAGAATGTATATATAGTTATAGTTTTAGTCATATAACGGTGGTTTGTAACGGTAAAAAATAATAGAGATAGATATGGAGTTCCATATATGAAAATTCTTAGAATGAATAGAGGAATTCATGAAGACATGTCTGTACCGCCGTCCGCCCGTGGACACGATAACTTGAGTAAAAATTGAGATATTTTTATGCAATTTGGCACACATGTTGCTTTCCGGCCAAGGTAGAGTGCTATTTGAAATGGGCGAAATCGAACCATAACCACGCCCCTTTTTTCGATATCGAAAATTTCGAAAAACGTATAAAAGGGGTTAATTCAATAATAGAAGCAGCTACAATGATGAAACTTGCTAGATTTATTAGTTCGGTTGTCCCATTGACAATTTTATGAAATATTTGGAAAAGGGGTGTGGCACCACTCATATATGAATGAAGAAATTTTCAAACTTTGACTCTTAATAACTTCAAAACCGTTTACGCTAGTATAACGAAATTGCATAGGAGGCATACTTTGTTGTGTTACATACACCCATGGAAAATAAGCGAAATCGCTTTTCGACCACGCCTTCTTTTTCATAAAAGTTATATGGAAAGGAGGTAGAAATATTGAACTGCCCATATCTAATTAACTTATACAGGTATAATAATATAATTTGATAGTTACATCAATTTTCTTATCCTTTATATGATTTTTGCAACATTTTGGAAGGTGAGCGTGGCACCGCCCACTTATGAGTCAAGCAAATTTCAAATTTAACTGTTAATAACTTCAGAATAAAATTACGAAACTTACGAGGTATACTATAGATATGTAGAGTACGGCCACTGAAAATAAGCAAAATCGGTTAACGACCACTGCCACTTTTGGACTAAAGTTTTCTAAAAGGGAGGTAGGAAACAGGAACATGCCATATCTCATTCCCTGATGCAGATAGAATGCTAGAATTTCGTAGTTACAATGACCTGATGATCTTATTAATGATTTTTGTAAAATTTTGGAAAATGGCCGTGGTACCGCTCACATATAAACGAACAAAATATCAAAGTTTAGCTATTATTTATTAACTTCAGAACTGTGTTAAATAAAATTACGAAACATGATACGAAGTAAACCATCTACGCTTTTCAAAATTTGATAGAGCCTGTGCTGGAACCAGTGAACCCAAGAATCTACTGTGAAAATTTTATAAAGATCGGTTAAGTACTTTGGACGCCAGACACACAGACACATATTCATTTGTATTTATAAGATTGCCCACTTGGTAGTAGAAAAAAGTTAAAAACCACTATTATTTATTTATTTATTTATTTGAGTCTACAGTATAGAATACCTTACAGACTAGATTTTACATAGGAGTTAGTATAAATACAAAGTGATAGATGAACATAAAGATCTTACTTACAAATAAAATTAAGAATTTTCACAAAATTCGATTTAGATAACGCAAAATCAAGCTGATTGGAAGATAAAAACAAAGCATTAAGTGCATCGTGCCGCTACAGGGCATCATAGCTTAGTTGTTAGAGTACTCTAACAGCGGCGTTGGTGCAGACACTTGGGTTCGTATCCCAGTGTTCGAGAAGGGGTCTGATGAGAAGTTGGGCACTTCGAAACATGTCATCCCATACCATCGCTGTGCATATCGTTGTAATTTTTCCTCTAATATCAATTAACAAACAAACATATAAATTCGAGCTTTGTTCCAACAACAAATCACCATAACTATAATTGATACGGGTACAGTGCGGGTGCATAACAAATAACACGGAAGTGTTGATATGCAAAAAAGCCCTTCTGTTCTATGAACGCGCCTAAAAATATTCCACTTTCCTTGAGTTGACATATAAAATATATGTACCAAAGAATGTATAAAAGGAATAAGCAAATGGCACATTAGAGGAAAAGTGCATCGTGACGCTACAGGGCATCATAGCTTAGTTGTTAGAGTACTTTAACAGCGGCTTTGGTGCAGACACTTGGGTTCGTATCCCAGTGTCCGAGAAGGGGTCTGATGAGAAGTTTGGCACTTCGAAACATGTCATCCCATACCATCGCTGTGCATATCGTTGTAATTTGTCCTCTTATATCAATTAACCAACAAACATAAAAATTCGAGCTTTGCTCCAACAACAAATCACAAAGCATTAAATTATCGCAGTGCACGAGCAATAGGTGCATTACTAGCATAATTTGTGCAGAAGCTGTCTCCATAAAAAGGGTAATAACTCCGGAGGCTTCTTTGTGGAATATTAAAACTAATCCGCTGTAGTAAGATTGGGCAGTCAATGTTACCATTTATAATATTGAATACAAAGGAAAGGGAAAGAACTTTTCTGCGTTTATCCAATGAATCCAAATGAATTAGCAAACGTCGAGATGCATAGGACGGAGCCGGATCTTCAAACGGTAGTGAACGTAGCGCATGTTTTAGAAAAACTTTCTGAACTTGTTCAATCCTACTAATCGAGAATTGATCGTATGGCCTCCAGATGAAAACAGCGTACTCCAAGTGCGATCGTACAAGAGAGCTAAAAAGCTGTTTGAAAGTATACGGGTCAGAAAACTAAGACGAGTTTCGGCGAATAAAGCCAAGAACTGAATATGCTTTTGAGAGTATGAAGATTATGTGACTAATGAACGACAACTTAACGTCAAACACTACTCCCAGGTCCTTAAACTCTGATACAGATTGAAGTACGTCATTAGCAATCTTATACGATGTATTGAGAATGGTTTAACCCCTTGAAAATGTCAGATGAAAGCACTTCTTAATATTTAGAGAGAGTCGTGACTTCTCACACCACCGAAAAAGATTATCTAAGTCTGTTTGAAGAAGAAGCGGAGATCTTGCATCGCAAACATTTGAAAAAAATTTGTAATCGTCGGCATAGAGCAAAAACTTTGAGTGCGTGAAGCACCCGCTAATGTCAGTGATGAAAAGTATAAAAAGGAGCGGGCCTGATATGCTTCCTTGGGGAACGCCTGAAGTGGCAACAAAATGGTACGAGAGCACACCATCGATGGTAACTGCACATAACCTACCCGTTAAATAAGATTTGAGCTACAATAAAAAAGGAGAGTGAAACCAAAGCGCGATAACTTATGTAGTAGTATCCTGTGTGAGACTTTATCAAACGCCTTAGAAAAATCAGTATAAATACAATTGACTTGGAGTCCTGACGAAAAAGATGAAACACAAAAATCACTAAAAACAGCTAAATTAGAAGCTGTCGAACGACCCTGGGTATTTAATATTCGGTTCCACCCGAACTTAGACTTTGTTACTGGTTATTTATAAGATTTCCCACATGGTAAAAATTACTTGTTGGGCCTGGAAACCAACACCAAATCTAATCCCAAGTTCTTAGCAGTTATGTGAAGTACAAACGACATTTTTGTTAATTCCGTCGTCTACATTTAAAGGAAATTGTTCAAACACAACTTAAAAGTGCGGATATGTTTTCTGAATTTTATTCCCAGCTGTACTAGTACAAAGGGTATTATAGTTTTGTCGGTATAAAATAATAGAGATATAAAGGTTCGTAAAGCAAAGTACTTAGAATGAATAGAGGAATCGATTAAAACATGTCCGTCTGTCCGGCGTGATCACGATAACTTGAGTAAAAATTTAAATATTTGAATGAAATTTGGAACACAGGTTTTTTCCGGTTAAGGTAGATTGCTACTTAAAATGGGGAAATCGAACCTTTACCACGTCCTCTTTTTCGAAAATTTCAAAAAACCTAAAAACCAGATAATTCAATAACAAAATCAGCTATAATTATGAAATTTGGTAGCTTTATTGAATTGATTATTCTATTTACGATTTTACCAAATTTTTAGAAAAGGGGGTAGGCACCGCTCACATACGAGTGAACAAATTTTCAAACTTCGACTTTTAATAACTTCAGAACCGTTTACGATAGAATGACAAAACTTGATACGAGGTATACTATGACGTGTAGAAGACACCCACGGAAAATAAGAAAAATCGGTGGACGATCACACCCACTTTTGTACTTAAGTTTTTTAAACGAAGGAAGGAAAACAGAACATGCCATATCTCCTTGATTGATGCAGATAGAATGTTAGAATTTGTTTTAAATTTTGGAAAATATTAACATATCAAATTTCAGCCAATAATAACTGCAAGACAGTGTAGGATAGAGTTGCGAAACTTGATACGTGGTATACTATGGATGTGTAGACTACGCCCACGGAAAAATGGCAAAATCGGTGGCCTACCACGCCCACTTTCGTACCAAGGTTTTTTATAATGGACGTAGGAAAACAGAACATGCCATATCTTCGTCACTTATGCAGGTAGAATGCAGGTAGTTACTTTGACTGATAATCTTATAAATGATTTTTTTTTTTTTCGAAAATGGGGGCGGCATCGCCTACATATTAATGAACAAGTTAACTGTTAATAACTTCATAAAAATTTATTGTTGTTGAAAGTGTGCCCAGTAGAAATAAGTAAAATTGCCAGCCGGGCATGCTCACGTTTTCATACAAGTTGACTGAAATTGCTTTTGTGCTAATGAATGTAGATGGTATTCTTATCGGCACCCGCCGGTGGAAGCAGAGGAAGAGGGAGACGGCCTCACCCATGAAAGGATCAAGTGGAGACCGATTTGCCATCCCATGTTGTCTCCAATTGGCAGCAGCTGGCAGAGAGAAGAAATCACTGGCGCGCTATTTTTTATACGTATTATAATAGCCGAAATATGTTGCGAACGATATAGACAAAGTTTTTGGCAATCTGTTGGTTTCGTGGAGGTGGAAGTTACACTTGAAGTACACAAACTTAACAACCAAGAAAATACAAAGGAGAGTAAATGTTGCTTTAAATGCTATTATCAGACCCGGCAGACGTTATCTTGCCCAAAAATTTATGTGCCTACATTTGAAAAATTGTACTCTCTTCACTCCTCATCTACTCTTACTCCGCGTCTTCTTCCTTTTGTTCTGCTGGCACTGATATGTTCCTAGCTCCGAAGATATAGCGAACACACATTTTTCTGGATTTGGTACCGCTCACTTTCATTATCTTAAATCAAACAAATTCGTAGTAATGCTGAATTGCAACTTTATATAGCCTGTGTTGTACCAAGCGGTCCATTAACCCACTGTTAAAGTATCATAAAGATCGATAATGACGTTTGGACGTCAATAAAGGAGAAACAACACACTGGCGGCTATGTATTGCATTTTTGATTGCGTATAGAATTGCTGTCGCTTCTGCGGTGAATACCGACGCGGATGGGGGAAGTATAGCTAATGTTATTGTCTTATGTGCAGTTGTAATGCTAAATGCTACGATGTGTTGGCTCTTGGATCCATCAGTGTAATATATGTTCCAGTTGGGATGGCTATCAAGGATGTTCAGAAATTCCTGTTGGAATATGTCCGGCGATGTGTCTTCTTTGTTGTGTTTGGTGAGGGATAGTATGATTGAATTGGCTTCCAATTTCCATGGAGGATTTCGCTGTCTGTAGGGTGGTGTGTTATTGACTGATACTCCCAATTCTTTAGCGGTATCAAGTATTTGTTGCAGTGCAGGTATGTTTTTGGTACTACGTTTTCTTCTTAGCCTGTTTTTAAGGCTCGGTGTTAGTGGGGAGTCTACCTTGTGGACTAGCTTGGTGATTAAAGAACCGGTGATGTATGTTATTCTATCTTTTAGATGTGGTAATCCAGCTTCTGTGAGGTGTGATAATTGGTGTTGTGCGGAAAGCCCCAATCGCTATGCGAGCTGCGGAATGATAAATCGATGATATTTTTGAGAGGTTTCTTTGAGACGTTGATCCAAAGATAGGGAGGCAGTAGTCAATTTTACTAAGGATTGTTGCTTTAACTATTTTAACAAGTGTATTTGTGTTGCTTTCTAATTTAATATTACTAAGGCATTTTATAATATTAAGTCTATTTTGTAGAGAATCACACAAGTATCTGGTGTGGTCATTCCAATTATATTTATTATTAAATATTAAGCCTAAGATCTTGAGGGTATTTACATTTTGTACTTGTTCATTGTTTATTCTTATATCTACGCTATTACAGTGGCGTTTTTTGCATATGTGTAAATGTTTTGACTTGGTGATGGAAATTTTTGTGCCACTAATTTTGCACCAGTCAGTAATTTTATTGAGTAATTCATTGATTTCGTTAATAAGTTTGTTAACGTCTGAGACCTTTGCGAAAATGCAGAGGTCATCCGCATAAAGTGTATGGTTGAAATATTTTTGTTCCTGTATAATATGACTAAGCTTATCGTATGCGATCAGGAATAGGGTTACCAAAAGGGGGGAGCCTTGGGGGATACCGTTTTCAAGAGGCCATTGGCCGGTTATGAAATTGTTGGTTCTAACTCGTATTTTGCTTCGCTTTGCCGGGCTTTGAAATGGGGATTACTAGTGAAGTTTTCCAATATTGTGGTATAGTGGCAGATTGAAATATTATGTTGTACATTTGGAGTAGCTTTTGTTTGGCGATGGCTGGAAGGTTTTGTAGAAGAGGGTAAGGAATATTGTCCAATCCAGGCGTGTGACCTTTCAGTGTTGATGCAAAGAGGGAGTTCGAGTTGGGTTGCTTTATCGCATAAGGTATAGGTGAGGTTAGCTGGATTGAGATAGGCGTGTTTTTTACTAATAAAGTCTTCCGAAAAGTTCGAATCATTAGAATAGTGTGACCAGGATCTGGCAAGGACGTTGCTAATTTCTTCTGGTGTGGAAGCAATGGGGCCGTCGTCCGATTGAAGGACATGGATAAGTGTCGAAGAGCGGTGGCCATATAATGCGTTCACCTTTTTCCAGAGAACTTTTGACGGTGTGTTGCAGTTGATGTCTTCTGTGAAGCTTACAAAGGAAGCTCTTTTTGCATTTCTAACTTCACTTTTAAATTTACAGTTTGCTCTTTTGTAAGCTATTATGTTACTCTCCGTTGGAAGGCGTTTGGCGATTTTCCAAAGATTAACTTTTTCGTCTCTAAGGGCCGCCACGGTATCGTTCCACCAGTACGTGGCATGACTATGCTTTTTGGGTTTGGTGATTGGGATTGTAAGATTAGCGCTATGGCGGATTATTCTGAGCATGACTGCTGCAGTTTGGTTAATGTTATCGTTTGGATTAAGGGTAAACCCTTCCATATTCTCAGCTACTGATATTTGGTAAGATGGCCAATCGGCTAGTTCTAATTTATATCTATAGGTGCGATTCGGGTTTGTGGGGCTGTTTTGCATGAAGAGGTACAAAGAGATGGGAAAATGATCACTACCATGTGGGTGGTCTGCTGTTTCCCATTTTGCGGCGATATTAAGTGGTGGACTGCAAATGCTTAAATCGATATGAGTAAGAGATGAGTGAGTGGAGAAGTGAGTAGGAGATTTATAGTTCAAAATTATGAGATTGTTGTTCTGGATGTAATCAGAGATTATTCTGCCTCTTTTGTTAAAATTTGCCGAACCCCACAAGGGACTCCATGCATTAAAGTCTCCCAATAAGCATATTGGGTCTTTGAAATTGTAAGAAGCTGGTGCAGATCATGCTCAGAAATATGTTCTGATGGAGTGATGTACGTGCTTATTATTACAAAGGGAATGGTGGATTTTATTTTTACCGCAACGGCTAGAATTCTCGTGTTTATAATGGTTTCGGAATGTTCCAAAGAGTCATGCACTAAAAGTGACACTCCTCTTTTATTGTGAGAAATTTGGTCGATGTCGTTTTTATTATACATTGAATAGTTTTTTGGTATTGTGTATGTTTTGGAATTTAAACCTAGGTGAGTTTCTTGTAGTGCTGCTATTTGGTATTTTTTTTCTTTTATAAGTAATGAGAGTTCATTGTAATTATTTTGGTAACCATTAAGATTCCACTGAAGAATCTTAACTACCATAATTACGAAAAAAGGAAAGATGATGGAAACATTAGAAGCTCCGTAATCGAAAAACTAATTTTCGATTGCAAGAGATTCCTCTGTTTCCATTGCGTGTGAATTACTGTAGTTTGGGGTGTCAATTGTTGAGGTGGTGGGGAGGGTAACTTGTGTGTTATTTGTATTGTACTGAAAAACCTGTTTATTTAATAAATCGTTTATTAGAGTTGAGTGGATATTTGAGTTAAATTGGAAGTTGTTCGGTAAATTGTATTGTAGTGAGTAATTTGTTTTTTCATTGTCTTCATGAACATCTGTAGATTTTGATTGTTGGGAATATTGTGTAGGAGAATTTATATTTGTTGCAGAGAGAGATTGGCGATTGTATTCGGGGAGTGATGGGTTGGGGAGAGTACTAGTTTCGTTTGAAAGAATTGTTTTTTTTTGTACATTGGATTTGTTTTTCTTTTTCAGTATTGCTTCTTCTAATTTTTCATGCAGTGCATTATATTGAATGTTTTTGTTGTTTATTTCTTCAGTAGCTTCGCGGAAAGAGCATTTGTTGAGTGTCTTAAAGGTGATTATTTCTTTTCTTTTAAGAAATGATGGGCAATTTTTGTTGTCCGATCTATGCTGTTGTTTACAATTAATGCATTCGACTTTACTGCAGGGCAACGGTTCATGCATACCAGAGGAACAAACATTGCATTTAGCGTCGGTTTTGCAGTGCTTTGCTGTGTGACCGATGATAAAGCAGTTTTTGCATTGCATGGGTGATGGGATATATGGTTCTACTTTGACTTTTAGCCATCCCACGTTCACTTCTTTAGGTAATTCATAACTATCAAAGGAAATGATATGAAGGGGTGTATTGACGGCTTTTCCGTCTTTGATTTTTGTAATTTTTTTGCACTCAGTGGCACCTTGGTCTCGAAGACCGTCAACGATTTCTTTTTCGCTTAAGTTTGTAAGGAACCCGGAGTAAATTACACCTTTTACTATATTCAATGTTGGGTGGGAGCTAACTGTTATATCGCAAAGATTGGACAACTGCGTCGCTTTCAGAAACTTGGCGGTTTGTTGATTATTTTTCGTGAGGACCAAAAGGTCACCTTCTCGAGTAAAGGATATGGAAAGCGGTGCTTCAGTGGTTATAGATTCCAATGCTTTTTGGATAAGAAAGATATTGAAAGATTTGATCGGTTTATCGCTCTTTATGACAAAAAATTTTGGGCGTGATGCTGATTTTGAGTTGGTGTGTTGGGGTAATAACTTGTGTTATTGAGGTTCATACTCTTACGCTTAGTAGGGGGATGATCCCCAAGGATGGCGTAATAGTTTTGATCACCACCTCCCGGATCGGAGGCCATGGTTAAAGATTTATTTCACTACACAAGTCACAGTTTATTTTTTCTTTAGGCTATTTGTCACAATAACAAAAAAGGAGAAGAAAAAGAATTTTTGCGCAATGAATTCACTCACAATACCGGAAGACAGTAACAAAAGAAAGATAGTAAGTACGTCGAAACTAGTTGACAGTCAATTACTCACTGAGCTTCAAATGAGCAGGTAAACTAATGTTTAGTCTGGTGAGGGACATGCCATATGCAGGGTAAGTATTTGGTATTACGGGATGCAGTCTGGATAGGTATAGTTGAACCTGTTACAATATCCAGAACGAAGTTGTACTAGTACGGCTCTAGTTTCCCTCGGAATAACACGCTGCTCATCAGCTACTTCAGGTGGTTGGATATCAATTACGGGGTTTACGGGCCGAGATCTGGGGGATCTGTCTACCGATTCGGTGTCAAGGTCGTTTAGAGCCCACCTATGCAGAGCAAACGGCAAGGTAATATGGTGCCGGGTCTCATAGTGGTTACGAAGATGTGTCCTTGTGTCTCAAGGAGGTGGAGATCTATCCAAGGGATGCCGGTTTGGATGATTAAGTTTGTGGAAGTCTTAGTCTCTTGATGAAGGTGAGACTTAGATCCCGTGACAGTTGGTAGACTTGAAATTTCCTCCATTGATGTCAGCAAGGTTGGGCGACCATATGGGCGCAGCAAAATAAATAACCGGTCTACCAATTGCCATATATGTAGCAAGCAACGTTTCTTTATCTTTTCCCCAAGTGCTGCCGGCGAGTGACTTGGGGATCTTGTTGCGGATCTGTATCTTTGAGGCTATTGCGGAGGCATGACTAGCGAAAGTGACCAAAAGATTTTGGGGTGCTTTACAGTAGAAAGTCAGAGACAAGGTCAGATCTCGCTGGGTGAAGATGCTGGAAAGTCTCGGAGGTAACAGTATATCCTAGTACAGAGTTCGTTAATGGAGCGGCCCTTACTCGCGTATTGGCCTCAAGACCCCAAATACAGGTATGACCAGAGCGTGTTTTCTTATGAAAAGGACTTTCTCTTATTTCTGCTATCCAATTTTAGTGACGCAGATACTGTGAGCATCGGCCTCATACTGGAGAATAGGCAGATTTGATTGATTGATGCCTATATGCCGCATAGGGACACGAATTTCGATACGATACGATGCCATATAGATACTTTTGCCCTTCGATACCGATATTTTGTACACGATACTTTTATAGCGATACTTTTTGGCATCGATTATGTAGACTCCGGTATCGTATTTTGACGAAATCGACGAGTCTTCGATTATTAATCCTGGGTTTGATCACTATAAAGTCAAATAAACACACGCACAGATAATGTAACTAATAGCTAGTTTTATTTACTATTAATAAACGCAATACAAATTTAAGAGTTTGGTAACTTAACAGTAGTTCACTAAACAACACTTCAAAATAAACTGATCAACCTGCCTTGTTTGGCCACTGCCTTATAT
This sequence comes from Merzomyia westermanni, assembly GCA_949987695.1. Classification (NCBI taxonomy): domain Eukaryota; kingdom Metazoa; phylum Arthropoda; class Insecta; order Diptera; family Tephritidae; genus Merzomyia; species Merzomyia westermanni. The sequence continues at coordinate 91,370,781 of OX465288.1, forward strand.
AGTCCGACAGGGTGCATGCCTACGCATAGAGAACTTTCTTTGTTGTTCGCTCTTCGTGTTCTCGAAGGGTCGGTGTTATTTATTGACATCTCCCTTTGCCTTGTATTCGCAAACATTCGCGATATCTCTCTTCCTCTTCCTAGGTACACACTTGCATGCAAAAGCGTAGCCATCGTCATCTCTGTTGTGTTTAACTACGGGTGGCAGAGTTATTGTGTTAGGGATGGTACATGCTTGAGAATAATCGCCACAGTATGGAATTTTTAAAAAAAATGTGGCAATATACAATCAAAGGGACTAACAGATCAAAAACACTGCTCTGGTGGTTCTTCCTCTCCAACTTGTGCCGCGAATCGAAGGAAAATAAGCGCCAAAGTATTTACAATCATTTTAGTGGGAATAGGCAGTCGCCTCCAAATGAAATAGTTGCCGTTGATCGATGATCATTACAGCATGTACTGATATTGTTTTGCCCTTATACTGCGAAAAAAAGAAAAGGGAAATAAAACGAGAAAGTTTTTCTATACTGAAATTGAATGGGGTGCATACTACAAAAAATCTAAAAATCCCGAAAAACGCTTACAATTTTGATGGAAATTCATTTTAAACTATAGTTTACATTTTTCGTATTTAATTTCGACCTATATATATTGGAGAAAGCTATTATTTTAAAGTATTTCACTGAAGCAAAATTGGTGAACACGGCAAAAAAACTTATTCTGTCTAGTGTATGCAGCCATTGTAAACAGAAACTTAAGGTACATTTCTGTTTGTATAATCTTTTCCATTATAAATAAATATGTATGTACATATAAATTATTTTTTTTTATCGTTAGGATATCTAGAATTCCAGAGTAAGCGACAACTTCCAATTGTAACATAACATACCTATTTTAAGGTAAAAGTTTTGCATTCCGTTATTGAACTGCTTGTTATCAGAATATTTAAAATCGGTACTCAGTGTATCGAGTGGTT